>CM053515.1:52026607-52218870 GCA_028627145.1 Eidolon dupreanum | reverse complement strand
GGCGCGGCTGGCTTTATATCCTGGGGTTTCCTGCTCTCTCGGTGTGGGGTGTAAGTGCCATTGCATTTCAGGATGAACCTGAAGGGCAGCCATGGAAAAGGGCCCTGTGGAAAGAGGGCAGGAAAGCTCTAGATAGGTCTACAGTAGAGGGTCATTTTTAAAGCAGTAATGTCAGGAGGCAGAGAGGAACCAGCCCCAAGGTCCCCAAATTGACCTGGGAGACACCACCAACTTTAGGGAGGCTTCTAGCAAGGCGCCCCTGAGTAGGCTGTGATCTCCCAGGGCCTTCAGTTGTGCCTGCCCTTGATCACATACGCCGTTCGCCACCTGGGAAGCTGGAAGCTGGAGCTGGAAATGGAGGGCCTAAGGAGCCCCAGGCTTGACATGCTTCGCCTTGTCACCATCTTCCTGAGGGCAAGAGGCGAGACCAGGAGGCTCCTGGGATCCTCCTGCCTAATTTCCAGGGCCTGGCAGCCAGCACTGCAACTGATGCAAGGCTGGGGTGCGTGAGCTCAGGCTTTCTCCAGCACACAGAGTTTCTTATACCCCACTGCACCCTAGAAAATACATTTGTTCATTCCCCTCTGCCTCGGCCTGCCTAGTTCTCTAGCACTATTCCTTCTGGAAGCAGAACAGGGCCACCTACATTTCTGAGCAGATGCTGCTTGGGGCTGGGGTGGCACTGAGCATTTCTAAGTCAACCCTGCCTCCTTACATAGGCAGCCTGTAAGCAGTGCTGAGACTTGGAGCTCCGCCTCCAGGGGACCTGTTCAGTGGAAATGGATGGCCTGGGCACCCCTCGGCCCTCAGGCTTTGTCCATGCCAGCCCACTTCCTCTTCAGGAAGAAGTCAGATGGCCCTGGGAAGTCTTTTATCTCATTAGAAGGGTAGACCTTCCTCCACCTATCATCACCTCTCACTCTCTATGCCCAGGCCCAAGGTGGGAATGCCAGGGCCCTATCACCTTCTCAAGGACCCTTGATATATCGTCAGCTCGGGGTGAGGATCCATTCAAATTTTATTTACTAAAATAGATAATAATAACATAACATGGATAACACGTGTGCCTCCTTTTACAAAGTGCTTTCCTGATTAATTACTGCTTCAGGTGATCCTAGTAACAACACTGTGATATTGGGAGGCCCTAGATGAAGAAGCTGAGGTTCGGAGTTTAAATGTCAGAACCAGGAGTCATGCTCACATAGTCTTCCCACAGCCCCATGCTGCCTGAGCCCTGTCTCACAGGCAGGCGTCGAACAGGAAGCAGGCTTCCAGAGGTAGGCTTGCTTGTCACTGGAGACCCAGTTTAGACAGAGGACCTTTTCTCAGGGAAAAAGGAGAGAAGGTGGAGGAGGATGAGAGAACAGGACTTATGGTTTGAGGTAGAGGCTTAGGGGACAAGGCTGCCCGGGAAGGCCTGGAGATGTTCTGGGAACATTGAGATCTGGGGGGAGGTACTCGGAGCTCTGGGGTTGCAGCACCCGTGCCTCAGCTGCTCACTCAGACAAAGGCTCCTTGGTCACATCGACCTTGGGCTAGCACCAACTGGATTGGGGCTGCTGCCTGGGACTGAGGCAGGCTTTAGGACTGGGCCCTCCAGTTCTGGCCCAGGACCAGTGACAGTGGCTGTCGCTGGCTTCCCTGTTGATACCAAGGTTGAATGAGGCCTTCGCCATCATCTGCCCCGTTCTAGCTTGGGCCTTCCCTTTTCCCTCAGCCATGCCTGACCTTATTGGGTGGCCATGTACACATCTTCACAATCCTTGCCCACACTCCCAGCTGTTTTTGTTGCTGACATAAATTCTGAGGTGGTGAGCTCAGGCTGCCATGCTCATAGGCAGGTGAGCATATAGTGTCCTGTGCTGGAAGGTACAGCCTGCGGCAACTGCATCTGCCCCTTTCTGACGTGGGCTCTCAGGCTTGGCAGGAAAGCCTATGGCAGAGCTGGAGACAAGGAGAGAGGCAGCTGTGCCCTTCTCACTGGAAAGACACAGAGATGAGACACCTAGCTCCAGGGGCCACACAAGGGCCAGCTTGCAGGGCATCCAAACCTGTTCGTCGACTCTCCTATCTTTTCACCAACCCCTCATGGTCAGAAAAGGGGGATCTAAAGGAGAAAATCCAATGTAAAGCCAGCTCCTGGCTCTGCCTCAACTTTGAACCAATCCCTAAAACCACTAGAATCATTTCTAAGTTTGAAGTATATTTGTTTTTAATTAGATATTACAATCACATGGTATTAAATTTAAAAGGTATAAAAGAGCATAAGACAGAGAAAAACAAATGTCTCTCCCACACCTTTCATTCAGCTGCCCTGTTCTCTTCCCCAGATAAAAGCAGTGTTACTAGTTTCTTGTATCTTTCCAGAGATACGCTAGAGTAACCATTGGATTTTTGATGATCAGAACTTATATAGCAAGGTCACACCTTAACTTTTCTGCTTGGGATGAGGAAGGAGAAACTCCTCTGCTTTGAACAGTCCTTGAGAATGGACAGGAAGTAACCAGAGATAAACTTCCCACAGAAGGCCCATGTTCCAGTTCTCTCTCCCCTTCACTATCCCTCTACCTGTGACTTCACTGGATGCTCAAGGCAGAATTGAACAGGACAGATGACACTGGCTTCTTTTCTTCCATAGAAAAACTGAGGAGCTAAGATGTTAAGGAGACTCAAGGATATATAGGAAGCTGAGGCACCCTGGTTTTCCCATACCACTACCCCACCTCCCTAATATCTTCTCTTCACTTCTAAATGACCTTAAGTTCTTAAATGTCTCTTGGCCACAATTAGATTATGGACATCTCAAGGACAGGGTCAAGGATACTTCTTCTGATGTCTGCTCTGGGTTGGACTCTGAGCTGGACCCTGTCCAGCCCCTCAGCAGTGGTCAACAATGTGGCCTAATCAAGTGAGAGAAGTAGGGGTCATGCTGTTCTTGCTGAAGCACCCCAAGGTCCTGAAGTTTGCTAGCTGGACAAACGCACATCCCTGACCACCGAACTCACTGACCTACAAGCCTGCCCCTCATTAGTTTTTTTCTTGCACAGTTGGCTCAGTTAATGTCCCTGCTCAGAAGGGCAAGGTCGTGGGTTGGCTCCCCAGGGCAGAATCATTCTTAAGCGAAACATTCTGTTCCTTGCCTGTGAACTGTACAGTGTTGCAAATTACAACTGGATGACAAAAAGAGACTGTCCTTCTGTGAAATGCTAAGTGCACAGTACTCTAGCTTAAGGCAGTGACTTCGTCATCCTCTCCTCCCAATTCCTCCCCGCCCCCACCTCTATGATCCTTGGGGTTTCTCTGGGGTAAGCCCTGCTCCATCTTTCCATTCTGTCTTTTATATAAAGGATCCCTTCAGTAAAGCAGGTTTCTCTCTAAAGGTCATAGAGTGCCCAGAATGATTAGGTTCTCAGAAATTAGGGTAATAAGAAGGGACAGTGGCTTCAGAAGGTATGAGCTGTGCCTGTTCAGTGAGGCAGAAGGAACAAGGGGGAGATGATTTATTTCAGAGAACAGGAAGTATTTGCCATGGTTGGCTTGTGAATTCAGGCTCCGTTCTATGGTGAGTGTTAGGACATCAGTGGGGTGAGGGACCCTGGAAGGGAGGGGCTGGCAGGGAGGTCTGTGGACCAAAGGGACTGCTGACTTGAGAGGCTTGGAAGGCCAGGCTGCTAGAGGGAGAACAGGTGGAAGCAGGGAGACAGTTAGTGTTCATGAAAATAAAACAAAAACCAAAGGCACTGAACAAATGTCAGATATCACCATCTATCTCATGTGTTGCTGCCAGAATAAAAGTGATAAAATACACAAAAGGCCCTAGCAGAAGTACAATAAAGCTTAGCTGCTCCCACTCCAGCAGCTCCAAGGCTGCATACATAACAGTCTGATAACAAGTAAAGAAACTGCTAAGAGAAACCATTCCCAAATTCCAGGCAAAGGATCACTCTGAGCTGGGGTGAAGGCAGGAGGATAGAAAGGAGGGAGTGCATTAGGGGCACACAGTTCCACAAGCCTGGGCCTTCCCAAGGAGAACCAACCCCCAACCCAGGCAAGCAAAACTTTGTCCCTAGAAGCCAGTCAGGGCTCTCATGCTGTCCTAAGAGTCTCTACCAACTCAGCTCCTAGGGCTGCTCTTGGCTCATGACTCCAATTCTTACACTTGTTCTGCTTGTCTGACCCTTCTTGCCCTGGGAATCTGGCACAGACCTTAACAATATCTCTTCATTGCCTTCTATTGCCCTTGACCTTGTCCCATCATCCCATCGCCACCGTTAGGCACCACTTTAGATGTTTGTAAGGAACACTCATGCTGACGCCAGCCTGTTCCAGCTGGGGTTTCATTCTGCCCGATCTGCGTGACAGGTTGTACACCCACTGTCATCTCAAAGCCAGCTATAATGGATGAGTGTGAAAGCCATTACCAGTAGCGGTGACTATGTCATGATGACTAACTGGTACCTGTGCCAAGGGAGAGGAGAGGCAGGAATTGAAAATAATCCCCAGGTTTAAAGCCTGGGATGTGGAAGAAGGATGAAGTCAATTTGGAACAGCGAGCTTTAGGGCCAGCACTGGTTAGACAGCAAAGTGAAACTTTACCTCAGGAGGGCAGAAGTGCAGGACTGGGGATATGAGAGATAAAGCAAGAGTGAGGGAGTTAGAGACATCCATACAGGTGTAATTGCTGAATCTGCAGAGAGAGAAAAGAACAGAACATTGAGGATTAGATATTTGAGAACATCTCTGTCAACCCAGGAAGACAAAATAAATTCTCAGGAGAGGGTCATTCTGACCAGATTCTCAGACTGTGTTTTCTCTCAGGTCCTAAATGGCTTCTACCCAGGCCCTATCACGTGGGGGACTACAGGGATGCAAGCAGGAGGACAAATGAGCCTAGGCCTCTTTTACAACAGGTACTCAGGTCAGGGTTTCTCCCTGGCCTTCTCTTTCGGTGTCCTCTTGGAGACATCCCCAGTGTCCCTCAGCTTGCACCAGCTTGTGTGTGTGTGAACATCTTCTTCGTCATCTAATTCAGTAGCAGAAGAGATTCAGAAGTTTCCTGTGGACACCCCACTCCTACTCCAGGAGCTGCAAGGGGGCCCTTTCTCCTCTTGTCTCCTCCTCAGTTCTGCCTTCATTATGACTGACCAACAAGATGAGGAAAACAAAAAGAGCCCCAGATTTCAACCTTTTATTTCTAGCTATAATAGATCCTAGGGGACCATCCTTCTAAAGCCCTTTCCTAAAGACTGTCCTTCCCCATTCTCTGTGACTTGGGGAGCTGCCAAGTTAGTAAAATATGACTCCACCCCACCCCCCACCACCATGCTATTGGTCCTGGTCGGGACAGGAGTCTACTCCCAGACCAATCATGGTGCTCTACTCTCTTTGTCAAAATTAACTGGTCTAGGAGCCATACCTGACTCAAACTGGAGGAATGCTCCCTTCTCCAGGGTTTTTGGACTACAGTTTGAGAGAGTCAAATGTATTTCTCTACGTAAAATTTAAAACAAAAAGTCAGCAGAAATCACTATTTCTCTCCTGAAATCCACTGAAATGACAGCAGAGGAATCTGTAAAAAGGCATATTACCAAAAATATAAGGAATCTGGGAGGAGATACAGTAATAAAATTTTGGAAGCTAGAAAACATATGGTTGAGTGATAACTGTTAGAAGACCTGAGACAACTGAATCCTAAACTGGCTATGTGAAAAACCAAGACACAATCCGTTACCATCACTGAACCTCCAAAAGTTTTGATATTAGAGACACCAGGTACCACTTACTTGAAATAAGGTTAAAGGTGGACTTGAAAACAGGAGGACTGATTAAATGTCTATTTAAGGAGCAGTTAGACCCCTAGTCCTCCTCCCACTGTCCTTAATGAGTGACTGTCCCTCCTCCACCCCAGCAGACTTCAACCAAGAAAGGATAAAACAGGTTTTCTGGACTGGGAGACATCAACTGCAGTGAAGGGCATGAGTGTCCCATTGGAAACAGGGTGTTTAAGTAGGGACTCCCTACATACTAAATAAGGAGACCACCATCTCTCTTTTCCCATTCTGCAACCAGAACACTGGCAGGCAGACTTATTCTCTCTACACAACAGACAGGAAGAAACTTTTCTGGGAAATCTGACCAAGCCAAGGAAAAGACCTACAGATACTGACATTAGAGGTTTCCCAATGAATTGGTCCAGCCAGACCACTCTGCAGTGAAGTTCCCAGTCGACCTGCCGCACATATGCACATGCAGCTTCCAATTAGCTTTTCCATGCCCCACTCTTAGATGTGTGTGCAAAAGAGTCCCCTGGATAATGGCCAAGTGAGACGTCATGGCCACCCTAAATAGCAGGCCTAGAGAGCAGTCCCTACCAACTGGATCAAGTCAGAGGCACTGGGAGAGATTTCTTCAAGATGATGAAACTGATGGAACATTCACTGCATTTGAATACATTGAGAGTTTGAGACTGAATTAGCAGTAAGTATATGGAAAGCCAGGCAAATGAAAAATGAGACATTTAGTAACTCTGGGGATAATAGAATTGTGTAGAAAAGGAAACATCATCCATTGAGAAAACTGAGAAGCTGGGGTAGGGAGTGGGGTGACAGGGTGTGGTCTGTGGGAAGTCAGTCCTCACTTTTAATATTAAGAAGCTGATATATAGCACCTGAAACTCTTCCATGGGTGCCAGGGGCAACACCATTAGCTTTCTAATAAATTCTCCCCATTTTTGCTTAAGCACATCAGAGTTATTGTCTATTGCTTAAAATTGAAAGAATCATAGCTAAAACATTAGCCATGTGATCTTTGGCTACTGACTTCCTATCCCTCAGCCTAGCACTCCCTACCCATATAACAAGCCTCTATTCTTTAATTTTACACCTTTCAACAGTCAATCTTACCTCCTCTCTCCCCTACTCAGCCTTCCCACCAGTATCTGCTATACTCATTTACCAAAACTCAATTTCCTTTGGGGGTCTGTGCCTGGCTGTATTGTTCACAACAAAAAGATGTTGAGAAACCCTGAATGAAAGAAGCCTGCATTCCCTGGGGTGAAGGCTGGAGGAAACAGAGCTGAGTTTCCAGTATTTAGGTGTGATTCTACTGCTCTCCAATTGTAGACTTTTGGCTTTGATTGTCTACACCTTAAATAGCAAGTTGATTTATTTATCATTTTATCCCTCCTACATCTTGACAAATTTAACTTTATAAAATTAATAAAATATAGGGAAAGTCAATTAAAGATGGACCAAAACTTAAGTAAAAAGGTCAGAGAAATAAAAGTTTCAAGGAACCTGTGATGATAAATTGATATAATGAAGTGGTAAATCTTGTTCCAATTTTGTTGGTAGGTAAGAAAAAATAGAAATCATAGAATGTTGGAGTCACTTCATATTCAAAAATCAAATCATTTATTGACTACTGAATCAGTCTGGATTATGTTTGGCTGCATAACAGAAAAAAAGCTAGTAATAGTATGTTTCTTTTGAAGGTAAAAGAAGTCTGGCAGCAGAGAAACCAGAGTTAGTACGGTGCCTTTCTGGTCAACAGGGACCCAAAATCCTTTATTGTTCAATACTCCTTTTAAGCTACAGCAACACATTTGCATTCTAGGTAGAAGTAGAGATGAAGAGTGAGAAGGGTATTGTCTTTCTATTTTAAGGAGACTTCCAGGATGTCCTATATAATACTTCTGGGTACATTTTAATGTCCTAAACTTAATCACATAAACATATAAAGCTGCAAAATAATCTAGGAAATGTCATCTTTTAGGTGAGTGCATTGATACTCCAAAGGGGATCATGAATGAAAGCAACTAGCAGTTTCTGCTACAAACACTCACTCTGTGGCAGGTGCTTCTGGTCCCAAGAAAAACAAAGATGAAGACGACACAGTCTCTGCCCTTAAGGAATTCACAAATGTTCCAAAGGCATTAATAATCAATTGAACATAATACCATTAGAAAAAAAATTTGTGAAGATGGCAACAAGGAGTTGTGGGAGGAGAAATAAGGTAGCAATGAGTTTTGTCTAGAGAGATAGGGAAAGATTCATAGAAAAGGGGAGCATATCTTTAAATGGCATAGAAATTCAGAGCAGAGGTGAAAGCATTCCAGGTGCAAGAAGGAGCATGGACAAAGAGAAGCATTGAAACAGGTGGATTCTTCGAGGGTAATTTTCATGTGTTTTGTATGCCTTTAAAATAGGGTGTCAGAGTCTGGTAAAAGACAAGGCCAAAATAACATGGTAAAAAAACTCCACTGAAAGGAGTTGGTGATTCTGGAGGGAACGGGAAGGCTTTAAGGTTTATAAGCAGGGATATCATGTTCAAAAAGAGAGCCATGGAATGAGAGAAATAATGAATTAAGGCAGGGGGACATAGGAAGCAAAGTAACCAGCCAACAGGTCAGCTAATTATTCAAGTGATATGTGTTAAGGACCTGAATTAGGCAGGGAGCCTATGGGAAGGGGAGGAGGGAATGGTTGTGAGAGACAAAAATTGGCTGATCACAGGTTGGATGTGGAGAGTGAAGAAAAGGCTGAGACAACAAGAGGCTCTGAAATGTCTAGTTAACTCCTCAGTGGCTTCTGAGCCTCAGTCTCTTCTAACCCTTCTTTAAACAAGGTGCTACCACGTGCCTGGCACTGTTCTTGGCACTGGAAATTCAGTGGTGGACAAGAAAGATGTGCTTCCTGTCCCCATGAAGCTCATGTCTGGGAAGAAGGGTTACAGATTAACTGAGCCATTTAAATACAACACGCGGTCTGGTACAAGCATTCCCTATGAAGAGGCAACTTCGAGAAGCAGTCTGGGGAAAATTGGAGATGAGTGGCAAAGCAAAGCAGGGGAATCTGTGCATCTGGGTATAGCCACCTGGGCTCTGGGGTGCACCAAAGCTTCTTTAGAAGGTCCAAGCACTGCCTCCACCAGCCAGACTCTAGGGGTATACATTACAGCCTAAGCCTTTAGTTAGTGAGGGCATTTGTTCAGGCACCTGAGAAGAACGTTCAGAGTTCACCTGGCCTTGAATAACACTCTGTGATAGTGAGCATGCGGGGAGGCAAGAACTTTCTTTCCTGAACTGTAGGTGGGAATGTACAACTGGCTCGGCCTTTCTGGAAGGCAACTTGAGAATAAATGTAAAACACCTTGAAATATACATCCCCTTGACCCAGTGAATCTTCTAAAACTCTATCTCAAAGAAATAATTAAGGATGTAAGCAAACTGGTTATATCAGCAAAAATTAGCAATGACCTTATTGTCTAATAATTGAGAATTTGCCAAGTAAATTCACGTGATGGAATTCCATTCGGCCATTAACATCCTTTTAAGGTATGTTTTGAATGGCTCTGTGAATAAGTGAATTTTCTTTTTATAATGGAGTAAATAAACTGTTTTACTTAAGTCTTGAACGGTGTAGAAATTTAAGTTAAATAATTATGCATACTGTGAATGCTCTTGATAATAAAAGGAAATTTCTGTTTAAGTTATAAACAGTGGCTTTCTGAATTTTTAGTAAATATTTTATAAATTTTTTGTAAATATACCTTCTTTCTGCACAAAAATCTCCTGTAAGGAATTATTTCACTTTTCAAATCAATTTTACCCAAGTAGTACATGTAGTTTAATAATCTGAATTACAATCTGCACTGTACATTCTATTTTCAAGTATCAAATTAGTGTATTTTCACTAAAACCAATTATATTTATAATTTAATTGAATTAGAGTATACTATTTTAGTATATAGGTTACTTCAATCATTATTTTCTTAAGGCAAAGAGCAAATTAATGAAGTACATTACAAAATACATTTGTGAAAGTAAGATACCTTGGAAAGCAATAGACTAATACCAAGAAAGTTTAATAACCCAGAACATCTAATAATCTTTCATGTTCCAAGTCCGAAGTATGCTTGGTTACTGAACTTCTATGAAGCATGCCAAAAATTGTCAAGAAGGAAAGTAAAAAACAAAGATAAAGTCAATCCCAATTCCACCACTCAGAGACAATTGAAGACAGTATTGATGGCAAGAACTGAGGCCTCCATTCTTCCTTTTGTTCAGAAAAAAACAGTTTTGTGTGTGGGCCATGCACTCCACATGAGTGTCTGTTCACAGGGGTTACCTCGGGTGTAGTGTGAGTAGGTGTTTTGTCTAGTCCGTTATAAATTAGATGGTCTTGACCTTGGGGGCCTGGGCCTACACTCTACTTCCTGTGAGGAGAGCCCAGGTTTGGTATCACAAGCCTAACTCTCCTTTCTAGTTTCTATGATATAAAGACAGGCTTGTTTCTATGGGCCTAGGACTCTGCTCAACATTCGTTCAGGGAGGACGGGCTTAGAACCGTAGGTCCAGGCCACTACTTCAATTCACTGTTGACATTTGGAAATGATCATTCCAGATGTTTCTATATGCGAATATACAGAAAAGAATGAGAACGAAAGAAAGTGTGTGTTTGTGTGTGTAGATGCAAAAGAGAAATTATTTTACAGAGAATGGAAATGCCCATGAGTAGCATTACAAAAACTGAGATCACATTTTTCTTCTAAACAAAAGCATGACACTTATCAGAAGGAAAAACTTGAAGAAATTCTTGAATTTCAGAAAATATTTCTTGACACCAAGAAGTACAGCTTCCTAAAAATAGTTCTTTAAATTAAAAAAAAAAAGAATAACATTAGAAAATTTGGGTCATTTTTAAAAAACAATATGTTTCAACTTTAGACAATATATATTAACTTCCAGCCAAGAAACACGAGGAAATTACATACATACACTTTCTCCAATTTTCTCTCCCCTTGCCTCCTAATTTTGTTGGTTGTATACTTTTCACATAGAAAAGGTTAATAATATTTATATTCCTTTATTTTGCTACAATTGCCACAGTTGTCTGTGTGGTTCTTTTTGAAATTGATCTGGTACTCATTATTATTTTTGTTGTGTTGTTTTTTACCATGAGTTCATTACTATTTTTAGAGCTTTCCTTTATTGGTAGGATTTCGTCATCAAGTAGTCTTCCCCCCGCCCCCCACGTAGTTCTCATGGATTCTTACATGCTTCAAAGGGTTTGCTTCTCTACACCTCAAGGGCAAATTAGGTAAAAATTCTTGAGTCATTCTTTCCCTCAGATCTTGCCAGATGTTGCTCCTTTGTCATCAGACACTGAGTGTTGTTTTGGGGGAAGCCTAAGGCTAACTGACATTTACTCTTTTACATGACTTGCTGCTTCTGCTTGGACATGCTAAAAATTCTTTGTTTATCTCTGAAATTCAGCAACTTCATCAAAATCTACCTTAATCACTGTATTATTTAGGATACAAATTCAGACAGTATCCCCCCAAAATGATGGCTTTAAAATAGATAAGTGTTTGTTTTTCATTTAAGGATATAAATTAATAGAGCAGCAATACTCTAACGAAGTTGTCAGGGTTCAGGCTAATTTTGTTTTTCTACCATCCCTAGGATGTTATCCTTGTTCACATAGACCAAGAAGCATTTGTTAGCCAATAAGAAGGAGGAAAGAGAAAGAGAAGCACAGTTCATTCCTTCCCTTTAAGTATATACCCAGAAATTGCACATACTAAACTTTGGCTCACATCCCATTGGACAGAACTTGGTCATATCACCCAATCTAATTGCAAGGCAAACTGGGAAATAGAGTCTTCATTCTGAGCTAAAAATACTCTACTATTATGGAAGAAGGGAGACTGAATATGGAGAAAACTGTCAATCCTTGCTATGATCAATTTGTATCATTTTTTTTCCCCTAGAATACGGTCTATCCTTTTTAATCTGTAGATTCAAGTATTTCAGAAAAGTTTTTTTCTATAACACTTGTGAATATTTTTTCTGTTCCATTTATTGTGAATCCTACTTTAGGAATGCCAAGTATACATTTTTTGTATTTCTGTATGTCTTTTATTTTAATCTTTGTATCTGTATTTGCATTCTTTGTACATGTCTTCCATATTGATTATCTTTCCTAGAAATATTTTTACAATGCTTTTTTTCTGTTTCATTTTGTTTTGTGTTCTTAATTGCATTTATTCAGAACACTTTTTCAGTTGTATTTATTGCAGTTTTTATTGCTTCTGATTGGGTATTTATTCTGTAATATTGTTATTTTTTCCTTCCTTTCTTTCTGAACTAGGTCAGCCTGCTTGGTGTCTCCTTCCGTGGCCTTGAATCTCTTCTTTGCACTCTTGGATCTTTTCTTTGAGCCTTTTTGTTAAAGAGAGATTATTTCATCTCACATTCTTTGAGATCATGGAGAATCATTTGCTGGACTCTCTGTTCCCTGAAGTAATCCATCTTCTGATGTATGTTTTTCATCTGCTTTTTGCTTATGTGTCTCTCCTTTTTTGGGAGGTGAGGGCCACTTATGATCTAGGAGCAGAGTGAAAGAAGGGGGCTAGAGGGACAAACATTCAGGAAACAGACTCACTCTTTTCTTTTTTTTTTTTTGCCCTATGGTTAACATTTTGGTATGTATACTTTGAGACAGATACATACATAATTTTTCTTTACAAAATGAAATGACAGTATACATACTATTTTTTCAATCTGTTTTCTTCATGTCATATATCATAAAATGTTCTTATGTCATTACATATATTTCTCCCACATTATTTAAGTAGCTTCATTGCATTCCATTGGCATGATATATCATATATTTTTTTAACCCAATGTGTATTGGTAGACATTTTTGTTTTTAAGTTACTACTATAATCAAACTGATGCATAATTTAAAATCTCTTATTTTGACTCTCTAGATTTAAAGCTGAAGTTGTAGTTGTAGAAGATCCCACCCCCTCTCTCTCAGATATAATCCACATAACATTAAATCTACCATTTTAAAGTGTACAACTCAGTGGTTTTAGTATATTCACAGACTTGTGCAACCATCACTACTATTTCCTGAATATTTTCATTACCCCCAAAAGAAATCCCATATCCATTAGCAGTCACTCACCATGCCCCTCTCCTCCTAGCTCCTGGCAACCACTAATCTACTTTATATCTCTGTGGATTTGCCAATTCTGGACATCTCATATAAATGGAATTATATAATAAGTGGTCCTTTGTGATTGCCTACTTTCATTTACCATAATGCCGTCAAGGTTCACCTATGTTGTAGCACGCATAAGTACTTCGTTCCTTTTTATGGCCAAATAATATTTAATTGTATGAATATGCCTCATTTTGTTTATCCATTCATCAGCTGATGGACATTTAGTTTTTTCCCACCTTTTGGTAATTATGAAAAAGCTGCTATGAACATTTGTGTACAAGTTTTTGTATGGACATGTTTTTTATTCTCTTGGGTATAGACCCAAGAGAATATACCCAAGTAGTGGAGTTTCTGGGTCATATGATAGGGCAGATTTACTTTTTTTTTTTTTAAAGTGCAGACTTACTCTTAAACCTTGTATTTCTAATTCCACACGATATCATCACCTAATTCCTTTAGGGTCTGTGTCTTCAAGTAAAGAGCCTTTCAAATTTAGTTTCTACAGAAAATGAATCAATAGTTTCTTGCTTCGGCTGGTGTTTTTCTTGCTTTAAGGGGTGGAGGAAGGGGTCTTTGATCTAATATTCAGCTGTTTCCACCCTATGCCTCACCCCCTGGTGCTTTCATGATATCTACAGACATCTGAGTCATATCTTCCTTCAGTTTGCTAATTTAGTTGCCTCTTGTTATGCCATCCTCTTTCAAAAATTTGTTGAAATCTGTCATCTATTGATGTATCTTGACTCCTGTTGGGGTTAAGCACTTTTATATGCCTTCACTGTCACTTTAGTAGGGTTTTGGGGAGGAAAGGCTATAAATGTCAGCTTGTTTAACTAGAAGATTCACTAATATGCATAAGTCTTTCTGATCATTGCTTGTCTTTGAAAGAGACCAGTTATTTGTTAAAAATTAATTTAAAGAAAGATGAAGCATGTGACCTGGACAGACCACAGTTTTAAATCAACTTTTTTCTTCAAATATTTTATCACCAAATCTGTTTTCTCCTCTGTCTAGGGCCATATCTCCCCAGTTTTCAGGATATAGGAAGTCAGTGTGGCAACACTCCCTAAGACGAGCTTTCTTTTAATCTGTTTGAGCTGCTATAAATAAAATGCTATACACTGGGTGGCTTAAACAACAAACATTTATTTCTCACAGTTTCGGATGCTGAAATGACCAAGATCAACGCATCAGAAAATTTGGTGTCTGGAGAGAGCCTGCTTCCTGGTTCACAGACTGCTGTTTTCTTGCTATGTCCACACATGGCAGAAGTGGTGAGAGAACTCCCTGAGGTGGCTTTTATAAGGGCACTAATCCCATTCATGAGGGCTCTACCCTTGTGACCTAATGACCTCTCAAAGGTCCCACCTCCAAATATTATCACATTGGGGATTAGAGTTCAACATATCAATTTTGGAGGACACATTCAAGTGTATTGCAGGCTTTCTGATCAGTACTGTTCCCTTATTTCCCCTCCATCATCCCCCATACTCCTGGAAGTTTCCCTCAGCTAGGAAGCAGGAACATAGACAATTAACTTCGTACCTATATATGGCTTATTCATTACTTCCATCTCACCACTCCCTACATCCACTAGGAGGGAGCTACTTCTCTGGAGTCATTCCAACTGCTCACCTTATGGTTGCAAACATGGATCTTTAAGGTGGGTCTTCTAGAACAGTGCCCTTATTTCACTTGGCACTGTATAGCTTCCTTGCATTGCTGAAGCTGAAGACAGGTACAAGAATATTTAGCACTGTCTGTAATAACAAAAGACTGGAAACATACAAATGACTGCTACCAGGGGGATGGGTAAATAGAGTGTCATATATGCATACAATGGAACGCAATTCATCAATAAAATGAGTGAATCGTGTCTGCATACGGCAGTATAGATGGATCTTAAAAACATATGGTTGAGTGAAAAAAGGAAGTCCCAGAAGACCATATACTTTATGATGTCAATAAAATGCAAAAATCCCCCAAATTAAAATATATTGTGTAAGAAAATATATGTGAAGAGTAAAATTTGAACAAAAAAGAAAGCAATGATTAAGTAAAAATTCAGGATAGTAGATACTGCCTGGAGGGAAAGAAAGGGGTGTCACTGGGGAAATCCACATAGGACTTTCTAAGGCACTAGTTAAATTAGATTTTTAAAAGCTAGTTAGTAGGCACATGTGTTCATTTTATTGTTATTGTTAAAGTGTACATATATATTATGTACATTCTTTCGTGAGTATGATATTTCATAATAAAAATGGGGTGATTGCTCTATTTTTTTCTCATTTTTTAAAAATGGAGTTACTTCTTTATCTTTCTTTGGAGAGTTTTAAGGATGGGGAGAAGAGTAAAAATACCCCCTTTCCCATCTTCATTAATGACTCCCTAGAGATTTGAATAATTTGAATGCATAGTACATAAAGGCATGGGGCATCATGAAGCTTGCATTTCCATGTAAATTAAAGAAAGAGCCATGGAAAACTGACATTGAGAAGTTTCATGACTTCCAAAATTGTTTATTTTTTAAACCCTTGAAGGGAAAACAACTATCAATCAGAAAATGGCTCGTGTACTTCTTTGGAGGGACGCAGTGAGGCATGATTTATTCAACAGTGACAGAGAAGGAAGACTAAGGGGACCTCACCTCTGCCTGGGCCTGGATGACTCCCAGAGGAAAGGGCAAGAGAGGGGGAGAGAGAGAGAGAGAGAGAGAGAGAGAGAGAGAGAGAGAGAGAGAGAGAGAGAGAAGAGAAAGTGGGGGAAGGCGGGGGGAGGGAGAGAGAGAAAGGAACAGGAGGACCCTGGGAGAGAGGTGGATTAGGCAGGAATCAACTACTCCAAAGTGAGATCTGTTTATTTCAGTGCCCAAGTGGACCCATGCCCACCTCAAATGGCATGATATCTGCAGGAAGGGCTGATATTGAGTAAAAGAGTGAAGAAACAAAATGGAGTCGCTATGGTCAAGCTGCTAAATTATTAAAATCAAGTAGACTGAGGTATGAGGAAATGATGGTATTCTTGCTTTAACTAGCTTAGCAACTTAAACTTTGAACTTTTCAGCTGTGCATCAGTGCCTGAATCTACCTAAATTCCATAGATAAACCTCTGAAGGACTTAAAATAAAAAGTTCATGTGCTGCTGGTGTGTGTGTGTGTGTGTGTGTGTGTGTGTGTGTGTAGAGAGAGAGAGAGAGAGAGAGAGAGAGAGAGAGAGAGAGAGAGAGATAACAACTTGACAGCTTAAGAAAGAGTGTTTTATTATCCAGACTACCTGCATTCCATTATCCAGGCCACTGGACCCCCATCCTGAGCAAATCTGTAGGCTAAGAATGCAGGACGGACTTTTCACAAATGTGGGCTTTTTTTACTATAAAAACTCTCAAACTTTTCTTTCTTCTTCAAAACACTCTGGTAGTGTTTTTGATTTGCAAATCTCAAACCCCTTGAATAAACCTTTGTCATTTATTTCTAGCCAAAGCTTCTTGACTGTTTTGAGCTCTTTGACAATATCTTTCCATACACAGGAGCTCTAGAGCTATTCATGCCAGAACAAGTATTGAGTTGAGTGCTGAGGGCTCTAAGCCATGGCCTAGGGAAGACTTCATGTTAGAGCTTGGTGGATAGACAGGGGTGGGATGGCAGATGCCAAGAAAAATCAGCAGAATCTTGTGCTGCCTGAGAGAGAATCTGGACTTTATCCTAAGCAGTGAGGAGCTGTTAAAGGTTCAAGCCAGGAAGAGTTAGAATAAGATTTTATTGAGAAAAACGTAATGAAAAAAATGTTAGTAAGACTTTGTTAATTCATTTAAAAGAATCTATACTGCATTAATTAAATCAGCATCTACATAGAGTTCAGTAATGTCCATATGTGGGCAAATTATGTATTCATCCTATGAACAATAATTGGTGTACATCAGGATTCAGAGACCCTTCACAAAACTTTGTGCCCACACCCTCCACTCCCCTGGGGCTGAGGGCTCAGAGTTTAGGCAGGAGGGTCTAGTTAATGTTAATCCTGACAGCAATTTGCAACAAGTTCAGCCGCTTTCTTTAGTTGGGAAGACCATGTCCCCAACATCAGGAGAAATGCTTGTCTTTCCATTTGCTAAAAGGGACATACACCTAAGTCACATAACAGCTATTACTTCTAACCATTTAAATACATTTGACCCTTGAACAACATGGGGGTTAGGGGTGTTGACCCCCTACCCAATTGAAAACCTGTGAATAACTTTTGACTTGGCCAAAATTTAACTACTAATAGCCTCTTGTTACCAGAAGCCTTACCAATAACATAAACAGTCGATTAACACATATTTTGTATGTTATATGCTGTATTCTTATAATAAAGTAAGCTAGAGAAAATGTTATTAAGGAAATCATAAGGAATAGAAACTACATTTACTTTACTGTACACATTTATTGAAAAATATCTGTGTGTTAAGTAGACTCATATTGTTCAAGGCTCAACTGTATTACAAAAAATTAGGAAGAATACCCAACACATATTTGTTCCAATTAGGACTGTTAGCAAAACTAATAATTCATATTTTGACACCAGTTTTTAATTTGCCTGACTCTTTTAATCCTCACAACATCTGCCAAGGTAGATGTTATTATTGCAATTGGAATTAACTACTTAATTATGCAATCTTTTGTTTAGTATCCACATCTTGTGATAAGTTCAATCAGAGCAAGGAGCATCTCTTTCTTGTTTACCCTTGTGCCCCTGGTGCCTAGAACAGTGCTTGGCATATGGTAAACATTCAAAATGTATTTGTCAAATGAATTCTGAGGACATCAAGGCTTAGAGATGTTAAGTAGCTTACCAACTATTAGGTCACCAGCTAATCCACACTCGCATCTGTTAGACTTCATCTTCTTACTGGTACCCAAATCGTCTAAGGTTTTATAAGGATCACATAGCTTGGTCAAATTCCTGGCTATTAAATAGAAAGCTACTGAAAGGTTAATTAACACCTGAAAAATCTTAACCATTTCAAGAACATAAAACAGAATTCAGAGGTGAGCAGTAGTAGAATGGTTGTGTTTAAACTTGCCATGGTTCATAAAGATATTACATTGAGAAATTCACAAGACATTCGAGAACAAAAGGTGGCATAGAACTTGGAGGAACTATTGTTAGGAATTTGCCCAACTAAATCATCCTAAACTTATTATCATTAAAGAGGCTGTTTTAGTTAAAACAAAATCATTATGGTTTTGTAACTCTTTCTCCTCAACTACAATCAGGAAAGGGCTCTAGTTTTCATGAGCCACCTGGCATTCATCATCCTTACCTTGCTTGCTTGAAATGGCCAAGGAAGACTGGGTCGTGATTCCCTCCCCTTCCTCACACTCAGCCTGACCTGGGCACAAATTCCCTTAGAAATACTTAATACTTCAGGGCCTCTGGAAGAAGCATGGAAAAATAAGATTACCATTTCCCATAGGAAGGATATTGTGCAAGCTACCTATGGTGAGAGGGGGAAGTCAAGTCCCTGAGAAAGGGCTCCATTGGGAGTAAATAACAAGTCTTGAGCTATTCCCACTTCATCCCATTTCTAGGCAGGAGTCTAGCCAAGCTGCCAGGCAGGCCCTCAGCCAGACAATGCAAGAGCAATGATGTGTGGACGTACAGATATTACATCAATCAAGAATAGAGCCCAGACCTCATCTTCTCTTCAGGTTCCATTTCTGGGACTAGAAGGGGAAATGCAAAATATGAGCTGATGACATCACAATTTCTTCAGTGCAGTGTGGAGAGAGGTCGGGGTGCAAAGGTCTCAGAAATTTGAATTCTCTGTAATTTTTACATTGGCATAGATTTTGATGGTCTCTGAGCCATCTCTGAGGTACATGTGTTTTTACATGCACCTTTCCACAGAGTAGATAGATCAATGCTATTATTCCTAAATGATAGACAGAGAGGTTACATTACTCATCAAAAGCCATGCTAATCCCCTCAAAATCAGCTTCCTGGTGAAGTGTTTCTCAGTCACGGTGTTTGGCTTTTCTCTCTCTTCTAGTCAATCATTTATTACTTTCATATCACCAGTTCTCAACCTTTGGTGAATCACTTAGGAATCTAATGAACACTTTGGATTCTCTCCTCCCAAAAGTACATCTATTTACCGACATACACACATGCTTGTGCACGTACACACACAAACACACAATTGTATATTAGCAATGAGACTATCAGAGATCTCTTGAAGACCATGGACATGGGGCTGAGAATCTTTCTTTTAGAAGTGTGTGAGACTAAAGGGGCATAATAACAAAATGTAATATATGAATCATATTTTCTAATTCAGAAATCCAGCTACAGAACACATTTAGCTACTGCTAGAGAAATTTTAATTTGGAAATATATATATTAGATTTTATTAGGGAATTCTCTTAAGTGATATTAATTTTCATAGATGTAATAATGGTGTTTACTTATGGAGGAGAATATCTTGATTTTTAGGAACTGCTCAAATACTTAAAGGTGGAATATCTGAAGTTTGCAACGTATTTTCAAATGGTTCAGAAAAAAATGTAGAAAGATATAAGGTTGAACCATATGACATTTGTCAATATTATAACATTTTTAACCTATGAAAACAGCAATTGCATTTGATTTAACCTAATTTAAAACTAAACATAGCTAACTATCAAGAGTTTAATCTAGGTTGTGGTGTATGGATGTCCATTGAAAAGTTGTTTCAACTTTTCTATACATGGGAAATTTTCCATAATAAAATGTTTGGGAGAAAAAGTAGTTTCTGTTTATGATCTCTCTCAAATCTGCTCCTCTATTAGTTATCTATTGCTATGAAACAAATTACTCCCAAATTTAATGGCTTAAAATGACAAACATTTCTGCGTATATACCCAAAAGAATTGAAATCAGACTTAATTAAAGAGATACTTGTGCATCCATGATCATAGCAGCATTATTTCTAATAGCCAAAAAGTAGAAGCTACCCAAATGTCCATCAGTGGATGAATAGGTAAATAAGATGTGGAATATACATACAATGGAATATTATTTGGCATTAAAAAGGAAGGAAATTTTGACACATGCTACAACATAGATGACCCTTGAAGACATTTTGCTAAGTGAACTCCAAAGTTTTGTTTATGTGGATTATATCTATTAATATTTATTGCATTAAAGATTAAATATGAGAAATTTAAAATATTTATTAACTCATTTTAAAAAATTACAGTTCAAACATCAGAATGACGATGCCATCACATGTCATGTAGCCTCTGGAAAATTCCACCAAATACTCAGGATAGCATGAGAGTAAAGAAGGCAGATAACATCTTAGTATTGTTATAAAAATAGTTTTGACCTCACAGATCCTGGAAGGGTCTTCGGGACCCCTGTTGGTCTCTGAGCCACACTTTGGGGACTGCCATCTAGATCATTCTCCTCAAAACAACAGCTCCCCATCCCCTCAGAATTAAGTCTCTGTCCATTGCCTTCCTTATCTACATTCTCCTCAGTTTCCACATACCCCCTCAGACTCCAACCCTGCTGATCATCCCCACGCTGCCTTGAGGCCTTTATTGTTTTTTCCCCTCATACTCCCCTTCCCTGGAAGGTCTTCGTCCTCCTTTTCTACCCACCCCATGGCTCAGGGGTCATTCCCACCACCAGCCTCCATCTTCTCCATGACTGGATGAGCCTGGGGTCATGAGGCACCTTGGATTCTCTGTGCCTTGCTGGCTTTGTTTACATTTTTTTTATTGGAATAAAAAATTACATAGTAACATGTGTTTCTTGAAGAAAAAAGAATACAGAAATGCATAAGGTAAAAAGTAAGTGTTTCACTCCCACTCCCCAGAGGATAACTGTTGTGGACCACTTGTCAGGTTCCCTTTCAATACACATATATACATATTATGTGTAAGTTTCTTTTCACATTTTTAAATTTTTACAAAGAAAATACCATATTTATCCATGTCCTGGATTTTTTTCTTTCTTTTTTTTTTTGTAAAAGCATCGTAGATATTCTTTGGATATATCTACCTTCTTTTTCAATTCCGCCCCCCCCTCACAAAAAAAAAGTTTTATTTACTCAGAAATAAAAAACTAGTTTTATTTATTTGAATGGTTAAAATTAAATAAGTTCACAAAGGTAACAATCCTTGGGACAAAGCACTTTTGGACAAAAAGTTCAGTGTTCTGATTTGGGGCAAAATGTCCAATTAGCAATCGAACAAGAAACCTCTAATACTTGAATTTATTTTACTTTTTACTGTACATATTTAAGTAAGTTAACCAAAAACCTCTAATTCAGAAAAAATTAATGTGGAAAAAGACAGTCAAACTAGAAACAAAATAATTTAAACAGCTTAGAGACCGTCTTTACCATAGGAGAAAAATAAGTAAAGACATTCTATGCTAAAGTTTCTGTAAGAGGAAAAGCCTCACACTGATTAACATAAGCTAATTAAGAACTGTGTTTGACTGTCTTGCTCTGGGTGATGCCTCCTCTCCCACACTGCCCACTTTTCAATTATTCAGAACTTTCTCTGTTCTATCCTCCTTGCCCTCTCCCAAGCAACTACTAGCAAATAAGTACACTAAGCGGACGAATTTCCTTAAAAGGTGTACAGAATTCCTGTCCTCTTCATCTCCACTTTTCAAAGACCTTTGGTTTGAGCTTATCTCATTTTTGTAGTTTAAAGACTAAATCGAAAGCTGCCCATGAGGGAGCAGGCAGGACCTCCCTACTTTTGTGAGGTGGCTCCTTGTGACCTGAAGGGCTAGAAAGGTGCAATTTCTCCATCCAAGGAACAAGAAGAGCAACCAAGAAATTGAGTCCGAGATTTCCTCCCCATTTTGAGAGCACCACAGAGAACCCAAACGAAGCCAGTTAGGCAATAAGTTAATTAGAGCTTTGAATTATTTTCCATATCAAAATTTTAAATTGTTATATAAAGTGTAAACCTGTCAGCTTTATCCTTTAATGGTTTTTGTACTTTTAGTCTTGCTTCAAAAGAACTTTCTTAATCCCAAGATTTAGGGGAGGAAAAGTTCTGTACTTATTTCTAGTATTTTCACATGGTTTAGCTCCTCAATCCATCTGAAATTTATTTTATATTTTGCCAAATTGATAGGTCAGTTAATCCCTTTAGTAGCATTTCCCTATTTATTTGAAATGCCCCCTTTAATAAGTAAAATATTTTTTTATTCCTACAGCTGTTTCTGGATTATATTCAGTTTCATTGATTTGTTCCATGGATTCTGTGTGTGCACCACATTGTTTTTATTACTATAGATTCAAGGTACATTTTGCTATCTAAAAGGACAGCCTCTCATTTTCTTTATTTTCCCAATTTTTCTTGGCTCTTTTTGTACTTCATTGGTTTTACAACCTAGAGTAAATCTGAGTCTGTTTCTTCATCTGAAAAGATAAAGATTGGGTCTTTTAAGCAGAGGGGATTTAATACAGGGAGTTGGTGACATGAGACAGGGCTATAAAGCCTAATGCAAGAACAGAAAGCTATTCTACTGGGGAGGGGCGCCAACAGGAGGAGGAGGTAATGTTGTTAAAGTCCAGAGCAGGAGTCATATGGGGGGATCTAGAACCCCACGAAGGCTGCCTGATGGAAGCTAGGATCATGGAGTGAGGCCCTGTAGAGCAGATACCAGAGCCACGTAGGAGAAGTAGCTTTTACCAGAGACACCATAGGACCGGGAGAGAGAGAGGGAGGGAGGGAAGGACAGAGGGAAAAAGAGACACCACAGACACCCCTCACCCCTTCCTCTCTGTCCCCATCCTGTGGTGTCTCTGGTTCTATGGCTTCTCACCTCCTCTCTCCAAGCTTTCACTAGTGCTTTCCATTGGCTGATCAACCTGGAAGCCAGAGAGGACGGGAGCCTGGGAAATATAGTCCTCTATGATATACCACAGACGTAGGAAAGGCAGGGAAATTATCTGAGCAAAAACAGTCAGTTGGCCACAACTACTTACCAGTAACCTTGGGAAAATAACTTCAGTTTGCCTCAGTCTCCTCCTCCAAAAAGTAGGAATAAATAATAATCGTACTTACCTTACAAAGCTGTTGTGAGAATTAAATGCATTAATACATGTTAAATACTTTTAAGCATTTAACAAGTATTACTTTTTATTATTATACTGTAAAATGACAATAACCATACTTATCTTGTAGAGTTATAATCAACAATAAAGTGAGGTAATGATTGTAAAATGTTTGTATGGTATTGTGTACATGGGACTGGATACTTCATAAATGTTAGTTTTCCTTGTGGGCCTAGTGCCTCATTCTTGGTACATGCACATTAATGTCTATAGCTGACAATATATGATGGCCTCGACCTGGGGAGAAGGTGGCCTCTTGAGAGTTGAGAGGGACATTCTTGCTCTGCTAGAGAGCTAAGAAGACTCTAGGGGCTGGGGCTTCAGGGTTCTGTACAGTGCACAGCTCTACATCAACCAATATACCGACACATGGAGATGAATTTGAATGATATCTTGCCTCCTTTTCAGGGGTTTCTTCTCCTGCTCCCATTGGTGCCCTTTCTTGGATTTTAGTTTGTTCTTCGTGGTTAATGCTGATAACTGCATTTCTGTGTTCACATACATGATGTGAACATTCATGAGGGTACAATCTCCTGTGTGTGTTGAGTACTTTACCATTTAAAGACATTGCCCCATCTGATCCTCCCTTTAAGCCCTCTAAAGCACATTGGGGAAGCTTCACTATCCCTGCTGAACAGCAGTAGAGGCCAAGACTTCAAGAAGGCAAGTGGCAGACCCAAAGGTTCATAGTGACTTGAGACAAAGCCATCTCACTCTACTTCAAGATTCTTCCTAGTAATAACCCACAATGCCTCCCAGAAGCATGTGTGAATTAATTGCACACACACACACACACGCACACGTGCATGCACCCCCCCCCCCAACATACACATACAATAGATTCAATATCTCTGAAGAAAAGTTCCGGGCCTTATCAATCTTAGTATTCCCTGCAACAGATAAAGAGCCTGGCAGCTAGAAAATAAGTTATTGTGGAATTGAGTTGACTTTGACTTCTGAAATGGACCCTCTTGGAGGAGAGAGAGGGGGCAGATAGATGAGGATCACTGCCAGAGCCAGAGTTCAAGTCTAACTTGACTGAACTCTGACAGTGGTCTGGCCCTGGATTCTGGCTCTACCCAGACCCATCTTGGGCCACCTACAGAGCAGAGAGGCCTGGTTACCAGGAGAGGTTTACATGTCCAAGAAAGCGGATCTGCCCACCTGGCTCTGCCCAAGGCATGTAACAGCTTCTTCTTGGGGGTGGCAGCCTGGCCAGGCAGAGCTTGCTCTAAAACTATAGCATTAATCAACCAACTGCCTCAGCTGCCCACCCACGGCCTGGCATACACACTGGTCCCTGGAAAACCAGTCAGACCAGAGGCCTCATTCATGTGGGCGTGAAGCACTGGCAGGAAGCATGGGACACTGAAAATTATAAGCCGAAGTTAACAAAATGGATCACCATTAGGGCATCACTGTTTGCTGGGCACTTCTACATAAATATATCTGGTTTTACTCTTCACTCAGCCAAGGCAAAGATGCTGCTGAACTCTGACCCTGCCCTTTGCTTTGGCTTCAGCTATGAACTGGCTCTCCTCTAATATTTTGCAGATTCTACATACTCAACTGATTTGGCTTGGCTTTACATCTATGCCTT
Source organism: Eidolon dupreanum (assembly GCA_028627145.1). Classification (NCBI taxonomy): domain Eukaryota; kingdom Metazoa; phylum Chordata; class Mammalia; order Chiroptera; family Pteropodidae; genus Eidolon; species Eidolon dupreanum. Next base: position 52,194,149 of record CM053515.1, on the reverse strand, counting down.
TACTCCTTATTCTGAAATGGGAAGCCAGTATATCCTGTCAGCCTGAAAGACTTCTAGAGCAGGCAGCTGTCCACACCACTATGTGCTTTGGAGAGCTCTATTGGCTGCTGCATTCTCCCTTCTGCCCAAAGAAGTCCCAGGGGCCTTGAGAGTCAACAGGAAAAGGCAGGGTTATGATTTAGACTATAGGCTTTGCAACAGACTCTGAGACCCCTCAACCAGCCCCATTATCCCTCAGGCCCCATTTCCTCTTACTCCCTCTTTTTTGTTTCTGGAACATGCCAGGCTCACTGCTGCCACTGGATTCTTGCACTACTCAGCACCCAGAAGCCCCATCCGTGCTCCCTTCCGCTTCCTGTTCAGCACTTTGATCTGTCATGTTCTCACCGAGGTCTTCCTTGACCACCCTCTCTACAACTGAAAGTCCTCATCCTCTCCCTACTCCCACTGCTTTTTCCTTGGCACCTCTTGCGATCCACCTTACTTTGACTCTTAGTCTTCCCATCTCAGCACTTTTGTCTATTTGCTCACTGCTGTATCTCCAGCACTGAAACAGCGCCTGACCCATAGGACACACTCAGTAATATTTGTTAAATTTTTGCATGAATGAGGCTGGACTCTGAGCTGATACCAGGAAGCCATGTGGTTTTAATTAGCCCTGCTCCTTTCAGGGCTGAGTAAGTTCATCTGTCTAATGACAAGGGCACATGTGCTGTTGTATAAGCTACCTTCCAGCAGTAATAATTGATGGGTCCAGGCAATATCCTCTTACCACCCCAGAGAGGCCCAAACACATGGCAACAAGACAGTAGAGGCAGGAAGCAGCTGCCAGATGACCAAATGGGATTGCAAGTCATCCACTACAAGTGCCAATCTTTATAGCCCTCAGGCTTAAGATTATTAGCTTTTGAGACTCACGTGGATTTCCAGCCCGACCTGGCCCTAAATGACCATGAAGTGCACTTGAAAAAATAACTCCATCATAGGGAGGTGACACTGAGGCCTGGAGAATAGAGATTTGCTGAACTTTGTACAGAAATTTTGTAAAATTAGATTTGACCCAGCTCTCATTTAACAAGTAGTTACAAGGACTCCCTCTTCACCAGGCACTGCTGAAGGCAGGAACAGAGCAGTGAACCAGAGGGGCAAGGTCCAGACATGACCTATGTGTTTAATGTGAGTCCTGGTGTGCCATCCTTTCCCAAGGCCCAGGCCTGCTTCCCTTTGATCTTCTTCTGTCCAGCATCTTAAATCTCCCCTGACCTACTGGCCACATATAGATGGATAGATTCTCTCATCTTGAAAACAAAACAACAGCAACAACAACTTGTCCCCACTTGCCAGACCAATGAGACTGCACGGATTTCGTCATACGCCCCTCCTGCATCCCAGTCATATCAACTTTGTAGTTTTGTCCAGCTTTCAGGAAACTCCTAATCTTTTCCTTATTCTCACCACCTTCCTATCTTTGGTGCTATCGATTCCCAACAAATTCACCTTCTGTGTTCGTGGGGTTAATTGCCTCAGGGGCCCTCGAAATACTTGTATGTTACCCATATTCAGCACCTTCATCCAATTTTCCCTATCTGAACAGTCTCTCCCTTCCCTTCACTCAGTCTCTTCAAAACTTCTCATTGTGGCTAAATCAGCTCTCTCATCATCAAGGGGAGGAAGCCTTTCTCAGTTCCCACGACCACGATAAACTCTCCACTACCTAGAATGCCTGCTTACCATGGGTGTGTTGTTATGTGTATGAACATCTTTCCATGTAATTATTGATTGCCAAGGCTGTAAGTCTTATCTCTTCAAGAGACTGTAAACTCTTCCAGGGCAAGGGACCACTTTCATCTTTCTGTATCTTATACAGCAAAGTACCCACTCATTGGGCAACCAATCAGTGATAGATTTGACCTGGATTTATTGAATTGTGATATTTGAGATGAATACATTTAGGGAAATGTGTATTTGTTTATAGATATAAAGAGGAAAATGTAGAATGCAAGGTTGTAATATGGTCTGATCACCACAATGTAAACTATGTATCCATATGGGTAAAACTGAAAGGCAAATGGTAAAAATAAAGTTATGTTAGGGTTGTTAGGTTATGAGTGATTTGCTTCACAAATCTATGAATATTGTTAGTGTATTTTGTCAACATAAAAACGTGCAAACCTGTAGAAAATTGTTTGTGAGTTTCTTTGATGACATGCCAGGAAGCAAGGTCTCAAATACTCCAGAGAATAACAGTTTTGCAGTTCCCTTTACACATTTGGAATTAAAGAGGGAACTAAGGAAGATTACATGAAAGTGGAAGAAAGCAAGGCAGGGAAATCTCTGCTTAAGTGATAAGACAGTTAACAAGATTACCTGCTCCCCTGAGGGTGGTTATCCTTTCCAGGGGTCTGTAAAAGCATTACTCTGGCATTTCAAAGGTGTTAACCTGGATGCTGCGGAACAATGGACAGGGCTTGCTTAAGGCAAAGATAAACTTTTTACAGGCCTGGGTCTTGACTATTCACCAGAAGCCCGTTAGGGATTTAGGATCAGATGACCCTGTGAGGTTACTTTCAGTTAGATTTATTACAGGGCTCACAATTGTTTTTGCATTTGAAAATATTTTTAAAAAAATACATGGAGGGCTTTAAGCGTCATCAAAACATTCCACTCTTGTTGTAAACTCATTCAGTCTTTCTTAGGAAGTAAGAGAGAAGGGAAGTGGGGTGGGCAGGATTGACAGTCTTTTGTAGACTTTACTCAAATCATATTTATATACAAATATCTGAGTAAAGAGAGAAAAAACACAAAGTCCAATTTTTGATTGCAAATGTTATTTAACTGGGGATGAGGCAGAAAAAGAAACAGTTTAAAATAACCAAATGAAATCACGTGAGCTGTAAGCATTTTTTCTCTCAACAAGAATGGAAAGTGTATGCATTCTCCTTGAGTTTCTTGGTGTTTCATGCTCTGAATCTCCAGCAATGGGGAGTGGAGCTAGGAGAGGCAGAGGTTGGGTACACCTGCCTCCTTAGGCAAGAACTACTCTGAGCACCAGCTTCTTTTGAGTCCTTAATCTTTATTACACGTTTATTTTGTCCATTTCAGATGTGGGCTCTCGAAGATGAGGACTGTACTTTTTCTGCCAAAGAGATGGCCTTACAGCATACCTATAGGAACCTGAGAGGTCATTGGTCCAATCCCCTCATCAGACACACGAGGACCAGGCTAAGAGAATGAATGTGTGCCAAGGCTGTGCAGCCAGAGATTCTTGGTGAGGCAGTTTTAGAGATCTCTGCAGTGCTCAAGGCTAGCCCTTACACTGTTACTACTTTGCATGAATATTTAGAACATCCCTCTGGTTAAGTGTGTGTTGAGCATATATCCCCTGGGCCAGAAAGATGGCAAAATGCCAACGATAGACAATCCCTGCTCCCTAACATTATGGACTTAGAATTCAGAGGGAGAGATGGGGCAAGTTCACAGATGGTCACAACACAAAGCAGAAAGGAGAAAGGAGCCCTCTAACAAGGTGGGTCAAAAAAGGCTCTGTCAGCATTAAGCTAGGCCTTGAAAAGTTCAGGAAAATGCAAATGAGGTCATAGGCACCAAATCAGTTGCATTGATTTAACAAACACTGATCACCAACTACCATGTGCCAAGCAAGGTTCTAGGTACTTGGGAAGCAAGTCTCTACCCTCATATAGCTTACATTCAAGTAAGAGTGGGAAGAGACACTACACAAAATATACAAATAAAGTAGATAGAGAGGCAGGTGAGAATATGAAATTGTGCAGCCACTGTGGAAAAGAAAATGTCAGTTCCTCAAAATATTAAACATAGATTTATCATGGATTTACTTCATGCAGAAATCTGGTGTAAGAGTAGCCCAAACAGAGGGATTAGCAAGTACAAAAGCCCAGAAGCAAAAATAGCACAGAGGCCACTGTGCCAGAGCCATTGCCATGAGAATTCATTGGTTTAGCTCTGTGCCTCTTGGGTCCATTCCAATAGTAGTAGGAAGATTGCTTAAGAGTAAAGCTGGGAAAAACTTTCCTCAGACCAGTGCAAAGGGCTTTATTTGGGTGAAGGGTAGGAAGAGTGACTTGGCTTTATTAAACTTGTAGCAAAGTCACTGTACACATTAGCAGTTATGCTTCTTTTGGGAACATGACCACTCAGACCATAAGAGTGGCATGTGACCATAACTTCATTTCTCTGGAAACAATTCTGCTAGGACAGGAACTGAGAATTCTTTCTCCATGACCTCTGAGTGAGTTCCCTTCTATGAGAACATTGGGTTTGGCATTTCTCATTAACTGATCTCATATTTCCTGGGTGTAACTATCGGCTGTTGTTAAACTCTTTTATGACTTTCGCTTCCGTGGAACCAAGAATAAAGGTGAGTAAAGAACTCATCCAAGGTAGAATATTCTAATGCTGGAGATGACTCCTTTTCATAAACATGGAGTTTCAAGCCAGGGACAGTACATAAATACAAAGCCAGAGTAGTCAAGTGTAAATTGTATCTTTATAGACAATGATGGGAGATGGAGTCTTTCTTTCAAGATATTTTGCCAAATGCTAAAGATAGTAGATTCTTTTCTTCTTGAAACTTTGACAGCCTTGTGGCTAACGCCCACTGTAACTGCATTAAAGGCTCTAAAACATCTCTGCTAAGAGCCAGTGATTGCTTCAGTGCAAGGTTTCTCAACCTGCCAGCCCTGCCATCTTGCCTGGGCCTACATGACAGCTACCTGACTCAGTCTGATTTGCAGCTCTCATAGATTGTTAGTGTGTCCTTATGTAGAGGCTGATACAGTAAATTTTTTAGGAAACTAGCCTAATGTTTAATGCTGAAGGATGTGTGGGCTTAAAGGTGATCTCTGGAGGGATCCTCTCTAGACTTATTTGCTAGAATTCTACGTATCTAAGCCACAGTGTTCTGGGAAAAGCTTGGGAAAGAACAGAAGATAGAAAGTCTGAGGTTTAACCATGCGTCATGTCTGTACTGGATATCTTTAATTTGCTTAACCCACCTCAGAGCCACTTCTTACTCTTGTCAATCCTGCTCTGTGCTCAAGGAGGGTGACCTGTATGGATCTCAACAAACTCCCTGGCTTCATTGAGGCCAATGAGGATGTCCCACAAGGACAGACAGGTTGGGTATTAATTCCTTTGATTTCCTCAGGTTCCTCTTAGATGTTACTTGTGCTGTGGGGCCATCTTTTTGGCAAGAAGAGTACATTCCTCATCTTTGAGAGTCCACATCTAATATGGACAAAATAAACTGGAAAGAAGTGGAATTGTCTGTCTTTAGGGTAAAGGCTGGAGGAGCTCTCTGTGCCACTGTTCCTTTGCTGAACCCTCTCCCAATACAGCCTGCAGGTGCAGGTGGGCACCAAATATGAGTCTCTATCAAACTGGCCCAATCCTGGTGATTTCCTGAGAACCTGCCCTCAAACCAATTCTTGCACAGTGCTGGAACCTCTTTCAGTGGCTATTACAGGTGGCCAGCGGTGGCCTGGCTGTGGACTTCACTAAAATCTCTGAGAGATCCACAAACTCCCAACTAGCAGCAGCTGGCCTCAGCATGTCCTGTACCTCTTACTAAGCAGCCCCCAACCTGGCCCTACTGGCAGCCAGCCTCTCTTCAAAGCATAGCCTCTCCTAGAAACATTCAAGCCCACCAACTGTAGATCACTTTGTAGCTCCTATCAGGTAGCCCCGAGCCAAGCACAGGCAGTGGCTGACCTGGGCTTGCACTGGAGCCCCTCCCAAGGGGACCCAAAACCCAAACACAGGGTGGCCAGCTTTAGTTCACAGTGGAGCATCACCCAATTCGCTCCACAAACAATACACCCAACGGATGAATCCAGTAAGCACCAGAGCCCCGCTATAACATCACTCCATGGGGTCAGCCCCCACACAACAGCTCGACTGCTATCGCCATGGACAGTTCTCACAGTCAGTCAACCTGAGGGTCAATCCCACCCACTGATGCACCAAAAGCAATCAAGGCTTAACTACAACAGGAGGGCATACACAACCCACCACAAGGAACACAACTGGAGCACTCAGCTCAGGTGACCTGAGAGACTGTGCCACTGGGCCCCACAGAACACCTGCTACGAAGGGCTACCTTGCCAAGACTGGGAGTTACAGCAGATCTATCTAATATGTAGAAACAAACACAGAGAGGCAGCCAAAATGAGAAGAAAATGAATACATCCCAAATGAAAGAAAAGGACAAAACTCCAGAAAAAGAACTAAATGAAATAGAGGCAAACAATCTACCAGATATAATGTTCAAAATGCCAGTTATAAAAATGCTCATTTGGTCTAATGTATCATTTAAGGCCACTGTTTCCTTGTTGATTTTCTATCTGGATGATCTATCTATTGATGTCAAAGGAGTGTTAAAATCTCCTACTATGATTATATTACTTTCGATCTCTCCCTTTATGTCAGTCAATATTTGCTTTATATATTTAGGCGTTCCTATGTTGGGTTGTGTCCTCTCATTGGCTTAATCCCTTTACCATTATTTAATGTCCTTCTTTGTCTTTTGTTATAGCTTTCGTTGATATCAATAGACAGATCATCCGGGTAGAAAATCAACAAGGAAACAGTGGTCTTAAATGACACATTAGACCAAATGAATTTAATTGATATTTTTAGAACATTTCACCCCATAGTAGCAGTATATACATTCTTTTCGAGCACACATGGAACATTTTCCAGGAGTGATCAGATATTAGGCCACAAAATAAGTCTCAATAAATTTAAGAAGATTGAAATCATACTAAACATCTTCTTTGATCACAATGGTACAAAACTAGAAATCAACAAGAAAAACACACAAATGTGGAGGCTAAATAACATGCTACTAAACAATGAATGTGTTAACAACAAGGTCAATAAAAAAATCAAAAGATACCTTGAGATAAATGATAATGAAAACACAATGATCCTTGGGCTATGGTACATAGCCCAAGCAGTTCTAAGAGGGAAATTCATAGCAATACAGGCCTATGTTAAAAAACAAGAAAAATCTCAAATCAACAATCTAAACTTACACCTAAAGAAACTAGAAAAAGAAGAACAAACAAAACCCAAAGTGAGCATAAGAAAGGAAATAATAAAATCAGAGTGGAAAAAATGAACTAGAGTCTAAAAAAAAATACAAAAGATCAATAAAATCAAGATCTGGTTTTTTGAAAAGATATATAAAATTGATAAACCTTTACCTAGACTCATCAAGAAAAAAAGAGAGAAGACCCAAACAAATAAAATCAGAAATGAAAGAGGAGAAGTGGCAACCGACACCACAGAAATATAAAGAATTATAAGAAAATACTACGAATAATTACATGCCAACAAATTGGACAACCTGGAAGAAATGGAAAATTCCTAGAAACATACAATCTTCCAAGACTGAATCAAGAAGAAACATAAAATCTGAACAGACTGATAACTACTAACAAAATCAAATCCTTAATAAAAAAAATTCCCCACAAATAAAAGTTCTGGACCAGATTGCTTTACAGGTGAATTTTACCAAATATTCAAAGAAGAATTAACACCTATCCTCCTTGAGCTGTTCCAAAATCCTCAAGAGAAGGGAAGGCTCATAAGATCATTTTATGAGACTACCATTACCCTGATTCTAAAACTAGAGAAAGACATTACAAAAAAAGAAAATTATAGGCCAATACCCCTAAAGAACATAGATGTGAAAATCGTCAACAAAATATTAGCAAACCAAATTCAGCAATATATTAATAAAATCATACACCATGATCAAGTTGGATTTATTCCTGAGATGCAAGGTTGCTTCAATATCTGCAAATCAATTAAGATGGTCCACCACATAAACCAAATGAAGGATAAAAATCATATGATCATATCATTAAATGCAGAAAAAATGTTTGACAAAATCCAGCATCCATTTATGATAAAAATTCTCAGCAAAGTGGGAATAGAGGCTGTCCATTTTCACCATTTCTATTCAGCATAATATTGGAAGTCCTAGCCACAGTAATCAGACAAGGAAAAGAAATAAAAGCCATGCAAATTGGAGAGAAAGAAGTAAAACTGTCATTATTTACAGATGACATGATACTATATAGAGAGAACCCTACAGAGTCCACCAAAAAACTGCTAGAACTGATAAATGAATTCAGCAAAGTAGCAGAATACAAAATTAATATTCAGAAATTAGTTGCATTTTTATATACCAATAAGGAACTATTAGAAAGAGAAATTAAGAAAATAATTCAATTTATAATTGCATTAAAAAAATAAAATACCTAGGAATAAATTTAACCAAGGAGGTAAAAGACTTATACTATAAGACATTGGAGAAAAAAGTTGAAGAAGATACAAATAAATGGAAGCATATACCGTGTTCACGGATAGGTAGAAGTAACATCATTATAATATCCATACTACCCAAAGTAATCTATAGATTCAATACAATCTCTATCAAAATACCAGTGGCATTTTTCAGAGAACTAGAACAAATAATCCTAGAATTTATATGGAACCACAAAAGATCCCAAATAGCCAAAAGCAACCTTGAGAAAGAAGAACAAAGTTGAGAGTACCACACTATCTGATATTAAACTATACTACAAGTCTATAGTAATCAAAACAGCATGGTGCTGGCATAAAAACAGATACATAGATCAGTGGAATAGAATAGAGAGCCCAGAAATACACCCATGCCTATATAGTCAATTAATCTATGACAAAGGAGTCAAGAATATACAATGAGGTAAAGACAGTCTCCTCCAAAAATGGTGTTGGGAAACTAGACAGATATAGGCAAAAAAAAAAATTAAATTAGACTCCTTTCTTACACCAAGAATAAATTCAGAATGGATTAAAGACTTAAATGTAAGACTTGAAACCACAAAACTCCTAGAAGAAAACATAGGCAGTAAACTTGCTGATATTGTTCTTAGTAATAATTTTTTTGGGTATGACTCCTCAGGCAAGGGAAACAAAAGAAAAAATAAACAAATAGAACTACATAAAACTAAAAAGCTTTTGCAAAGCAAAGGAAACCATCAACAAAATGAAAAGACAACCCACTGAATGGAAGAAGATATATGTCAATGACACACCTGATAAGGAGTTAATAGCCAAAATATATAAGGAACTCATACAACTCAACACCAAAAACACAATCTGATTAAAAAATGGGCAGAGGACCTGAATAGATATTTCTCCAAAGAGGACATACAGATGGCAAATAGACATGACAAGATGTTCAATGTCACTAAACATCAGAGAATTAAAACCACAATAATATCACCTCACACCTGTCAACCTAAATGCCCATCAACAGACAAGTGGATAAAGAAGTCATGGTTTATATATACAATGGAATATGACTCAGCCTTAAAAAACAAACAAACAAACAAAAACAAAAACAAAAACAAAAAAAATGAAATTCTACCATTTGCAACAACATGGATGAACCTAGAGGTTATTATGCTGAGTGAAATAAGTCAGACAGAGAAAGATAAATATCATATGATTTCACTTATATGTGGAATTTAAGAAACAAAAGGAACAAACTAAATGAAAACAGATACAAATACAGTGAACAATCTGGTGACTGCTAGAGAGGAGGGGGGATAGGGGACTGGGAGAAAAAAGTGAAGAGATGAAGCACAAATTAGTAGTTATAAAACAGTCATGGAGATGTAGACTACAGCAGGGGTCCCCAACCTGGTACTGGTCCGTGGCCTGTTAGGAACTGGGCTGCACAGCAGGAGGTGAGCGGTGGGCATGGGAGTAAAGCTTCATCTGTATTTGCAGCTGCTCCCCAGCACTAGCCTCACTGCCTCAGCTCCACCTCAGATCATCAGGCATTAGATTCTCATAGGAGCACCGATTCCTGGTGCCAAAAAGGTTGAAGACCTCTGGACTACAGCATAGGGAATATAGTCAATAGTGCTGTAATGGCTATGTGTAGAGCTAGATGGGTGACAAAGTAATCAGGGGGATCACTTCATAAACTATAAATGTCTACCCAATGTACTATATATCTGAAACTAATAAAATAAATAAATAAACAATAAGTGTTGGAGAAGATGTGAAGAAAAGGGAACACTTGGGCGCTGTTGGTGGGATTGTAAATTGGTGCAGCCACTATGTAAAATAGTATGGAGATTCTTCAAAAAATTAAAATTGAATTATCATATGACCCAGCAATCCCATTTCTGGGTATTTATCCAAAGAAATCCAGAACACTTATTTGAAAAGGTATATGCACCCCTATATTCACTGCAGCATTATTTACGATAGCTAAGATATGGAAGCAACCTAAGCGTTCAACAAAAGACAATTGGATAAAGAAGTGGTACATATATACAATGGAATATTATTCAGCCATAAAAAAGAATGAAATCTTACCATTTGCTACAACATGGATGGACCTAGAGGGTATTACGCTAGATGAAATAAGTCTGACAGTGAAAGACAAATATATGATTTCACTTATATGTGGAATCTGAAAAAAAAAAACAACCAGAAATAAACTCATAGATACAGAGAACAAACTGATGGTTGCCAGATGGGCAGGGGTTGGGGGCTGGGTGAAAAAGGTGAAGGAATTAAGAAGTACAAATTGGCAGTTACAAAATAGTCATGAGGATGTAAAGTATAACATAGGGAATATAGCCAATAATATAATAACTATGTATGGTGTCACAGGGTTACTAGACTTATTAGGGGACCTCTTCGTAAGTTATACAAATGTCCAACCATTATACTGTACACCTAAAACTAATATAATATTGAGAAATAAATAAAAAATAAAATGCACATGGATTTTTACTGAATACCCCAAAAGCTAACTAGATTTTCCTGTGATAAACATAAACACATTAGGTGGCCATTAATATTTTAATCCTAAAATCTATCTTCAAATCAGGAAGATAACACAAAAACATTTCAGTGTTTTGTACCCATCAGGGTAGTAATGATTATCTTTTTACTAGAATTAATCTAAACATAAATATGAAAATACTTTTTCATTATAGGTAAATAAAAATAGCTTTGTTATCACCATTGGATACCAAGAAGCAACCTGTGCAGAAAAAAGGAAGGACATTGTTGGACTTAAAAGATTGGTGCTGACATTAAGTGCCAATCCTGACACAGCCTACATGTGTGATCATAAACAAAGTACTCATTCCCTGTACTGTTTTTATCAGATCTGTAGAATGTGGGTGATATTTGCCTCCCTTAATTACATATGAGATTAACAGTGTAAGTCCCTTATAAATGAAATCAGGATATAGCTCCCCAAAGGCTTCTTTAAATCTGTCAATTCTGATTCTTACCTAATTAAGATAAGTGATAGCACTGAGGGCTGCCCTGATTTGAGAAGGGGATGGCTTAGGTCTTGGAGGGGACAAGGCAGAAGGAGGGCCAGGTGTCCTGATTACCTTAGCATTGAAGAGGTTTTTGCAACGCTAGGCTGGCTGCATTCCAAACATAGAAGTGCTTTCAGTGGTGAATAAAACCAGTCCTTGCTCTGAAGGACTTTACCCTTTAGCTAGGGAGCTAAATGTAACACACAGAAAATCTTCAAGAGAGATTATAATCGCCAAATTGCGTGGTTTCAACGAAGCTTCAAGTTGGCTATGTATTGTAATATCTGCTGCAGGCTGCAAGAAAGAGCTGAGCCTCCATGGGAGTCTGGGGGCAAGTGAGGGCCATGGGTACCTGTGCACTCAGGGGTGGGGGGTGTGGTGGAGGCTGACTGTGGGCAGGGTCATGACTTCGGGAAGGTAGGAAGAGGCCAAACTGCTGAGGCCTCAGAGCCAGGCTTGATAACATTTATGTTCCATGCATTAGGAAACAGAAAATCACTACACAGTGTTAAGCAAAAGAGTCCCAAGGTGAAAAGCAGAGTTTTAGGAAGATGGGTTTTGCAAAGATGGGCAGGATGAAGCCATGAAGAGACTACATAAGAAAGACATTATTTTTTCACTCTTTTAAAAAAAAACCTAAATATTTGCAATATAACCTATGGATTAGGACAGATGGTTCTACTTCCTATCAAAGAAAAGTCCTTCTTAGAATATTTGTTTTCCCTTTAAGTGAAGTTTATCTACCCTTCAAAATAAGATTACTGTGAGGTGACTGCCATGGCCTGGCAGGTCTCAAATCAGATGAGGTCTCTGCTCAAGGCCCTGGATCTTTACAACTGTTTGTCATACACTAGTTGCCAAATGTGTGTGTGTGTGTTTGCTCACGTGCATGCGCTTTTAAAAAATATTTGAGCTTATACAATATTAACTCACTGGTTATGTCAGAGATGACCACTGAGGTTTAACTTGACACTTCTTTTGCAATCAGCTTTCCTTTATTATCAACTCATCCTGCCAACTTGGTTCGGTAGCCAAAGTCTTTCTGGCTGTCCAGCCCAGGCTTTGGCTTAATTCAGACTCAGAAGCACCTGGATTGCCTCCCTTTTGTCTCAGGTCCAAGTTGTTTATTTATCTTTCCTAGGCTAATTGAGTCATTAAAGACATATGTTAGTTTGTTTTTTCAACTTCTCTATTCTCTAGAATTTAGCTTCCTTATTTTATACAGGATAAGACAGAGTTATGTTGAGTATTTTATAGTAGAATTTTGGGGAGTTAGTGGGGGAGGAGGGCCAAATCTGAATAGAGAAAGAGAGACTTATCCTTTTGTTTTTTGGTTTTTTTTTATCCCCTGCAATATCATATTCACTATCATGTCATGAAATGCAACATCTGTTGGCACAGAATAATGTGAAAAGTACTGACCTACATAAATGTAATGATTCTGCCCTCTGGGGTCTTACAATCCAGCTGGACTGTCTATACAGAATAAACTATATATTGTGGGTCAGGGCAAAAGTCTAGAGGAGGGGTTGATGGTCGAAGGCTAAGGGAGTCAGGGGTAGGTTTGGAGGAGGTGGGGACCTGAAGGATAGGTGGGACCTGAGAGACAGGAGCAGAGTGGTGGTTTCTGGGCTGGGAGAAGCCCCAAGCAAAGCTGTGGAGGCCCACACAGCCTGGCTGCATCTGAAGAACTTGGCGTGTGGACCATGCTGGAAAAGAGGTGTGTTTAGGGGGAGAGTAGATGATAATGCTGAGAAGGCAGGGCAGGGGCTCTAAAACTGTGCTGAAAATAGGGTGTGTTTGTGCAGGCTTCTGCAGAGATGGCCATAGAGGTCACAGGAGTTTGGGGAGAGCTTTGCATGCTTTGGAACTGAATGTTCTGTGGAAGGCAATGAGTTTGGGGGCCAAAAGAGGGGCATCACAGGGAAAATAGTTATTATGTATGGGTTTTTGTTCTTGTTGCTGTTCAGTTTTTATTTTTTAAAGATTCGTCCAGCAATGATTAGAATGAGGAGAAACTCAAGCAGGAAGATGATTTCAGTCCCTTGTGGTTCAGGCTGAGGTGAAAAAGGCCCAAACACAATGATGGAATAGGCAGGAGAAACATTATAAATGACAAATTGGCAAGAGTTTGTGGCTGCCATGTGATGAGAGAAAAAGAATGTATTCACCCTGGAGTGAATTGCAATGACTGAGACTTCACCCAGGCTAGTTGTGACTGGATTTATACACAATACTGGCTGATTTCTATAACTTACTGCTTTTAACAACAGATTTAGCTTACAATCTGCCTCAATTTTAGTTTCCAGAGGATCATTTTCTTGAAGGATCAACATGCCTTCTCAAAACGGTGTGAGTGACCAATGAACTCTGAGCTTCTTACTAGATGGAGAAGCTGGGCCAAGACACCCTATTGAGCTGACAGTGACCAAACATGTAAAAGAGTTTTGTGGCATCTATGGCTATGACACCCTGAACGTGCCCGATCTTGTCTGATCTCGGAAGCGAAGCAGGGTTGGGCCTGGTTAGTACTTAGATGGGAGACCACCTAGGAATACCAGGTGCCACAGGCGTTAAAAAAAAAAAGTTTCGTGGAGAAAGTTACAACAGGTCTTAGGGATTCACCAGGTTACATCTTTCTTTTAAATTATTATTATAAGGGCAGCATAAAACCATTGAAGAGAGAAAACAGGAGGAAGGATTTACATTTTTGGCTTTGGCAAACAGTTTCCTAAATAATCCTACTGACTAAAGTGACAAATGCCCAAAAATAAAGTCGATATTTGTCGACAGCCTACCACAATCCAGACACACTGGAATTTTAAATCGGTGAGTTCAAAGGCAAGCTATAACGAGAAAATTGAGAAATGAGATAGAATGCTGTTTCCAGATCTCTGTTTTTTATTGGGATTTGGGTCAGCAGAGTTTGCTTCTGTCTGTGGGTCTCTAAGTGGTGCTTGTGAGCCAGAGGGAACCCACGCAAGCCACAAAGTGATATTTTCGAAGACACCCAGTCACCTTATTGCGCCTAGAAGTGGGGTCATGGCAAAGCAAGTTCAAAGCCCGTTTCTGACAGATCTGATAGAACCAGAAGATGAACATAGCACAGAGAGAAGATTCAGTTTAACATTATCTGGACAAGTTGAAAATGAATAAACCTTAGGATTCAGGAAAAAAAAAATTAAGAAAATCTTGAGTGTGGGCTCTAATAGTCACATGCAAGAATGTTCATAGCAGCACTGCCAGCGATAGCAAAAAACTGCAAACAACCCACACATCCATTGAGAGACTGGAGAAGAAAATGGCAGCGTATTCACATTGTAGAATATCACACAGTTACATGCCATAGCATAGACAAATGCCACAAACATCATGAATGGTGAGAAAAGCAAAGCAAAAATATATACAGTATGATTTATTTTATATAAAGTTCAAAAGCATGCAAAACCAGCATATCATTGAGGGGTAGGTATTTTTAGGGTAAAATTATGAAGAAAAGCAAAGGAATACTCATCAAAATTAGGAGGAGCCTGAGATGGGGACAGACGCACAAGGGGGATCCAATGGTGTAGGTTATAACCTATATCTTAAGCAGGGTTGTAGGTAGTTGAGTGTCCATTTTTAAAAATATTTTGCTCATATAATCTATTCTTTTGTATGCATTTAATATTTAATTAGATTTGAAAAACTAGGTAGGGGTGGAAATCTCCTGCAAAAGACATGACTACAAAGCCTTATCCTCATAATCCTAGAACTTGAAATTCATCAACTCTCTTTGTTTAACAGTCACACACATCTGATCTTGGAAACTAAGCAGGGTTGGGCCTGGTTAGTACTCGGATGGGAGCCCACCTAGGAAGACCAGGTGCTGTAGTTGTAAAAAATAAAAAAATAAGGGATTGTAAGCTGACAAGTTCCTTGCAATCTGTGAGGTCAATCAAGGGTTGCCTTGCTTAAAAAATAAAAAAAAAAAATAAGAAAAAAAAAGCCAAACAAATAAAATGAAAAGGCCAAGTATATGAAGGAAATATAGATGAAGAAAAATGACCTGAGCCCCATGTATTTTTGTCTACTGGATTGCATTTGTCTTTCAGCATTTCTTCTTTTTAATATTTCACTTACTGTAGTCAGAAACATTTCTTGAGTATCTCATAGGTTGAGTACAGTTTAGGCTATAACGTTTAGACAGTATAGAGCAAGACAGACATTGTTCCTGCTCTCATGAAGACAGATAATTAAGCAATAAAGAAAAGGAGGACAGGTGCTACACATAAGTACAAGAAGCTAGGGAAGCACAAGGCAGCAGCAGGCAACTGAGCCTTGGAAGATGTACTGTAGAGAGTATTAAGAGCAGACACTTATTGCATGTCAGGCCAAGTTCTAAGCACTTTACATATTCTGTACACTGTATGATCACTCATTGAATCCTCACAATAACCTTAATGAGATAGATGCTATCATTATCCCCATTTTACAGGTGAGGAAACTAAGGCATGGAGAGGTTAAGTGACTAGCCGAGGTCACATAGCTAGGAAGAGCTGAGCCAAGATTCAAACTCTGGCACACTCTTGTTCTTAAGCACCACACTCTGGCCCCTCATGCTTCCCTGAGCAAGGGACTTTCTGGCTGAGATCTGAGAGACTAAGAGCCACCAAGCAGGAATAGAGGAGGGGGATGAGAGTTCTGGGCATGTATGTATCACTTGAAGGTGGTACAGGAGCTAAAGTAAACATTGAGTCACAAAAAGTGTGAAAAACTCTTCCACCTGAGAACAGTTCTTTTTTTTTTTTTGGACCTTGGCCTAGAAGAGGCAGTGCAGGGATGAGATGTGGTCTTGGGGAGGCGGTCTGAGTTCTGTCAGTTTCTCTGAGCAAGATGCAGACCTTGGTTCTGGGTTCAGAGGGTTTCTAAAGGCCCATAGCAACAACTACCAGGGATCCTGGGAAAGTCCCCAGGCATCCAG
Source organism: Eidolon dupreanum (assembly GCA_028627145.1). NCBI lineage: Eukaryota > Metazoa > Chordata > Mammalia > Chiroptera > Pteropodidae > Eidolon > Eidolon dupreanum. The sequence goes on along the minus strand of CM053515.1, from coordinate 52,177,799 downwards.
GATCCTGTGGCCTTGGCAGTCCCTCTGTCCCCTCTTGGCCTCGTTTCCCAAATGGACCCAACATCAATCAAGGACAAGAACCTAAGGCATGACCTAGCAAACAGCTGGCAAACTAATTTTAAAATCCAATTTCAAGTTGTATATGTATAAGCCTCAGTGTATTTCTCTAGGGGATTCTATCTTTCAAGTGGAAAATTTTAAGTCAAATAAGGTAATCTCTATTTTGATTCCGATCATCCTGAGTGCAGGGCCCTGCAGCCTCCAGTAAGTGCTAATCCTCTTTAAGCACAAGCAAGTCACGGCTTGGGAGTCAGGGCGACTCCAGGGCTCAGAGAGAAAGGTCAGGACTGCTAAAATTATTGTGCTAACACTGTTAGTGTATGTTTGGCTTTGTTCGGCACAAGAAATAGAAGACATGAATTATGGCTGCTGGAGTGGGGCAGAGTAAGGCTTCTGCAATCTGCTCATTTGTTGTCCAGTTTCCTAAATCTTGGACTCCCTCTAGCCTTCTTCCAAAAAAATTTAAATGAATGAATGAATGACTTATAAGAAACAAGAATGAGGAGAGAACAGAGTTCTGGGGCAGGGAATGGAGCAGAGAAAGTGAGAGGGAGGGCAAAAAGCAATGTGGTCTATGTCTGATCCCCTTTGTTTTTGTTTCCATAATAAATGTCTCAGTGCCTTCCAGCATACCTAATACTGCATGGCTTCCAGATACACCATCATGGCTGCCTTCTGTAGACAACTCAAGTTATCAAGGGCCCTTTTAAAACATTTTGAACATGGTACTCAGGATTGAATCTAATATTTCAGGTATTATCTGACCTTCCAGGAATATGGTGGAAAAGTATTCCTTGAATTCTCTTACCTGTTTACATACAAACAATTATGCTAGGCATGTGTGAAATGCTAGAGATACAAAGATGAATAAAACAGAGTGCCTGCTTTGCAATAGTCTCAAATAGGGTTACTATCATCATACTTGAATGAATAGATAAAGTAAGTGGTCTATTTGCACAATGGAATATTATATGGCAATGGAAAAAGACTTGGGACTGCACGTAACAATATGGGACTGCATGTAACAATACAAATGTGATGTTGAACAAAAAAGCCAGACACAAGACTACATACTATTTTTGACCTATTTTTTAAAATTTACAAAAACAGCTGAAACTAACCTATGCTGTTGAAAGACTGGGGAGAGAGATAGTATAAGAGAGCACAAGGAGGGTTCTGGGTGCTATAATGCTTGGTTTCTTAATCTGGGTGCTGATTATACGCATATGTTCAGTTTGTGAAAATTCTGTAAGCTATACATTTACAATATGAGCATTCTTTTTTGCTTGGATGTTACATATCAATAAGAAGTTTAAGGGGAAATATTATGCATAGGATCAAGATAATTGGAGGAGACAGTGAGATAACTTCAGTTCAGCATGGTAAACGCCATTATAGAGAAACATATAATGTGTGATACAGGAAGACAGAAGAAGGAGTAAGAAACCAAGGCTCAGGGGTGGAACAGGGTTAGCGAGGCTTCCTGGGGTCATTCTAGAGCTAAACAGGAGCTGAACCTCATCCTCCAAGGCTGAATATTTGGGAAAGAAGTTTTAGATTCATTAATAGAAAGGGGGCCTCAATTGTCCTGATGAGAGTGGAAGTGAGATGTGAGAAGTGAACATGGTGATAATTTAGAATAACAGGAATGAGAGCCATAGCCAACCAGAGATAAAGAAAAATAAATTGATGGGTGGTACAAAAAGAGCCCAGAGGAGGTATAAACCATGAATTTGTAGTGGGGCCATTCTCATTGGTTGGGTGGTCTTTTTCAGGAGCATAAACAGAAAATTCAGGGTTGGGATTTACTAGGCAGATGTGGCAAAAGCAGAGCAATTGGCATTGGTGAGGCAATAACTTCAAAAATCAGCCACAGTGTCCAGCCAGGAGCAGAGAACAATAGTCTGTGAACCTAGACTTCCCTCCCCTCCCCACCTCTCACTTTTTCCTCTCATGCTTCTCATCACTCTTCAGCCTCACTGCAGGTTTGTCTTCCTCTACCCAACAGTTACAGGTTAGGTGATCTCTAGAGATCCACTTTGAAATGGGCCTTTTTTTTTTTTTTTTGGTCTACACAATTTTCTTATGATCAGTTTTGATTATCTAACCTAATCTGATGTGTTCCATCTCCACTTCAGAATTCTCTGAGCTCCATACCTTTATGTCTATTCACCATGATCACATTCAACATGCTACTCAACTCAACATGTTCACAAATTAAATTCATTATTTTCTTCCCCACCCTCTTCTGGTCTCTCTCTACTCCTTCCCAGTGTTTCCTTGGGCAGTATTGCCATATACTCAGCTTCCCTAGGCAGATGCCTGGGCCTCATCTTCCTCATCCAATCAAGCATCAAGGCTGTCAGTTTCTCTTTTTAATAACTCTCCTCTTAGGGGCAGTCTCTCCACCCCACCCTTACCACCTAAATTTGAGGCCCACTCTGTTGCAAAAACCTTATGACCAGCTGCCCTGACTCTAGTCTCATATCTCCCTTCCATCCTCCAGGCTGCTGCACTGGTGGTCTTCCTAAAACTCAAATGATCCAGTCACAGTGCTTTTATTAATGCAGCTAAAACAAGATTATCCTGAGAGGACAAACCATAATCTCCCATCTAAGGGATCTCTCTTTTCTCTCTTTATACCTCCACATTCTTTGTCTGCTTTTAAAATATATATATTTTTTAAATCTTATATTTACATGTTAAAAAAAATCAAATGTTATAGAAAAGCATCAAATAAAAAGCAAAAGTTATCTTTTCCTCCCTCAAACTCCAGTGCTACTCTCCAAACTTACCACCTCTTATGTATCATTCCTAAAAAAGTTTGCATATACCTATGTATTTTTTAATTTAACACAAATGAGATTACACTGCTGTGCACATTGGTTTTAACAAAACACATGTAGAAGATCTTTCCAGGTCCACATATATAGTTCTACCTCATGTTTTAATGATTTCACACTTTTCCATTACATAGATCTATTTAACTGGTCCCCTGCTGATTTATGACTAAGTACTTTCCAGGTTTTTGTTATTACAATGCTGCAGTAATCATATTTGCACATGATTTTGGCATAATTTTGCCAGTATATCTTTTGGGCAAATTCCTAGTGGTAGAATTGCTGGGTCAATGAGAACAAACATTCAAACGTTGACAGACATTGCTAAATTGCTCTCCAGAGACATGCATCTGTTTATACTCTCAGGAACAGTTTATGAGGGTGCCTATTTCCCCATAATCTTGTGAACACTGGGCATTACCAAACTTTTATCCATTTGATAGATGAAAAATGAAATTTCATTGTTTCGTGATGCATTTCTTTAACTATGAGTGAAGCTGAAGATTTTTCACATGTCTTTTAGCTCTTTGTTTCTTATAGACTGCTCATATTCTCTGCCTGTTTGGTGATTAGTTTATGAGTTTGGGTATTTGAACTATTGTCTAGTTTCCCAGAGAACTTACATATTGATAGAACTCCATGAATTTCACCATTGCCCAATATGAGCCCCAATCAATCAAAGATTGAGTGGCCTCTGGAAATTCAAGTAAGAGCCTACTCCTGGAGCTTTCTGCCCACTGGTGCTTGGCCCAACGTGCTGACCACTCCTTACTTCATCATCTCCCAAAGAAACTCCTTACCCATTAGCAATTACTCTCTACTCCCTTTTCCTCTTAGGCCCCGGCCACTGTTAATCTGTCTCTGTAGATTTGCCTATTTTGGACATTTCATAAAAATGGAATCATATAATATGTGACCTTTTGTGACTGACTTCTTTCACATAGCATAAAGTTTTTGAGGTTTGTCCATGTCATAGTATAATTTAGTACATCATTCTTTTCCGTGGCCAAATAATAGTTCATTGTATGAATATACTACATTTGTTTATCCATTCATCCATCAATAGATATTTGGTTTGTTTCCACCTTTGGGCTATTGTGAAAACACTGCTATGAACATTTGAGTACAAGATTTTGTGTGAACATATATTTCAACTCTCTTGAGTATGTACCTAGGAGTGGAATTGCTGGGTCACATGGCAACTCTATGTTTAACTTTCCTAGAATCTACAAAACTGTTTTCCAAAGCAGCTGCACCATTTTACATCCCCACCAGCAATGTACCAGTGTTCCAATATCTCCATATCCTTGTCAACGCTTGTTATTGTCCATCCTTTTTATTATAGCCATGCTAGTGAGTATGAAGTGTTATTTCACTGTGGTTTTGATTTGCATTTCTTTAATGACTAATGATGTTGAGCAGCTTTTCATGTGCTTATTAGACATTCATATTTTTTTTTGGAGAGATGTCTATTCAAATTCTTCACCCATTTTAAAATTAGATTTGTCTTTTTATTGTTGAGTTGTAAGAGTTCTTTATATATATTGGATACTAGACTCTTGTCAGGTATATGATTTGTAAACATCTTCTCCCATCCTATGGGTTGTCCTTTCACTTTGTTGAGTTTCCTTTAATGCAAAAGAATTTTTAATTTTGGTGTCCAATTCATCTATTTTTACTTTGCCCAATTGCTTTTGGTGTCATATCTATAAAACTATTGTCTAGTCCAAAATCACAAGGATTTACTCCTATGTTTTATTCCAGAAGTTGTGTAGTTTTCTCTCTTATGTTTAGATCTTTGATCCATTTTGAGTTAATTTTTGTATATGGTGTAAGGTAAGGGCCAAATTTCATTCTTTTGCATGTGGCTATCCAGTTGTCCCAGCATGATTGGTTGAAAAAATGATTCTTGCCCATATTGAATGATCTTGGCACCTTTGCTAAAAATCAATTGACTGTAGATGTATGGGTTTATTTCTGGACTCAAATTCTTATTCCTCCAAACTTTCTTTAATGAGTTTTATTACTTTTATAAATGTATATGAAATAAGTTTAAAGAAATAACTGTAAAAAAAAAAAGTAATATCTGTATTTATTTTCAAGGTCCCAAGAAAAAAATATATCAGCATATGTGTGTGTGTTATGAAGTGAATGGTTTTTCCCCCCCTAATTAGTTTAAAATCCATGGAGGAATATTACTTATTTTTAGAAAAAGTTAATTATTGATTCTAATCCCAGTTTTCATTTTTATAGATGTAAGCACCTTGTTCATATAAATAGTTATGGAAAGTTTTGTTAGAGCACTTTTACTAAGTATTTTTTATTCCTTCTGAGTTAAATGACAAAAAACAAACAAACAAACAAACAAACAAAAAACCACATAGTGATCTATCCAAAATTATGTTTAATGATCTATCAGCTAACAACGTCATGAAGTCATTCAATTGTATAGAAAAAAAGGATTAGACAAGATTTAGCTTGCAAAAAAAAGATTTGTTAGTTAGTTCATTTTCTCAATACTTACATCAATATCTCAGTGTGTTTCTTTGTTTAGCATCCCAGAGTGAGATTCAGCTGGGTAAGAGGGCTTCCTTTCCTTAATCACTTAAGAGAAGGGACACTGTGACAGAGTAATTGGGAGATAAGAACCTCTTCTTCTATCTCAGGCAGGTCAGTTTTAGAAAATAGTTCATATGAAAGATGGGATCTGGAAATAGATTTAATTAAAACTATCAATGACCTTGCAGAGCTTCGTGTAGTCGCAGTGCCCTATCCCAGTTTGCAGACTGCTAGCTGACATCCTTGCTACTCAAAGTATAATCCATAGTCCAGCAGGATCAATACCATCTGAGATTGTTAGAAGTGCAGAACCTTGCTAAAATTCATTTTAATGAGATCCCCAGGTGATTCATATGCACATTAAACTCTGAGAACCCACTGCTTCCCACAAATATGTCCACAGTCCAGAAAGATAACACTTTCATCATATACATAATGTGTTCATAGAGAAAGGTATGTAAGAATACAAACCAATTTTATCATTAATTGCCTCAGAAAATGTGAAGTATTGTTGTTTGACATGTAACAAGGAGCTGCACCTAGAGCTCAGACCCAGGCCCAAGTTCCAGCTCCACTACTAATCTAATTTGTGACTTAGTGAGTTACATCCTATGTGCTTTAAAATATTTCACATTCACAAACAACATTTCAACATTTCACAAATCTCATTAATGTTAAACATGAAATAAACTAGTAACTTCCCCTGGTTTATTTTACTCTAAAGGAACTAATGTATGGAATCAGAAACCTCATTCCTTTGAGAACAGGATGGTGATGAGCTTCTCTGTTAAAGAGCTCTTAATTTTATTAATTATGCTTGTGACTAAAACAAAGCAGTAGCTCTTTTCATTTATTTTACATGATCTCCAGGGTTTCTCATTTCCTCACTTTCTTCTGCCATCCCTTATATTTAGTATTCTTTCCTCTTGTCTCCTTCCTTATTTTCCCTCTCTTTCCCTCTCCTCAAACATTCTTAAGCACCTTCTGTGTGTCAGGCACTCAGCAACAAAGTTTGAGCAAAACAAACCACCTTCTTATTGTCATGGAGCTTACAAATGTGATGGGAGTTGAGACATTCACTAATTGCCAAAACTATAATTTCAAACAGCACTTAGTGCCATATAGAAAAGCACAGGACCCCGTGAGAAATCTGTGTTGGTGAAGGCTTCATCCAGGAAGTGGCAGCTGAGCTAGGGTAGGAAGAATGAGGAGTTAACCAGCCATTGCCCGCCATTTAGACCTCTAGGTGGGCAGAGATCAGGACTGTCATATCACCAGTCTGTGGGTCTGCTTAACAGGAGGTGCTCATAAATATTTGAGAGGAAGGGACAATGTAAAAAATATAAAATCAATGAAAATGTGTCCTGTTTTGTTTTGATACTAATCAATTAATAAATGTGACTGTTACTAATTTAAAGAAATCCAAAGTAGAAGACAGAAAAGAAAGTGGCACAAGATAAGATTGAAGAAGCAGCAGGCAAATCACACTCGGGCCTTTCAGAGCATGTAGCAATTTTAGTTTTTATCTTAACAGCAATTGGAAGCCACTGAAGGTTTAATTATTACAGCTAACATGAAAAAAAACCCCTATTATGTGCTAGATACTATGTTAAAGACTTTACTTGCATGATTACATTTAATCCCAATTTTTACAGACTCAGGACACTGACATGTAGAAAGGTTGTTTGCTCCACACTCTTAATAAGTGGTAGAAGCTGGAGTACAAAACCCCGACTCTTAACCAGGATATTACACATAGTATGAGCAAGAAGAAGTCAGTAAGCAAGTATGAACAGCTGATTCTAATCTCCTTGGCAGGACCAGCCCCACAGCGGAGTTGGTAACATAAGGGTATCAGGATTTAATGAGCTAATCATTGAATTCAACCAATCCCCTTGTTCTGACTCCATATTAATCAAATAACCTTGTAATTATATTCTGGCTTCCCATGTGGATTTTTCTGCTAGGAGATAATGCACCAACTAGCCTACACATGCAATTTGTAGGCAATTTTATTACTCACTGTGAGTTAATAAATTGGTATTCTGCTTTAAAAAAAAAAGCGAAATAACACTTAAAAAATTATTAGTCAGTTTTCCATGAAGTTAGTTTGAAAAATAAAAGCCAACAAATAAAATTAACATCGATGTTGTCTCTTTTTTATATCGCCTGCTTTGAGTGACCATGGCTATGGCCATGAGGTGTAGAGATAAAGCCCTTTCTTTCCCGTCCTTGTCAAAGACACTGGTACAGCCCAAATGCTTCCATTGTTTCCCAGCCTGCAAACTCCTACCTTTCCTCCCGCTGGTCGCTGGTCGTTGAGAGAGGATTGTTCAGAATTTACCTAATTCTCTGAGGATAAGCAGCAGGAGGCTCCTACTGAGGTATCATTCACGTCCCCAGTGCATCTATCCTATCCTAGGAGCAGGCCTTCCTAATAACATCATTAAAGTCGATGTTAATGCGCTCAGGGCCACCACCACAGCAGCCCTTGCCAGCCCTGCACCGAGGCTGCAGCCCCTACAACAAGGAGTGACATCCGTCCTCCTTTCCATTTGTAGGCTCCTTCCAAACCGGGGCTCCATGAATTCGGTTTCTGATTCCCTACTCCTTGTTGGCTCAAGTTTTGTTCTTTTAGTCTCCCCTAGAATTCCTTTAATGGGCAAAACTGGCACAAATGCATGTGGACATTTTAAAGTGAAAGCTTCATGAAATGGACCGTTTCACCTTTTCAAGAGATATGCTTAATCTTATACAAAGGCTCTAGGGCTTTTCCATTAAGAAAAATATTCGACTGTCTCTTGAACAGAGATTGAAATGACACTCTAAACGATTTATTTTTTCTCCTTACAGACATAAAAAAGTCAGCAAGTGCAAGGTCAGCCTTGTGAAAGGCCTCTTGAATGGAGAAATGGCTGGAGCTGAAGGGTCAACAAAGGGAAAGGTCTTTTAGAAACTTTAGTGCTAGGGGGGTGGAAGGAGAATGCCAAGCGTTTAAATTGATGCCAGAACTCTCATTATTCTGCTTTTCGGCCATTTTCATCACAAAAGCTTTAACCAAGAAATTACTAGCAACTAGACGGCCCGCCTCAGGATTTCCAGCCTCCAGAAGCCCGCAGGGTGGGGATGAATACTGCGGTGCGAAGAATCGTTCGCTGACCAGCCAAGATGGCCACTCTCACGTGGCTGACAGCCACTGGCCCCCTGTCACTCGGGCATCCAAAGGCGGGGCGACCGGAAAGACCCACACAGAAGAGCCGGAGAACAAAACCTTCACGATTCCCGATGTCACCGCTGGGGGACGCGACCTCGCGGCCAGATAGCCCGGCCAACGGTCGGAAGGGCGGTGCCATGTCACAGCACAGGGGAACAGCCGCATTCAGCCCTTACCGCTTTTCCTCCCACATCGAACACGGAAGGGTACAACGACCCCGTACACTCGCGTTTCCACTTACCACTTGTTATGAATGCTTACGATAGTTAAGTATTCGCTGGAGGGGCGCGTTATCTCCACTCCCTCCCCGTGCCTCGCTGAGTGGTTTAGTCCGAGCTCCCCTCCGCGAACCGCCCCTTCTTCCCCCGCGCGAGTGGCACATAGGAGAGCGCGCCGAGGGGCGGGGCCAGAACCGGGCGCGCGCAAGCGCTGTGTATAAATACTGGGCCCGGCTGCCCGCCGTCTCGTTCATTCCGCGCCGCCCGCCCGAGCTGAGTGGAACGCCGTCTTCTGCTTGCGCATTTCGCAGTCGTCGCCTCGCCACTCTTTTCTCTTCAACGCCACTTCTACCGCTGCTGTCACCAACACCAACATGAACGGGCAGCTCAACGGCTTCCATGAGGCGTTCATCGAGGAGGGCACGTTTCTCTTCACCTCAGAGTCTGTGGGGGAAGGCCACCCAGGTGAGGTGACGGATCCTGGCGCGAAGCGAGGGGCGGGGCGTAGGCAGAGTTGGGCCTGTCCGGGACCCGCTGGCGGCGGTACCCACTTTGGTTACCCTGTCTTGCTGGCAGTGGGAAGAGCGGCGGCTGCGCGCCTTCCTCGTGGCGCCGCCGGTGCCCAGCGCGTGGCCGCTGTTCCCCTCCCCCTTCCTCTCCTTTCCTCCCCTCCCATCCGGCCGCGCGCCCCGGCTTGCGGAAGATTCCAGAAAACGAGAAGGGCGGGGGCTGCGGCATCTCGTACTCTACCCGGGGAGGGCACTATTTCCTCATCTCCGCCCTGGCGTCCGAAAAACCTCGAGTGGGCGACCCGCTTCGAGCGCTCGCGCCCGGCCTTCGGGAGCGCGCGCCCCGCATTGCAGCCGCAACCACGTGTCTGCAGCATGTGGCATCTGGGCGGCGGGAGCCGTCCGGCAGCGGGAACGCTCGGGTTTACGAAGTGGGGAGCCCGTACCTCACGACGCCTTCTCTCCCATGAGTTCCTTGGCTTAAGTCATTACTACTCACTAAGGGATGTGGACATGCCCTTAGACGGTATATTGCCTCGCCTTCGAAGTGACAACCTCCAACTAAATATAGCGCGCGTTGGAGAAGACATGCCTTATTTGGGGCCGTGGGTGAAAAGGATGGGAAGCATGAATTAGCGTAAGCTGCCATTGCATTTTAGTCTTTGGTGCTTACCGTTAGAGGCAGGGTTTTACTTAACGTTTACTTCTCCGGGCTTTGTCCACTGGTCCGCCATTATGGGAATCAGTTTACACGTGGACGAGTGAAGCAGTTTCTAGGAACTTACTTTTGCATTCTGGAAACATCACCTGGCAAAGATCGTTATTTTGCTGGACTGCTTCTGCCCTTAGGTTGACCACCACAGAGATATAACTAACTAGTTTGATGGCTTAAGGATCCATTTCTCTAGTCTACTGTGTCTTCGATAAAATTCCACAAGCAACTTAATGGTATAGGAGAGGACAACCCCCAAGACTTGATCAGTGAAGATCAGGTGTTCTGGTATGATACGGGGTTTTGGGTCCCCCCCCCCTCGTTGTTGACCTACCTTTTATTAATCACTTAAGACACGGTCATCTATAACAGTTTGTAGATTGTCTTGAGCTTTTGGCTTGACTGCAATAATATTTTGCTTTAATTGTTTTGCGTGGTTATACAAAATGCAGGAAAGGATATAGGTGGTATTTCTGTTCCTTCCGTTCCCAGTTTTAATTAGGTGACAGTCTAGTGGAGAGAACATTGACAAGGATTCAGAATACGTTTGGGTATTTCCCAGTCTTGTTCTTAAGACTACTCGTAACAAATTCAAATGATTCACCATTTATTCGTTTTTGTTCATAAAGTGTCCTTGCTTTCATTGTTTAACTCTTGAATTGCTGTGATTTCTCTTTGCCCTAATTGGTGTTCCTCGGGATCAGGGAGAAATTGATAACAAGATAAACAAAAAAAGGTTCACCTCTCTGGTTGGTTAGATTTATAATGCAAACTTCAAACTTTGGGGATAAAATGTTAAGTACTATTGTTTGAAAAGCAATACCCTAAAGCTAAGCATTTTCTAGCTTTGCTTTTGGAATCGAAGGTAAACCATTTTGTTTCTGCTTTCACTTGATTAATCTTAGTGATGTGGCTGTTCTATTTAATGATGGAAATAGTTTTGCCTGGGAACTTAAAATTTTCAAAATGTCTGGAATACTTTAAAGTTGGTATTGAAGTCTGTGTCAGGTATAAAGTGTAACTTAAAATTTTCAAAATATCTGGAATACTTTAGAGTTAGGATTGAAGTACGTGTCAGGTATAAAGTGTATATACTATAATGAGTTTAAATGTATTTTAATTAAATTCCGGGTGTTCTGTTGGCTTATCTGAATTGGTGTGCTTGCGGTGCAGCTATATTAAGACCATGATGTCAGGTTTTCAAGTAACATGCAACACTACATCCAGCATTTATTCTTCAGGCAAATGGCTTCTGGCAAAGTAGTGCTTTAATTATAATACAGTAGCTAGGCATGGCAGTAAGATCTCCATACTTGTAATATGACTGAATTATATGCTTGAAAATGTTTAAATTGGTAAATATTGTTATGTAGGTTTTACCATAATTTTAAAAAGAAAGCTCTACCAAAGATCTTTACAGCTGTGGTTAAAAGGAAGGGAGCATGACATATGTTAACACTAAAGATATTGAGCCAGGAATTATTTTTTTCCAGATAAGATTTGTGACCAGATCAGTGATGCTGTCCTTGATGCTCACCTTCAGCAAGACCCTGATGCCAAAGTGGCGTGTGGTAGGTTCAGAACACTGCTTATCAACTGATGAAAAGGTAGCATCATGAAAATTACTTTATAAAAATGACATTTGATTGTGAATCTCTTTTTATTAGAAACTGTTGCTAAAACTGGAATGATCCTTCTTGCTGGGGAAATTACATCCAGAGCTGCTATTGACTACCAGAAAGTGGTTCGTGAAACCATTAAACACATTGGATACGATGATTCTTCCAAAGGTGTGTTTTAATGAGTTGGCTTTTTCTACGCTTCTCATTTTTCCAGAGTTTCTTAAGCCCTCTGTAGTATTTTCCAGGAGGTTCCTGCTAATCAGTTCCAGTTGTATAGTTTTGTTATCCTTTTGTTCCAGCCCTATTCCATTCTCTAAAAGTATTAAGCTTTAGGTATATTAGATGAAAATCCACATGTAACTTTTGACTCCCCAAAAACTCAGTCATCCCTTGGTTCCAGGACCTCTCCAGCTTACCAAAATCCGAGGAGTCTCAAATTTCTTACATAAAATGGAGTAGAATAATGTATACAGTTGGCCGGCCCTCCATATCCGTGGATTGAAAATTCTTTTTCCAGTCTGCTGTTGGTTGAATCAGTGATGCAAAACCTTGGGAATACAGAGGGCTAAGTGTGTAAGTGGGACCCGCACAGTTCAAAGCCATTGTATCTGAAAATGTTCTTGTCAAGGATACAATCTAACGTCTGTAGCCAAGTGTCAGATTTGTTGTGCAAGAGCGAACTGTTTAGAATTCCAGTGATTGTAAAAAGGTACTGCTATAGCTCTTTTTTTTTTTTTTAAATACATTGTTTTGTTACAGGGTTTGACTACAAGACTTGTAATGTACTGGTAGCCTTGGAGCAACAGTCACCAGATATTGCTCAAGGGGTTCATCTTGACCGGAATGAGGAAGACATTGGTGCAGGAGACCAGGTATTTTGGTAGACACTATTTGCATCTTCTAACGTTTACTTCTAAGGCTTGAATTGATCACTTTGGTGATTTTTTCTTTTTAGGGTTTGATGTTTGGTTATGCCACTGATGAAACTGAGGAATGTATGCCTTTAACCATTGTCTTAGCACACAAGCTCAATGCCAAACTGGCTGAACTACGCCGCAATGGTACTTTGCCTTGGTTACGCCCAGATTCTAAAACTCAAGTAAGTGATGATCATAAAGCTAGATTACACATATTACATTGGTCCGGAGCATTAGTGAAGCTGTTTGATTAAAGCTAACTGAAAAAATAGCATTTGTCCTTTGTATTATAACTTAGAAGACCTAGAGCAAAGTCATTGTTTAGTAGGTGATGTTCTCATTATCTATGTTGCCTTCAAGGTGACTGTGCAGTATATGCAGGATCGAGGCGCTGTGCTTCCCATCAGAGTCCACACAATTGTTATATCTGTTCAGCATGACGAAGAAGTTTGTCTTGATGAGATGAGGGATGCCCTAAAGGAGAAAGTCATCAAAGCAGTTGTACCTGCAAAATACCTTGATGAGGATACAATCTATCATCTACAGCCAAGTGGCAGATTTGTTATTGGTGGGCCTCAGGTAAGGCCTTATAATGTCAGTTCAGTTTACTTTTTTGGATTTTTCAGTGATGGTTAGTTACATGCAAAAATTTGGCTACTACCACCTCTTTTTCTAGGTTTCTTGAAGCCTACATCTGAATCATCTGAGGATATTTGCTGAATGATACAGGATAGGCATTTAACAGCAAACTTGATCTAGAACCATTTGCTGAAAAGGATAAGGCAGAAAGTGACTAAATCTTGTAATTTCAGGGTGATGCTGGTTTGACTGGCCGGAAAATCATTGTGGACACTTATGGCGGTTGGGGAGCTCACGGAGGAGGTGCCTTTTCAGGAAAAGACTATACCAAGGTGGACCGTTCAGCTGCTTATGCTGCTCGATGGGTGGCAAAATCCCTTGTTAAAGGAGGTCTATGCAGAAGAGTTCTTGTTCAGGTATATACTCTTTTATAAAATGACTGACTTAAAGGCGTGTTGGTGGGAGGTAGAGGGCATTTAGTAGTTAACTATTTGTCTTTTTTTTTTTTTTTTTTTTTTTAAATTAATGCCACTGTATTATGGAAGTGTCATGTGGGTCTTTCCATGTCTTATTCTTACGACGTTTGAATTCTTCTAGGTCTCTTATGCTATTGGAGTTTCTCATCCATTGTCTATCTCCATTTTCCATTATGGTACCTCTCAGAAGAGTGAGAGAGAGCTATTAGAGATTGTGAAGAAGAATTTTGACCTCCGCCCTGGGGTCATTGTCAGGTAAAGATGGTAAAGCCTATTGCTAGTGGAAAGATATTGAGGGTGTCGGGTGTGTATATATTTGAGATATATTCAAATCAGTAGGTAAAGGGGTGTGAAGGAAGACTCAAGTGGGGAAACATTGTAATTCCTAAAATGTGTTGGTGTTATCTTTTAAATGATCTTCAGTAAAAGATTAAATTAAGAAAAATCCAAAAGCATAGTACTCTGTGGCTTAGACTTAACCACCCTAGAAAGTCTTCCACATTTGATAATGGGCTTTTTGCTCATCTTATGGGAGAATGTTTATTTAAAAGGAATTAGTACAGATAAATGGGATTTTCGAGGCTGTTATAAAGAAAATAACCATGGTGTAGAGTGTGGGCAATGGGACCTTGGTAAGTATTTTGTAATCTCAAATGAGCTTTTGACGCTTGAAATTTCTCAGAATAATGACAAGTTTTCATATTTGTTGAGCCAGGGACGGAAAAACAAGAACTGTAGTTACTAATAAGGACTGTGCAAGGAGTTTGGACACCAGGGAAGTAACAAACACTTTCGCCACAAACTTTTTTCCTAGCATACCCCAGAGAACTGAACTCATTTGCCAGAAGTCTTGAAAATGAGTCTTGCTGATTGTTTTGCTTTATTTTAATTGAATGCTACATATTAAGTTACGGACTTGTATATTCCAGGGATCTGGATCTGAAGAAGCCAATTTATCAGAGGACTGCAGCCTATGGCCACTTTGGTAGGGACAGCTTCCCATGGGAAGTGCCCAAAAAGCTTAAATATTGAAAGTGTTAGCCTTTTTCCCCCAGACTTGTTGGCGTAGGCTACAGAGAAGCCTTCAAGCTCTGAGGGAAAGGGCCCTTCTTCCTAAATTTTCCTGTCCTCTTTCAGCTCCTGATCAGTTGCAGTCACTCTAGTCAATGACATGAATTTTAGCTTGTGTGGGGGACTGTAAGTTCGGCTTGCTATTCTGTCCCTAGGTGTTTTGTTCACCATTATAATGAATTTAGTGAGCATAGGTGATCCATGTAACTGCCTAGAAACAAACCAACAACACTGTAGTAAATAATGCTTTGAAATTGAACCTTTGTGCCCTATCACCCAACCCCCTAAAATTCTAATTGCATTGACTTTCCCACCAGATGCTGAAAATGTCCTTGTGATGTGCACGTAAAGTACTTGTAGTTCCATTATAGCCTCTGTCTGGCAATGCCACAGCCCTTGTCAGCATGAATTTGTAATGTCTCGAGCTCTATTATGAATGTGAAGCTTTCCCTTATCTTCCCTATAACTTGATCTAATTATGTAGCTCTTTGTCAGGGAGTGTTCCCTATTCAGTCATTCTTGCATGTAACGCAAGTTCCAGTTGGAGCTCTAGCCTGACATTTTTTAAAAAAGGCAGTTACCATTAAACCATCTCCCTGGTGCTTATGCTCTTAATTGCCATCTCTTAAACAGCACCAAATCAAATCACTCCATTTACTCAGCTGTCTTTTGGAGGACGTACGTAATAAGGTTTTTATTCAGTGAACCAATCCTATGCATGGTTTCAGCACTAGCCAAACCACCAACTCCTAGCTCTAGAAAAACAGGCACTTGGCACCCTTGTGATGTCATACAGAGAAGTCACAGGGCAGTACCTGAGGGTCTGTAGGTTGCACACTTTGGTACCAGATAACTTTTTTTTTCTTTATAAGAAAGACTAAGTATTCCACACTGCACAATAACTCCTCCCAGGGTTTTAACTTTGTTTTATTTTCAAAACCAGGTCCAATGAGCTTTCTGAACAGCTGGTGTAGCTACAGAGAAACCAGCTTCCTTCAGACAGCAGTGCTTTTGGCGGGGAGGAGGAAAATCCCTTCATACTTGAACATTTTCTAATTGCTTATTTATTGTATTCTGGGGTATGGCGTAAGTACAGAGAAGCCATCACCTCAGATGGCAGCTTTTAAAAGATTTTTTTTTCTTCAACACCATGATTCCTTTAACATGTTTCCAGCATTCCCAGGTAGGCCAAGGTGTCCTACAGAAAAACCTTGGGTTAGACCTACAGGGGGTCTGGCTGGTGTTAACAAGGGATGGCAGAGCTGGTGCAGCTAGCCATGGAGAAAGCAGACCTGGCTGGTGTGGTACAGAGAAGCCAGCTTGTTTACATGCTTGTTCCATGACTGCTTGCCCTAAGCAGAAAGTGCCTTTCAGGATCTATTTTTGGAGGTTTATTACGTATGTCTGGTTCTCAATTCCAACAGTTTAATGAAGATCTAAATAAAATGCTAGGTTCTACCTTAACTGTGTCCATTATTCTTTAAAAGTATTTTGATGGGAATATGACCCAAGAACATACTCTTTTAACTCTGAATGATAATTCTACCCATAGTTCAGAGAAATCACTTCAAACCTTCAACCCTGACTGCATGCACTTAATAGGTTTGTAAATCTTTAGTGCTAAGAAAGTTTAAGGTTTTATTTTGGTTTGTCAGTGTCTTGGCTTTGTTGAGCAAAATTTGTCTCATTGCAGCAGCCACTCTTGTACTGCCAGTCATGTTTTAAATGGTCTAAAGGCATAAAAACCACTAAGAGTACAGGATTCCTCTAACTGAAAACTTTTGTAAGCCAAAGTGGCATAAAGTGAAGTAACTGTCAACAGCTTTTTTTCATAGTCCATTGGGTCATCTATTAGGTTAGCAAAAACAGGTACTAACAGGTCTTGTAAAAAGATGAAGTGTATTAAAGTGAACTTTTGGAAAGCTAAGGGGATAGCTGTATAACATGGAGTGGTTATATTCAGTCTTGAAAAATTTAAACCCATGCTCCTCTTGACTAGTGTGAAAAAGTTGAATATACCTTAAGTACTAATCTATTGATATAAATAGGTGTGAAAGGCTACAGGTTATATGTTAGGTACACATTAGTTTGAAGTGTTTTTAAACAGGCCAGCTTCCAATCTATAAGGTACATGAACTGCAATGAAATTTATTTAAAACAAAAGACAAGTTTCCAAAGGCGGCTCATACAATGTCTTTATCAGCCACACAGCTTGACTCATTTTTTTGTGACCATAGGAACTATAGACAAACCAGTTGGCACATGTTTACACCAGCATATGTGAAATCAAGTGGTGGTTCAGCCTTTAAAACCTGCACGTGTTTGCCTGGAGGCTTACAAATTTGGAAATACACTGGGGTAGGCAGGGTTAAATCTTACTTAAGAGTGTTAATGGAACTCTTCTAATTTGTTCAGATATTTGAAATTCAGCTTTCCATGACTGAAAAGCTCCAGAATGTTTAAAAAAGCATTTAGATGTCAATGTATTGCTTAAAGACAAGTATAACCATGTTTGCCAAATAAGGGGATTGAAGATGGGATGGTGGGTGCTTACAGGCTGATGGGGCACACAAGCAGCACCAGAGAAAACTGCATTGAGGTTAGGCTCAATGCTAGGAAGATCCCTGCCCCTGAGTTTTGCAGACAGGTGCTTGTCTTCTGTCCACCTTGGGGGGAAAAGAAAGAAGTTGAAGCTCTAGCCCAGGAAGAGAAATAGATGCAAAGGCATGAAACAGGAGTGAAGAGTGTTACGGAAGAGAACGCCATATACTTTTCTACTAAGTTTCAAAGGAGATGATGTCAAGGACAAAAAGTCCAAATGCTGGGCACAGGATGAAAAGGAATACTTTAAGAAAACACTGATCATAAATGCATTCCCAGAACATCTGCAATTGCACACGGCCAGACTTGAAATCTCATTAAACTAGGTTTACTCCTTAGAACAGCTTTTCTTAGATTATTAAAATGGATTGCCATTCTCTCTACCACCTGGGAAAATGAGTCAACAGTGGTGGCCTAACAGCGTTTGGGAAAAGCAGCATCTTTGCCTATATTAAAAGTACTACTGAAGGAAGAGTCCCCTCCCAAAGTGAAGAGCTACTTTTCTTACCAAAGGGAGGGGGAGGGAATTATGGTTAGGGGACTAGAAGATAGCTGGACTTACTGGCAGAGGACATTGTGTTGTACAGTGTGCAAAAGGATTGAAAACTAGGGTTTTCCCCACACCATTCTGCCTAAATGCTCAATGGTACAGGCACTACTAACCAACCCATATAACACTTTGTATGAATCGGGCATACCCCACTTGGCCTCAGTAGGGTGCCCTTGTTCAGGCCTAACCTGCACAACTACATGGTAGCTCTGTTCTGGTCTCTCCCTAACTAGACTAAAAACAGTAAAGATGAAATTAATATTAAGAAATAGGTAGAACTGATGGGATTTAGAAATGCAATCCTTTATCAGAGTTTCTGGGACTGCCAATTTACTGCCAGTCTGCTATACCCCCAGCTCACAGAGCAGGGTGCATTTTTTCTTTTACTCTGCATTGTCACTTCCTTGCCCAGTGCCAGGTCTTTGAATTTTCAAGGAATTGAGGAGGTTCTTTGATCAACTTTATCAAAACATAAGGTGACTGTAAACATTCCCTAATCCCTCACCAAGTTCGGTTAATTCTTGCTTTACATCGCCACCTCACTAAAGGCTAGAATAATGCTAAATACTAAGCTTATTTTTAACTAAATACTACCCATCTAAATTTCCTATTTAACTTTATGCTATTTTATCATAACTGCTAGTGAAAATCTTGCTGTATAGATAGAAACAAGGAACAAGAATTATAGTGAAGAGAAAATTTCTCTGTATATTTAGAAACTGGCCACCATCCCAGTCATAATTAAGACAAGTTTTAAGCTACATTATTTCAGAATTATTGCCGGTGATTTTGAAAACTACAAGAGGCAGGGTGTAGGACCTTAAGTCAGACTTGAGGTTCAAACCATCCATTCCTTATGTTTCTGTCTGAGCAAATTACCTCTCAGCCTTAGTTTCTCCAACCGTAAATACATAGGACTAATGACCATTAAAGACTAAGTAATGTAGGTGCAGTGTTTCACCCAGTGCCTTGCATACAGCAAGCACTCTGATTTCCATCATGATACATAAATCTTTTCCCAAGGAGCCAGTTGCTTTAAATATGACTCTTCCTCCCTTTATCCTAGGACATTTTTCACATTGCTTTTAAACCCTCCTAGCCCCTTAACCTTGGATTGATAAATCTTATTCTTGCTTTACTTCCTTGGCTCCTCTAAGTTGTCATCCCTGAATTCAAAAGCTATGGACAAGGAAGAAAAATACAATTTTTTCGAGTTTCCAATGCACAGGCAATGATCCTTTGACTGGGCTGCCCCCACATCTGTACCCAACAGTCTGGGCCCCCTCAGAACTCTGAGTGGACAGAGTTAGAATTTGGCTCAGGAGGATTAGGATCTGAAGAATCTGTGTTTGAAGGACTGGACTCTCCAACTGGCTCAAAGGGTCGCAAGTTTGCATAAGTCACCTCTTGGGCCAGCTGCTCCAGCGAAGGGCGGCCTAATGCCAGATTTCGAAGTGATATACAAGTCATCAGAAAACTGAAAAAGAGGAAAAAGGCCATCCAGTCCAAACTCAACATAGGAATTCCTGCCAAAGCCCTTCGGGGGCACCTGGTCCTACCTCCTTTCACCCAGACAAAATGAGAATCCCCACAGAGACCCACAACACCCCCAACCCCACCTCCAATTCCAGCTGGAAGGACAACCCACTCCTTATACAATCTGGTAGAGGATTCCAGAGTAGGGTAAGAATAACCCACAGAGGCTGGAGATAAGCTTAAGCAGAGCAAGACAGACACAGGTCATTTACTCTTCCATTAAATCAGGGAGAGGAAAATGGAGAAGGAAAAAGATACTTAGCCCTAGATTGTCCTTTCCTGAGAAAAAGGTCCCTGCTGTTACCCTCACTAGAGAAAAGTTAACCAGCTTGCAAACATCTGACGGCATCAGAAGTACCACTGTGTGTAAAACTTACCTTCGACGAAAGATATAGAGCTTTCGCACCAAGAAGTGGAAGAATCGCTCATGGAAAGGGGTGTTTCGCCGGCGTTCAATCTCCTGGAGCCTTTGCTGGCGTTTAAGAAAGGTCTGAACCAGAGGTGTTGGCTCAGGGCCCCCTTTTACTTCCCCTTCCAGCAGAGGTTGCAGCTCTGGTGGTAGAGGCCCCATTTCTGCCCAGAACACAGCAAAAAGAGGAATCACCAAGAAAGATCATTCTCTCTTAGAACTCCTCTTTCACCAACCAGAAGCTTCAAGTTCATTCTTTAATGGCTAGATCCTCATTTACAACCCTGATTTCTTGTAACCAGGGACTACCAAAGCCCAAATCTTTATATACTCACCACTTCCATTCTCCACTTTCTCTTTTAATTCTTGCAGATATGCCAGGTCTTGCTCCAGTGCAAGCTCTGTAGTGTTGACATAGATGTACATGTAGCAGGAAGGACTGGGCGATATTGTGTACACCTTATGGTACTGACCAGCAGGCAACTGACAAGGGGAAGAAGTAGATATATTTCACTCTTTAAACTTTCCCTAGCCAGCCTATGGGCTACTTACACTACCCACTCCCCCACTACTCAGGCATCTTTCCTCCTGTGTTTTGGAGTCCAAAGAAGGTGACCTCTAGAATCTTGGATGAGGCTATTCACAGCCCCAGGGGCCCTTGCTTTCTGAGCCCCCATTGCATTACTGCTACGGTAAAGCATTTTGAGTCTATAATAAACACTTGTCCAAACTTTTCTGCCATTGTTAATTCAAGCGAAATACCTGCATTTTTTCTCCCTTCTGAAGAGTCCAGTTCTTCTGTTCTGCCACCAACTCCACAGTCACCTCCCCTTGCAGTAGCTGGATACTCGTGTTGCCCAGGTCTTCACTCACAAAATTCTCCAGGTGCAACCCTGACAAGTGCAATGAATTTCCTCAACCCATACCCATGGTAGAGTGAACCTACTCTCTGCCAGAATAGAGACAGTACACCTTCGCTACCACCACCCCTCAAGTTTCAAAAACATTGCTTCCCACCAGGATTGTCCTCTTCACCCTCCACCACGTGCAATGCCCTTGGCCAAGGAAACCAGGAGGAAAGATGGCAAGGCCTCTCCTTGCTTTCCTCCATACCAGGGAAATCTGCAATGAAGACCACCTCAGTGTGGTTGTCCAGGCTGCTCTTGATTTCCTGTAACTTGGCCCTCCAGGGAGACAGGTCCATCAACAGTGGCTGCAGCCAAGGTGTACGCTGGAAGGGGGACCAGGCAGCCTGCACAATGTCCACACGAGGGTCAAAAATCCTTAGGAAAGAAAACCATGTTTTAAGGAGGCCACCTACCCACCAGAGTCTCCAGCTCTTGTTTTTTATCACCATTCTCAGAACAGGGTTCCCAGATAGAAGAAATGGCCTATGTCAGCATGGTATTACCAGTCTGGGGCAGAAAGAGAGGGGAAAGAGATTCTGGAGCACTGCAAAGAATGAGATTAGTGGCCACCTGAAAATTATGTTAATAGTTTCTAGAACAAGTCATTACCATTTCTCTGGATGATGGTGCCCCCTGCTGGAAGCAATCAGCTATGCCCACAACCAGATCAAGAGAGACATGCACGAGAGGACAAGACAGCCTTTTAAGCAAGACAACACTGGGGAGCAAGTGCTATTCATCTTGGCAAAAGGAGCTTGACTTCATTTTTCCCCCTTCTCTGCTCCCCTTGCCCACCTCTGCTGGAAGCGGTCATTCATGGAGACCCAAATATCAAAGTAGATCTGGGGCTCAGTGACATTGTACTTGGGAAGCAGGCGGCTCAGGCAAATGGCATATTGCTTCAGCATGTCTGCATGATCCTTCCATCGCCGGCTCTGTGTGAATACCTGTCCCAAATCCCTATATTAGTCCCATCTCATTGTTATCAACATCCTGGGTGAGTCATGCACTGCCAATAACACAAAGAGATCCCTGCCTACTGCACGTTTTGACCAGGAAATAAAACAACTTGTTTTGGGGGAAGAATTTTTCATTGCTGGGCTAGTGGTGGTACTTACCTTTCTTAAATCTAATCTCAATTTTTGTAGAAGTGAATGACATTGCCCTATTTCAACCCACATGAAAGAAGGTTCAACCTGGCTCCTAAGGAAGGGGGCGGAGTGACCTAACTTTATTTTATAATTGTGCTTAGGACCAAATCAGACCCCAAAGCTCAAGGGAGCTCTCTGAAGAACAGAAAACTGTCAGCATCAGACATCTCACCCCAGGGTTCAGGTAGCCCAGCTCGCCAGTGCGGCCGTCACGGTAGGTGATCTTCACGTGCTGGTGAGAGCGGGAGTGCACCATCATGTCCCAGGAATAGCCATATAGCCCATTTGTCCAACTGTTATAGCCCTAAGGAGGCAGGGCGGAAGAAATCGGCTCAGTGGTTCTCACGCCAATCCCATCCTCCACTGAGAAAGGGCTACAAAAGCAGCCCTGTTCTTTTCCTCCTGCTGTCACCTCTGCCACTTTCCAAGCTAAATTCCAGCCTATACATACCTGGGTAAGGAAATGGGAATAGGGCAGGAAGAGCTGCTCCAGAAGGTAGAGAAGGGTGAAGGCAGCACCTAGCCGATGGCGCAGCCCTGGCTTCTGGCCACCTTTGGCCCTGCTCCTCTTATACATGCAGGAAGCACTGGGCTGAGGGGTAGTCTTCAGGGGCAACAGTTCTTGCAGCCTTTTGGGACAGTGAGGTATCAGCTTCCGAGGCCACTCAGGGCAGCAGAAGAGAGGGCTGCTGGCCAGCATGACATATGGGAACATACCTAAAAAAGCAGGGAGTTAGGTTGTGGGGAATGTGGGGAATCCCTTGAACCCTTGCCCCTTAGGAAGCCTCTCCCAGATATTCCACTTACAATGAAAGAAGTTCTTAAACAAAGGATACTTACTTCCCAGGGATTCCTTACTATACAACATACTGGCTGAGCCCTAAGCCCCAATCATTTCCTCCTGTTTACTACTTCCATTTCACAGTGACTACATCTGGCTCCTGTTCCCATCACTATCTCCTATTCCCAAACAATGCCTCTGGCTAGTCCTTTCCTGAAAACCTGTGGTTTCCTATTTCCTACCAGACTACAAGTACTGACCAATGCTGAAAAGCTGGGAATTCATGCAGTGAAAGTAGGATACAAAGAAGAGGCCAATGGGTCTTGAGGCATCGAAGAAGAGCAGGAAACCAGCTGACAGGTCAAGCAGCAGTCCACACCAGTGCACGACTAGTAGACTAGTCATCTCCTCAGACAGTACTAGCCTGTGGACACCAGGGACAAAGGTCAGGCACCAGCCCACTGGGAAACCCAGCTTTCACAGCACATTAACAGCAAATGTAACTCTGCTACCCTGTCATTGCCAAAGGATCTACCCCAGCAGGTAAGTAGGAGAACTCTGCACAAAGACATCCTACAGTAGTTTTCCAACCCCTTTATATTTCCACACACTTTAAGTGTCCGATTATTTTCAACACACCCTATGTAATAAGGGCAAGTCTCCTAGGGTAAATGTGACTGAGAATTGTGTGTGTGGCAGTGGGCAGGTTACTCATGGAGATTATAAATGAGAAGAAACTTTAAAAGGTGAGTGCTTGACTAACATAATAATGAAGTCAAACTATAGAAACTGGGAAATAACAAGGAAGAGGAAAAAGAACAAAGTAAAACTAAAGGAAAGAAGAAATGGGAGAAAGAGAGAAATCAGAGAGGTGAATCTCTGCCTTGCAAAGAGCTGGTAACACTGGTTTCATCATGGCAGGGACACTGACCTGTCCACCTTATCAATACACTGGCTAAGGAAACTAATGAGAGGCTGGGGTGGCAACCCGAGGAACAGACACCACCCACAGCAACTGCTGGGGGCCCTTATTCACCAAGTCACCTAGTTCTGGCTCTTTCCTCTCCTTTTTTAATTTCCTTTCCATTCATTCCCATCCATATGTTTCACAGAGGTGCTAGGCCTAGATCTTTTGATATCACTGATTCTGCGTTCTCCTGAATAGGGAGATGAGTGAACAGAGGAAAGCAAGTTGCAAATTCACGCAAAGTAAGAACAGCAGTCATTATTGCAGACTTGAGAGAGGTGAGTCACCCACTCTGTACCTGTGCCTCAGTGAGACCTCTTCCCTGACTGCCACTCACTTGAAGGGACTGAAGAGCCAGTGCCGGGATAGGTTCTCCATGGAATAGCCTTCCACCCAGTCTGCATCCAGCTTTTTCACACCCGCAATGAAGTACACAATAAAGATCTGCAATCACAAACTATAAAATGTTCAAACAACAAAAAAAAGAACCTTGTTTTCTACAGTCAAAAATAAAATAAGTTCTCATCTCAGTTCAGGGACCAAGGAAGATTGGATCCATTCTTCTATTCAGTCATCTCAGATAATCACTCATCCAACAAGTTATCTATTGACATTCTACCAATGCCAGGCACAGTATTAGGCACCAAGGAATGTCATGAAGCATAGCGGTTACTCTCTCTCTCATGAGAATTCTAATCTGGCAGGGACAGAGCTCTATTCTTTTCCTGACAAGGTGAGAGAACCCAGAGATTAGGGGACTGGAAAAAATGGAAAAGCCAGCCTAGCATTCCAGCAAAAGGGAAAAAAAGAGAAGCTCCAGGGAGGTAGAGTACAGTTTGGCAGTAGGATGGCTATGCTGACAATGGCTGTCAAAGAACACCTCCCTCTTTCCTAAAATCCTGTACCTGGCCACGCAGCACAGCATAGTTCCAAAGGGGCACGTGAGCATTCCGCTTCTGGGCATTCAGCAGGCCATCCACTGACCTACACCGAGGGAGGTAAGGATTGAGGAAAACTTTTTAGTCCAGCTGTATTTCTATCTTTCTTTTTAAATTATCTATCCCAGGGCATCTCTGATATCCTCTCTGGTCCTCTGGGCTACTCTGAGGCCCTTTGGAATTATATGAGCAAACTGTAAGTGATTATTTTAACTCATAACAGAAATTTTACTAGTGAAGTATAACAACAAAAAGTTCAGTGTTTACCGTTAGTTAGCAAATTAGCTTGTCCTAATGGAATAAATCAAGAAAAAGACTCTAATGCTAGAATATGAATTTGAAAAAGAATGAATCTGAGATGTTTGAAAAACTTAAGGTGCATGTACATACATATATAGTGCATTTAAAAACTGTTTTTTGTTTGTTTGTTTGTTTTTAAGGCAAGGCAACCCTTGGTCGACCTCACAGATTGCAAGGACCTTGTCAGCTTACAATTCCTTATTTTTTATTTTTTACACCTACAGCACCTGGTCTTCCTAGGTGGTCTCCCATCCTAGTACTAACCAGGCCCTACCCTGCTTAGCTTCCGAGATCAGACGGGATTGGGCTTGTTCAGGGTGGCATGGCCATAGACAAAAAAAATTGTTTTCAACATCCAAAACAAACTGACATTTCACAGACCTGGATGCCAGGATCTAGTGTCAGAGGGTACCTAATAACAGCCTACCTTGGGAAAGAACTGATAAACCTAGCCTCTAAGACTATGTATTTTGAGGAGACAGAAGCAAAGCAGGTTTTTAAGAAAACAAATGAGCCAAGAGTTAGAACAAGGGCAGCATACATTGTGGTCAAGAGCACTGGAGTCTGCAGTTAAGGAAACCTGGATTCTCGCTTGTGCCTCTTATCTGCCATATGACCTTAGGCAAATCCTTTACTTTTCTAAGCCGTAGTGTCTTCATTTATAAATGGAAACAGCAATATGAACCTCATGAGGTTGTAATGAGGAAAAATCAAAAGTGGTATAGTGCCTAGCATATGGAAAGCCCTCAGTAAGTGATAAGTATTTTTTCAAATTGTGTAAAAATCATAAAAATGAAACTTTTCAGGAATGTTCTGTCAAAACTGCCTCTTAATTCTATATGATTAGAGCTGGCCATTCTGAGTTTAAAAATTTACATAATGGGTATTTGTGTATATTAACGAATGAAACAATGACTAATAAATCAATGACGAATTCAATATTTAAGATTTGTTCCCTATACCCAGCTTACTGAGATCTCATATTTGTTTTTCACTTAATGAGAAGAATCCTTAAAGGTCATCTGCCTTGCCACCCTGTCTCCAAAGTCCTTCATTTCCCCTGAAAGACTGTCACCTAAGCCAGAGGTGGGGGAGGATTACCTCCTCCCAGGAGAGCACTGCTGAGCAGCCCTGGCGGGCCCTCTCCTTATGACATGACTCTGCCTCACAGCAACTTCTACTCTTGGCTCTAACTCTGCCCCCCTGGGTTCGCACAGAGAAAGTCTGCTCCCTCTTCGCATGACCACCCTTGAAGTATCTGAAAACAGCTATGTCTGGCTTTAGTCTTCTCTTCTTCTAAGAAGATTACAGGAAGTGGATATATCAAGGCACCTGGGGAGATATGGAAAGAATTAAGGGGTAGGAATGGAGCCATTTTTCTTTTTGTTATCCGAAGTACCCCAACCTCTCTGACCCTTCTTCCCAAATCTATCTAAATCAAAGTGCAACCTTGTAACCACACTTTGTAAATAATGGTTGAAAATATGCTTCCTGGGGCAAATTCTAGGACCTCAATGGGCCCTTATCCCTAGTAACCATCCTGACCCAGCTGACCCCTCCCCTTTTCTCCCCTAGATTCATACCAGTAGCGGTTTGCATCCATGAATGTCAGCTGAAAGGCCAACAAACCATACAGATAGGAGTGGTTGTTCCATGATGTCTTGTCCAGGAGAAACACATACCAGTATGGCAGCAGGAATAACATACAGCTTATCCGGTAGCACAGGCCCAGCATCATACCCAGTGCCCCTGGAATTTGTGGGGGAGAGGATTAAGAAATCAGAGAGTCACCACAGGCCCAGCTCCCCTGGGACAGGCTGTGGGTGAGATTAAGGTCACTAGACATACTCAGGTAAAACTAAATAAAAATTAAATATTATTTTAAATATTTTTAAAGAGTTATGGGGTCACAGCCCAGATGACACATGGGTCAGAGGATGAAATTATGAGTCACAGCAGAAGTGAATTAAGAAACCCAAGACCTTGCTCATTCACCAGCATGCTTTGTATTTCTGTGTTGTAGGTAGACCAATCCATACTCCCATCTCTCCCATAGTTTGCCTCACCCAGAAACATGATGGTATAGACAAGATACATCCAGTCAAGTGGCAGGGGCTGCAGGGCATCCAGCAATGGGAAGCGGCACACGTCTAGCCCATCCAGATATCTTCGGTCCAAGGAGCTGAGCCCCCGCTCCTGGGGAATGTCCAGCACCATCAGCAGCCCTGAGAAAGCAATCGGGGAGGGGACTGTTAGGCCTCAACAAAGGAAGCAGTGTAATGTAACTGAATACAGTTCAGTGCACCCAGCTCCAGGGTCAGACTTCTTTCCTAACCCTGACCGTGCCATTTATTCATTCATTCAACAGTAATAACTGAGTGCCTACTCTGTGCTAGGCATTATGACAGTTGTGTGATCAGCCACTCCATCTCACTGAGCCAATTCCTCATTTGTAAAAAGGGGCTCATAATATTTTACAGGGTTACTGAGAGAATTAAATGAAAAAAGCATATAAAATGTTACAAAAGCTGTTAAGATTTTGATAGTTACATTTATAAAGGTTTGTCCTACTAGGCTACAGAAAGTACTCTAGGGTAGTGCTTCTCAACCTTTTCCACTTCCTGGCATACCCAGAAAACAGCAGTATTTGGTCAATACACTGGGGTAAACAGAAGGGTCCACTTGGGTCATGAAGCCAGCTGCCATAAACGCAGAGTTTCACAACCTCAGGACTATTCGCATTTGGGGCTGGTTAATTATTTGCTGGGAGGGGCTATGCTGTGCATCAAAGGTCAGTGAGTATCTCTGGCTCCTAAATAGCTGCCAGAAGCCACCTAGTCCCCTTCCCCCCAGCTATACAAATTAAAATGTCCCCCCTGAGGAAACAAAAATGCCCCCAGGTGAGAACCCCTGGGCTATGGGGATTAATATCTCAGCACATATGTAATCCATTCCAAGCAAACATGCCGTGGCCTATGAGTGAGGAAACTAGATTAGGGAGTCATTGCCAAAATGTCCACCCTGTCACCCCTGCCATTTCTCTGAAGTCTAGTTCTTAGCATAGTTACTGGGCAACTTCATGGCACATGGGTCCTTAACCCTCTGCCTCTGTATTTCCTACAGCATCAAATCAAAGCATCCTGATCTCCAAACCCTAAACAGAGGAGACAAAGCTGCATTTGATTCTAAACTCCAGGATATAAATATCTTCAGCTCTGAGAAAAAGGGAGGTAAGTCCACTAAGTAAGTAAAGTAACTGAGAAACAGACAAAAGAGTTGTCATTCTCCCACTCGAACCACACTGGTGCCTCTCAGAAAGTGGACTTACCAAAGAGAAAACGGAAGACGGCCAGGCTTGCAGGATCTGTTGGTCGATTCAGCAGGGTCACCAGCCTCCCCCAGCTGGACACATCTGTCCACTCAAAACCCAACAGTTTCCCCATGCGGCTGGCCTGACTGGGCTCTGAAGTCTGTCCAGCCTTGTCTTTCTCTACTTTATCTGCAACCAATAAATGAACAGTGTGTGTGCGTGTGTGGCGTGATGGTACTTTAAAACAGGCTCCTCCCCAAATCACAGAAATCCCAGGCACAACGGCCCCAGGGCTTCTACCTGGATTCTCCCACTGAACTGGCTACCAGAAACATCCATGCAGTGCAGCCCCTCCTCCAGGATCCTCCAATGCCCCAGAACCTTTATCAGACTACAGCCTCCTAATCGCTAATCCACTGTCACCATCATCCCAAAGCCGTAGAATGCAACCTCTCTGTACAAGCCCCTTTCCACCCCCGCCCCTCTGAGACCAGCGCCTCCTCACTCTCTCCACCCCAGGCTGGGCTCTGCGCCTACCTGAGCCCGGCGGGGCCCGCGTGGACTTAGCGGACGTCGCCATGGTTCCGAGGAGGTAAGTCGCTGTCGGAGCTGGGACCGTCGCGAGGGGCCGATCCCTTAAGCCCCGCCTCCCGGACACATCAGCATGGAGCGGCCGGCCGAAAAGCACCAGAACTGTCGTGAAGGGCCCTAGCCGGCGGCGCCAGGCTCTTTGCTTGGCGGCAGAGGACGTAGCGAGGGCCCTTGGGACGAATTGGTGCGGGCGCAAAGGGGCGTGGGGAGTTTTCGTCTCAGCTGGTACGGAGGAGGCGCGAGGATGTTGCCTGGATCCTACCTCCTTCTGCCGCAAGAACTATCTAGATATTGAGGACTCCCGAGCCCCCTCCGCTCTCAACCTTGTTCTCAAGACTCGGAGTTCCCGCGACTTCCCTCCCCGCCCCATTAGGCCTCTACAGTTGTAGTGTCTGCAGTGAGCTAGCTGTGCGGACGCTAATGTCAGACTCTTTGTCAGAGTTTGACCACCGAGTTGAGAACTCACCTGGAACGGCTGCCAGGCCTAGAGAGAATGTGAGTTCCTTTATTCCCTCTCGCAGTACCTGTCAAGAACCAGGGGCTTGAAAGCAGCAGGGGAAACCGGAACATGACTGGAGAGGGGATGCCGAATAGGGACAGTGAGCAGAGTGGAAGATTTTTAGGGAGGCGAGTTTTGAACAGGACTGTATTATCTTAATTCTCTGCACTGAGATTGGCTAGCAGGATAAGAGAAAGGCATCCTAGAACAGCGGTTCTCATTTTTTAATTTCAAGACTCCTTTGCACTGCTGTATCTTACTGAGAACCTTAAAAAGCTTTTCTTTATGTTGGCTACATTTTTTCGTATTTACCATGTTGAAAAATGCTTAAAATATGTATACATTCACTAAGAAGTAATCAACCCATTGTCAAATAAGATTTTTATGAGTAAATTATATTTTCCAAAAAAAATGTATGAAGAGTGGTATGTATTGTAAATCTTATTACTGTATGGCTTGTTTGAAGACAGCTGGATTCTCATATCTGCTTCTGCATTGGATCTGTTGAAAAGTGATGTTGACTGATAAAAATATAAGAAGGAAATCTGGCCTCACAGATATATAGTTGGAAAGGGAGAAGCATTTTAATGGCCTTTTCGGTAATTGTGTATATTTTTCTTTGATACCACACCTAAACTTGCAAGTGGTAGTTTTTTTAAAGTTAGGTATGGAATCTGAAACCATATCAATGAACTTTATGCTCTATTACATTAAAATCATTTGTATATCTTGCACTTTGAATGGACATTTTACTTATGCATGATATTGTAAAATCATGCACGGGTCATTTGGAAAACATTGTTTCATTGAGTTATGCAACTCTTCCAAACTCAGTCTCTTAAATGTTGGGAAGCTGCCAGGCTCACAGTGGCAGATACAAGTTTTCCAAAATTCTAATTTTCACTTGAAAACTCAAATTTTATCATTAGCAACACAAACATTGTCTGTTGTTTCTTGAACAGGCTCACTTCTTTTCTCTTTTGGGGATATACCTGCCAAATGTGCCAGTTTGAATAACCACAGTTTGTCATCTGATGTCCTTTCAAGTAAAATGCTTCATTTATTAAAAGGAAAAAAAACCCGAAGATGCCCGACATCTTATTTTATTAGAGAATTGCAAATTAAAACAATGAGCTACTGGTTAGAATGGTGGCACTCCAAAGCGATGACGACAAATGCTGATGAGGATGTGGAGCAACGGAAATGCTCCTTCATTGCTGTTGGGAAAGCAAAATGGTAGACACTTTGGAAGACAGTTTATCAGTTCCTTACAAAGCTAAACATACTCTTACCACATGATCCAGCAATTACGCTCATTGGTATGCACCCAAATGAGTTGAAAATTTATGCCTACACAAATGTACAGTAACATCGTAATTGTCCACATTTGGAAGCAACCAAGATGTCTTTCAGTAGGTAAATAAACAGACTGTGACATATCCATACAATGGAAAATTGAGTGATAAAATGAAGTTATGAGAACATAAGTGACTCCATCTTAAAGCTAACCTGCCATCTTGATATCTGGGTGAACCCAGACCCATGACAACTTTTCCTTCCCCCAGGCGAGCTCTGAAATACATACATAGAGCTCTGGGCTGATCACAAGACTCCCATTAATTCTCTTTCTGGAGACAGGTGCCCCAGATGCTTCCCTAAAGACTCCTTGATCCCCTTTCTCATCTACATATTCTCACTGCTTTTAGAATTGGGGGAGGTGTGGGGATCCCTTCCTCTTGTATCCATTTATCTTTTTGCCACCTGAAACTGCTTCCTGTATGTAATGTAAGTACCCCATTAAACTCTAAACCAACAAGCTGGACCTGTTTGCCTCATTCTTTGGCTTATCGGCCCCCTTGGAATTTGGAGGCTCTTTGCATACATGGCCCTTTCACAGAACAGCTATCAAGCCGCTAAAAGACATGGAGAAATCTTAAATATATATTGCTAAGTGCAAGAAACCAATCTGAAAAGGCTACATATTGTATGATCCAAAATGAGTGCTGTCTTGGAAAAGGCAGAATTATGACAATAGTAAAAAGACCAGTGGTTGTCAGAGATTAAGGAGAGGGAAGATGAATAGGTGGAGCATGGGATTTTTAGAAAAGTGAAACTGTTCTGTATGATAACATTATGGTGTCATGGTACATACATGACATTATATATTTGTCAAAGCCCATAGACTGTACAACACAGAGTGAACTTTATGTGTAAATATGTAAACTATGGAATTTGTTATATCAATATTAGCTCACTAATTATAATAAATGTAAGATGTTAATAGAAATGGGAAGAGTGTGGAGAGGTGTATGGGAAATGTACCCCCCAAAAAAGTCTTAATTTAAAAACAAAGATTGATTCAGCTTGCAGTTTAATTGCACAAATTCTTTTTCTTAGAACAACTGTGAGAAAACCAACATACTTGGGTAGGCAGAAGTGCTGTATATGTATTTCTCATTTCTTCACACAAAATAGTAAAAAGATGTGTATTCTAGCATTGAGTTAATAAAATTAATAATTTGTACTGCTTCTCTAAGAATGTTCTTAATTGAAAATGGCATTTGTAAAAATTGCAAGTGCACAGCAGGAAGGAATGCAATGACTACTACTACAATTGGTGTCACTGTCTCATTCTGCTAAGTTGTCAACAGTTTTACCCACCATTGCTTTTGCATCATCAGTGCAAGTGTCAACATAGTTAAAAAGGCAAGTAACATCTCAGCATTGTTATAGAAGTAGTTTTGTCCTTGACTTGAGGTTGTTCATGGACCATGTGCTGAGAACCATTATCCTAAAAAGAATGCCAAGGGTAGACGTAAAAGTAAGGATTATTGGGGACAGATGAGTTTGGCAAGTGAAATCACTGGGCTAACAGTGTTCCTGCTGTTGAGATTCTGGCGCACTTCTAGAAAATACTAACAGGCAAGGCAAGCCAAATCACTTTGGAATCCATAGCTCTATTTAGGGGATGAATCTCCTAATCCACAGCCAAACCCCAGTACAAATGCATTCAGTGTGAGCTGGAAGTTTGAGCTAGCTCTTCTAGGACCACTCAAAATCAGATGGTTCCATCAAGTTCAGCATTTATGGTCTGTTATGTGCCAAGAACTGGACAAGTTACAGGGGAGGAAACAAATTAAGTTATGGCCTTCGTCCTATAGAAGTTTAAGGGTAAGGAAGCAATACTAAGAGAATATAGAAATAATAGGATAATAATAGAATGTAGAAAATATTAAGTGAATTTCAAAGTGAGAAAGACGAATTATGACTGAAGAAATTGGGAAAGTTTTTTCAAAAATTGAGCTGGGCTTTGAATGATTAGTACAATTGTGAAAGAGAAAGAAATCAAAAGTTCTTAACAGTCTCAGGTAGACTGCGAACATTCTGGGTGAAAGAAATACAGCTAATAAATGACCACCTTTCATCCCATGATTTTAACCTGTTTTTGTTCAAGGGGTTGATCTCTAGTTTACCCTTTCAGGATGAATATATAAAGACTCGTGGCATTTAGCAATTCATTTATCTATAAAGTAGTTCAAAATTTAGGACAGAAATTTTTTCATGGGTCTTTTCTAATTAAAATTATCTTGCCCTCTGCATTGCAGAAAAAGAAGCCCTCTTTCAGGTCTCTCAATTCAATACCCCAGACATTTAGTGAGTGTCTACCATGTGCAGGGTATATGTTATTTTCCACAAAGGGTACCAAAGTAAAGACACAGACCTTGCTTTCACAAAATTTAGAGTCTTGGAGGAGTCAAATGTGTATGCAGTTAATGGAAGAGCATATTATAGATTCTCTAAAAGATAAAATGTGATGTAGATCAAAAGGAAGAAGTTAACTTCAGTGGAGAAATCTGGAAGGCTTCATGAAAGCAATGTCTTAAATATGAATAGACTTTCCACAGGCAGTGATGAGAGCCAGGATATTCACTCATCATAAAAAAGGTCCACTTGAGCAAAGATCTAAAAGGGGATGGTGTGTTTGGAGAAGAGTGTGTAATTTGGTATGACTGGGGTCTGAAAGGTGACTGTTAGGGGAGATAAACTTGGAAAAGCTTGTTGAGAATGCCAAGCTTCGGAGTTTGGACTTTACTCTGGGGCAGGGTGGAGTGTACTCACATCTGTTTTGGGAAGATAAAAAATGGAATGGATGAGAAAAGAAAGGTTACTTTGGAGGTTGGTGAAATTGTCCAGAGAAGAGTACATGCTCCCAATAAAGCAGGAGCTGGTTTGGAAAGGAGGGGCTAGGTATAAGAGACACGACCAAGATGGATTCAAGACCTGGTGATATCTTATGTAGGATGCATATGTAGGATGACTTAGGAATTTGTAGGATGACTTAGGAATTTCTCACTTGGGAAACTGGTAGAATGGGAGTACTTACTACTCAGGAGGAGGAACATGGGGAAAAGATAAAGGGATTGGATTGGCTGTTGGGAATGTCTATGGACTGTCCAGGGCATTGGAGCGGCAGCAATGACAATCGAGAGGTCAGGGCTAGAGATACAGATTTGGGGACACATCAATGGCTGTTAAAACTGTAAAGGTGTTGCACTTCCCTAGGAAGACTAGGGTTTCTCAACCTTGGCACTATTGACAGTTTAGTCTGTATAATTCTTTGTTGGGGGTGCGGTTGTCCTTTCCATTGTAGGAAGTTCAGTATTCTTGGCCTCTAGTCATTATTTGCCAGTAGCACACATCGTCTCTTCACCCCCAACAGCTGTGATCACCAAAAATGTCTCTAGACATTGTCATGTGTCCCCTGGAAGGCAAAATCAACCTCATAGAGAACTGCTGCTCCAGGAAAGTGCAGAGTCAGAAGATGGCCAAGGGCAGGACATTTGGGTTCTAAGGGCACTGTCAGAAAGGAAGAGAAAGCATTGGAAGAGATGAGGGTGACTGTGTCACTGATGGGGTGGCTGGTAGTGTAAACAGTTTACAAAAGGAGTTTAGAGACAAAAGAGGCCTTGGCAGTGGTGAAAGCTCTATGATCCTCCAGGGAGCAATTCCAATTGAGCTTCCTGAATGTGCCTTTTCCTTGTTTTCTAGTCTTTTCCCTGAGAGGTACAGGAGTAAATGGCCCACTTGGGTCACAAATTAGAAGACTGGAATATATGCCAGTGTACCCCAAAGTTTGTACAGTCGCTTTTGCAGGCTGTTAATATTTCTTTTCCCCTATTTCCTTATTCTATTTTCTCTATTCATTTCCTTTTTCACTGGTAGAGCACTTTAGCAGAAATATAGAAATTATACCCATGTCATTTAATACCAATAATAACCCTGTAAAGCAGCTTTCATTCTTATTTCCATTTTCCAAAGCTCCCAGAGGGAAGTAGCCTGCCCAAGACTACATGGATAGACAGTAATACAGCTGACTCCCAAATCTGATCACACAGGGACTGAGAACAAAGTTCATCACACCATCCTTGCTTCTTTGGCTGCAACTCCTGCCACTTACAAAGTCACTGACACTATTTCTCCTGGGATAGATATTCCTTGACTTGTTTTTTGTCTTGCATCCTGCCCATGGTACCATTTCTGCTCATAGCCTATGGTTCGGTGCCTTACTGAACATCTCACTTTGTGAGGGTGTTAACGAGGTGGTCTTCTGACTAAAGATAACACTGTCATGTTTGCACAGGTGAGGCCAAACTTACAGGCATTCTGCGTGGTGAAGATGAGGGTAAACAGATCATAGGCCCAACTGTGGGCACTTTGGAATTTCCTTGATGGTTGCTAGGTCTAGGCCAAGGGTCAGTTCCCATAGGACACTGAGGTATGTCTTAGTCTGTCAGAGGTGCACCAGACCCCAGTAACCCTTCAACTATTGTAACCTTGACTCCCATCCTGGGGACCTTCCATTGCTTCCTGCTCTCCTCAGACATCCTACTCTGGCCTTTGGTTTCTTGGCACCTCTCGCTTTCCCCTATCCATGGCCTCACTTAGCATCTAGAACTCTTATTAATAGTAACCACCATAGCCACCATTTACTGAGGATTTTCTAAGTGCTAGGCACAGAAAATGAGGTAACTAAGACTTAGCAATGTAACGGAAGTTTATCCAGAGTCACATAAATATTAAGGTATGGAGGGGAGAGGGGTTGGGGGGCTGGGAGAAAGGGGTCAAGGGCTAAAGAAGTACAAATTAGTAGTTGATAGATGGTCACATGGATGGGGAACATGGCATAGGGAATGCAATGGCAGTAATGCAATGGCTAGGTGGAGAGCCAGAGGAGAGAAAGAGCAATCAGGGGGATCGTTTTATAAACTATATAAATGTCTAACTAGTGTACTATATATTTGAAACTAATAATAAAAAAAAATTTTTAAAAATTAAGGTATTAGATCAGCTTATCTAATAGAAATGTAATTTGAGTCACATTTGTAATTTAAAATTTTCTACTAGCCAAATTAAGATAAACAGGTAAAATTAAATTTATCAATTTTTTAATTTAACTCAATGTATCCAAAACATTCATTGACATGTCATCAATAAATAAAGTTACTAATGGGACATTTATGTCCTTTTTTTCATAGTAAGTCTTTGAAACTTAGTGTGCATTTTACTCTTACGTCACATCTCAATTCAGACTAGCCACATTTTAAGTGCTCAGCAGCCACATGTGGCCACAGTGTATTAAACAGCACGAATGTAGATCAAGATTTGTGATTCCCCTCTACTTGACCACACTGTAGCCTTCTAAGGATGGTGGAGAGTGGGGCAGCCACATTCTCTGTGAAAGCAGGGTGCTATTTTGCACAAAATAGGTCTGCAAAATATAACAATCTTATCTACTTGGGGATAATTTTCATCATAAATAGAATAAAATGTCTCAAGATGCTACAGAGTTCCAAAATTTATTAGACCCTTTAAAAAGTATTTGTTAGAGAAGCTGACATTTCTCCCTTGAAACTGTTACTTCTGGGATGGGACAAAATGTTTCTCTCCTTCTACATGTCCCTATTATTACTCTTCTGTCTTGATAAACATCATCTGGGAAGAGTGGATTTTCTGTGGCCTGGAGCCAGGTTGGTGGAGAAATCTTTAGCCCAGACCCCCCCTCTCTGATCCATAAGACCTCTAACCTTTTGTGGCTGGGCTCACCTACCCTGGTGGTGGCCGTTGAAGGGAAATGCAAGTTTTGAACTCTGATTCCCGCAGCAGCGGACAGTCCTTTATTCCAAGCACTGTGCTAGGCACGGTGCTGTGCTCTTTTACTTACCACCACTGTCTGAGGTCTCGTTAGCACCTGCAAGAGCCAGAGAGGTGAAGAGGTTCACACAGTGAGTCACCCAGAGCTTTCCTACACAGCATTCCAGACTTTTCTGCCCACACTGGGACATGGGAGCCAGGGTCATCCAGCAAGACATGCTCATGCCTCCTTTCTGCTTCCATGTGAACTAGGCCTGGCAGGCTGCTTATGGTTGATCTCAGTCTCTAGAAATTGGGGTTAGATATTCAGGACATAAAAAATAGGAGCCAGCTGTCCTTACTATAGTAGAGGGTCCAGCCTCAGGACACCTGGGAGGGCTGCTTTCTCTTTCTTTTCTGGTTTCTGACGAGTTAGAAGACTTTGGATGTCAGGGAGCCCTATTGCTTTAAGTCTAAAACCCTTGTTTGGGAGGAGACTGGGAGGGCAGCGGAGGGCGCCCGCCTACCTGGGGAAACCTGCGTGAGGTGCGGCTGGATCCGCTTGGGATTCCGAGGTGGGCGGGGGCAGGCTGAAAGTTGGAGCAAGCAGGAAGTGAACTGCGAGCCGCCCTGGGAGGAAACAGACTCGGCGAGTTCTGCTGCTGACAGGCCTGAGCTTCTGAGACATGGTGAGAGAGCGGGGAACTAGGAAGGGGCTGATTTAAAGGCGAGCCAGAGAGGGCTGGGGATCAGGAAAGGGGAGTTGGTAGCAAGTCAGAAGGCTGGGCCAGCGCTGCCAGTGGCCTCTCTTCGACAACTGGCTGCAAATAACTCGAAGCTGCCAGAGCTGGTGGTGTTCCTGCTCCTTTTCTACTCCCTTCCTCCCTTGACCTTTTTGCTGGCCTGGAGCAGGGCTTTGGTGGGGGTGGGGGATCTGAATTCTAGGCATGGAGCTGCCCAGTGGCCCTTCATCTCCTCCTCCAGTCCTCTCCCCTAGACCAGCTGGGTGTTGCGACATTCCTGGGCAGCTCCTCTGCTGTTCCAGTGTAGGTTCTAGCCCAGCGGCTGGAGCTCCCCCCACTGCCTTTCACTTTATTCCTATAGAGAAACCCAAAGAATTTGTCACTCTACCCAGTTCAAGGAATCGGCCCCCTTTCCATAAACATGAGGAAGAGCTAAGGGTTTGTAAAAGAACCAGAAGTTGATTCCTCATGATAATTTAGTTTGGACCCACACCCGGGCCCATTTCTGGAGATCCAGTGGGTTAGGGAAGGGAGGAGCTTAATAACGTTTTTCCCTCCCTGTTCAAAAACCTTATCATGAAGCCTCCGGGATGAATCTTTAAGCTGGGAGGACTTGCCCTCCACTTCCCTCAAAGCCCAGGCTGCTGGTTTTATTTAATATCTGCTTAAGTGGCTATGGTTTTGTGCCTGCACATGGTGCTAAATGGTGGGGGGAAAGCAGAAGTTTGTGGCCCAACGGCTCTCTCTCGTGGGGCCTTGTGAAGGACTTGGAGCCTAGCTGCTGGTGCTCTGGGTCACAGCAGTTAGGCTGCTAAGGAGGCCAGGGCTTAAGGATGCATTTATTTTTTATTACATGAGTAGTACATGAAAACATTCTCTTTGTAAACAGTTCAAGCATTACAAAAAGCTAAAGTCCATCTTAGACCTTCCCCTCCTCTGGCCTCCAATGCTGAGTTTCAGTTCCTTCACTATTTGGCCTAATTAACCTCTGCGTTGCTGCCCAGGAGGAGGCCAGTGGAGGTGGAGGAAATGATCGAGTGCGGAACCTGCAGAGCGAGGTGGAGGGAGTCAAGAATATTATGACCCAGAATGTGGAGCGGATCCTGGCCCGAGGAGAAAACTTGGACCATCTCCGCAACAAGACAGAGGATCTAGAAGCTACAGTGAGTTGGGGAGCCCCCTGGTGGCAAGAGGAAGAGAGGGAGGAAGGATTTTTGGGGATCTGGGGGTTGGTGGTGTTGGAGCAAAATGAACAGAAGGGAAGACTGCCTCTTCACCTGTTCTGGGAATTAATATGAGCTGAATACCCACTTATGATTCTGTTCTACACCACTGACTGATACTGGGGTCCACTAATGGGTCCAGTGACACTGGGTTGGGAGGTGAATGCTGACCCATGGAGCCATTTTCTGAGACAAAAAGATGGTACAGTGAACCCAGGCATTCTTAGGCTTCTCTCCTAGAAACTGATTTTCCCTTTTGAAGGCTCCCCTTTACAATTATTTGAATCTGATCTTCCCAGGGCAAAATATTGGCTCTGGAAAATCATACTAGGGTCTTTGGCCTGCTCCAGTAGTTATTATGCAAGGGGCATAAAACTGCTAGAGAATTGCTGAATCAGGTTAAAAAATGCTGGGAAGAGCAGTGAAATTCTTTGATGAGATCCTCTGCTAGCTGAAGGCTAGAATAGTCCACATATCTTGCCGGACCTCATTCTTCTCTCTGTCCAGCCAGGGGCAGAATCCAGCTGCTCAGAGAGGGAATGACTCTAAAGTTCAATAAAGGCTGGAGCTTAAGTTTCTGTGTCCATGGGGAGACACTGGCTGCAGCTTTCTGAATCCTGCATGTAATCTTGGGCATAGCTCCTCCACAGCCTAACCTGGGGAGCATGGCCCAGTGTAACTTAGTTTCTGCAACTCCAGTTTGGAAAAGAAGAGCACTTCCCTCACCTCCTCAGCTTTCGCAGTCCCCATAGGGCAAGGAATCATGGAACCAGGAGATATACCCACCTGGAGCCTGTCTCCCTTGGCCCCAGTGTCTGCCTTTCCAAGGGCAGATTGTGCTGCCAGTGTTGCACTCCTGGGTGTGAGCATGTGTAAAAGGCTCCTCAATGCACATGGCAGTACAGGGATAAGAAGAGAAGGGGCCAGACAGGGGCCAAGGAGAGCCCAAGAATTCTAAATTTAAACCTGGCCCACCAGATGGTTATGAAGGTATATTTGTCAAAGTAGGAGCACAGGACATTTTTTATTTAACAGTCTGTTACCTCAAAGTATCACTTAAATATTAGATATATGGCATGTAGGGCTCTGTTTGTACTCTTGTTCCAGTGGGAGGAGGCACTGAGTCACTCTCTACCTTATCCCTACAGTCCGAGCACTTCAAGACAACTTCGCAAAAAGTGGCTCGGAAGTTCTGGTGGAAGAACGTGAAGATGATTGTCCTCATCTGCGTGATTGTTGTAATCATCATCCTCTTCATTGTGCTCTTTGCCACTGGTGCCATCCACTAAGTAACTTAGGGAGCCCTTCCCACCCTGCCCTTCTCCTCAGGGCAGCCCTCCATGGTGGGTGCCAAGAAGGGCCCTCTCTCTTGTGTCCTTTCCCAGAGGGAATGCTGCTTGATTCTCTAGCCCCTGACTCTGAGGCCCTCTGCCATGTTGTCTGCCCCAGGGAGTACCTTGGTTCCCTAGAAGGAAAGAGCTGGATTGTGGCTGCATTTCACGGGTCCTAAGAGCTCAATAGACAGACCCAAAGGGCCCAGTATGTTTCTGGGACACTGATGATGACTGGTAGGCAATAAAGACTCTTTAGTATCCCTAAGTTTGTGAGGTGCTTTCTCCCTTTGCATTTGGCCTTTGGTCCTATTCTCCCCGAGGACACCCCCTGGCTGAGATTCTCCCATTTGTGGCCCGAGTTGTTGGAGGGGTAGAGAGCAGATGTTCTGAAAAGAAAGACATAACCTTCCTGTCTTTCTTTATTCTCCCTTTTTTCATTCATTGTCACAGGTCTCAAGAAAAAACAAATTCTGGAAGTCTTGGCATATGGAAAATTGAAAACCTTCATGGCATTTTAGGATGGTATGCAAGACTTCTAAGTGTACCCCTTGGGTCTTGCCATGTCCCTTTATTACTTTTCTGCTGGAAGCATTAGCTGAGACATGGGGCCTACCTGCACTGAGCATTCAGAATTCTGGTTAAGGGCCTCCAGCCTCTCCCATCATTGCCATTTCTCTAATGTGGCCCTGTCATCTACAGTGTGTGTGTGTGTGGGGGGGGGGGTGGCGTGGGTTAGAGGAACAGGACTGCTTTTCCTTCTCTTCCTTTTGCAAGTTCTATTTGTCTTTTGTCTGCTTCTGCCCTTCAAGGATTTAGCAGGGCCTCTGGGTCTGAGCTATCCTAAAGGGGCGAGCATCTCTTCCCCATGTCCCGTGGCTGAGCATAGTCAGTGTCACAGGACAGGGCCCATGGCCCTCTTTCCTCTCCATGTACAATGGGACTCTCTGTCTTTGAGCCTCCCTCCTCCCCACCAGGTTCCACTGTCATTGTCACTCTTTCCAGTGCCCAGTCTGCCTTGGTTTGGGGGAAGGGTTCTTGCCATCTCTGTCCCTATTTATTCCATAGCTTTCCAGAATTGAAAACAACCTGTCTTGGGGATGGAGTGCTGAGGGGCAGTGTTGGGAGACAGGATTTGGGACTAGTACTGGGAAGTCAGGTGCTGGAATCATGCTCTAAAAACTGGGCAGGGAGGAGGAAAGCACGGAAGAGACTCTGGGCAGTCTGCCACAACTATGTCTATCCTCTCTCTCCTCAGTCCACTCCTGGACTCTAGGACCAAGGAACTGGGTGAAACCTCTTCCTGGGGACCCAGGCCTTTCATGGTGGGGGTGGGGGTCTGTGCTTATAGAGGCTCAACCCCAGGGAGGGGAACCCTCAACCCA
Organism: Eidolon dupreanum; assembly: GCA_028627145.1. Classification (NCBI taxonomy): domain Eukaryota; kingdom Metazoa; phylum Chordata; class Mammalia; order Chiroptera; family Pteropodidae; genus Eidolon; species Eidolon dupreanum. The sequence goes on along the minus strand of CM053515.1, from coordinate 52,136,668 downwards.
CTTCCTCAAGAGGAGCCACATTTGAGATGTTGGGGGTCGCATGGGGTGGGGTGGAGAACAGGTGACTTCTCTGCAGCAGTGAGAGGAGAGGATGAAGATGGGCAGATTCAGCTCAGGAAGGCTCTGGAGGGGCAGTAGACACACCAGCCTGATCCATCGTCTGATTGAGGAGCAGGGTCATATCAGGGCAGGGCTGCCCTTGCCCTCCTGGGAAAGAGGGAAATACAGAAAAGCTAGAGCTGGCACCTTTCCCATGACTCACTTGTTTTCTTTCTTAATTGAGGTGAAGTTCACATAATATACTACTGACCATTTTAAAACATACAATTCAGGGCATGTAGAGCATTCACAATGTTTAACGTGAATAAACTTTAGGAGGGTTGGTTTTTGCTTATGGGTGAGATGCACTCCCAAAGGTGGCAGAGACTCTATCCAGCTGTTCAAGGTGTCTCCAGTGCCTAGCGCTGTGCCGGACAACACACTCTTTAGGTTGCTTGTCGAATGAATGAATTATGCCTCCTTAGGTAAGGCTGATCTACCTGATCTTGGACACAGCCACAGAGAGGCCTCTCTGAGTCCACTCCAGAGCCCATTCCCCTGTGTCCATTTCACAGATTGGGCCCCCAGGTGTGGCCGGCATGCAGACCTGGTGCCGGGCTGCTCAGGCGTGGTAGCCCCAATTCACAAGGCTGGTGAGCCACCATCCGAAGCTGGTAGCTAGCGGCCCGGGAGGAGGCGCCCTAAGGACCCCAGTCGCTGTTGCCGACTGCTTTCGATTTGAACTTGGCCCCGGTTGCTGCTCAGAAAGAGTGCCCCCACCCCGCCCCCGCTCCGCCCCTCTGCTTCCTCCCAGGCTCTGGGCCCTGCGGCTCTTCTGGCAGAGGAGCGGGAGCGGGCCAGGCAGCAGCAGCAATGGTGAGGGCCCCGGCGGGGCGGGGCGGGGCAGGGCGGCCGGGCTGCGGGCAGGGGGCGAGCGAGAGGGGTGCGAGACAGGAGTCCGAAGTCCAAGGGTGGAGGCACCCTCCAGGACACACTCGGTGCCCCTTCAGGTGATTGGTCCAGAAGCAGAGCCGGGGCTAGACCCACGCAGCCTGGGAAGGAGAGTGCGATAAGAGTCTGGTCCCGGCTGCCTTGCGCGGAGTGAGCTTGATTCCATTTCCTTGAGCCAAGTGGTTACGAGCTCCAGCCTCAGCCTGAGATCCTGGTGGTGGCCACTTACCGGCTCTGTGACCCCGGGGCAAGTCATTTAACCTTTCTATGCCTCCTTTTCTGCATCTATGGAGTCAGCCAAACCTCCCTTGCTGGGTCCGTAGGAGGTTAAAGGAGGTACAGTGGCAGAGACCTGTTTGGCACTCAGAGACTGCACCTGAGAAGTGGTAGGTACTGTGATGATGAGCCCTTCCTGGGGCTTTAAGGAGCCACAGTTGGTGGGGGAGTTGGAAACCTGAACAGATGGGGTGGCGGAGGCTGACCTCGCTCATGGCAGGCTGTTGGAGGGGAAAGAAAGGAAGATATTTACTTTCAAAGTTCCACTGATGTTATCAGAGTGTGGCATAGGCCTGACTCCCTCCTAAGTGCTATAAGATCGCATTCCTGAAACTGAGTCATCCAGCACTCCTGTTACAGACTCTGGCCTCTGCCTTTACTTGCCACCTTCAAGGCAAAGGTGTTAGGAACAGGTGGTGTCCCCCTCCCCCTGGGAAGGTGGGCCCGGCAGGAAGCAGGCTTGGTGTTTTAAGATTCTGCTGTGGAGAAGCTGGCAGAGGTGCGATGGAAGGGCCTGGCTAGGGGTCGAGATGCCTGGATGGCCTCATCTCCAGGAAACTGGAGTCAGTCAGAGGAAGCTGGGCAGGAAGATAGTGCTGAGCTCTAAGACTTTGCCAGGAAACTGAGGGAGGCTCTGAGACTGGGACAGCCCAGAACCCACTTCCCAGTGCACAGGACAAGAGATCAGCCAGGGCTAAGGGTGGGCTTCCAGCTGGTCCTTGGCACTTAGGAGAAGAAGAAACTCCTGAAATGAAGACTGAGGCCAGGACAATTTATTGGGAGTACTGGAAAACTCTGGGACTCTCACAGGTTCATTTGAGACAAATAGTGGATCAGAACCTCATCGGTCTCTCCCCCACCCATCTCTTAGCCTCATTCTTTAACTCTTGCCCCTTTCTCTGCCCCCAGCTCTTTCCCTTTCTTTCCAACCCCCTTCCCTAACTGGTCTTTCTTCCTTTCCCTTCTCTATTTATTCACTACATCAACAAATATTTCTTGGGTGTTTCCTTTGTGCCAGACATGGTCATGGGTATTGGGGATAGAGTAGGAGCAAAACAGTGATGTGAAAGATGGGAGTTGAATGAGTAATGATTTGAATTTATTCATCTTGTAGATGGTCCTCTCTCATGTACCATCCAAAGAATTTGGGTTTTGGCCTCCTTCATATGCACACAAATTGAGTTGGCAGCATTAAAAGGTCTGATGAATCTTTAGTCAGCCAGCTAAAGCATTTGACCTTCTTTTGTCTACATGCAGATTAGCAAAGGGGTTAAGAATGTGATCCTTGGAGTCTATGTTGATTCAGCTCCTGGGTCTTCTACTCACTGGCTCTGTGACCGTTGCATGGGTGATTTAACCCCTCTGAGCCTCAGTTTCTTATAAAACTGGGATAATAGTACTGTCCTCAATGGATTGTTGTGAGGATTAAATGAAATTAAGGGAACAGACAGCTAGTAGCACATTGTTTAGCTCAGACTATGTGTCCATTGAATAGTGGATGTTATTGCTGTCAAGACGTAAAACCTCAGCAGCCTAATGGAAATAAACTAGATACAGGTTCTTAAAGGCCTATTAAAGTTCTGTATTTAGGTTAGAAACAAGGGCACAAGTTTGCCACAAGGAAGAGCTTGTTCGGCTGTGTATTTTGTAAAAATATATAAGAGGTTTTATTGACCACACACATTGTGTAGTTCTTGGGATCTGACTGCTAAAAAAAGCTAGGGAAATGGGTTAGATCAATAATAATAGCCATTATTTATTGAGCACTTAGCATGTGTCAGGTATTGTGCTAGTCCTTTATAATATGTCGTATGTCTTAGCTAACATTACCGTAGATATTATTGTCACTACTTTACAGATGAGGAAGTGGTGGATCAGAAAGTTTATATCCTCAGTCTTCAGTCACTCAGCTGGTGAGTGGCAGAAGCAGGATTTGAAGAAACCCAGGGCTGCAATGCAGAGCCCTGCTCCTAGTCTCTGAGCTCAGGTGAGTGCTGCCCTAGGATGGAGTTAATACACCCAATCTCTGCCTGGGTCCATTGGACCACATTGACAGCAGAATAGGGTTTCTTAGGCACTAACCAAGAGGGAAGGAAGACAGAAGAGTTAGGACAGGGAGGTTTTTGAGCTTAGTTTTCAGAAGAAAAGGGTATTTGGCCTAGGAAACCCTAAGGGGACATTTGTGCATTGAAGGAGTAATATTGTGGACAGAGGGTAACTGTCAGAACATTTCTTGTGTAACTACCACCCTCTGTTTGCCAACTATGCCACTGCTGCCTTCTCCCCATGGTTTGCAACTGCAAGCCGTGCAGGCCCCTTGCAGGGCTTGGAAGTGCCTCTCTCACCCACCCATTCTTTCTACACTTCCTGCTCTCAGCCTGGTGGACATCTCCTCAAAACCCTGCTGATGGCACTTCTCAGCCCCTTCTGGCTGGCTACCCTGCCCTAAGTTTTCTCATTTCCATCCATGCCAGTCTACCACCAACAGATTATCTTGAAGTACCTCTCCGGTGTTGCCCTTGGCTCAGAAACCTACACTGGCTCTTGTTCTGTCTCTCCCTCCAAATTAGCTTCCTCTTCTTGAGTTTCACTGCCCACCCTGCCCCTCCACGCTTACCCTTTGCCTAGTCCATCTCTTTCCCAAGTGTGTCTCTGTCTCTCTGTGTCTGGAATGCCCAGCTCCACCCCATACTTCAAGGGCTCACTCCTTCCTGTGTATGACAGTTCTTAGGAATTACTCCTCTGCAGACAGCTCCAACACTCACTATTTGTAACTCCCAATGTAAGTCTTTTCTCTAATTGTATCGCATATATCTCTTTCCCAAGTCTGTAGTGATCTTCTTAAGAACAGGCACAATTCATTCAGAAAATACTTTCCACACAGCCACCGTGTGCCAGGCACTAGGCTGAGTTCAGTGTGGCAGCAGGCAACGTGGCCTTGCCCTCTGGTTGCTAACTCCTTTTACATCTCATAGTTCTCACTGTGGCAGTAGAGGCCTGTGCCTGCAGTGTCTTTTTTTCTTCTGGTTGAGTGTAGCCAAGGAGAGCCAGAGACTTGAGCCTGAGACTTCTGTGTTTCTTGGAGCGAATATGTTCTTTTAGGCCTGGGTCCATCTTGGCTCCGGACAGGCTTGGCTTCCAGTGGGGGAAGAAAGCTAAAAATTGCAGTGGGAGGCACAGCCAGCTCTCTTGGAGAATGTGACCCAATGTCACCCCATGTTGGAGAACAGGATAACAACAGCCGTAGCATTCAGAGTAGAAAAAATACCCAATGTCCCACCAATCCCTAGAAGTGATTCTTTTTCAAATCTTTGTCCATTCCCAGGTTTTTGCTTTGGACTGTTTGAACATAAGAGGCTCCAAATAATGGATCCTTGTTGAATAATTTAGTCATCATAATAGTGGTGATGATGGTTGACTCAGGAACAGGTAGAGAAGAGTACAGCTTTCCTGCTCTCTTTGTTCTTCCTCATTTCTCAGTTACTGCTTCTCCCACCTGTGAACACACCCCTTTCCATGGTTTGTGGTTTGCCTGCCCCCTCTTGAAGCAGGTTGCTTTCCTAGTTCATAGGCAAATATTGACCTACTTAGGTTTCAGATGTTGCCCCTTGAAACTCCTGCTGGGCTAGATAAACACACTGGGATAACAACTCTTGAGAATAAGAGTTGCTTTCGGATAGCCTGTAATGCAACTGACCCACTCATTGAATCCTTGCAATGGTCAGCACTGTGCTGGCTTATCGGGGCCCTGGGATTGTGGCAGACAAAGGAAGGGCACTGGGCTCTACCCTCCCTCTGGGAACTTGTGGCTCAGTTGGGGAGATAGGACTCATGTACTGGGGAATGCTTGGAGGTTGTGTGCAAGGCAGCTGCAGAGATCCTGAATGAAGATTCTTCTCTGAGTCCTCTGTAACCACCAGATCTCTTCCCTTTCTGTGGTTTTAAGTGGAATTCTGTCAAGTGCCAAAGTATCTACTGCAGACAATGGGCAATATGGTTTGGCAGGAAATGGCAGTGCTGTATGGGGAGGAGATGAGAAGGGTGGGCTGTGGGGGACTAGGCTGGGAGGAGGGAGTTGTTCTTGCTGTGGTTCATTAATCCTTGAATTCATCTCACTGATTTGTCTTTGGACCTGCTCCTGGACTTCCAACTTTCCCCAGGTCCTCCTGCCCTGGTCCAAAGCTCAGTTCTTTTTTTTCTTATGACTCATGCTTTTTTTCTCTTTTGTGTCCTCTTAGTCTCCACCAGCTTGGACCCTGCACCTCCCTTCCCAGTCCTTTGAAATGAGCTGGGTTCCTCTGCTGGGTCAGACTCATCTTTGTGAGCTGGACCCCAGTGAAGATCCTGGCTAGCTGGGAGGCTGGAGGTCGGAGGCAGGGAAGGCTGAGATTTCAGGCAGACAGGGAATCAACTTCGAGCATTAATGCAGGAGCAGGTCAGGCCAGGAGGCTGAAATGGCCTGACCAGTCAGAGGCCCAAGGAAGGAGATCTGATCTTCTCACTTTGTGTCTTTGTGTGTGTCTGTGGGTTAAGCAGAGGCTATGACATGTGGTGGTCCAAAATGACTTTTCTAGCTCTGTGGGGGTGGATCTCCTCCCTGTCTGGACTCTAGCCAAGTAGCTTGGTTCCCTATTCTTTGCTGTAGGAAGCCGTAGGGCAGGTAGACATTGGTTAAAGGCCATCCTGGAGCAGGTGAGCAAAGTATCTGCTTTGTAGGAATATGGGGTCCTGGGAAGGTCCCATCCTGGGGCACCTTAGAGGAAGCTGACCTGCCTTGATGGGATAGGGCCTGTGAGACCAAAGGTGAGCCATTACACACCCAGGGGGCTGGACTTTTACTCCATACATATCATACCCTTACATAAAAGATGCTGTTTCCCCTACCCATACACTACACTACACTACACTACACCACACACACACACACACACACACACACACACACACACATACACACACGATGGGGACAAGGAGACCTCTAGGTTTCAGGCCTGGATGAAAGCCAGGTGTGGGACTCATTCAGCCTTGACCTTGGGCTTGGTGCCTAGGCAGAGAAAGAGTTGGAGCGGTGCCAGCGGCAGGCGGATGAGGTGACAGAAATCATGCTCAACAACTTTGACAAGGTCCTGGAGCGCGATGGGAAACTGGCAGAGCTGGAGCAGCGTTCAGACCAACTCCTGGACATGGTATGAGGCCTGGGGAAATAGGGAGGGGGGAGAGAGGGGCTAGGAGAAGCCTTCAGAGGGAGCTTCAGACTGTGTTCAGAGTCTCAGCCTTTGGTGGGGCTTGAGGCTTGTGTGAGGGCCAGTGTGGGGCCTGTGGGTTTCTTGAGGCACCCCTAGCCTAGATATGCAACAGGTAGGCTTGGTGAAGTATGAAGCCCTTGCTTTGAAGCTACGGACCTTCCTAAAGGTTGAGAGCTGGCATTGTTAATTGGGGGTGAGCCTGAAGGGCCGAAAGTCAAGGGCTACACCAGTGTCAGACCAGTAGTCAGGCTGGGAGGGTCCTGGGCAGGCTGTGTGGAGAAAGGGAACAGACAAGATGGAAAGGATTCAGAAGGAGACCATGCCTTGCTGGGGCGGGTTTGGGAGGAGCTGGCTCTGGGGTTCTGGGGGCACCACTAAATCCCATCCTGTGTCTGGGGGTATCCACAGAGTTCAGCCTTCACCAAGACAACCAAGACCTTGGCCCAGAAGAAGCGCTGGGAGAACATCCGTTGCCGGATCTACTTGGGGCTGGTGGTGGGCATTGGCCTGCTCATCATCCTGATTGTGCTACTGGTCATGTTTCTCCCACAGTGAAGCGAGGAGAGCAGTGCTTCACAGGCCCAGGACACAGGTGCTGCCTTGGGGCCTGGGGATTGACACAGCTGGGCCTGGAGGGGAGGCCAAATGGCCACACTGGCTGGTTCTGGTTTCCAGAGAACACTGGTGTTTGCTCCCATCTGAGCCACCCCAGTGAGCACCAATAGGCAGCCCCGACATGTGCACCATAGCAGTTCCTATCATGCCACAGACTGGCTTTGGAGGGCAGCCTGCTGCATTGGCCATGCCAGGCCAGCCCCACCTGGAGTTCAGTAAAAGCTGCCGTTTGGTTAAAAGCCACTGTTTGGTTAAAAGCTGGTTTTGTGTGTGTGTGAGAGAGGGTGGGGGGTGCACGAGAGCAAGTGAGCACCAGCACAAGTCTCTAGGTTGATTCATTCTGCTCAGGGTGGACCCTGAGGCTGTTTAGAAAGCCTACTATCCCAAGGATTCTACCCTTGAGAAGTGGCCCTTTCCTCTCTTGATCCAACCCTACACAGAGCCTTCTGGAGTGCAATTGTAAAGACACAATAGCCCCTAAACCAGCCTCTTCAACCAGAACCTCTGAGCCTGATTCCCTAAGAATAAAATATGTTATTTTTCTGATGTCTCGGGCGATTCTCAGAGGACCAATGAGACTCTGGATGGGATGGTGGAGAGGAAAGCACTTCAGAGGTTTTTATATCATGAGGCTCTCACCTTCAGATAGACTTTTTCTCCTCTGAACACTTCCTCCCCAATTTCTCTGCCCACACTAGATCATAGATGATTCAGGTGGCAGTGAAAATGGGAAGGGCTTCTATCATGCTGTAATGCAGTCACACAAGATGGCCAGAGTTTGCCCTGTAGGAAAGAATTTGGGCTTTTTGAAGCTCCAGGGCTGCACAGGGCCAAGTAGGCAGTGCCTTCAGGGCCACAGGAATGATCATTTGGTAAAGGCCATGGAAAAAGGAGAAAAGGCCCTATCAAGACCATGGAAGCAGGGTGGCCTGCGCCTGGGCTACTTAACTGCACCTCAAACAGAAGTGTGGGTGGGAAGAGGAATTCCGGGTTGTGTGTAACAGTTTCAGCTCCTTGCCAGGTAGAGAGAGGACTACTTACAGAGAAACCAGAACAAACCCAAGAGTTATGTGGACCTTTACCCCTCACAAAGTTTGTTACTCCTACTGGACTCATTACCATCTTCCTTTCCTGGGAAAGATAGAGGAGAGCACTTGACCTTGTGGCCTCCACTTAGAGACTATGTGAATTTGGGCAAACCACTTCCTGGACTTGGGTTTTACATGTGTAAAAAGGGATAATGCCACTTAGCTCCCAGGACAACTGTGAGGATTATATATACTGTGTGTAAAACAGCCATCAATGTAAAGGTTCTAGATGTCAAATAAATGATAGCTATCATCCAAATCATGTAGTGCTGTGGTTCACAACCCTGCTTCCCGTTACAATCATATGTAGAACTTACAATAAAAATACCACACCCAGGCCTAGGTCAGTTAAATCAGAATCTTTGAGGGTTAAGTATCAGATTTTTTTTCCTTAGAGCTGCAACCCCTCCCCTCCTCTCTCCAGGAGAGATTGATGGGTAGCCAGGCTTGCAAACTAATTAAAGCCACCACTTCTACAAGAGCCAGGGGCGAAGTCAAGTAATAGGTTTCAAAGGTCACAAACAATAAGGCCCCAGATTCTCCAGTAAGGATCTCTCTCTCTCTCCCTGGGTTAGGAAGGTTTGCCCCACCCTTTACTTTTGTGCCTAACTCATAATAAATGAACAGGCAATTTTTGTTTTGTGGGGGTCGAGAAATCATGCGCCATCTCCTGAAGCATCTAGAGCTGGTTCAGAAGTACCCGTGGCTGAAGAAGGACTTGTGGGCTCGTGGCATAGCAGCGAGAAGTGCCCAGAATCCAGGCCCTCCCCCTAGGCTCGAAGATCCTTGAGCTTCCGGGCCAGTACTTCCCTCTCTAAGGGACACAACCCACACATCAATCCCACATACTTACCCCTGGCTGGGACTCCAAGATTTCTGACCAGCCTCGGCCCCTACCATTGGCTTTAGGCTTTGGTCACCTGACTTATTCGAGCCAATGAGAGGTGAAAGAATTAATACTTCCGCTTTCTGTGCGTCTACCAAGCCTCTCTGTATTTGCCCTTCGAATGCTCTGATTGGTCATCTAGTCTCAACTCGCCAATTTATTGGCCAGCGCTGCGAGGCCGCAGTCCAGCGGGTCCGAGGGCTGCTGTGTCAGACAGCTCGGCTGTCATGGCGTCATATTTCGATGAACACGACTGCGAGCCGTTGGACCCTGAGCAGGAGGCCCGAACCAACATGCTGCTGGAGCTCGCGAGGTGGGTTCGCGGGGCTGAGAGATGGGGCCAGGCAGCAGGTTTTGGGGCTGGGGTTGGCTGGGAAGGCGGACTATCGGGCAGCAAATTCTGAGGAGGAGGGATAAATGATCTGAAGTTAGTCTGGAGGCTGGAATCGGGGAGAGGTCGATAATTTGGATCGTCTGTGGGCTTCCGGGGCAAGGAGATTCTGAGAAAGACTGGAGATAGAGCAGGGGAAGTCGGGGGCCAGAGGGCAGTGGGCTCTAGGAGGTAGAGGAGAAGGCGGATTATGGGGACGGGGTAGGGGCTGTTTGGATGTAAGCAGGTACATTCTTTAGGAACACCAAGCATGCGGACACACATGAATCTGGCTTTAGTAGATCTTTCCTGCGTGGCCTGAGTAACTTATCTGAGCCTGATATTTCAAGTGTAAAATGGGAATAAACGGCCTAAGTGCTTGTGGTCGTCTGGTAACAGCTGTAAACCATTTTTCATTCTGCTGAAGAGGTAGTTATTACTACTACTAGCTGAGCAGGGTATTATTTACATGTTAATGCTGAGTGAATTGTAGGGGTAAAGAGAAAGTATCGCTTTTTCTGGTTCTGACCTTGCATCTTTATTCTCAGGTCACTTTTCAATAGGATGGACTTTGAAGACTTGGGGTTGGTAGTAGATTGGGATCACCACCTGCCTCCACCTGCTGCCAAGACCGTGGTTGAGAATCTCCCCAGGACAGTCATCACAGGCTCTCAGGCTGGTGAGAACACTAATTCTTTCTGCTTTTTGGGGCAGGTCTGCCAGACCCACCCCCTTCCCAAGCCAGATTGTTTACTGGCCCTTCAGTTTTCCAGGCTAAGTTGGGGCAAGAGTGTCTTTTAGGAGTGGGAGCTGGGAGGTGGAGCCTGTAGCAGCTCTCTTGATAAACACTCCCTCCTAAAGAGGTCAAGTGCCCCGTGTGTCTTTTGGAATTTGAAGAGGAGGAGACTGCCATTGAGATGCCTTGCCATCACCTCTTCCATTCCAGCTGCATTCTGCCCTGGCTAAGCAAGGTACTGCTTTCTTTTTCCCAGCTATAACCCTGCCCATTTCTCAGTCCCTTTCTTTTTATGAACTGTTCCGGGATCAGAGAAGGGAGAAAGGTTGGGGTGAGAATTGGGAGAAGGGGATGGATATTAGTTTATGAAGATTAGGCCTAGACTGGAACACTGCCCTGCTTTTCCCAGACAAATTCCTGTCCCCTGTGCCGCCATGAGCTGCCCACTGATGATGACACTTATGAGGAACACAGAAGAGATAAGGTAGGGGCTGGTGGTAAGTGGAGGGCATGATAATGGGGCTGCCTCAGGCCATTTTTGATGCCCTTGTCTCCCACCTCATCAGGCCTCTGTAGGCCTCAGGTCCCTGGCTCTGGCTGCCTTCTCAGTGACTTTGGTGAGGGGCAAGATCCTTGGCAACACAGATGCCAGGAGCCTAAAAATAGTAAGAACCAACTCCATGATAGCTTCCCCATCCCTTCACCCATAGGCCTTCAGGTATGGCCCTTGCCTTTCCTTCAGGCTCGCAAGCAGCAGCAGAAGCACCGACTTGAGAACCTGCATGGAGCCATGTACACATAAAGCAGCTGGGCTGAGCGCTGGTCTTCCACATCTTCCTCTTGCACCTCAAATCCTCATTAAAGATTTCTTTACCCACCCTGAGGCTGCATTGTTCACAGGCCTGGGCAGGGGCTCTCTCCACTAGGGCCCTACTGCTATTGGAGAAGGTAGGCCTAGACCACAGGGTGCCAGGCTGTGTATTCCTCCCTGCCAAGCATGCTGGCCTGAGGGCAGTGGAGCCCAGGTCAAGAACCTGGCCACTAAACCAGCCACAGCCTACGTGTTCATGGTTGGAAAGCAAAATCTGTCATGGTCTGGCACCCAGTAGCTAGTCAAAGATGGTAAAGGAAACTAGACTGCATCCATCTCCCCCTGTAATTTTTAGTCAACTTTGGCACCCCAGAGGCTTTTCTTTTGCTTCTAATATTTTAAAGTTGCTTTCTACTTGCCCTCCCCTGACCCCTTATATTAAGGACTCAAAATTCAAACCAGACTGAGTAGGGGAAGGAAGTGTGAAATGATCAGATCAGTTTTTTAAAGGCCCAGAAAGAGCTTCAAGCCCTTGAGGCGTATTTGGCTAGCAACTGGCATCCTTTGTTCCTGGCATTCCTGCTCTCAAAGAACAGTGAGCACTCAGGACTGTCCTTAGGGGCAGGGGCTTCCTAGGGAAAGCTGGCCTGAATCAGGCCTTCTGTGACTCTCCAAACATACTACAAACATGCAAATTAGAATTATTTTAATAGATATATATGTATATATAAAAAAGTACTAAAATACCCATATGGTTCTGCTGTGTTATTTTCCCTAAAGAACATAAGAGGCAGAGTGAAGAATCCCAGTGCAGTTTAGTGAGCCCAAAAGTGGGCCGTCTCACAGACTAAGGAGTGCTCACCCCCCTCCCCGCTTCTATCCCTCTTGCTGTTCTCAGCCCCCAATTCCTGCAGCAGGAAACCCCAGTGGCCTGGCCTTGGCACTGGGGAATAAAAGGCACCTGAAGGGCTGGCTGGGTGACTGATGATATGTGACCTTTAAACATTAATAACACTGCAGAGTGGGGAGCAGGACATGCACAGCTCAGGCAGCTGTCAGGGCCTGTTCCTCTATGGCACAGGTGCGTGTGGGATGGCCACTGCTCCAGGAGCAAGAAAGCCTATATCCCAACAGAACATTTTCTCAAAAAATTTTTGGTACAAAATAAATGCAAAGGAGACATGGGGTGGGGAGCAGTGGAGGCCGGGCCAACCACCATTCCCAGACCTCAGATCATGGCAATGCTCTCAGGGGCACAGCTGAGGTGAGTGGAGGTGCTACTGCTCCCGGAGGACTTGCAGGCCCTGCCAGGGGCAGGCTGCAGTGCAGCCACCAGTGTCTCTGAGGAGACTGCCCCAAACTCATAGCAGAAGGTGCCAAAGAAAATGAGGATGTCGATGACAAACACCCATTCGCACAGGGCTGCCCCGTGCTGCAGCTGAGGACTCTCATGGATGAAGAAGATCCCACCTGGAATGCAGCTAAGGAAATGTTCAGTAGGATGGGTGGGAGCCTGGCACCCCCCTTTTGCCTTCCCAGATACAGAACTAAGATGGGGCAAAGGATCAGGCCTCACCTCTGGGGAGTGGGAGCAGAAGGTCACACTGGGTTGTGTTATCTAGAATGTGACCCCCACCCTTCCCCATCTTGGGTGAGAGAAGGGTTGGGCTAGAGGATGAATTCCTGGCTGCCCTATCCTGGAAGGATACTGAGGATCAGGGTGACAAAGGCGATGGCTGCCAGCACAATCCGCAGGTAGGCCATAGCCAGGTCCTGGGGGGCGGTGGCACCATGGTAGGAGAGGACACAGTACAGGCAGACAAACAGCAGCCCGGCGGGTAAGGCCACACAAGCTCCGATGTAGTGCACAGACCTAGCATGATCCACCTGGGCCCAGAGAGAAGGGCGGACCAGTGAAGCAGCCCTACCCCTCCACCTCAACTTTGTACCTCTCTGTTCTTTCTTTCTTCTTTACCCCCCTTTCAATCCCAGGCCCTCCTTCCTCCACCCACAACCTTGAGGGGCTGCTCCTGCAGCTTGGGTCAACCCTCAAGAGAGCCAGGCCTTGTTAGGGGAAGTTCAAGAGATGTGTAGGAGGCATACCTGGAAGTTTCCGACTACCACAAGGCCTGCAGCATTGGTGCAGCCTGTGATGAATGTTGTGGTGTTAATCCAGGAATGACGACTCTGCTCCATTAGCTGCCCGTAGAGCAGGAGGCAGATCAGAGCCACTGGGGGAGGAGAGCATCGGTGGGGCCAGCACTGGTGCCTTCCTCTGGCCCAGCCCAGTCCAGGAACATGCCAGCTCCCACCGCCCCCAGACACTGGGGGCCAGAGGGAAATAGATGGGTGGGTGGTGAATGTTTTCATCAGGCTTTGGCCAGCAGGGTGGCCATATGGGAATCAGCCTTTGGCTTTCAAGGAACAGGGAGAGAAGTGGCCCCTCTTGCCTTTTGTAGGGTGGGCTGTGATAAGCAAGAGCTTCCTGGGCCTTCTAGGGGGTGGGGTGGACTGGACTGGCTAGGGAAGCTAAGCATACAACTCACCCATGAAAGCACCCACATTGCCAATGAGGCTGAAGAGGCAACTCTCTGGGGGATATGTGCCGCACTTGCTGAGGGGAGGGGGACAAGGACAGAATGAGAGAGGGCAGGAGCACCAGAGGGCCCCTACTCTGGCCCACTTGCTCTCTTGCTTTATTTGTGCCTGATTTAAGCCACTGATTTATGAGAAGGGCCAGTGTCACAAACAACTGGCCCCAGGCTGGTGCCCCTCCTCCTCCTTCCCCCTGGCACTAAAGCAGAGCTCATGCGTGTGACAGGTTAGGGAGTGCCCAGGATTGCTTGGCAGACTCTGAGACTCCTTGGACTCCCTGCGACTGTCAAGGTCTGTAGCCGGTCTAGCTTTCTTTGAGCCAGAACTTGGGCTGGGTGATCAGAGGGCCTGAGCTTAAATCCAGGTGTCTCCACTTAATAGCTGTGTGACCTGAATGGATGACATAACTCAGTCTCAGTTTCTTTGCCTATAAAATGGTGAAAACAGTAGCTTCCTCAATGCTGGGAGGATTGAATGAAGTTATGCATGTTCAGTGCAATGCCCGGCACATATTAATTGGCAACTAGTACTGTTATTAAGTGATCTCAATATAATTATTATTGTTGTGAGACCCTTTGGGACAGGCCTTTACTTGAGCTTGGCTGGGAGTTTATCAGGGCCTTGGGTATCTCTGACCTGCCTAGTTTCCAGGACTTACCTGATAAGGGGGACATCGTCCAGGGTGCAGCAGGTCTTGGAGCCCCCTTGCCCAGCAGGGTCAGGAGAGCAGGAATCGTTGTAGGACCTGGTGGGCAGGATAGAGTGTAGACTAGGAGAAAGGGGTTCCCCTAACCCCTTGGCCTGTACCTCAGGCCTCTCAGAGACCACTCTCCCAGACCTCCCTTATCAGGGGCAGAAGAGACCACTTCCCAGAGCCTGCCTGAGACAGAAACCAAAGAGGCAAAGGGATGGTGTAAGCAGGTAAGTGGGCACAAAGCCATGCCTGGGGAGAGGCAGGCGCGCCTATGTCAGAGAAGAGTAGTGAGGCCCAGGGTCTCCGTCTGTCTCGCAGCAGCCCCGGCCCAAGAGGGAACAGAGATGAAGGGAGCTTTAGAGTGAAGCTGTCTGCAGAGTGCGCCATACCAGTTCTCCACGGGGCACACGTGGTGGTTCATCACGGCCATGGCATACCTGTGGGAGCAGAACTGTCACCCCACACCCATGACCTTCCCAGCCCAGCCTTCTCTCACTGATTCTTCTCTTCTCCCTTGATTCTGGCCCCATTCAGCTTTACTGTCTTTGCTAGGGATTCAACTTGGGGTGGCCCTGAGGCCTGACACTATGCCAGAGCCCACAGCAACGGCCCTAAACTAGGGGACCTCTGGAAGTTGCCGTGGCTTGAAGTATGTCTGTCAGGGCCAACCTGTTGGACAGCAGTGGTGCCAGCTTGTCCTAAGGGGCTGTGTGCCCAGGCACCAGGCCAACCTTTGGAGACAGCCAGAGTGACCCTGGTATCACCCTGGGGCCTGCAACAGGACAAGGGACTTTGTGCTATCAAGCTCCTGTTGGGTCCTAGCTGGGTCCTTCCTCAGCCTGGGCCCATTTTGTTCCCTAGTTGTCTTACCCCTCTCTCTTTACTCACACAGTCCATAGGCCAGTGATGGAGAATGCTGACAGGCTGACAGGAAGGAGGATCCAGGCGGTCATGAGGAAGGGGAGCCAGGGTGGTGGTGGTGTGGGGGGACGACAGAGGTATGTGGGGAAGAGGGGGCGGTCCAGCTACCTTAAGATACTTCGCCAAAACCATCAACTGCCCCAGCCTGGTTGGGAGAGACAGGTCAAAGTCTAGGGTCCAGTGAGTGGCCAACGCTGGTGGCTCAGGGGTGGGAGGGAGTGGGGGACCGGGGGGGAGGGGGAGGCCGGTAAAGGAAGGTGGTCACCGCCTGACTGCAAGCTCCTACCCGGGCTCGGAGCGCCCACACCTTGGCCTGAGCCCATACCAGAACGTGGCCGGCCACCCTCTGGTATTCGCCCCAGGCCTCCGCGTCCCACCCAAATGCCGCGGGCCTGCTCAGGAACTCATGGAAGGGTCATAATATCTGGACAGGGAGTCACCTCCCTTGCCTGAGGGAGCTGGGCTGGAAGTCATGCCGCAGTTAGGTCGATCAAGGGGCCACACCAAAGAAGGCTAGGGGTGGAGGAGAGTCGGGGCCCGGTGTTGGGGTGGCTGCACACCGGCAGCCACACGACCACCGCGCCCCAGTGAAGGGCGAGCTCCTGCGGGAAGTTCAGCCCGGCCCCTGCCTGCATGGGTGCCGGGAGCCCGCAGCCGGCAAGCCCCCGCGTCCGTGATACGAGCCTCTTCCGGGAAAGAAAGGGGTCCAGTACGCACCGCCCAGGAGCGCCCCGCCGCCGCCGCTTAATACTATTCGGACCCCGCGTGGCGCCGTCCCGGCTGCAGCCCTCCGAGCGGCCCTGTAGGTTTAAAGGGCCGGCAGCCCCGCCCCGCGCCCCAGGCCCCGTCGCGCAGCCCTCTGGTACCTGGAGTCCGCGGCGCCTGGATCCCGGCGCTCGCGCCCTGTCTAGGACTACAAGTCCCGGGGTCCCGCGCGGCGTCCCGGTGCAGCGGGGGTGGTGCCCCAGCTTCGGGGACTTAGGCGCGAGGGTCGAGGCGTGAGACTCGGGCGGTGGTTCTGACTCCAAGATGCCGAGTAGTTAGTCCCTTTGTCTCAGTTCCTGCGGTGGAAGCTTCTGGAGGCAGGAAGCTCGGGGGCTGCATGGTCTTCCAACACCACCTGTGATTATCGTCGTGCACGTGGCTGGAGGAAGACTCCCTCCACTACTAGCATCTTCTACAGCCTGGTCGGGACGACAGAGACTTCGGGTTATCTCCCTCAACGTGGTGCCGTGTGCCTGCCTCTGTCCAAGGCGAGACGGGTCCTTAGGAAGCCTTGGCTATTCCTTAAATTCAAGTTCCCTGGACTTGGCTTATGCTAACCTCGACTCAGCAAACTCTGGAGGATACTTTCACCGGATACACTTTCAAGGGTACAGGTAGAGTGCTGTCCAGAAGTCAGTGTCCAAAACATGTTTCCTGACTGCTCAACAGTACTTAAACAACGCCTCAGATATCCATTCTAAGTGGATATCCATTCTAAGGAGACACACATGGCCAGATGTTGGTAGGCAAGAGGAAGTCGAGACACCCAGCAATTTGGGAAAAGGAAACAGGACAGTGTGTGAATAAATTACCCACCAGCTTCACCCAAACTTACAGGTCAAGAGTACCCTCCTAGTTCCTTTCCTGATTAAAAGGGTGGAATACTTCCTTGCACCTATCAGAAGAGTGCCTGGCATTTTAAAAGACAGCCCAGCATCTGTTGGGAGCTTTTAGCACCAACATATCTGAAGGGGCCCAGGCTGTCAAGAGGTAGGGAGCTGAAGTTCCACAGAATTGGTGAGGCAAAGGTAAAACATGGCCTGGTCCTGTTGGGGAGATGAAGCAGATAAGCTGGACAATGGCTTGACAAGAGAAACATTTTTGAATCCAGCAGCAGGTAAAAAGCAGAAAGAGGAAAACTGTTGGAGAGCCCTTTTCTAGATCATATCAGGACAAGTTAAAGCAAGGCCAAGAAGTATGGGTATGCAGAGCAATCACTGTACATTTGGCTGAATGGGCCATGCTCTGTGCCCTAGGACAAATGGGTCTCTCTTTTTAATTCAGAAAGGCACCATCTTCCTGCGCAGGTGTTCCCATTGGACTGGGCGACCTTTTCTTAACTGCCCAATTGTGCTGTGAACCCTCAGCATTTCCTGCCTCATTAGTACTGTGATTCTTAACACATTTGATTGGGGTTTGCGTTCATGTCCAACTTTTATTATGGGTAGGCCTGAGAGGACTACTCTGGTTTTAAACTGGCTGTTTGAATATAAAGTGGGTAGACAGGTGCTCCAGAGATGTGACAAGGAGGCAGATTTTGGCTTAATAGGACAATGTGAGTAGTCCCTAAAACAGAATTACCCCAAGATATAGCTCCCTGTGACAGAAGGGTTCTTCATGGGTAGTTGGTAGAGAGTTGTGTATCAGACAAGAAGTAGGACCAGATGTCTTTAAAAGTCCCTTCCAGCTCTAAAGCTGCATAAGTCTAGATGTTATGCTCCCACTGGGACAGTTCTTAAAATAGTCAGGCAAAGCAAGAGATGAGGTTTCAAGTTGGTTCTGTGGTGCTGGATGACTTTGGGGCAGGCATTTAATCTTCACTTCCCTTATGTACACAAGTGATTCATAACTCTTGGCAAAAACAGTGCTGTAAAAATAGTAAGTTTATTGATTAAAAAGAATACTGTCTTTGAAAAGCACCCTCCTTCCAGGATATTCAAATAATTAGCATACTTCACTTTATTCATTCACACAGCAGAAACATTGAAATGAGAAAACAGAAGAATGTATGGCTTTTTATATATTTACCACAACATAACCAGTGCAACAAATCTGCCATTCTGGTGGCTCTGAGAAGGCAGAGTTGCCATTCACCCAGATTTTCACTTCTAGCATCACTCCAATTACTGGGGAAATTTGGGGTGGATGCCTATGGCTTCTCGGCAATCTAATTTCTAATTCAAGGAGAGAGCTTAAGTTGTTTCAAATAATTGTTGACATTCCATGGTGAATCTCCTAAAAGGCTCTGAGGTAGGAAAACAATCTGTTCTTATTCCCTTTTCTATATGTTAAGGCCTCATTTACATTTGTGAACCAACTGGGGATCCACTGCCTGACCATCCACAGATCTCACCAAATGCACAGCAGGTTGGATACACACTACCCCAAAGGGTTTCCTCCAGCTCCATAGGCTAATCTCTAGTAGGCAGTGCCCCCCAGGGTGAACTATGGAGATGCAATGTCCCTTTCAGAGGCTGATCCATTGGTAGAAGCTTTGGTATTGCCCATGCTGGTCCTTTCTACTGGATGGCCAGGCTCCACAGGCTCCTACTCTCACTCAATACAAAAGGCTTTATATTCTTTTCTCTTCTTGCTTTTAGTTTGTCAAAAATTTCCATTCTTGCCAACTGGCTGGAACTCAAGCTTTCATGTTTACTCTTGCACAGTCCAAAGCTCCAGCAAACCCCAGCTTCTTTCTACTTGTAACATCACCCATTGTGGCCCAGGAAACACAAAACCTTAAAACCCAAGGCTTACCCTCAATGAGTAAAGAACACTTAATTTTGGATGCGTGTGAGATATGCCTATCGAGTTACCAGATTTTTTTTTTTAGACAGCCAAGACTAGTTAAGTGAGTGTCGAATCTGAAGCAGCTTGATGGAAAGCTCCAGCTAGTCCAACACTTGCCACTGCACCACACAGCATGGGACAGTCCTCTTTGGGACATCTGTAGAGCCTGTGAGAAATGCTCTGGACCTGGTCCTTGATGGCAAAACACTGATTTTTGAAAACAGCTAAGAGATGTCTGTCTGGAGGCAAGTCTGATGAATAAACTGGATAGTACCACTTTGGACCCCAGATGAGGAGTAGCAATAGCAATGAGCCTGAGCCAAAAGGCGGTAAACTGGCTGAGGGCCATCACCAGGGAAACATTTCAGGCATGCCTGGAACCACAGCAGCCTCACCACCAATAGGCCTGCTCTGAAGGACAACTTCTCATTTAAATACCAGGCTTAGTGCTTTATATAGTCTTACTGCATAAATTAGCTAAAACTTAGAATGCTTTCTTGGGTGGAGAATATATGCACCTGATAAAGTGCCTCAAGAAAAAGTTTACGTGCAAGGAATTCCCCTAAGTTTCTTACCTGAGTGTGTGAAGATTACACGACAAACATCAAGACAATAGGTACACGTTTCCCTTCTCACAAAACAGGAATGCAGGCTAAAATTTTAGGTGCTATGCCCCCAACTTTCTCTTCTGGTCTTGTTTCTAAAATCTGCAGTAAATCCAGGAAGGATGCCATCCAGCTGTGAGAAGATGGACCCCAAAAGTATTTCCAGACTGGGAAGCCTAAGAACTCCAGTGAAATCCTATGTCCAAGTCAGATGAGTTGAGGAGCTGGAAGACTAAAATGACTGGTCCTCTGAACTTCAGGGAGATTGGGATGGCACAGCCTCCTAGATCCAGAAGGCTCTGGAGGGTAGTTAACATTGTAAGTCAAAAGGCACTTTGAGCCCATCTAAATAAAGGGCAGACTTTCTCCTTTAAAAGTAGAACTGAGCCCAGGATTGGCATGTTGAAGGCATTTAACCTTGGGCCAGCTCTGTGGGTCAGGAGTACTCTGGTCCCTGGCTGCCTTCCAATCAGGCCCTTCTAAACTTGTCTACCTCGCTCACTCTCCCTGCATTCCACTGTCACTTGTGGCTTGTGGCATTTTAATGATGTAGTTTAAGAGTGCCCTCAGGTATCCTTTAAGAGAAAAGCTGCTGAGACAGACCGCCAGACTGATCTTGAGACCCTGATATGGAGAAACCCCTGGGGCAGGGGACTTTTGTTTTAAGAAGTCTCAGACCTCACAGGCTCAAATAAACTCCAAATTTCAAGTCATTAATGTTAGGCCTATGTGCTGGAAGAATGAAGTAGCTTGGAACTACAGTACACAGGATATCTTGTGGATTTCTCAAACCTTAGCCTAATCTTGTATTAGGAAAAGTGCTCACCTGGGTGAAAGCAGTGATATTCCTGGGATTTTATTCTCAAGTTTAAATACTCTTGAGAGGTAAAAAAGAAAGCATGGGGCAGGGAAAGAGCAGATGAGAGGCTTTTGTTACTCCCTCTAGGGCGTTGTTTTGAGCCTTTTTTTTTTTCTTTGCAACTAGGGTTGAAACTGGCAGTTATTGCTAATGTTGAATTTCTCTTTGTATGTATGTTCAGGACTGTTAAATCATATTTGGAGAGGCAATTTCAAGCTTGATTTGATAATTCCCCTTTAGGGATGAGGTTGAAAGGTGGAATTCCATAGTCCTAACCAAAACAGGTTTTGCTGCAAGAAATCCTTACAATTTAGTTTTGCATCATCTTCCTACATCTCCTTATCTAGACAGTGCAAATTAGTATGGCATGACAGAAACTTGAAAAAGCCATGGAAGAGAAAGACATGCTTGCAAGTCAGCCTTAAAAATGAAGACCTCCCACTTTATTGGTATCAGAATTACTGGGAAAGCTTGTTAGAAAGGCAGATCCCCAGAACCCCACACCTCCAGAGTCCTGAGCAGCTGGAGGTGCAAAGTCACACTGGGAGGTAGGGGGTGGGATGGATCTGATTAGACTCTGATACCAAAAAAAAAAAAAAAAAGAAGAAGAAGAAGAAACAGAGCTAAAAAAAATCTTGGAAAATATGAATGAAAATAACAAACATGGCTCACATAGCTGATTGGAGCAGCAGTGGCCTGGTGTCCCAGGGCATATGAACTCAGTGAGAAAGCAGCACATTGGCACAAGGCTTCATAGACCTAGGCTTTCTCTGGAGTCTCTGCTTTCAGAAGTCCAAGCTGGCCAAAAAAAAAAAAAAAAAAAAAAAAAAAAAAAAAAAAATCTTAAAAATTCCAAAATATTAGGCTAGTAAAATAGGCCAACATACAAGAAAGAATGGCTACAAAGGAGGTGGCCAGGCAGTCTGCAATACTTTTTTCCTGTGGATGTGGCAGCTCTGGGATGTAAATATGTGTGTCTCAAGATCAGCCCAGACTGGTCCTGGCACCTCCAAACTAGGGGTGAACTCCCCGGGCAGTGAATCCAGCCAGGAGGGAATGCTTTCAGCCTGGTCAATGTTGGCTCTGGCGCTTTGCAATCTCCTCCTGGATGCGCAACTTGAGGGCCTCTCGCATGGGTGGATCCAGAGGCGTGTGTGCTGACACCTCCTCACTCACCCTTCCTGGATCATCGTCCTACGTGGAGGAAGAGTCAGGAAGCTCAGGGCCTGGCCTCTTCTGGAAAGGCAACCTGCCCTGTCCCTAGACAACACTCTTAAAGAACTCTGACTCACAATTCTTGCCAGTGCCTGTCATTTCCCAGGTATCCCCTGTGATAGTGATTTTCAACTGAAGGCCATGACACCTCCCTGCTGCCTTCTGAGAATCACTGTGTGACAGGAGTGAGTTGTGCTCAAAAGCATTGCCTAGCAGTCTATGCTCTCATGTGGAGCAGACACTTCCCACTGGCCCTGATGAAAACAGTGGCTCAGGGTCTGGCAGTGATTTCTACCATGTCCCAGGACCTTCAGGCTGTAGCTGTTTCCACCAGGCGTACCTGATACACGATAACTGATGTGACTTCTCCGCTGTCTGCCTCATATTCTAAGCAGAAGAGCTGATGGCCAGAAGGCTCTGGCTCGGAGCCACCACTACTGCTGCTTTCACCGGACTCCTCACAGTCTGGGTTGCTTGGGTGGGTAGAGCCATCTGGAAGGATGAACCAGAGTAAGAGGGAAAAGGAGAAGGCTGCTGGAGCCCCTGCTCAAAGAGATAAAAATCCCCAATCTTTTTATGCGCGTGCACACATGTGCGTGTGCGTGTATGTGTGTGAAATGTGCTGCCAGTTTTATTTACCTTTGTATCCCTGCTCCAGGGCCAGCAGTCTTGTCATTCAGTATGTATACAATGCACATTTGTCTAGTTAATAGGGTTGGAAGATAGTGGAAAGGTAGATAAAGCTCTGCCTGGGTTCAAATCCAGGCTCTGTCGTTTACTAGCTCTGAGATTTTGGGCAAATTACTTAACCTCTCTGCGACTGTTTTTACTCACTGAAACATAAACCATAGCAGTTCCTATCTTATAGAGTCCTATGGAAACAGTACGATTTAATATGCAGAAGACCTAAAAGTACTTCATAAAAGCACTTTATGTAATGATCAACAAATCTAGCATCACATGTTAACTATTATGATCTCTAGGCCTCAGGGAAAAAACTGGGGATAAAGGACTTTTAACTGAGCTTGGGCTTCATTCTACATTATGTTCCTGTTGCCTATAGCTCTGCCAAGCCTCTTCTCTGTTAGGTAGTGGCAATACGAATATACAGTATGATGGGGCAAATCGGCAGACAACTTCTTGACGACTCCCAGGTATGTTTTGTAATAGTGATGTTTAACTGGGGGCACAAGCCCTCCTTGTTCTCTGGAAAGAATCACTGAGCGGAGACTAGGGAGCGTCGAGGTGGAGGTTCTAGAAAGCGACAAGATGAACTAAACCTTAGGGAATAGAAAGTGGTTTTTTTCCACTTAGAGAAGGGGACTGCGTTGAGGCAGAGGGCCCGGGGCTGGCAGAGACAGCGCGGGCTTGAAGTCAGGCGGGGCGGGCGGCCTCACCTCGGCGTCGCGGCAGATACACTTGCCGATCGGGCTTGCGGGGCCTCGTTGGCGCGGGCGTGTGCCGCCTCCTCCCCTTTTCCTTGGCTGCCTGCTTCACCTTCTTGTCGTAGTCGTCCCTGCGGGGAGCCGAGCGGGAATCAGGGACAACCGGGCATGGCTAGGCGCGGGGTTGAGGGGGCAGCGGGGGCAGGGCGGTACCGGGCGAGTTGGTTCCGTCGGATGTGGTGCACGAAGCCATGGCTCATGTCCAGTCGCCCGCCAGGCTTGCAGCAGAGCCCTGGCCCGAGATCCGGGGCCGCTTCCATCTGGAGCCCTGGGCGCAGATCCGCCGCCGCCCCAACGGCTCCAACAGCTGCCCTCCCGCCGGGAGAGCTCGGTACCACCCCCTGCCCGCCTTCCGGCCTAGCCGCCTGACCTTCCGCCCCGAAAAGGCCGCGGGGCCGAGCGGCGCAGCGCGCTGAGTTCCCGGAACGGATAGGGGGTGGGGCGTGCGCAACTTCCACGCCCCACGCCCCGGGCGGGGCTTTTCTTTGTGACATAATGGAGAAGAAATGAGAATTTAGGATTACTGCTGATACGCCAGACAATTCGGGCACACCACTCAGCGTTCGACGTGAAGCCTTCCTATCCTTTCTCTGGGGATGGGGTGCTGTGAAACTCCATCATCAGCTCGTGACTACTCAACCCTCAGTTTCCTTATTTGTAAAGGGAGACTCGGAGAGCACTTACCTTAGGAGTTGTGAGGAGGCGAGTGCTCTGGCAGAGCACGCAGCGGTGCCCCGGCTGCACAGCTCCCCGCCCGGGCCCGCACTGCCCGCCCAGTGCCCGGCTCTGCGGTCACCGGCCCTGATGTCTTAACTGCCTCCGCGGGAAGACCCAGGGCTTTTAGGGGGTCTGAGCATGCGCCATTTTCGAGTCCGCCTTAAAAAAAATAGACAAAATTAGGAGTTCGTGATTAGAATAGGGACAAATTGTGATGCACAAAGAATGGAATACTGAGGAGCAGTCCAAAGGAACGCGCTGTTGATATAGCATGGACGAACCTTAAGAACGGCAAGAGAAAACGGCTGTGCCAAAAAGGAAAGACTGCGTGCGTCCCTGTATATAAAACTTTAGAAAACGCAAACTAACCAGTAGTGCATTTTTGGGCCTGGTTGGTAGGTTCATTATCTTGATCCTGGTGATAGTCCCAGTGTATACACATCCATTGTGCAGTATTGAGTAAATTGCACACTTTAAACGTGCGGTTTATTTTAAAACACCTCAGTAGAACCGTACAGAGTAGTCCTGGGTCGTAAGAGTTGTCGTGAAAGTCACAGGCCCTGAAGCCTCAGTTTTATTAGCATCGTTGTAAATGCCCCTCTGTTCAACGTTTGGATTTTCCTGCGAAAACAACAATCCGCTAAACGTGGAATTAGAGACTCCGGGTTGTTGCATGAAGGATGATTTGGGGATGTCGCCTAGTTCTCTTGTGCAGGGGAGTCGGTCTCCGTAGCACGGAGACTGTGGAGACCCCTCACCCCCCCCCCCCACCCGCCACCCCGGAGCACAAAGTATCTTGAAGATACCTGGGGGCCCGTAACAGCTGCTTTTAGCCAGAAATTCTGCAGCCAGTAAAAGGTTCCTGCCTCTTTAAAAAGGAAATTTCGGGTATGTGGGCCGTAGGCCCGCAGATCGTCCTCAGGTGCGCACGCAATCGCAGAGGCCACAAGAAACATAGTACTTCCCGGTTTCCTGTAGCGTAATTTGTCCTCGTCGACGACTCGTAAAGAGCTTTGGGCTCCGTAACAGCCCGTTTCTGATTGGCTGCTTGCCGCGAGCTGAGCGTTCCTAGCTTCTGGACGATTTGGCTGGTAGTGGCGATGTCCGGTCGGTCCAAACGGGAGTCTCGTGCTTCCACCCGTGGGAAGCGCGAGTCCGAGTCACGGGTCAACTCGGGTCGCGTCAAGCGGGAGCGAGATCGGGAGCGGGAGACCGAGGCGCCTAGCTCCCGGGGCAGTCCAGTGCGCGTGAAGCGAGAGGTAGAGCCGGCGAGCGCGCGCGAGGCCGCTGCTCCTGTCCCGCCGGCGGTGCGGGTGAAGCGGGAGCGTGAGGTGGACGAAGACTCCGAGCCTGAGCGGGAGGTGCGAGGTGCGCGGGGGCCGGGGTAGGCTCGGGCTCTACTCGAGCGTTCTCGTTTTTCTTTTTTCAGCCTTCCCTCCCCGGAGTGGGGGCGGTGAGGGGGAGGGAATCCACACTTTACCGGTGTCCGCGACCCGACTCGATTGCGTCTTAATGAGGATAGTACTAGCCTTAATAGTAACCATAGTTAAAAGACTTCTAACAGCAATAATAGCAAAAGCTTTTCTTCATTGACTGCCTAACGCGGACCAGGCGTTGTGCTATGATTCCTTCAGTTTTTACAAGACACCTGAGGATTGAGCCTTGCTGTAATTTCCGGAATTAGACGAGCATTGAGAGCCTGAACTCCCTGGGCACCTGCACTATCTTACCCCGTTATCCCCGGCTGTAGCAGCCAGGAGATACGGATTCTAATCCTGCCTGTGAGACTGAGTCACTGTGGTTTGGGAAGGCGAGTTTCACGTGCTCGTCCCTCCGTAAGTTGGTGGAGTTAGTCCTGGAACCCATGACCTTTAAGAGTCCCAGCAACTGCTAGCGAGGTCTGTCCTTTCCTCCCTATGACTGCACCTTTTGCCTCTCTCCGCTGCACTCATTCGACTCCTAATTTCCAACTTGTTGATATCTTATCAGTCATTAAAAAGGTTTCATCACTTCTGAAGCTTTTCCTGTTTACCGCAATTTTATCTTTTGTTTCTCGGAACTCCTGATTTGAACATGATCCTATATACTTTTTGGTGAATTAGTAGGTCCCTATTGAAGTAGCAAGTGAACATATAACTAGGCTACGTGTTAGGGGCTGGATTTGGGGGAGAGGTGTTCCTTATTCTCCAAGATTTTGTACTTCTGCCTCTGGTCCTTGTTATCTGTATATGATTATACTCTTAGCTTTTAAATTTCTTGCCCAGGGTCCTGTGTTTGACCTATTTTTTGCATTACACATCGGGTCCAGGATAGCACATTACTCATAGAAAGTGCTTGATAAATATTTTTTGCATAATTGAGTTAATAATTTCAGGGTGTTCTCCAATTTCCTTTACTTAAATACTGTCAGACTCAGTTTTCCCTTTTCTTTGGAAGAGAAATTACTTTTTAGCTATTTTGCATAGTGGTGGTATGGAAATTGTTTTCTCTGGGACACACTAGGATCCCAGTTGCTGTTACTGTCTTGTCTTTTTTCTTTTCTGTTTATCATGGAACAGATCACAGGTACTAAGATGGACTGACTGTAATGCAGAAGTACAGTGTAAAGAAGAGTGTGGTTGTACATCTTTAAATCTGCCACTTGTCAAGAATTGTGAAGGGTCTGAAGATTTTACTCCTTTTTGCAAGCTATCCAGTTAGCCTGCCGCAATTTCATGGATGCTGTAGGAAGACATGGAGCTGTTGGGCTTGACAGTTTATTACAGCAGTAACAGTAGCTAGAAAGTAGCATTGGTGTTAGTTTCCCAAGTCATTTCCCCAAGTCTGTTCACATAGTGCGATATGAAAGGAACCCATTGGACCCAGTGGGTGGCCCTGCAGGAAAGATACTCTGAACTTAGAGAGCCCGACTCTTTTATAATGGGCTGTGAGCTTGCCTCTACTTTGCTCTGTAGGGAGATACTATCTCTAACTTCCAAGGTTGTTCAGTTTACAGACATGTTGACAAGACAGTCTGGATGCAGTTAAGTGTCTCCAGTCACAATATGTGCAGAAACACAAGAGACCAATGGAGAATTGTTTCCTAACACTGTTCAGCGTAAGAAGTGGTACATAACCAGTACCTTAGAAGCTGCCATAGGCCCCTTCCCAATTGTATCTACCTTCTTTCCTTGCTTAGGTAATCACTATTCTGAATCTTTTCCTAATTCTGCTTCTATTTACAGTTTTACCTTATATGTATCCCTAAAGCAGTACCGTGTTTTATTTTGTATTTGATGTAAATGGAATCATACTACATGTAGTCTTCCGATTTGCCACCTCTCCCCCCGCCCGATGGCCATATTTTCAAGGCTCATCCAGGTAGATGTTCATGGCTGCTTAGTATTCCATTAATGATATGTCAAAATATGTTTATTTTATTTGTGCTGGACGTTTAGGTTGTTTCCAGTTTGGGCTCTTTTAAATATTGATGCTGTAAATATTTTTAGTAAAGTACTCCTGGTGTATGTGTGCAAAAACTTTTCTAGGGTATATAAATAGATTGCTGAGTCAAAGGGTCTGCATATTTTCAGCTTTGATCTTGTTGTACTGTTTTCCAAGAGGTTGTATTTCTCGTTGCTCCACATATTCGCCAACATTTGGAATTTTCTGATTTTATACTTTACTCTGGTGGGTATGAATGTATATCGTTGTACAAGATTAGCATTTTCTTGATTGTTGATGAGGTTAAGTATCTTTTTATGTGTTTGTGACTGTATTCCTCATTTTCTGTTGGGTTACTTTTTTTTTTTTTTAATTGTTTCACTAGATTTCTTTATGTTATCTGCAAACAAGCATTTGTAATTCAAATATAGTCTCTCAGTTTGTGGCTTGTTCTATTAGTGGGCTTTTTTTTGGGTGTTGCCAGGCCACATGTTTTGGTGGTCACCCTAATTAATGTTTCCCATTTCTGTGTTTCTTTGTATTGATAGTTGACCCTGAGTGTGGGTTGCCCATTTTCACAGCCTGTGGTGATTTACTTTTCAGCAAAGAATGGACGTGTGGATTCCGAGGACCGGAGGAGCCGCCACTGCCCATACCTGGATACTATTAACAGGTCAGTAGGACAGGGATGCTAAGGGCAGTGAAAGAACAGCAGAATCTATTCAGGAAGCTCTTTAGAAGTTCTTTGAACAACATATTCAAAAATGTGCTTCTTGCTGTGTTTACTAATCTTTGCTCTCCAATATAAGGTGTCAGAGGGCATGTTGTAGCTCATTTTGAATTCGTGTGATGAAACAATGGGATACATAGTGTCAATAGCAATATTTATTGAGCACCTACTATGTGCTGCTAGGTACAATACTAGATGCCTGGGATTTAGCAGAGAAACCACAAAAATATGTCTTGGTACTCTTTTTTTTTTTTTTCCCGAATCCCAGATGATGTCTCAAGATGTTTTTCAGTTTACACTCTAGAGGCACAAGCCACTTGTGGCTGTTGAGCATTTGAAATGTGGCTTGAGGAACTAAGTTTTAAATTTTATTTAATTTTAATTATTTTAAATTTAAATGCCAATAGTCACGTGTGGGTAGTGGTTCCTTTAATGGATTGTGAAGCTTTACCAGGACCATTACCAATTAATTAGAGTTAATATTTGAGAAAAAATTTTTGTTACCTGTGGATTCAATGGAGGTAAAGTTTTTTTCTCTTACATTCCCAGTACTCATATACCATTACTTTGTTTTTGAACAGGTCTGTTTATGGGTATTTCCCTAAAATTCTTCAGGCTTCACATTGATTTTGATAGACAAAAATAAGTTTTGTAAAAGGGTTTATTCACCTTTTTATGTCCTTCAACCCTTAGTCTTTTCATTTGGAATGCTGTTGGGGTCCTGTTACTTTGCTCCTATTGTGGCTTTCCCTCTAGAGGAAGTGATTGCAATGGAATATTCTCAGCTGGGTGCAAATACTAAAAAGAAAGAGAATCAGTGGCATTGTGTGTCTGGTGGGGATACCTTGACACTGCTTTTAGACTTGGTGGTAAAGGCGCCACATTAATTGTCTAGGTGAGGAATAGTTAATGTTACCCATGGTTTATATGTGGTTATTGAACCATTCTCTGTAGGATGCTATGTGATATTGTGGAACCTGGAGCCAACACTGGTTCACTTGGCTGCTTTCCTAGAATTCCATCCTTGTTAATTGCTTTTGTTTTGTTTTGGTTCTCTTAGGAGTGTGCTGGACTTTGACTTTGAGAAACTGTGTTCCATCTCCCTTTCGCATATCAATGCATATGCCTGTCTGGTGTGCGGCAAGTACTTTCAAGGTAAATAAATGTTTGTATTATACACTTGCTAAGTTTTCAGTGCTAGCCACAGGTCTGCTCTGGAGAGAGAGAGAGAGAGAGGGAGGGAGGGAGGGAGGGAAGATGAGAGAGAGAGGGAGGGAGGGAGGGAGGGAAGATGAGAGAGAGAGGGAGGGAGGGAGGGAGGGAGGGGTGTGTGTGTGTGTGTGTGTGTTTGTTTTTTGAGAAACTAAGCTGCTCTTAGGAGTCATGTCTAATCCCTATCTTTGTTTCCAGCAAATTATAATACTCTTAGCAAATCAGTAGGTTCTCCAGTTGATCAGAACCAGAATACATATGAAAGGGAGAAAGAATTTGTCCTGTGAAAGACTGTGTAGGCGATCGCAAAGATTTTGGGTTTTCGAATCTTGTGTTTTCTATACTTACGTCTTTTTCTGAGAATCCTTTTGCTCTAAGGACTTTTTCAATCTTTTCTGGAAATTTATTAATTCATTCAGACCAAACAAATGATATGTACACAATATAGTGGAAGATTCAAAAGAAATGTAAACTACATTCCTTGCTCTTACAAGGATCTTATGAATAGTCAAGGTTAACACATGAAACAGTTGACAAACTCTATAAGACTGCAGATTACTGCTAGACTGTTCGGCACTGCTTATAAATAAGAACAATAGGAGTTGAAATATGCAAAGATCATTGTTAACTGGAGTGTTTTGTTGAGTTCATGGAGGAGGTGGAGGTGGGACTTGAACTGGCAGGATGTATAGGGTTCGAACTGGTTAAGGAAGAGAGGTTTTAGAAAGGAGTGGCAACAGAGATCAAAGAAATGTTAGGTGCAGGATTATCTTGAATGCAAGCAGTTGGAAAATCAGGACTGAGTGATGAGGGACTATCACAGGATATGTATGTATGTGCATATCTGTAATATATGTATGTATTATATATAATACATAGGTAATAATTTCTGGTAATATATGAAATTAGCTCATATGTATATTTACGTGTACACACATGTATTTCATATTTATGCGTATGAAATTAATTTCCCCAACTGATGTTTTATGCCATCTAGGAAATAAAGTAAGTACTGTGCTGTTCTTTTTTGCTGACTTTTGTGATGAGAGAAATTCATATGAGAGATTCGTTTCATGGATGGCATAGTACTTTGTTTTTGCTAATGTTAACACATTCTAGTACAAAATAATGGAAGGAAAATCAAACTTGATCTGTGCTTTTCTGGAATCTGTCCTTCTCTACAGCCTTCTGTCCTTCCCTACAGGCCGGGGTTTGAAGTCTCACGCCTACATTCACAGTGTCCAGTTTAGCCACCATGTCTTCCTCAACCTCCACACTCTCAAGTTTTACTGCCTTCCAGACAACTATGAGATCATCGATTCCTCCCTGGAGGATATCACGGTTTGTGTCCCAGGGCGCTGGTTTAAAACCAGTTCTCCAAATAGCCATCCCAGGGATCCTGGGATATGTCCCACCTAGGGAAGAATCTTAGTCCCTTGGTCTTTGAGAGGAACCAGGGAAACTAAGTAAGGAGGTCAGGATTCATATTATGGCCTATAGTTTGCAATGTAGCCATCATTTATGCTTTTAATGTTGAGGATTGAGATAATATGACTACTTACTAATTGGGGTGAAAGGTTTTTTATGAAATAAATTATCCTTCCACACTTGGGAGTAGGGGTGTGAATTGGACCTGGCTTAGGATAGTGGATATCAAGCTGCATTTCAGCCCCTAGCTACTTTTGACATGATGTGTCCAGAATGACTAACATGTTCCATCTCTGGGCTCTGGTTTGTGACCTGTGCCAGGAGTCACTGTACTTTAGCAGAGAGCATGGGAAGTCCTCGCTCTCTGGGCTTTGATAAATGATGGAACTTTTGATTATTACTTTCCTTTTCAGCAAGTGGCTGCATATTTATTGTGCTGAATGCTCTGTTTTTATAACTTTTATAGACAGCTTAATAGTTGAAGTTAATAGTTGTTTGTGGACAGTATTTACAAAGAGAGAAACGAATAAGTTCAAGGTTTCAAAGGGAGTTAGTGGCGACCTCTGTCCCACCTTTGACATGACCCATGTAGCTTTAGGACTGGGAAGGTTTTGATCCTGTCCCTCCAACCACAGGGAGTCATGAGGTCTCAGTCCTGCACACGAGGGTGGAGGCGCTCCTGCTTCTGCTCTGGCTTTATGTACTGGCCTGGTGCGAGGTCCCATATGAGACTCGGACCCTTGCTGTCTGCAAAGACTTGAGTGTCTTGCAATTTCTGGCAGTCATTTATCATGGGATTGGCTGGACCTGAGGTTTGAGGGAAAACCTGGGATTCGGTAATTTTGGGTTAAACACAGAGAACTCCTTCTATATTAGTAATGTGGAGAGGGCCTATTCCATGTTATTCAGTCTTTATACCTATTGTTGAGAGCTCTTTGGGTGTGTGGTAAGACATTAATGACCAAAGTGTTTTTTGTTTTTGGCAAAAATTGCTGTTCCAAATACATCTTGTGCACTCTGTAGATAGCCCTAAAACAACTTAGAATTTTCTTTTGCTTTGCAGTATGTGTTGAAGCCCACTTTCACAAAGCAGCAGATTGCAAACTTGGACAAGCAAGCCAAATTATCCCGGGCATATGATGGCACCACTTACCTGCCAGGTATTGTGGGCCTGAATAACATAAAGGCCAACGACTATGCCAATGCTGTCCTTCAGGTAGGATCATCATGGGAACAGTAAGGGAGAGGGGTAACCTGGAACACTGTAGGGATGAGCCAAGAAATGACTGCCTTCTGATAGAGTACCGTCAAATGGTCCCCAGACCCCTAGTCTTACTGAGGACTCTGCTTGGTTATTTGTTCTGCACCACACATAACATTCATATCTTTGCTCAAGGTGTTACTTCTGAATGGTGACACTTTTTATAGCCTCTGGAGCTGCCAGGGAATGAGGGATAGGGTCTGTGTGTGTGGCCTGGCTACACCCAATAGGAAACACACATGCTAGGTAATGCATATTTTTATGGTGCAAACATTCATTGTGTTTGCTTTCAAATGTCTTGGTCCTGTCCCTGTGCTTAAGCCCCAAAGTGGGAAAGGCAGAAATCCAAAGTTGTCCTATTTGCAGTTAAGTTTTGTTATTTAAAAAAATTATATGAATAATGTGCACATTTTAGACAAATTAGAAAATGTTGGTAAGTATATGAAAATTAACAGTAATCTTGCTTCACCAAAAAAAAATTGATTAAAAAATTATAAACATAAACACTTACTGTAGGGGAGAAAAAAGATGTGGAAAGTATAAATTGAAAGCTTAATTTCCTTCTTTTCTTAATCTCTATCCTGAGGCAGTTAACAGTATACAGACTTCCAGAACTTTTTTCGAAATACATTTACACACATGAATAATATTGTCATGTGGCAATGTCATGATTTGTTTTACTGTTCCCTAATTGATAGATAAAATTCGACTTGTCTCATATTTCTTTTCTATTACCAGTGTTATAGTGAGTATCCTTCTATTTACAGACTTGCACTTTTGTGAGTTACATTCTGTAATGTTTATTTACTGGATTTTAAAAATACGCATACTTATATATTTTTAATCTGTAAAGTACATAGTATATGTGTATTTTTGTATGTTACAATGTGAAATCAATAAATATTCTTGTGCAGCATCTTTAATGATTACATGTTAATCCATTTTATTGATGAGTTATAATTTATTTAGCCTTCGCTTGTATTAATCCATCCAAGACCTAGATTCTAGGCTGTAGGGGGTTTTATAGCAATTTATAAACCCACCAGCAAAACAAAAGTGTGTTCTTTATTTTTCACTGTCACTGTTACCACTGAACAATTTTTTTTCCATTTTGATAGGTATCTCCATTTTAAGCTACCTTTTTAAATTTACTTCTGAGGTTGGTTAGTTATATTTTTTTCATGAGTTGTTGAGCTTTATGTGCTCACTTTTTTATTGGTTCATTTTACTGAGCGTTAAGAAATATGTTAGCCTTTTTGTATTGTGTATGTTGCAGATATTTCCTTCTAGTTCATATTAGCTTTTAAACTTTGTTGATGGTATTTTTGCACAAAGACTCTGTATAACATTATAAAAGTAAATCTGTTAGTTTTGGTGTCTGCCGTTGGTATTATGCCTAGTACCTGGAAAGGTCAAGTTGTTAGGTGAAGAGATATTGCAGACTGTCCCTCTTACAGTCTCTCATGGCTTTGCGAAGACTGTTACAGATGGACAGATAGGATTTGAACATGGTCAGGTTGGTTAGTCTTGGCTTTGTGATGGGTTTTAGTTTCCATAGGAAGTTCTCTTTATAAAAGTAGATGAACAAACCCTCTGTGATGGTGTTTCCACTAAAATAGGATTAAATAGACCAAGTACTTTACCTGGAGACTGGATAATTTCTTTTTGAGGACACCTATTGTTAACTTGGATTGTTGCTGAAGCCAGAACATGGGTAACTGAGAATTAGGATAAACTTTATCCATACTCAGCTTCTTTTGAGAGCAACTCTTTTCTTTTTAGTAATTACTCTCTAAGCGGGAAGTCCTTGTTTCTTTGGCTGAGCTAAGCTTGTAGGGGCTTTCCTCATCACTTCTAAGGTTATGGTGCTCTCTGCATCCTGAGTTGTTTTCCCCAGAGACACCTGGATTTATTATATTTAGCAGAAACCCTTAAATAGATTACTTTACCAAAGAAAGTTTTGTTCGTAGTAAGCCCAGCACTGGCGAGGACTCATGAACCTGTCAGGAGATACTTGGGAGAAGAATACATTTATTTAGAATCTGTTCTGTGGTCCTCTCTCCTCCCCCGCAGTTTTGTAGCCCATACTAATGAGCGTGTAGTGCTTCCTGAACTAATGTGACTGGTCTGTATCTTTTTGCTTAATGAGCTAAAACTTATTTTCTAAACCTTTTAATCATTTTTCCGTCATAAAAGAGTACATTCATTTTTATATACAGTTGTGTGGTTTTATTACTACTCTCAATACCACATTTGGGGAAACACCAAATTTTATTGAGATGATTTTCATATTTTAATGTGTAGTTGTGAGATGGGCAAACTGTGCTATCTGGATAGTTACCTTCTGCTTACGCCAAATGGATGATGAGAACATTTGGGTTTATAGCCTTCAGTTCCTTATGAATCCAAACATAGTCACAGGCTTAATTAGAGTAAATTATTAAATAACTTAATAAAATTATTAAATAAGCTGGTCAGTCGATAGGGATTTGAATACCTTTTTTCAAAACTCCTTTGTCACATCCATGTCAACAAAGTGTCTGCAGAACTGGACTTTGTATGAGACTCTATAGGAGGGATGTTGTTTTAAGGTGAACTCTAAATATGAGTGTTTACTTCTGACTCTTTAAGGCCATCACAGACACAGTTCTATTAGAAGACCTTTAGTTGGAAGAGCTTGGCTCCCAGAGGTCCTGCAGAGGGGCTTTGGATTAATCGGAGTGTTTGTCTTCTAGGCTCTGTCTAATGTTCCTCCTCTTCGGAACTACTTTCTGGAAGAAGATAATTATAAGAACATCAAGCGTCCTCCAGGGGATATCATGTTCTTGTTGGTCCAGCGTTTTGGAGAGCTGATGAGAAAGCTCTGGAACCCTCGAAATTTCAAGGCGCATGTCTCTCCTCATGAGATGCTTCAGGCTGTTGTTCTTTGCAGCAAGAAGACTTTTCAGATCACCAAGCAAGGTAAGGAGCAAGTCATTCATGTTTTTTGACTTTAGTGAAAACTAGTTTGATGAAAAATTTACTTCCACTTTACGATGAGCCTTAGAGTAACCAGAGTGTCCGTCCAATGGGTAGTGGGGTTAGGTTCCTCATTCTTTTTTCATCAGCCTGGGCTGTTCAGATTCCCAAGAGATTTCAGGTAGCTAGAAAGTCCATCTTGGTAAACTAATCTGTGTGGTTCAGGTGAAAACCAGGAAGCTAGGAAAGACATCAACCCATATTAAGCACCTGCCACCTTTGCTACTTATTCTGTCATGTAGCAGACTATTCTGATGAACTATTTTGACGTTTTTATCTTTCCAAACCCAGTTAGTTATTACCACATGAGTGAAGTGGACACTTTGTAGCTCTCCATACCTGGGTCTCTTATCCTCTAGTATCACTTTCAGTTTATTTGCCATTTATTCATGGTTGTTGCAGGCTTTAGAGCTGCAGGGATAAGAAACACAAATTTTCTCTTCCAGGAGCCCTATTCTAGTGGAGAAGATAAGTTATGTAAAAAGGTGATTATAGTGTGTTAAGTGCTGTGATAGAGGAAGCAAAGTATGCTATGTGGGAGGGAGCATGAAGTAGGGAGTTTTAGATAGAGGGGGAAGTTGAGGGCATTCCAGGTAGAGAGGAAAACGATGGGGAGTCAATGAAGGCTTTTAAGCAGAGATATGACTTCAGAGTTATGTTTAAAAACACTGGTTGACTGACTTAGAGGGGAAGTTTGATAATGACTTTTATTGGTTGATGAGATACAGGTTTGGAGAGATGATAATTGAAGGTCCCGGTTGGATCAGAGAACCTCAGGAGAGAGTAGAGAGCTTGACCTTGAGGATCGCCAGCATTTTATGGCTGGATAGGGGAGATGCCTTAGGGGAGGGATGGTGTGGCCCCAGAGGAAGGAGGCAATCACTGATGTGGAGTCAAGCCAACTAGCATGTGGTTTGGGTTATCATACTGCCTCCCAGCTTCAACACGTCCCTCCCTTCTTTTCCAGGGGATGGAGTTGACTTTCTATCCTGGTTTCTGAATGCTCTGCACTCAGCTCTGGGGGGCACAAAGAAGAAAAAGAAGAGTAAGTCATGCCATTTTGTGAAAGGGAGTTCTTTTTTGTTTGCTTTCTTTTAAGAAGTTTGTACTTCCCATCTTTTTTTAATTTACAGTTTATCTTTTTGTGTTATGGTGATACCTATGGATACATGGGCTAAATTTTGTTCCTGAATAGGCTCTTTTTCATTTTTCTTTATCAGTCTATGGTTATAGCCAGTGGCATTTTTAATAAGTGGAAATGGATGTAACTGTGCTCTAGAAACCCTGACCCAGTTTCAAACACCAGGACTGGGCAGCATGTTATAGACTTCTAGTCTTCTGGCCATGCAAGAGTTAATATGAAGAGGACTCAGTAGATGGCTTACCTGACTTACAAGTTGACTGGTAATACATACTAAAAAGCTAGTTTCTTGCCCCAGCCTGTACTTGGAGAAATGAGGCTGGCTTCCACACAGATTCTCAGACTTTAAGTCCCTATATCCCTTAGCATCCATGTTGGCTTAGCAGTAGACATTTTTCATGAATGCCAATTAGTTCAGATACTGCTGAGCCAGGTGAATAATTTTGGAGACCTAATGCAGTTTTCTTCCTGTCTTCTTTCTGTGTTCTGATGTGCTTGATGTTTTCTTGATGTGAGAGTATAGCCTGGTGCCTTTTCTACTAGGTGGTCCTCTACTTCTACTATGTGTCTTCAGCCTGTACACACCCTCTGAGTTCTCAGACTTGTGTCCTCTGGGGGATTCTAGAACCCTGTTTTACTTTTTGTCTCAGTTGTTTGGTTCTGTTCTGCTTCTTTCTTGCCATTTTCCTTTTATGTCCAATGCATGATAAACATTGTCTCCCTTTGCAGGCAGCATGTGGTCATGGGAGAGTCCTTTGATGTGTAGTTGACCCTTGAACCAACATGGGGGTTGGGATACTGACCTCCTGTGCAGTTGAAAATCTGTAATTTTTGACTCCCCCAACTACTAATTGCCTGCTATTAACTGGAAGCCTGGCCAATAATATATACAGTTGATTAACACATAGTTTGTATGTTATATGTATTATATTCTATATTCTTACAATAAAAGAAGCTAGAGGAAAGAAAATGTTATTAAGACGATCATAAAATACATTTACGTGTTTATTTAAAAACATCTGCATATAATGGACCCATGCAGTTCAAACCCATGTTGTTCAAGGGTCAGCTGTATCTTGTTTTGCTTGTGAATTTTTTGTGATTCATAAATCTTCAGGCTTTGTAAATCATTCATTTCAAATGCACTTAAATTTTCTCTTAAGACCCAGGCCTTATGCTAGAGGGTCAAAGGGCATTTTTTGGAGAAGATGGGCATAAAATTATTTATACAGATAGTTATAAAGGTACCATGGTAGTATACATTATAAAGGTACTTCTGTGTTTAGTGACAGTTTTGGGTCTTATGCTGGAAGCTGCTGGTTTATTTCAGAAGTTCAGAAGTTAGGACTATATTTTGGAAATGCTTTCCAGCCTGACAGAACATTCTGATTTCTGTTTGTACAGCTATTGTGACTGATGTTTTCCAGGGGTCCATGAGGATCTTCACTAAAAAGCTTCCTCATCCTGATCTGGTAAGTGGGTTGAATCTGAGTCTCAGACTGATTTATATTGCCTAGGGGGATGTAGGGTTGACAAAGAGATGCTTAGAAAGTCCTCTTGCCCCAGGAATAGGGTCTACAAAACAACTGCCAAGTGGTAGTTCCCTCAGGTTCCTAGTACATCAGTGTGTGCTTAAGTTTGGGAGTTAGTAGTTGGATAGGATTTGCTGGTTTAAGTGGCCTGGCCACTGGGTGGTGCTGGTGTGTTTTTTCAGAAGCTCAGACAGGCTTTCTAGATCATCTAAAAGCTTTTATTTATTTATTAAACAGTTTAAAATATTTTTCAATTACAATTGGCATACAGTATTATATTAGTTTCAGGTGTACCACGTGATTAGACGTTTATATATATTATGAAGTGATTACCCCAATAAATCTGGTAGCCATCTGACACCATACATAGTCATTACAATATTATTGACTACTCCTTATTGCTGTACTTTACATCCCCATGACTATTTTGTAACTACCAATTTCTACTTTTTAATCTCTTCCCCCTTTTTACCCACCTTCCCCAATCCCCCTCCCATTGGTCAACCATCAAAATGTTCTCTGTATGAGTTTGTTCCTGTTTTGTTTGTTTTGTTCTTTAGATTCCACATGTAAAATCGTATGGCTTTTGTCTTTCTCTGTCTGACTCACTCCTTCTAGGTCCATCCATGTTGTTCTCAAGGGGGCTTCTTTTATATGTCCCCAGTTGTAGGACTTCTGTTCAGCTAGACTTCAGGCAACTCCTAATGATGGCTGTTTTGTATGTAGTTTAGTTGTAATTTTGATGTGGTGTGAGAAGGGGTCAGTACACCGTTTATCTACTCTGCCATTTTGACCAGAAGCCCCCTAAAAGCTTTTAAAATAGCCTGATATTTAAGTAAAATTTCTCTGAAGATGGAAGCTCATCTGTCCTTGGCACTAATCTAATCAGGTGGCACTACCCAGTCTGTTGACTCCACTTCAATATGAAAGGAAGCAGATGTAAATAAAAACATTGTTTCTATCTGTGGTGGTTTCTTGATGCTCACACTCCTTTCCCCCACCTTCCTTTTTCATTTCACTCATTTTTAGCCAGCGGAAGAAAAAGAGCAGCTGCTCCATAATGATGAGTACCAGGAGACAATGGTGGAATCCACCTTTATGTACCTGACACTGGACCTTCCTACTGCCCCACTCTACAAGGATGAGAAGGAGCAGCTCATCATTCCCCAGGTGCCGCTCTTCAATATCCTGGCCAAGTTCAATGGCATCACTGAAAAGGTAGCCCTTTTGTACACCTGCTCTGCTAATATTTCTCTCCCTTGACTTTTTC
The DNA here is from genome assembly GCA_028627145.1 of Eidolon dupreanum. Lineage (NCBI taxonomy): Eukaryota > Metazoa > Chordata > Mammalia > Chiroptera > Pteropodidae > Eidolon > Eidolon dupreanum. The sequence goes on along the minus strand of CM053515.1, from coordinate 52,098,029 downwards.
ATTTTCTTTTTATACTTGGAAATTGTCACATGTATGTAATGAATTTATTATAAAGTGTATTGTTTTTAGTGAGCCTCCCAGACTCCGTGCTTTTTCTAGCTGATCACCCTCAACCCTTAGCTTGAATTACAGTGGCCTCTCTTTTTACCTCTTACATAATCCTTTAAACCGTCTGCCTCTGGTTAGATGGAGAAAGAAGGGGTATTTTGGATAGTGGAAACTCACAAAAGTTGTAAAAACTCCCCTCTTTTAAAAAATATAACATCAATATTAAAGTGGAAAAAACAACTAACATTTAAATAAAGTGAAATAATTTTTTATTACTGTATCAAGTTAAATGTTTCCTTTTATCTGCTCAGTTAACTGTTTCTTGGTTTAAGTTCCTTCTATATCCTAGACAGATTATCCTTTTTGATTCTTTACTGGAAGAATCTTTTTTTTTTTTTTTAACCTTGACGCCTCATTCCAAACCTTTTCTGCTCTTTTTATTAGCCAAGGCTCTTATTTTCAGATATTAGATACCAACAGAAGACTAAAGTAAAAGAGGAACTTTGTTGGAAAGCACCTCTTAGGCTCTTAGAAGACTTGAACTGAGCAGGACTTGGGAAGGATGGGAACTAGAGAGAGGGGTTGCCAGAAGTGGTAGTCTGTTGACTGTCCCTTATAAAGGCTGCCATTAACCTGATCTCAGCTGCTCCACTCTGCAGCTTCTGCCACTCTGCTCCAAGTTCCCAGGAGGGAGTTGAAAGATCTGCTTGGATCAGGTGTCCTTTCTGCTCAAGGACCCTGTGAATAGGGAGCTTACCTTGAGAAGGGAGAATTGTGAGCTAGGTGGCCACCTAAAGAAGTCTCTAAAACACACCTTTCCTAATCCCCATTACTCTTTCCATCTAACATCTAAGTTAGTTGTCAGGAACTGTTAGCAAGCGTAATAAGCAAAAGTAAGTACAGTTGCAGCTGTCTATGTTGCACACACATGTGTGTGCACACTCATAAGCACAGAGATAGGTAACAATGATACCTAGAATGAATAACCTATTTCGTAGACTCCTTTTATTTTTGGGAGGTGAGAGACCTTAGGATTCATGTAGCTCAGTTTCTTTATTTTATTGGTTTGAAGTGACAGACCTGGGGATCTAAACTCATCTGACTTTTCAGCTATGCCATTTGATCCCTATCACTATTCTTTGTTAATAATATTAAGATTTCCATGGACTCTCACTATTGATTTAAATTTATTTTTACTTTAGTATTACTTAGGATAAATGTAAACGCTGTATAAATTCCTATACCTACAACTTTTAAGCAAGTATAAAATTATATACAAACAAAACTTTGAAATCAATAAAAGTGATTAATAGTGTTGTTATAATGTGATGTTTAGCTAAAACCAAATTGCTTCTTGCTCTGTGAATGTGATACTGATGTCCATGGTGAAATTCTTGCCACCATCCCATGTTTTTTCGTGAACTCCTGAGAAACCATTGTAAGTTAAGCTGTAACATCATTTAGGTGTTAAAATATTTTATAATTATCTCACTAGTCTGAGATAATTAAAAAGTGTGCTTCCTAATGTCAGTTTGTGCATAGATACAAATGTGGGCAGTGAAGTCTCTTGGCATTTACTTGACTTTTTTTTTTCATTTAATACAGTATTTTATTTCAGCCACACAGAGATGAGTTACTTCATAAAAACACAGACTTTTTTTCCCAACAGTGTTTATACCTTTAGATGATAAGAAATTTACCTTTAAGAAAATATGGCTATGGTATATGTACTAGAGATGGAAAGCTTTTATATCTCTCAGCTTAATGCTCTCAGCTTACTCATCATGTGGCAGGGATACTTGATTTTTAAAAAGTAACAGCTTTAGTGAGAGATGATTCATATATCATACAATTAACCAATTAAAGTTTACAATTCAGTGGTTTTTACTGTATTCATAGATAGGTACAACCATCACCACAGTCAGTTTTAGAACATTTTCATCATCAACATTTTTTATCATCCTTTAGTTATCATCCCAATTCCCTTAGCTCCCCCAGCCCTAGGGAACTACTAATCTACTTTCTGCCTCTATAGATTTGCCTGTTCTAGACATTTCATATAAATGGAATCATATATTATGTAGTCTTCTTGTGACTGATTTCTTTCACTTAGTGTTATGTTTTTGAAGGTTCATCTGTGTTGTAGCATATTATCAGTGCTTCATTCCTTTTGCAGCATCATAATATCTCATTGTTTGAATACATCATATTTTATCTGTTCATCAGTTGATTAGCATTTTGGGATTGTTTCCATCTTTTGGCTATTACGAATAATGCTGCTGTAAACATTAGTCTGCGAGTTTTGTGTGGCTGTTTTCACTTGTGTGGACATTAAAGAGTGGAATTGCTGGGTCATATGGTAACTCTTATATTTAGCCTTTTGAGGAGCTGCCAGACTGTTTTCCTAAGTGCCTGCACTATTTTATATTTCCACCAGCAGTGTGTGTATGCCAGTTTCTCTACATCTTCACCATTACTTGTTATTATTTGTTTTATGGATTATAAGTTTCCTAGTAGGTGTGAAGTTATATCTCATTAGGGTTTTCATTTGTATTTCCCTGATGACTAATGATATTAAGCATCTTTTCATTTACTTGTTGAGTATTTTCTTTTTTTCTTTGGTTAGTCTAGCTAAAGGCTTGTCTCTTTAAAGGACCAGCTTTTGGTTTCATTGATCTCTTAAATATTGCTTTTCTATTCTCTGTTTCATTAATTCCTGCTCTAATATTTTTTGTTTCTTTTTTCTGCTTGACTTAGGTTCAATTTGCTCTTTTTTTCTGTTTTAGGTAGAATGTTACTGATTTGAGATCTTCTTTTTCAGTATAGGCATTTATAGCTTTAAATTTCCCTCTTAACTACTGCTTTAACTGCATCCCATAAGTTTTTATATGTATGCTTTGTTTAATTAATCTCAAATTATTTTGTAATTTCTCTTGATTTCTTCTTTGATTCATTGGTTATTCAGGAGTGTGTTGTTTAATTTCCTCATATTTGTGAGTTTCCAAATTTTCTTTTGTTGGTTTCTAATTTCATAGAGAATGTACTTTATTATTTCTCTTCTAAATTTATTGAGGTTTGTTTTATGGGCTAGCATATGGTCTGTCCTGGAGAGTGTTCCACATGTACTTTGGAAGAATGTACATTTTGCTGTTGTTGGTGGAGTGTTACTGTTGGATCTTGTTGATTATAATGTAATAATATTGTAATTTTCTTTCTTTGTTGATCTTCTGCTTAGTTGTTATGTCTACTGTTAAAAGTGGGATATTAAAGTCTCCAGCCATTATCGTTGAATTTTCTGTTTTCCTCTTGTTTTTGTCAGTCTTTGTTTCATGTATTTTTTTTTTTTTCAGTCTCATTCCTATATCACTTCCCCTTTGGCAACCGTCAGTGTGTTCTCTATATTTGTCTGTTTCCATTTTCTTTGTTTATTCATTTTTGCTTTGTTTTGTTTTTAGATGCCACACATATCACTTAGCATAATATCCTCTAGGTCCATCCATGTTGTCGCAAATGGCAAGATTTCATTTTTTTTATTGCTGAATAATATTCCTGTGTGTGTGTGTTTATGTGTACACACCACATCATCTATTGATGGACATGTAGTTTACTTCCATATCTCAGCTATTACTAGTAATGCTGCAGTGAAGTTAGAGCTGCATATATTTTTTTCAATTAATGTTTTTCTTTTCCTCAGATTAATGCCAAGAAGTGGAATTGCTGGCTCATATGGCAGCTCAATTTTTAATTTTTTGAGGAATATCCCTTCTGTTTTCCATAGTGGCTACACTAATTTACAATTCCACCAACAGCGTACAAGGGTTTCCTTTTTACTACATCCTCACCAGCACTTGTTATTTTTTGATTTATTGATAATAGCCATTCTCACAGGGATGAGGTGATTTCTCATTGTGGTTTTAATTTTCATTTCTCTGATAATTAGTGATGTTGAGCATCTTTTCATATGTCTTTTGGCTATCTGTATGTCCTTTTTGGGGAAATGTCTGTTCAGATCCTCTGCCCATTTTTTAATTGGATTATTTATCTTTTTGGTGTTAAGTTGTATGAGTTCCTTATATATTTTGGTTATTAACCCCTTATCAAATATATCATTGGCAAATATCTTCTCCCATTCAGCAGGTTGTCTTTTTGTTTTGTCAGTGGTTTCCTTCACTGTGTAAAAACTTTTTGATTTGATGTACTCCCATTTACTTATTTTTTTCTTTTGTTTCCCTTACCTGAGGAGACATATTCAAATAGGTGTTGCTAAGAGTAATGTCAGAGAGTTTATTGCCTGTGTTTTCTTCTAGTTGTTTTGTGGTTCCAAGTCTTTTTTTTTTTTTTTTTAAATCCAATTTTATTTATAGAACAAATGCCTGTTCAGTCATGAAATCAATTATTACAAGGCCAGGCAGAGCCTCTCAGATACTTCTTTGGGTCTACTTTGGTGGGTCACATTTATAATTTTGGATCAGGGAGGTGGTGGTGGGTAGTCTAGCAGATATGGAGTACAGGCCCCACCCTATGACTTCCTTCCTGTGTGACCTTGGACAAGGGTGACCTTGGAGCTTCTCTGAGCCCTGGTTCCCTTTAGGGGCAGCAAGGGGATTAAAGGGCTTCTCCTTCCAGTACGACCTCAGGTATCAGGTCAGATGTGTCAGTCAGGCAGGTGTGCCCCCCCATGAGCCACAGTTGCTTGTGGGACATCTTGTTGACCCTCTGGTGCCAAATGGAGAAGAAGCTGAAGGCCATGCCGCTGCTACCGCAGTTGTAGGGCTGTTCCCTGGTGTGCACGATGTGGTGCTGGATCAGGTAGGCGTGGTTGTGGAAGGCCCTGTACTCAGGGCACGCATATGGGCGCACCTAAGTGTATATGTGCTGGTGCAGCGTGAGCTCGGAGCCCTGGCTGAAGGCCTTACCGCACTTGGCGTAGGTGTGTGGCCGTTTGTGCGCACGTGCTGGCCGAAGGCTCGGCTACACTTTGGGCAGGTGAAATGGTTTCTTTCCGGTGTGTATCGCCTGGTGGTGCAGCGTGAGCGTCGAGTGATCGCAGTCCTCGCGCTTCCATGGCTTCTTGATACCCCTGGCCTCTGTGTCCTTCTGCTCCGGGCTCTTTCCTGGGACTCCACGCCTCCGGGGCCTGCGGGCCACCTGGGTCACTGCAGGGCTTGGTCTGATTCCCAGTACGCCGCCGAGGTCACTACACTCCCTGGCACTGTCTTTGGCAGCTCTTTCTCACGGGCCTCCAGCCATAACTGCTGGTCCTTGAACTGATCCTCAGGAGTCCAAGCTTCACCCAGCTCTGAACCCTGGGCGGCAGCGTTGGCCAGGAGTCCTGCCATCCCAGCTCCTGAGCTGCTTGCCTGCGTTTCATGTCTTTGTACTGGATTTCGTGATCTTGGGAGCATAAGGTCCTGTCCATGTCCCTTAGGCTGTGGCCCTGCTCTGGCTACTGTGCCTCAGTGGGTCCATTTGGTATATACTGAGTTGTATTTACAGTTTACACACCAGCAAAGGCACAAACTGATGGAGTCACCCACATACAAATGTGGGAGACGGACTCGTTCAGGGAATCGTGGGCACGAAGTTGTGGAGTTATGCAGGTGCAAACACGGTGACACATGGGCAGGACTCACATGGCACACGCTGCTGGAGTCATGAATGTGACATAAGAGGGGGGTGAGAAAGAGACACACACATTCACCTGTGGTTCCAGGTCTTAACATTTAAGTGTTTAAGCCATTTTGAGTTTTTTTTTTTTGTTTGTGTGTATGGTGTAAGAAAGTTGACTAATTTCATTTTTTTGCCTGTATCTGTCTAGTTTTTCTATCAGCACTTACTGAAGAGACTGTCTTTACGCCATTATATATCCGTGCCTCGTTTGTCATAGATTAATTGACTATAGAAGTGAAGATTTATTTCTGGGTGCTCTATTCCATTGATCTATATAATTTTTTATGCCAGTACCATCCTTTTTTGATCATTGTAGCTTTATAGTATAATTTATCAGGATAGCATAGTTTTATCAGGGAGTGTGATACCTCTTACTTTGTTCTTTTCAAAAACTCCTTTCACTATTTGTGGTCTTGTGGTTCCATATAAATTTTAGGATTAGTTCTAATTCTTAGATGAATGCTATAGATATTTTAATAGGGAATTGCATTGAATTTGTATATACTGTTTTTAGGTAATAAGGACATTTTAACAGTATTTACCCTTCCAATACATGAGCCAAGATATGCCTTTCCATTTATTTGTATCTTCTTCATTTTCTTTCTTCAGTGTCTTACAGTTTTCAGAGTATAGGTCTTTCACTTCTTTGGTTAAGTTTATTCCTAGTTTATGCTTTTTGATGTAGTTGTAAATGGGATTATTTTCTTAATTTCTCCTTCTAATCGCTATTGGCGTATACCAACTCAACAGATTTTTGTACGTTGATTCTATATCCTGCAACTTTACTGAATTCATTTATTAGTTCTAATAGTTTTCGGATAGTTTTTGATGGAGTCTTTTAGGGTTTTATATAGTATTGTGTCACCTGCAAGTAATAACACTTTTACTTCTTTCTTTCTGATTTGGATGCTTTTGATTTCTTTTTCTTGTCTGATTGCTGTGGCTAGCACTTCCAATATTATGTTGAATAGAAGTGATAATGGTCATCTTATCTTTTTCCTGATCTTAAAGGAAAAGCTTTCAACTTTTCACTAATTGACTATATTAGCGGTGGGTTTGTCATATACTTTATTACATTGAGATATTCCTTCTATACCCACTTTGTTAAGAGTTTTTAACCATAAAAGGATGTTGAAATTTTATGCCTTTTATGCACCTGTTGAGATGACCATATGATTTTTTTAATCTTTTATTTTGTGAATGTAATGTGGATCGTTGATTTGTGGATGTTGGGCTGACTTTGCCTCTCTGGGATGAATCTCACTTGGTCATGATGTGTAATCATTTTACTGTACTGTTGAATTCAGTTTGCTAATATTATGTTGAGAATTTTTGTGTCTATGTTCATTAGGGAAATTGGCCTGGAATTTTCTTTTTTTGTAATATTTTTGTCTGATTTTGGTATCAGGATAATGCTGGTTTTATAGAATGATTTTTGGAAGTGTTTCTTTCTCTTTAATTTTTTTGAAATAATGTAAAGATAGGTATTCTTCTTTGAAAGTTTGGTAGAATTCATTTGTGAAGCAGTCTGGTCCTGGACTTTTATTTGTTGGGAATTTTTTGATTACTACTTCAATTCGTTTCTTCTAGATTCGTGAATTTGTTGGTGTATAATAGTTGTATTCTTTAATGATTCTTTGTATTTCCATGATGTTGGTTTTAACTTTTCTTTCATTTATGATTTTATTTATTTGGGCTTCCTTTTTTTTCTTCAGTTTGACTAAAGGTTTGTAATTTTTGTTTGCTTTTCAAAGAACCAGCTCTTAGTATCATTGATCTTTTCTGCTTTTTAAACTTCTATTTTGTTTATTTCTGCCCTGAACTTATTTCCTTCTGTTTACATTGGTTTTGTTTGTCCTTTTTCTAGTTCCTTTAGATGTAGAGTTAGATTGTTTATTTGTGATTTTTCTTGTTTCATGAGGCACACCTGTATAGCTATGAACTTCTAAAAACTGTTTTTGCTACATCTCATAAATTTGAAAAGTTGTGTTTTCATTGGTTTCAAAATAGTTTTTGACTTCCTGTTTGAGTTCTTTGAGCCACTGGTGGTTTAGTAGCATGTTGTTTAGTCTCCACGTATTTATATTTTTTCCATTTGTCTTTCTGTAGTTGATATTTAGTTTCACACCCTTGTGGTCGGAAAGGATACTTGATATGATTTCAATCTTCTTGAATTTACTGAAGCTTGTTTTGTGGCCTAATATGTGATCTGTCCTGGAAAATGTTCCATGTGCACTTGGGAAAAAAATGTGTATTCTGTTTAGCTTTTGGATGAATGTTCTATAAATATCTATTAAGTCAATCTGGTCTAATGTGACTTTAAGGCCATTATTTCCATATTAATTTTCTGTCTGGATGATTAATCCATTGGTGTGAGTAGAGTATTAAACTTCCTTAGTATTATTGTGTTACTGTACATTTCTTCCTTTACGTCCATTAATAATTGCTTAAAATATTTAGGTGCTTCTATGGCTGGGTGTGTAGATGTTTACAATTTATATATCCTCTTTATAGTTATGTAATATTCTTGTCTTTTTTACATTTTTTGTTTTTAAAGTTTATTTTTTCTGATGTGAATATTGCTACCCCAGCTTTCTTTTTGTTTCTATTTGCATGGACTATCTTTTCCCATCACTTTACTTTCAATCTCTATGTCTTGATTTAGGGTGAGTCTCTAGTAAGCAATATATAGATGGGTCATGTTTTTTAATCCATTCAGCCACCCTGTGTCTTTTTATTGGAGCATTTAACCCATTTACATGTTAAGTATGTACTAATTGCCATTTTGTTAAATTTTTTTGTTAATTTTTAGTTCCCTTCTTTTCTTTTGATTTCTTGTGGTTTGCTGGTTTTCTTTCGAATTTTACCTTTGTTCTTTTCTCTTTATTCTTTGTATATCTTTTGGAGGTTTTTGGTTTGTTGTTACCATGAGGTTTATATATATCATTCTATATCTGTAGCAGTCTATTTTAAGCTGACAGGCATTTGAGTTCTATATTCTATAAAGAGTACATTTTTACTTCCCCCTCCATGCTTTGTTATTGATGTCATGTTTTAGAACTTTTTGTATAGTGTATCTCTTAACTACTTATAGTTTGAGTTTGATATTTTTTCTTTTGACCTTTGCAATAGCTTTTTAAATGTCCCATTCACCGTATTTATTAAATATTTGGCTTTACCTGTGAGATTTTTTTTCTTTCTCATATTTTCTTATTTCTGGTGATGGGCTTTCTTTATCTGCTTAAAGGAGACCCTTTAACATTTTTTTTGGTAAAACTGGTGTAGTGGTGATGAATTTCTTTAGTTTTTGCTTGTCTGGGAGACACTCTCTCCTTCAATTCTGAATGATAACCTTGCTGAGTAAATTATTCTAGGTTCCTTTCTTTTCAACACTTAAAGATGTCCTACACTGCCTTCTGTCCTGTAAAGTTGCTGCTGAGAAATCAACTGATAGCCTTATCGGGTTTCCTTTGTCTATAATTTGTTTTCTCCTTGCTTTCTTCAAGACTGTCTTTTTATCTTTAACTTTTGCTATTTTAAATACAGTATGTCTTGGTGTGGGTCTCTTTGGATTCATCTTATTTGGAACTTTTTGTGCTTCCTGGAATTGGTTGTCTGTTTCCTTTCCCTATTTCTTCCTTGCAATGCAAATATGTGAGCGCTTGATGTTATCCTAGAGGTCCCTTATAAATTATCGTGTTTTTAAAAATTCTTATTCTTATTCTTATTTTTTGCTGTTCTGTTTGGTTGATTTCCACTAGCCTGTTTTCCAGGTAGCTCATCTGTTCTTCTGTGTTACCTAATCTGCTGCTGACTCCTTCTAAAGTGTTTTTTTTTTTTTTTTTAATTCAGTTGTTCTTCAGGTCTACTTGGTTCTATCATACTTTCTAACTCTTTGTTGAAGTTCTTTCTAAGTTTCTCTATTCTGCTCTCAACTTTGGTGAGCATCTTATGCCCGTTTTTTTGAACTCTTTATGAGACAAATTATTTTTGTTTACATAGGGTCTTTTTCAGAAGATTTTTCTTATTCTTTCGAGAGATATTCTTTTGTTTGACTATCTATGTTTGTTTATATGAATTAGACAAAATAGCTGTCTCTCCCAGTCTTGAAAAAGTGTTCTTATGTAGATGTGGCCTCTGGGTAGGCTGTTTGTGCCGGGTGGTTTCGGCAGGCCAGTAAGAGCCCAGTGGGTGCCTAAGGTGTCCAGAACACTGGTCTCCTGAGCTGGAGTGACTCTGGGTGGGAAGGCCAGGTGTGTGTAGTAATGCCCTGTTGATCCTACTTGCTCCCTTTGTTTGAGGTCGAAGTGGGCTCAGGAGATGTGTCCAGGAATGCACTGCGGTGACCTTGCAGGTAGGCTACAGTGCCAGGATAGAGCTCCTACCTGTCCTGTCAAGGTGGGGGAGGGTGTAGGCAATGGCATTCACCAGACCTCCGACTCTGGAGAAATTCCACAGTCTCTGGAGAGTTCCTGCAGCATTCCAGCCTTCTGTACACAGACTTGTTTGTTGAACAGAAAGTAGTATTGTGAAGAAGTGACCTCTGTGTAGGCTTTATGTGCTAGGTAAATTTTGGGCAGGCACTTACAGTGCCTGGGGCACTAGCCTGCTGGGGTAGAGCAGCTTCCAGTAGGGATGTCAGGTCCGCAAGGCCTTGTTATTACTGTTACTCCCTTTGTTTGGAGGCAAAAGGCTCTGGGCAGTATAGTTGGGAACACACTGCATAATCTTGCAGGTTGGTCAGAGCACTCAAAGAGCTCTCAGCCACCCCATCGAAGTGTAGGGGGCCATAAACAGTGGTGCTCACCAGCTCCTCCAGCCTAGACAGTTCCCACAGTTTCTGAAGGACTCCCATGGTTTCTCGGCAGTCTCTCTTAGGTCTCTTTCACTTGTTTGTTCAGAAGCTGTTCATTCAGCCTTTAGTTGTCTCCAGAAGTAATTGTTCTCAATATACATGTATATTTGATTTCGCTGATGCAAGGAGTCTTGTTCAGCATCCTTCTGTGCTGCCGCCATCTTGAGCCTCCCATTGCTTCATGTATTTTGGGCACACACTGGAAACTTAGTCTCAGCAACAGGTAGCCGGGGGCAGAATGAGAAATGCTGACATCCTACCTCTTTTGGGAAGGTAATCCTCTGGGAGCCAAGGGGAGGGAGCCCTGTGTTGTCAGCTATACCAGTCTGGAGAGAATTTCCCTCTCACTGAATTAGGAGAGACAGAGGAAGGGACAGGCCTTGGTTCAGATACCATAGACTCTCATATTTCTTACTGAATTAGATTTACTAACATTTTAGAAAAAAAATTAGAAACATTTTCTTTAGTAAATGTTTCTTCATTTGCTTTATGCTCTTAGGACCATTTCAAGAGAATTTAAATGGTGGTGGTGGTGGTGGTGGTGGTTTTTTAAAATAGTTTTTACCAGTTTTATTGGTGAGCAGTTCTTTGGAGCTCCTCATGCTGTAATCCTGGAAGTGAAACTCTTACTTGATATTTTAGAAGGTCATCATTCAGGTGGAGTACGTGTATCCTAAATTATTTTTTTGGTATCTTTGTTTTAAATTAAAATATTTTCCTGGGAAACTTGGGAGTCCCTAAAGAGATCTCTTGTTACCTCCAGATCTCAGCTACTCCGGAGAGAGATGTTCTCATTGGCATTTCTTCTCTGGTTGTGATTAGTTTTTTACTCCTGTCACTTAGCTTTTGCTGTACTAAATTGTGTTGTTTTAAGGAAAAATAAATTTATGTGCACTAGCTTTTAACCCTCTTGGGCTTGGGAGGATATCCTGGGCCCTCCATCACTCCATCTCCTCGTATATGCTGAGTGAGTCCTCAGTAAATGTTGCTTGATATATTGCACTTGACCCACAGTTCTTGAGACCTTTGAGGAGGAAGGAATGTGAGCTGTATGTTGATACCTCTGCTGGAATACCCTCAATGTTGAGGGTTTCTCACTGCTTCAAAAGTACCTGTTCCATGGGTACACACATCTAATGGTCAGAAGTTCTTCCTTATTTTGAATTAAGTGAGACTTTCTTGGTTTTAATTCTACAGCTTTTAACAAATCTTCTTTTTCACTTGACAGTTTCGTTTTCTTTGTAGAAATGGCCACCACATTATTGTGGTTAGAGTTCAATAGTATGATCATGTACTAGTTGAAACACAGCCCACAGTTGAGGATTTTAGCCTTAGCCAAAGTGCTGTTCCTTCCCTGTATGTGGTTTCTGGGATTAGGTGTCTTGTGAATTCCTAGTGTAAGGCAAAATTATATTAAAAAAACAAAAACAAAAACAAAAACTCATGCCCTTGCTCCAATACTCCAGCACTAATTTGATAATTTTCTATTTCTAGGAATATAAGACTTATAAGGAGAACTTTCTGAAGCGCTTCCAGCTTACCAAGCTGCCTCCATATTTAATCTTCTGTATTAAGAGATTCACTAAGAACAATTTTTTTGTGGAGAAGAATCCAACTATTGTCAACTTCCCTATTACGTAAGTATTACCCTGCCTTCCTCCCTATCTTCCTCTTGGGAGTGAACCTGAATTTCTTTTTATATTTTGTACCACTATTAATTTTGGACTACTTAGTTGGAGAATGCAAGGAACAGAGCCTACCTACACTATATAAGGGTTTTATTGGAAGGCTGCAAATATATCAGGGGCCTCTAGGATAAATGTTTATCCGGAGGCAATCTATCTTTTACCTTTTCTCTTGTGCCTGTTGGGAATTGTAGTCTTTTAATGTAGGGAAAAACAGTCGATAAAAGTAGGGTAGGACAGGTAGTAGGGAAAAATGGTTGATTAAAGTAGGATAGGACAGGTAGGATTCTGTCTGGCTTTGAAGATAATCCTGAGCAGTTAGAGTCTGTCTATCTATTTGCTGGTCCTCGCATCTTCTTGCACACTGTAGTTAGGAATGGACAGTGGAGATGACGCCACTGATTTGTTTTCTCATCTTGGAATCCTTCTGTCTTATTTTTCTCCAGAGGGTAAAGTCTGGAATATGTCCAATTTCTTCCTAATAATGAAGAAGTAATAAATTTTGATGTATGGTCTTATTTTATGTTTACCATATAGTCGTTTTTCTTTAATGAACATTTATTGGTATTTTAAGGGAAAGTGGGAGGTGTCGTACCAGGCGCTTTTACTTTGCCACCTTCTAATTCAAGACCCTTTTCAGGGTAGACAGTTGGCTTTAAGTTCTAAAGAGACACTCTTTAGAGTATCTTTTTCACACTGTGAAGAAGACATCTCAGAACATAAGAGAAACCTGGTGGCACGATTGGCAGGAAGAAGTATGGGTCTCTGTGTGCTGGCCTTTAGCTAACGTAAGAGCAGAGCCCTAAGACAGTTTCTTAGAATTTGGATGGATATATGATAGGAAGGATTTGAATGGATATATGAGAAGATTAACATGATGTATAGCTCAGTAGTTTTATTTTTTTTTAACTTCACAAAGTATTTCAGAAGCTGTAGTGGATAAATGCTGATCTCTTTTCTTTCTCCCTCTATCCTCTTCCATTACCTGGTTGCCCAAACTATACCAGAGCTGCCAATTTTTTCCTCTGGAAACAGTTGCAGTTCTTAACTCTGTGTAGTGTTTAAGAGGGTAGTATCTAAACTTAAAAAGGTCTGAATTTTGGGCTGTCCTGGCTGTGTGACCTTGGCCAGGTTATTTGCATACTTTCTGGACATATTGTCTCATGGATAAAATGAGAGGCTTGAGCTAGATGAGCCCTAGGGCTCCTTCCAGGTATAACATTTTGTTATTTCTGATTTCATGATTACCAAGAATCTGAGAACAGTGAGGGGTAAGAATAGAAAACTTTTGTAGTTAGAGATACAGAATTTCTTTTTCTCTTTCCTCACACTTTTCCTTCTATTCTTCACTACCATCTTGTTTGTGTGACAAGTAGAATTAAATTGGGGATGTGGAGGCTAGCTTTCTGTTACCTTTAATGGGACCACAGAGGAGATTTCTTTGAAAGTCTGCATATCAGAGTTTTATTTTAGATCTGGACTGTTGTGAATTGCCACAGTCTCCAGTCTGTTCTGGTAGGAAGGGGTACTCTGGACTCCAGGGCAGCAACAGAGGAAGGAGGACTATGTATGGTTAGGAGTTCCTGCTCAGTCACCTCAGAAATTTGCTTACCCTATTGGTTTCTTTTATATTGGGTCTGGACAATGTTCAGAAAGCTTACCTTGGAGAAGTTGAGATAAAGATTACAGGTGCTCTTTAAACAACATGGATTTGAACTGTGCAGGTCTCCTTACGCATGGATTTTTTTTTTTTCAACAAATATACAATCTGCTGTCTGTATCCCAGAGTTTTGTATCTGGGAGTTAATGAACCTTGGATTGAAAACAGTATTTTCAATCCGTGGTTGGAAATCCAAAGATGTGGAGAGCGTACCGCATGCATTTTTCCAGGCCATTTTATATAAGGGACTTGAGCATCCCCGGTTTTTGGTATTTGCAGGAGGGAACCAGTCCCCTGAGATACCAAGGGATGATTATATTTGTTTTTGGGGAGTCAAAAATTTATACGTGGATTTTCAGTTGTGCAGAGGATCAGCATGCCTAACCTCCACATTGTTCAAGGGTCGTCTGTACTTCATGACTAGTCAGCCTTTTAGAGAACATTGAGTTGTGTAACTAATTCTGGAAACCTGCACTTTACTGTATGTACTGTAATTACTTTTAGAATAATTGGTTTTAGATGAGCAAAGTCCTCACTTTTTGAAAAGGACCCTTTTCATACCTAATTCTTCTCCTGTGTTTTATTCATAACACATCTTGTTTTCACCAGAGATTTATCAGACTTGCAATAATTAGATGCCCTTTGTTCATTTGGAGATAGGGTTTTTGAAGCACAGGTTCAAAGTTTCAGTTCCAGCTAATTGTTCTCTAAATTGGACTGTTCTGATTGGGAGATGAGTATGATTTGCTCCCTTGGCTGTTAGCTAAAACAAAATGGTGTAATGTATATTCATTCCCATTTGCCACTTAAACAGTTTTGGTTCAGCAACAAAAACTCGAGTGTAAAGACTCCTAAAGATTTCTCAAGGAACTCATTTAAACAAGTCTCGACAGCTGTTGTTGAAGCAGAGATGAGAACATGGAAAGTTAGCTCTTAGCAGCCGGCAGGCAGTTTGGTTATTTAGAGCTTGCATAGATTTCTTAAGACTCATATCTCAACCATCTTTAATAGTGAATATGTATTGCAGTCTATATGGAACACTGTCATTTTATAGAAATAAATAGCTATCATAACACATAGAAACCTAGGTAATATAATTAGAACAAAGTTGCATATTTGTTTATATTTCTCTTATGGCTAAAGATATTGAATATCTTTTTATGTGCTTTTTGGCATATTTTTGTCCTCTTTGGTGAAATGACTGTTCATGATTTATCCCATTTTATAATTGGATTGTTTGTTACAAGGTTTACATTGAAAACATTTGTATTTTTAGACAGGTAATCAGTCTAAAATTCAAAGGGAGATAAATAACTAGAAGTGACCAGTGGATGTATCCTCTGTTAGCATTTCTTGTGAATCTTTCCAGGGATGACATTATTGTGTGTCATGTTATGAGTGGTAGCACATCAGACAGTTCACAGAAATTAGAAATATGATAGTCTCTTATTTCACCTTATGTTATTAAAATTTTTATAAATATTTGTAGGCTACAAAAGGATATATTTTTTCTAAAATTATGTACTTAACATATTCTCTTAATAGACAATTACTGTGACTATTACAGTAATTGTCAGCCTATTTTCCTCTTAAACTATTTGAAAGTTCTTAATAACCATCTTTGCATGATGTTCACAGCATTTGTTGTAGCACTTTCTTCTGCAATGACCAGTATACATTTAATACTTCAACTGATGGATAGAGTTCAACAAATAAAACACAAAAGATTTTATTTCAGGTACAGCAAGAATGCATTTCTGGAAGTGAATGTTCAGATATTTAAAATAAATTTGATGTTTCTAAGTCCCAATTGAAGGAGACTAGTCAGTAATTTCTTTTGGCAAGTAGAACTGAGAAATTTGGAAGCTGCGGGGTAGCCAAGGTGGGTCACGTAAAAAAGAGAAAGCCGGTTTACAAAAGGAAAGAGAAGAATAAAGCTGATGTCAAAAGCAAGGAAGAGGGCAAGTAGCTCTCTTAGGTCCTGTTTCTTTTCCTGTGCCTGGTTCCAGCTGCATTACCTAGTCTGAAAACCTTGAATAAATTCTTCTTTTGTGCTTAAGCTACCTTGGGTTGGTTTCTGTTACTTGTAACTATTCTACTTGGATAAAAGAAAGACAATCAAAAAATGAAGCAAGACCCTAGAAAATTGAAGAAAAAAATAAATTGGAATGACCTGCCTGGTTCGCCGTATTGAAGTTGTTACCATGATTACACACAGTGGCAGCGTACACAGTCATGTGGTCAGGCCTTCCACAGCCTGAGGCTGGAGACCAGGTGTTGCCTGAGCACCACTGCTGCAGCTGATTCCCAGGCCTTGGCAGAGGGTGTGGCAGTTCCACCTGTTGTCTCACTCCTCGCCATCTTAGAGATGGTTACTCTTACTCTCATAGCATAGAAGAGCCTTAGGCTGAGTAACCTGCTTAAACTCACACACAGCTCTGAAGTGGCTGAGCCCTGATTCTAGTTCAAGTTCAAATGATGAGGCCCTGCACTTTTGACTGCTAGACATGCTTTTAAAATGTGCTTTCTCCATAGATCTAGTCTTTCTGGTTTGACTCATTTTTATGTCAAATTACATGAGTTTCCACAAACATAGACTCCCTTGGGTCTGCAGGCCTACATTGATCCAAAGTCTTAAAATAGGGTATAACAGCTTTGTGGTCCATTTGTGTATGACAGTTTCCCTAACTTGGTAGCCTTTGTCTGATCTTCTGGCTTTATTTTTATCATCACCAGAAATGTGGATCTGAGAGAGTACTTGTCTGAGGAAGTACAAGTGGTACATAAGCACACCACCTATGACCTGATTGCCAACATCGTACATGACGGCAAGCCCTCCGAGGGCTCTTACCGGATCCATGTGCTTCATCATGTGAGTGGTGCTGACATCCTGTGGCACAGACTTGCAAAAACAAGTGTTATTTTTTCAGCATTTCAGAGGGCAACTCTCTTCAGTTTGCTCTTTCTTTATCTTGACTTTGGGATTCTGCAAATAATAGAGCTATCAAGTGGTTATTTTAATGTAGTGGTTCTCAATTTTGGCTGCACATTGGAGCCTGGGGAGATTTTAAAATCCTGATATCTGAGTACCACTCCAGGCTGGTTACATTGGAACCATGTAATTTGTGCCTCTTGGTTTTCAACTGTGGTAGAGGCCAGGGATGCTGCTAAATATTCTACAATAATGCATAGGCAGCCCGCATAACAGAATCATCTGGCCTAAAATGTCAGTCAGGATTAAGAGACGGCATTAGATTATCTGGAGATGGGAACGAGGTATCACTGATATTTTAAAGTTCCTCAGGAGATTCCACTGTCTAGACAGGAACCTTACACTGAAAGTGGGATCCTCGGACCAGCAGCACCGACATAATGAGAACATTGTTAGAAATGTTCCACCCAGATCTCTGAATCAGAAGCTGCATTTTAACAGACCCTCTGATATGAAGTTAAAGTTTACAAAGTATTGGTCTGGAAGTTCCCTTTTAGCTAAAAAATTTGTGAATTTGTCTCAAACTAGAAATGGATGAAACATGTACTTAAAGTATATTTGGTATGCACAGATTGTTGTAATTTGATTAGTTGTCTGGGACTTTGGGTTTAATAGCTGGCTTCTGTTTACCCAACGCTGTACTGTGCACTGGAAAGTACACCAAGTGTTTAATGTGTGTTCATCTCATCCATATCCCTAAGACACAACTTCAATACAGGTGTTAGTATCATCATTTTACAAATGAGGAAACTTAGGCCAAATTTGAGTAATTTATCTACTGAAGTCAGTAGAATGGGGATTTGAACCCAGAGGTTTGGTTTCACCATGTTCTTAATCAGACCTTGAACTGGGAACAGGGACTTGATTATGTGATCCTGAACTTTTGTCATGTTTCCTACATTCTGAACTATTGGAGTATCTGGACTGTGTATATTCTGTAGTGTCTGTCTTTGGCATTCCTTAGAAGTTTGGATGGGTGAGGCAGGTGAGGTTCTGGAAGTGCCTCTGCTGTAATCCAGAAACCTCTTTTCCCTTTGTTTATGGAAACATGAAGTGAGGTAGATTTTGCTGGACTGGTTTTGTAGGTCAAAGAGAGTGAGTAGTACGATGGACAGTGTCCACCAAGGACACTTTTTCTTGACTGAATGTCACTATGTTCTCTAGGGTAGGGGAGTAGGAATGTCCACTTTTAGTCTAAAATTTACACTGCACCTCCGAGGTGATTGTGTACAGTCTCTCAGTTCTGAGCAGCAAGGAGATGTCTTAGGTGAGGAGAGGACTTTTTCTCTTTTCTCTTTATTGTCTACCTAAATTTTAAAAGGTATACAGTGGTTGGACTCCATTTTACTTACAGGAATCCTCAGAAGGAATTGTGTTTGCCAATATCAACACCCCAAAAACTCTTGGAATTGAGTGATGCCTAGCAGAGGTCATGCACCCTTTTACTTATGACTCTTGTTGGGTGATAGTCTAGTGGCTCTTCCGATTTCCTTCTAACTGTAATCCCTTCCTTGTATTACCCTTTTGGTTTTAGGAAGCAGACTAACCCAGCTCTTCATACTTTTTTCAGGGGACGGGCAAGTGGTATGAATTACAAGACCTCCAGGTGACTGACATCCTTCCCCAGATGATCACACTGTCAGAAGCGTACATTCAGGTAGGTTGGCCACAGACTTGGTCAGTACCGAGTAGTTGGGTTATGGGGTTAGTGACAGGAATGGTGTGTGTGGAGGCAGGAAGTGGGGTTGAGTCATAGCCTTGGTTAGGCTGAGTGCCTGTTGAGATACACTGAGGAATGAGATTTTATGGCCTTGAAAGTGCAGGAGCGATTTTCAGAGAAGAGAAGAGGAGGGAAGTGTTGATGATTTGTGAGTGAGCAAGGAGATTATGTGTTTGACCAGGTTAGTTTTGTAGAGGTATGTGATCTCGTTTCAAGGAGGAAGAACCTTGAATCATCAGGACACCAGCTAGGAGTCAACTCTGAAACTTTTCTCAGTTTT
Organism: Eidolon dupreanum; assembly: GCA_028627145.1. NCBI lineage: Eukaryota > Metazoa > Chordata > Mammalia > Chiroptera > Pteropodidae > Eidolon > Eidolon dupreanum. The sequence goes on along the minus strand of CM053515.1, from coordinate 52,079,119 downwards.
CTAGGCAAAGTTAACACTCTTCATGATCCTGCAGCATTTTCTACATGTCTTTATTGGAGCACCAGTAATGGTATTATTTTAACTGTCTTCTCTATTTGATTGAGAGCTGGCAGACCAGAGTGTCTGTGTGTTCTCTTTATAGCTGCCCTTGTACCTGGCAAAGAAGGAAGACTGAGACTACGAAAAAGCCATAGCTTTGTGAAAAAAAACGGGAGACCCTTCTCATCTTGGAGATAACTCTTTACTTAGCAATTTTGTCTAAGGTCATAGGCTTGACAATAAGGTTTTTTTAGAAAGGGAGTTTGGAATGGGAAGTAAGATGGGGATGGGTGGAAAAATGAAAACTGAATGAAAGGGAATTTTCTGAAAGATTATTAGTTTCAGGGGACTTAGTAAATATGTAAATGGAGCAACATGCTGTCCATTACCTAGGTTAGAATAGGTATTTGATAAATATTTATTGATTACCATCTCCTAAATATCTATTGTATTAATTTCTTACAGATTTGGAAGAGGCGAGATAATGATGAAACCAACCAGCAGGGGGCTTGAAGGAGGAATCTCGGGCTTCGCTTGGCGAGGCTTTGGCTGAAGATATAAATAAGAATACTGAAGCTGTAACTTAGGCTGACTAGCACATCCCTTGGATCAGCCTAGTTTTTATGGGTTTTCGTTCACAACAGAGCATAAGAGGGGCCACCCTGGGATGGCTCTGTGCTGTCACTGAGCTGTTCTTTGATCAGTTTATTATAGATTGATGTTCCTTTTTCCTTCCTATCTAGCTCCCCGCTAGCTTTAGCAGAGGCCCAGAACTCTTTTACAGATGTGTGTAATTCACTTCTGAGCAGATGGGAGTATCCAAAGGACAAGATAATTTCTTGTAAGCATCAGGGCCTCAGGAATAAGAATATGAAACCAGTAACATCCTTCTTCCATCATAGGTAGATAGTTTTCCTGTGGTTCTCTTCATTTCCTGATGTTTTCTTGGAATTAAATATTTTTCTGTTTTTAAACCAGCCTCACAAACTGTTTACAATCTGTCATCTGGTGGACATCATGCTTGTGTCTTCCTGTCTGCTTGGTGTGTCAGTTAGGATGCATTTGTCTCTAACAAAATAATCTGATTAAAGGTAATAAATTACAGTGGTACTTAATAAGAAGTCTGGAGGTGGGTAGTTTCAGCCTGTAGTGCAGGGCCATGTCAGGGGAGAGGGAAAAAAGGATCATAGGAAGAGCAGCTGACTGCATGCAACTCTGAGAGTCTCACCAGACTGGTGGAGACCCCAGGGCAAAGATTGCCCGTCAGAAGAATCAAACAGAAACCACTTTCATCAAGCTCAGTCATTGACTAGGAGCAGCCTGGAGAAGTGTGACCTTGGCCTGAGTACTGTGGTTGATCTGAAGATGTGGGAGAGCTGAAGATACAACAGCTCATGGCAGGCAGTCAACTACAGCAAATTCTCTTAAAGGGAGGTGGGAGCTGTGCACCTCTGGCTGCCACCCTTAACTTCTGGGACACAATACTGTCTCTATTTACCTCTACTTTTCTGACAGTTTCAATATTTTCTTTGCAGGCTCATCTTCCTCTATCCAGCTATTAAAAGTTGGCATTCCTCAAGCTAAGCCCTCTTTTCTCACCGTTTACTTTTTCCCTGGGCCATTTCAACTATACCTGTAGCTTCACTTACACTTTAATGGAGGTGGCTCCATTCTTAATCCCAGACTTCTCTGAATTTGAGAATTTAGAGCCAACTGTTTACGTGATATATTTTGGGTGTCTTCAAAGTCAAATTCAACATTGTTCAAAACCGAGCTTGTGAGTTTTCCCCTCAAACGTGGCCTCTTTCCAATGGTTTCTGTGTAGGTTCCACCATTCATCCAGTTGTATAAGCTGAACATTTATCTTTCTCCCACTCTCACTTCCCTTGTCTAATCTGTTACCAAGTCCTATCAATTTTACTTTCTGTTTCCTGAATTTTCCCACTTTTCATTCTCTGCAACTGTCTAGTCTAAGCTAGTGTCCGCTTAATCCAGGTCTAATCAGGGGAGAGAAACCATACAATAATTTGATTAGGAAAAATATAACTTCAAGAATTATTAACTATAATGGGATTGGCGTAACCAGAGATTGGCTAGTAATAAGAAAATTTTAAAGATTGTAGGAATAGCAGATAAAAAGAACAGCTACTACCCCTAAGGCTGACATAGTGTCCAAGGCTGAGATTAAGACCTTGCTGAAAATCTTGCCCCTGGAACCTGTCAGAGGTATGCTCTCTAGTGTGTTAGGAAAAGCTATTTATGGGACAGCATCTCACTTTGCTACCAAACTGCTTGAAGAGGAGGGGAGTTCCCAGTGAAGGTGCTGGGTACTGGGTGCTGCTGCCTGCTGTGCACTGCAGGAGCCAGGCACAGGGCAATCTGCGAATGCTATGGGAGCATGATGCAGGAGAAAGCTGCACATGTTACTTTCAAGTGAGCACACTAGAACTGGAAGGCAGAGCCCTTCCTTCCTGCACCATGTCTCCAGCACTCTCTGACAAAGCTTCAATGGCAGCTGGCAAGGAAAAATCTAAAGGGCCCAAATCCACCTTCACAGAGCAGGCGAAAGGGGGTGAATTTGGAGCTTAGAGGCACTGAATTGATAATTGGCACAGTTCACCCTTTGATGACTCAGCTTCAATAGGCACTCATTTATACACACTGAACTCCCATATAAAAACAAAACTATTTTTGCCTAACAAAAACAGCTACCCTTTTTATAAGAGAACCAGTTTTCAAGCGTCCAAAATGAGATGTACAGTTGCAAGAAATCCGCTGATGGCTCTTTTGGTTATACCTCAAATCCAGCCACAGCCCCACTGAATGTTCTGTTACCTAAATACTAAGTTGCAAAGTCAATTTCCAACAATTTTACATAAAAATGGGAAGAGAAAAAATGGTTAGCATACATAAATTATCATGTACATACAATAAGCAACTGGAAAATAAGGTTACAGCCTTCATTTCTGTAATTGGTCACAATGCTGTAACATACGTATTCTTTCACTACCCCTTCCATGTTTACTCTGCCCAGAGCTTGAGCATCAGCCTGGGATTCTTTATCTGGTAAAGGGCCCCAAATCTTAAGTCTCTAAGGGCCTGACTCCTTAATTATCCTGCTCCTACCTCCTTTTCGTTGTTGCTGTAATTTTCCATTAATCTTTACTATTGGATGTACACCATCTTGCCTGCACTGTGTAGGAGTACCCAATTTCCTCTTGGTAATCAGGAGCAGTCACAGAAGTAGATTACACTTTCCCACCTTGCATGTTTTTTTCTTTGCCCGTTGGGTCAGTAATATGAGGAGCCCAAAATGTCCAGGTGGTAGTCTCATCTTCCAACTCAGTGGAACCATTGTGTCTTCTGATGGAAGCATTCCTCCCTTGGGAACTAAGATCTATAAACTAGCAGAGCTTTAAGTTGCTGGGACAGGAAGCAATGATTCTGCAAGGTTATGAGGTGTGATAGAGCAGTCACTCCAACATCTACCCATTTTCTAGACCCACATACTTAGACTATGGGGGCAAGAGTACCATACAATGGTCTGTTATTCAAAGTATAAACTGCATCCTGTAAAATGATATCAAATGGTACTGTAGCTGAGTTTTCAGTCAGTCAGTCCACCATTCAATTAGGCTAGCTGCTTTCAGATAGTGGTATATGGTGGTAAGACCGTTTAAATCTATGGACCTGAGCCCATTGCTGCACTTACTTTGTTGTGAAAAGAGTTCCTTGATCAGATGCAATACTGTGTGTAATGCCATGGTAGTGAAAAGGCATTCAGAGTCCATAGATGCTGGTGTTGATCAGGGAAGACTATGGGCAGGGAAGGCAAATCCATATCCAGAATATATGTCTATTCTTCTGAGGACAGTTCTCTGCCCCCTCCATAATAGAAGATGGTAATTGGCTCGGCACCAGGTAGGTGGCAAATCCCCACAAGGAATGGTGCCATATTGGGAACTCAGTGTTAATGCCTGCTATTGGCACATTAGGTCAAGGAAAACGGAAGTCCATGCTGTTGAGCCCATGCATAGCCTCCATCCCTGCAACTATGGCTCACAAACTCACTGAGCAAGCACTTGAGGTGGCTGGAGAAAGCCTGCTGGCTGACATCCACAGTGCATGTCACTGGTGTATTACTAGTTATTAAGAGTCCTCTGCGGTGGATGCCTTTTGGTGGGCATTCATATGGAATACAAATATTTCATAGTATATACTCATTCAAGGAATATACATACCTCTTTCCCAGACTTCTTTTTCACTGGCCTTGTAATCCTGTTTCTTTTGAATCCCTGACTGTGAGTCAAGCCATTGGCAACTGCCCATGAATTAGTCTAGATTTGTACTTCTGGCCATCTTGCATTCCAGATATAGTGGACAACCAAATACACTGCTTGAAGTTATGCCCAATAGAGGATTTTCCTTCACTAACTGTCCTTCAACATCACTTTGAATAGGGATGAAGTGCTGCGACTGTCCACTTGCAGGTCGTACCAGCATATCATACAAATCCATCTATAAAGCAGGCTTGTGTTTTGTCTTCCTTGGTCCACTGGTCTTAAGGAACCTCCCAGGAGACAATGCAATAGGAGCTGGTGTCAAACGAATGTGAGCCACCTGCTCACGTAACTTGTGCTTTTCGGACCTGCCTGAGCTTGGTCTCATGTACTAGTTCCACTTTCTAGATTGTATGCATGTGTCCAACATTATAGCTATTTGAGTCAGAAACTGCTAGTTTATGAGGGGAGGTTCAGGCTGCATGGTCATCTGATGTCCCATGGTTAGGTGTTCTGTCCCTACTGTGGCCCAGAAGCTAGCCAGAGCTGTTTCTCAAAAGGAGAATAGGTATCTGCAGAAGAAGAGGGCATAGACTTGCTCCAAAATCCTGCAGTATAATTCTCCTATTGGTCCTGGCCATGGACTCTATAGAGCATTCTTGTTGGACATGGACACTTCAAAATATAATTGGATCTCCTGGAGTATAAGGCCTAAGTAGTAGAGCAGCCTACTGTATAGCCTAAACTTACTGCTGAAAATACTCTTGTCCTAGTCTCACCTTGAATCTAGCAGCTTTACAGCTGTGAGTCTGTAGTTCGGTCAAAGCAGCACACTCACATGTCGTATATGTTGTCTTCAAAAACCAAAAAAGCCTACCAAACATTGTGCCTTTTTAATTTTTTAACCCTGCCTGAGCAGGTGGTAGTGGGGTGGTGATGGTGGTAGGGTGTTAGGTACAGTTACTTGTCTTTCAACATGGAGGGGATATTTTGACATACTTTAGAGCGTTGATCCCCTGCCCCAACCCCGAAACATCTCTGAGGTGGCAAACCCTTGAATTTTGGGGGGGAGGGGATTACATTCTACCCTCTTGTTTGCTTGTCTTACTAAGGCATCTAAAGTACTTGGTACTTTTGGCTCATTGGATCCAATCAGAATGTCATCAATGAGTAGACTGATGTTTTGTGGACTGTCAAGCTGATCAAGATGTCTGTGGACTATAGTAGTGGTCCCCAACCTTTTTGGCACCAGGGACCAGTGCTCCTATGAGAATCTAATTGATGATCTGAGGTGGAGCTGAGGTGGGGATGCTAGCACTGGGGAGTGGCTGAAAATAGTGATGAAGCTTCACTCGCTGGCCCACCGCTCACCTCTTGCTATGCAGCCCAGTTCCTAACAGGTGACGGACCGGTACTGGTTCGTGGCCTGGGGGTTGGGGACCCTTGGACTATATTATGGTAGAGAATGGCAGAACCGACATTGTTCTGAAGCAACACTGTGAAGATACACTGCTGACCATGCCAGGTAGAAGCAAACTACTTCCAGTGATCTTTATAAATTGATCTGGAAAAAAAGGCTTTAGCTGCGTGCTGAGTGCCAGGGGCTCTGCTGCACCACATCTGGGAAAACAGCTTCAACTGGAGTCACCATCTGATTAAGTTTATGGTTGTCTGACGTCACTCTCCAAAATCAATGTGACTTCTGCACAGGGCCTCTGCCACTATCGTTCTGGTCTAAGCTATTGTTAGTTTCTTATTACAGTGATCTCCTAACAAGTATCTCCATATTCCCTTGTCCCCTCCCTTTAATTCATTCACACTTTAGCCAGAATAATCTTTTAAAACACAAATCTAACAAAAACATTTCTCCCCCACACTGTGATCCCCTCCCGAAGACACTACTTCGGCTCTTAGGATAAACACTGGAATCCTGACGCTCTCTAGCCTCACCTCTCAGGAAGTTTCTTCTTGTCCTCGATCCCAGGCTCATTGACCTTGTTCAGATGTACCACAGGATGACACAAGGCTTTTGTGCCATCTGCTTCCTCTGCTAGGGATGTTCTCTCTTTCCCTTTTAATTCTTGCTCTTTATCTCTCTGACCTCGCATACCTACTCAGTACCATGTATATCTCTAATTGAAAGCACTTATCACACTAAAATATTCCATTTTTTTTCTGTGATTCTATGAATAATGTCTGTCTTTCTAATTAGACTCTAAGTTCCAAAAAGATAGACAGGAACTGTTTCTTTTGTATCCAGCCCTAAAGAAATGCTTGGCACTTAGGAGTCAATTAATAATGTTCATTGAGCAAATGGCATCATGCTAAGCCTGTGTTCTCTGTATCCGTCTTTTGCACAAATGGTCTTTACACTCTCTCAAGATGTTGACAGTCAATGCTATTGTCTGAAAGGTTAGGGACAACTGCTCAGAGCTGACTATAATGTCCTGTGTGCAGTAGCTTAAGGTCCTTTGTGGGTGACATATGGCTTGCTTCTACCACTACTGTCTGAGCCAGGGGCCTGGCATGCATGTCTTAACAGCTGTGATCCCAGCATACGCTTCCTCTTTTGGAGACCTCAGGCTCTGGCCAGTTTGAACCACAAATGAGAAAGAAATGAAATTCATGCTTCCTAAGCCAGAAGTCACAAAGGAAAACACATATAAATTTAAAAGACATATGATACATAGGGGGAAATTTGCAGCCTATTGGACAGTAAATAAATGAACATACTTATATATTTTTACTGGGAAGACAATAAAAAGAACATTCCAATGGAAAATCAGGTAAAACACCCACATTTCACAAAAGATAAAATATAAATGGCCAATAAATATGTACAAAATATTTACTTAGTAACCAAAGAAATGAAAATTAGAACAGGCTGCAAGTTCATTTAGCAAAGATTCGAAAGCCTGCTAATACCCAGGTTGGCGAGAGTAGAAAAGAGGCGCTTACTTACTATTAGGCGAGAAGTTGGTACCGTACACACAGAGAGGCAGTTCGGTGTGACAGCCCATATGAAAAGTAAAGAGGTGCACAGTTTTCATCCCCAAACTTCACATCTTGGAATCGATTCTAAGGAAACAATCAGACTAGTAAACAAAGATGTATGTGCCAGGAATTTTATTCTTCACAACCTTGTTGATAATAGTTGTTTAAAAATGAGTTTGTATCAAGAAAAAAATCTTATGTGACAATTAGCAGTGATGACAGGTATCTATATTTATTGACCTGGAAAGGTTATTTGTATGTATGTATGTATGTATGTATGTATATGTATTTAAATGTATCGAGGTAGCATTGATTAATAAAATTATATAGGTTTCAAGTGCACAATTCGATAATACATTATCTGTATATTATATTGTGTTCACCACCCAAAGTCAAATCTCCTTCCTTCATTTATGTGACCCCCTTTACCCTTATCTACCTCCCACTTTCCCTCTGGTAACAACTAAACTGCTGTCTGTGTCTATGAGTTTTTTGTTTGTCTTGTTCGTTTGTTGCTTTCAGTTTCATATCCCACATATAAGTAAAATCACATGGTTCTCAGATTTTTCTGACTTATTTCACTTAGCATGATAATCTCAAGATCTATACATGTTGTCGCAAATGGCAGTATTTCATCTTTTCTTATGGCTGAGTAATATTCCCTTGTACATATATATGTACCACATCTTTATCCAATTATCTATTGAAGGGCACTTCAGTTGTTTCCATGTCTTGGCCACTGTGAATAATGCTGCTATGAACGTTGGGGTGCATATACCTTTATGGATAAAAGTTTTCAAATTTTTTGAGTAGAGAACCAAAAGAGATTGCTGGGTCATGTAGTAATTCTATTCTTAATTTTTTGAGTAACCTCTGTACTGTTTTCTGTCGCAGCTGTACCAGTTTACATTCCCACCAGCAGTGTATGAGGGTTCCTTTTCCCCCATAACTCTCCAACACTTGTTATCACTTGTCCTGTTGATGACAGCCATTTTGACAGGCGCGAGGTGGTGTCTCATTGTGGTTTTGACTTGCATTTCCCTAATTGTGAAGTTGAGCATCTTTTCATATGTCTCTTGGCCATTTGTGGTTCTCTTGGGAGTAGTGTCTGTTCAGGTCCTCTGCCCATTTTTTAATTGGATTGTTTGTTTTTTTTTGTTGTTGTTCAGTTGTGTGGGTTCTTTATATATTTTGGATATTAACTCCTTATTGAAGGCATTGTTTGCAAGTATCTTCTTCCATTGGAAAGGTTATTTTTAAATGAACAAAGTGGTTTACAAAGCAGCATGCATAGGATGTTCCCATTTTTAAAAAAATTGTTATATCTGTTTCTGAATATGTGCAGAGAAAAGTTTGGAATGATTTATAATGTTACAATGATTTTGTTGTGGATTTTAAACCTCAGTCATTAATCAGGCAGACATAAATGTCAACGTCTTTATTTCTCTATAACTGAACTCATTTTGGCTCTTAAGCCCCCAAACTTCCTATTTCCACTTGAAACTAACTCAGTCTTTTATTTTTTAATCCTCAGTTCCTTTTAGGTAACTACCCACTGAGTCCTGCTTCCCTTCCCCTGGGAATGACTTACAGATTGCCCTATCATGAGAAGAGATGTCAGTGACATGTTCTCCCTGGCCCTCCACCAAAGCACCACTCATCTTTCCTGATTTCTACCTTCTTGTGCTCACATTGGCTACACATGTCTGACTTCTGCTCCTTTCAAGGTCCTTGAAATCAGTCAGTACTTTGTCTTCAATCATGGCTTTTTGTGGGCGCACCATTTTGTCTACAGTGAATTCTGACAGCCTTTTGAGCTGTGGGGTGTGTTTGCTCTCCTGCATCATGCAGGAGGCACCTCTGAGAAAATCCTCTGGCCTGTCTAGGCCCCTCTTTTGGGCCGTCCTCTTCCCTCTTTTTGATGTCGTGCTGTAGGCAGCCTTCTCTGAGGAACTCTTGTTCTCCTTATGCCACATCCTGGAAAATGAAGAACAAGTCTCTTTTGCTCTTGGGCCCTAATGCCTCCTGGGGCTTCTTCGCTGCCTTCCTTTGGGGTGCAGGGTGCTGGATACACCCCAGGGAACCTCTGACTCTCAGCTGTAGCCACTTCTTGCCAATTCTCTCCTACCAACTAGTCAGCTCCTGTACTTCTGAGTGAAGCTTCCTTTTCCATGAACAGGAGCTCTTCCTCATGCTTGCTTGTGGGATGGACTATTAATGCCTCCCCTTCTTCACACTTTGGGTCTTCATCTTCCCAACCAAGCTTTTAAAAAAATTTAAAACACTCTTCTCTCAGAGACTTTGGTCTTGCAGTTGAAATAATGGTTTTCAAGACAATAATCTGTTATAGAAGTACAAAAATATACTTAAAAGTTTAAATGCAGAGGCCAAGGATTTGTGTACATCAAACAGCAGGTTTCTAGTAAGCTCTCCCTTGTGCTTCAATGGTGGAGTAGTGCAGGCAACGGATTCAAAAGTCTGTAACTCCATGTCAAAGTATCCATCCTGCTATAGGGCTCTCCTGGGATTGGTGGGATTGTGGGTGATTCCCACTCTTGTTTAGTCTGCAGTTTATAAACTTTTAACAATAATTTCTTTTATAACGGGAAATATAATGACAGAAGTTATTTTATAAATAAAAGGACATTTCCAGGCAATTACACCTTTACTGTTAAAGGTTTATTTATTCACTTTCTGTATATTTTGATTCCTTAGCACCCTAACAACCTCACCTCATCATGGTGAGTGGTCTCTGGGAGAGGGGAGGGTAAGAGGTGGGGGCCGGCCTGGAAGCAATTTTAAGAGGGAGAGGCAATATGGACATCTACTTCTCCATCAAGGAGGGGAGTGAGGTAGACCCCCACTTGGCTACCCCCGGGGTGAGGCTGTGGCTTCTGCATCATCTTAAGGAACGGTGTCTTTTTCTCTTTAGCACAAGGAATCTCGGACTTTGTTAACATTGTTACCGGCGTTGGATCACATAGGAACTGATCTTTATCGTGCACAACCCCACATAGCTTTGAGAAGATAAATCAGAGCAGAACTAGAATCAACCTGGAATTTCAAACAAAGGTTGGAAGTTCACTTGACAAAAAAGAGAAAAAGAAAATTCCTTTTTACCTCTTAACAAAGTGACAGCTCTTAAGCAGCAGAGCATTTCAAATTTGCACCGTCCCACCACGCTTGAGTCCCCGACCACGCCAGGTATTTCCTGAATTTTTTTAAAAAGCTTAAAGATTTCACGTCTATCTTTTATGGTACTTTATGGTCTCATCTTTTATTCCTCTGAATTTTGAATTTTGCGAAAGCATTAGCAAAATAATTACAAAAGTTAGTGTCCTGCATACATGGAGATTGAGTGAGACAGACCAGCTTTTACCCTGCCATCCTCTTGGAGCTGGGGACGGAGTCTGTGGCTGATGCGTTCACCTCAGCCCAGCCCGGGGGGTCTATGAGAATGGGTTGGCTCCAGTAGGGTGAGAGGGCTGGTCCTGAGCTGGAGCCCCTTCTCACAGACATCCTCCAGAAGACACTGACGACTGCGCCTCACACCCAGAGAGGATGTGGCTCTGGTTTTGGACTGTGTTTACAGATAGGTTGGACAAGATCAACACAGGGCACAAGTTGCGAATTCGTGGTCCACCAGTTTAAGGTCCTTTTGAGGAAAGAAGAAGAGGGAAGGCGAGCATGGGTGTGAAGGCTTCTCTCCAGTGGGGGCAGAGAGCTTGAGGAGGAGCCTTGTCATGAGGGAGATCTCTGGAGTTCTGGAGATGGCCTCACTGGGCCTCACTCAGTTCCCCCTTGGCAGCTGAGGAGAATGAAGGCCAGCAAGGGGGCACTGTATCTTGGCTGTGGACCTGTGGCCAGTTGATGGCAGATTTGGGACCAGGGCCTAGGCCTCCTGTCCCAACCCACTCCTCTTTCTGTTTCAACAGGGATGGAAGGCCCAGCTCTTCCTGGTGCTGGGGAAAGGTGGCTGCCGCAGTCTCCTGGGCAGCTCCTTGGACCCCCAGGTCCTACTAGCTGTCATTAGTAGGGGAGCGATAATATCAAACTGGTCCCTGTGGGACAGGCCTGGATTGGGGGAGACATTTCCTCTCCATTTCCTCCCCACCACCTCCCACAGGGACTTGTGATTCTGGAGGGTATGAGGAGCAGGGCTGGGCTCCCCCTCAGATGAAAGAGGTGAACTCTGAGGTGTAAGCTCTGGGAGGGCAGGGGGCTCACTGCTTTATTAATAATTCTAGCTCTTGCCCTTAGAAGGTGGCCTGGTCATAGGCACTCACTACATTTTAAAAAAGTGAGTGAAAGAATGAATAAATGGCCATCGTGTTAGGGGCTAGCTCCAAGCAGGATTGTAAAGTGGACCAAGTTTGCTTTCCAGGGACTTCAAATGCACTGTTGTTATATCTGTCCCTCTCAGGATCACTGCCCTGCCCTGAGGCACCTGATCGCAGAGGCCGTGTGGGACCCAACCCTCCATCCTAAGGTGCTACCTCTGACTTATACAATGATAAAGAGGGAAAGGCGGCTCAGGAGGGAGGGTCAGATGATGGTGCAGTTCCTGGCACATGAGGGGATAATATTTTTGGGGAGCAAAGTCTGATTTCGCCTGAGTTATAGGAAAGGTTGGCCTTGGTCTGAACACATCAAATAGTGAAGATCAGGAAATCCAGAGCATGAGCTGTGGGGGAGCCTCAGGATCCTTGAGCTGGGGCCTGTGAGTGGGAGGATGGAGCAGCCAGCAGCATGGCTGCCTCTCCCTGCTTGGGAAACAGAGGAGTCCCCTCCGGATGGATGCAGGACCCGCCCCCTCTCCTCTCTCCAGTTGGGGGCCTGGACTCACCTGGCTGCAGCTTTGAGTTCTCATTAGAAGTGCGGGCTGTGTACACACTGGAGAGGACTGACCGTTGTGCACGCCCCCAGAGCCTGCCACAGGGACAGCATTAGGACTTTGCACTCCACTCCATATTCCTGGTTCAGAGGGGGACTGGAGGATCCTCCCAGAAGGGGCAGCTCTTCCTCCACCTACCCCCAGGTGGATGTGACTTCCTAGACCCTTTCAGGCCATGCCCTAAACCATGGGCTTCCAGCCTTCTGGATTTAGAGCCAGAGGAGGTGGGATGCTCTGCTTAGCCAAGGACACCCACTTTGCACGTACACACACACACACACACACACACAAAACTCTGAACAATCCTGTTCCACAATGCACATCAAACCCCACTCCTTACAGCTGCCCTCTCCCTTCCCAGATTCTTCCTTTTTCATTCTTTTGTGGCTTTTTCTTGACCCCTCTGAGTCTGCCTTTTCTATCTTAAAACAATGGGGGGAGGGGGCTGCCCTGGACCCCAGGAGGGGGCTTCTGCGGATCGTGGGCCAAAGAAGGTGGGGGGCTCTGGGAGCTGGGGAAAGTCCTAGGACCATCTGAGATGAGAGGGCTTACCTGGCAGGTGGTGTGGGCGTCCCAGCCCCTGGACACCAGGCTCTGCAGCTGCAGTAAGTGCTGCTCCACAAACTGCTCGCACTGAGGAAGGAGACAGACAGGGTGTGGATGGACCCAGGCCCATTGCAGGACTGTTCTGCCTTGTGCTGTCCTGGCCTCTCCATGTATTTGGATCATTTCAGGGCCCCCTCTGACCCTGTGCAGGTCCAGGCATCAGCCCCCTGAGCAGCTGCCATGGGCCAAAATGTAGGTATCTGTGGAGATAGCTAGAGACATTGGACGGAGGGTCCCGAAATGCAGGCAGAGGGCCAGAATCTTAACTACCAGCATGCCTCAACCCAAATTTCAGTTCTAGAAGAAATCTTAGAGCTCATCTGGTCCTTGAGACCTGATATGCTGGGCAGTGGAGAGCCCTGGAAGTTACTGACCAGGAGCACCAGTTCAGAAAGCTGCCTCCTGGGTTCTATCTTATTTATGAAGGGAGTTTACTGTCATTGATTCTCAGTACTGTGACTCTAGGACCTCTCCTTTTGCAGGTGGGTTTGTCCTTAGTGAGTTACACTGGGAAGAGGGGTGGGGCTGGGACAGGATGGAGACAGGCCCAGCATCACAGAGAAGAGGCCAAGCCCGGTCCTGTTCCACTTGGCCCCGGCATTATCCATCTCCTAACAGATAACCAGCCTCGCACTTCATCTAAGAGGAAGGACTGCTGGACCTCCGCACCCATGCCCTTCGTCCAGAGGCTGCTCCTGACCACAGCAGGTTTTGCCCTATTATGGTCCCACCGTTATGTGACCCATGTCCTGTCTGAGCTCCTCAAGGGCAGGGGTCTGGCCCACTTTTTGTGTCTCTGGCTGGGAAGCCTTTCCTTGCTCAACCCTCCAAAGCGGGAAGACCCTGGGTCCCGAGTCCCCATTGCCTGCCCCTACCTTTTGCCTGTCCATCCAGGAGCCGAGGCAGGCCTGGCGCATTGCCTCTGGTGCAGTCTGCTCACTGCTGTTCCCTGCCTGGGTGGTCACGAACATGCAGAGGTGGCACTGGGAGTCTTGTGGTAGCCATTCTCCCGGCGGGGACCCCAGAGCGGTGAGGCCTAGACAGGAAACAGTCAAGGTTGCCCTACAGAAGTGCTTGGTTCCTGTCCTCCCTGGTGCATGCAGGGGGACCAGAGAGGGAGGGGTCCTGCAGGGCTGGGGGAGAGGGGATGAGAGTGGGCAATGTCAGGGCTAAGGCAGCAGGCTCACCTGGGTTACTGCCATCCTCGCTGGAGCACCGGAGGACAACGCCGCAGACCAGCTGGGGCAGCATGTGGTCCATCAGACTGTCCAACAGGATGACAGTGTAGCGCTGGGCCAGGCATTGGCAGATGCCGCCCGCCACCAGGGGTACCACGTTGCACACCTGGGCCACAGCCCCGGCCAGCACACCCTGGGGTGGGGGGGCGGCAAGAGAGGGCAGGATGGAACCTTCCCTTGCAAGGTCTACCCTGTGCTGGCATCAGATAGGCACTTGGTAGACATTCCCTTGTTTCCTTCTGAGAACTATTATGCTGTTTACAGATAAGGACACGGAACATCATAGAGTCCAGAGAACTTGCTCAGAGTCAAAAAGGGAGCTCAGGAGCCAGGCTGTGGACCCAGCTCTGACTCTAAACACTGGAATTGCCAAAAGGGTCACAGCCAGCCCAGAGATGTGGGCATCGCCAAGGTCACACGACAGCCTGGGGGTGGTGGAACCACATCTGTGTCTTCTCCCTCCTGACGCATAGGATTAGTCTGTGGCTCCCAGAGCCAGCGCCCAGCATGTCCTTGGTTTCAGGGGCTCTGAGGGAAGCCAGGTGTTTCCCACTCACTGCAATTCCAAACACGAGGTCTGAGCTGAAGGGCAAGGAGGGAGGCGGCAAACACACGGCTCATGCCTTCACCCCTTCATTCACTCAACCAATACATATAAAAGACCTGCATGTAACAGGCTGGCCTTGGCCCTGTGGGGAGTAGGCACAGGAAAGTGTATTCTCTGGGATGTGACACCTTCCAAATGAGTACATTTAACCAAATGTACCCACCTGCTTGCATGGGAACCCACACTTGTCCTCCCCCCCTGCAATGACAAGTGGGTGATCCTTGCTCTGTCAAAGGCCAGCCCATCCACTTGTGCACTGGGTCAACCTGTCCCCACCTTCGCAAATGCTTCTCCCTGCATCATCCTCTCGGTCTTGCCTTGTTACTTCCCCCAGTGATGAATGAGACTTGGGGAGTGAGTCTCATTCTTCCCAGTGATCAGTCTCATCAGCCTATGAACATGCTAACATGGATTCCAGCATTGAAAAGCCTCACCCATTTCTACTCCCCTTCCCAGAAAGACTTCTTGAAAGACTTGTCCATACTTGCTGCTCCACTTCTTCCTCTCCCTTCTCCTTAGAGCCCACTCCATTTTGGCTTCTGTCTCTACCCAAACAGCTCTCAAGGTCACAACAACCTCTGGTCATGTCCCGTCTTGATCCTCCGGCAGCCTTCAGCCCAGTTCACCACTCCCTCCTTGAAATACTCTGTTCTTTTAGCTTCTGTGACATCAAACCATGATCTTCATCCCCCCGCCCAGTCCCCATTTCACTGGCCGTTCCTCCTCAGGCTCTTTATCTGGCCCATGCCTTTGCTTGACCAGGCCTTCCTCACCATGTCCCAGGGTGATCCCACCCATTCCCTTGGAGTTGGATTTTTCCGTAGCCAGCAACTCTCAGATTGCTGCTGTGATCTGACCTGTCCCTTAAGTCTGGGTGTTCAGCTGTCTGCTTGACATACCCTCTTGTGTGTCACACAGGCATTTCGAACAACACACGTAGGAAAGAACTCCTTATTTTTCTGTTCAAGCCGGTTTCCTCTCAAGTTTATCCACCCCAGCTGGTGGTTCCCCAAGCCAAAGTCCACAGAGTCATCACTGGTTCCTCTCTTGTGCTCACTCCTCAAGTCCCATCCATCACCAAGTCCTGTTGCCAGCCTCACAAACATACCCCAGTCTATCTTCTTGTTTCCATCCCCTCCTCTACCCTCTCTCATTTCGATTTCTTCAGAATCTCCTAATTATTTTTCTTGCTTTCATTTTGCTTCTCATCGGCCTAATGCGTCCTTTAAACAGCAGGAGAGCGATCTTTCTGAAGTGTAAATCAGATCACAGTGGCCACTGCTTGACACCCCTCACTAACTGTAAATTACGTTCAGAATAAAATCCAGCATTTCTTAACTCAGCTTAGACCTTTCTGTATGGCCTCGCTGTGACTACCTCTCTGCTTTCTTCTCCGACCACTCTCACCCTGGCCTGCCTGCTGGAGCCACACTGACTCTCTGTTTCTTAAGCTTGCCAAGCTCATTCTTGATGGAGATTCTTTACCCATCAGAGCTTTGTTGACCTCTAGGTCTCAGTTTAATTGTCACTTCCTCAGAGACTCTCCCTGACCAACCAGCCTAACCCCCACTCCCGTCACAGTCCCTCACCTCATTTTGATTTTATTTGTGACTAGACTGGGCAATCTGAGCTGCCCTTCCCTTGTCCCCAGTGCCTCTCTCTGTGCCTTCACCTACTCACGCAGCTATCCACCCACAGCCAGAGTGACCCAGATGGCACCCAGAAGACCTGGGTTTCCCTAAGGGATCTCCTGGGTCCTGGCGTCCTACATCTGTGAGAGGTCACCAAGCCCTGACTGTGGGTCTCTAAGAAGGTGGCCTGGCACTCCTTCTGTAGCAATAAGGAAAGACAAGCTGAGTGGTGACCAAGGAGTCACTTTCCATGGGCTCCTTCTTAGCGTGGACCCGCTGTCACAACTCCTAGCTATGGAGGACTGAAGGAGGGTGGCAATGGACAGCAGTGGGCCCGGCCCCTCCTGGAAGGACTGACCATAGCTGCTAATGTAGATTGGAGTGTTGGCCCCAGCAGGTACTTCCTCAGCCCAGAGCCTGGGTCCCAGAGTCTTCCGCCCAGCACCTGACACTTGCCATCTCCTCTCTCACCAGCCTACATCCTAAACCTTCAAGCTGGCCCCAACCCCTGCCTGGATGCCTGTCCAGAGTTGCTCACTCTTTATGAAGCCTTGGAGCAGAGATGCTGAAATGTAAGCAGCCTGTTTGGGATTAGGGTGAGGATTTTCAGAGCATCGTGTCCAGGGATGTAGCTGGGGTCTGCTCAGGGGCTTGCCCAAAGAATGGAGGACTGCTGACCTCATCTGTTTTAATTCTCTGCTCTGAACCATCACTCTCTGAAAAAAATCTCTCCACCACAATGCAAACTCGGGAAAGCAGGGACCTCGTCTGCTGCTGTGAGTTCTCAGTGACCAGATGGCCTGTGGGTGCCCATCTGAGAGGGGCTGATGGGGCAGAGCCTCTCCTCACTTGGGCCCTATTTCAGAGCAGGGCATCACTGGGCGATGGTCACTATACGTCTGGAAGTTTCCAACTTCTGTATAGGTAGGGAAGGGAGTCCGTCTGTGGAAGTTCTCCTTTTGAAAAATTAAAGCACCCTTTCTATAGAGATCACTGGGGATTCTTCTCTACCAGGTGCTGGGCTGCTGGAGGACAAGACTGGGTCTCATTTGTTTTTGTGCTTTGACACCTAGCATAGTGCCTGCCTGGCATAGAGTGAGTGCCTAATGTTTGCGGAGTGAACTCCTGGCACCTACTGGGCCTGAGCCTGAGCTCCAGGGTCCCCAGGATGGGCACAATGCACAAATGGCTCTCCTTCTAACTTCTGGCAGCCAGCTGGGCCCTGACAGGGGTGTGAGGAGGAAGGGGAAAGTGGAGCTGAAGCTGAGGGGAGCCTCACCTTGGGAATCATGGCTTGGATCCGCTTGATCAAAGTCCTGCAGAGCCAGCAGAAGGGGAGAGGAATGGGGAACTGCTGCTCGGAGAGAGCCTGAGGGAGAGAATGACAGGGGGAAGCTTGGCCGGCACTGACAGAAGCCTCCTCCAGGCTCTGCCTTCCCTTCTTCCCCTCCTGCCTCAGGCCGTGCCTAGAGCTGCTGCTCTCCCTTCTGGTTCTGCCCCTCCCAGGGCCCAAGTGGTCATGCACCTTGGCTATGTTCTAGCTCTTGGATCCTCACCTATCTGGTTTGAGGGACCACCAGTGTGGGGCCTCCCTTACCTGTGTCTGAGGCCTGGGCCTCGCCTGGAGAGCCTCAGGCAGCACAGGGAGGACCAGCTTGTCCAGCAGAGGGTCCGGCAGCTCTGGCTCCTGCCCTGGCTCAGGATGCCCAGCTCTGCAGAGACCGAGGTACTTGCAGATGGCCCTGAGGTTCTAGGGAACAACACAAGGTGAGGGGGTGCTAAGGGTTGGGGAGGGAACTGCATTTCTGCTTAGGCTGGCTGAAGGACTCAGGGACCAGGCCCACTGTCTTTGGGTGTGGAATAGGGGAGAAGGCTGGGTGGGCCTGTGGTTTAGAACTCTGTAGTGGACATGAGGGAGACAAAAAGGCAGAGATGGGACCATGTAAAGACTCTAGGGCAGGTGTCTGGGAATGTGCATGAATGAGCACGAGCATGTGTATTTGTGAGAATGAATGAGTGTATGCATGTATGTGAGAGTGTGTATGAGTGTGCTTGTGTGTGCGAGTGTGTAACAGGTGAGTTACAGTGAAATCGAGTGTGTATGAGTGTGTGACAGTGTATGCTCATTTGAAGGGTGTGAGGGTGTGTGTGGTGCTGGCGAGTGTGCAGGCCCGCTGTGTACAGCTGAGCAGATGGGCTGAGAGCTGGGCACCTGGCTGAGGGGCACTGCTTTTCCTGGACTGGTTGTGGGCAGGGTCTGCGTGTGTGTGGTGGACCAGAGGCTGTGGGTGTGGGCGGGCATGGGAGTTGTATGGGCAGGCAGGTCGGTGGGCCCTCACAATCTGGCTCTGGAAGTAGTCGATGACCAGCGGGAAGTAGAGGTCGAGTACATGGCGGCATTGGGGCACCAGCAGCTTCAAGGGGAGGACGTCACATTCATGCTCCAGGAACTTCTGCGTCATGTTCTGGGAGGCAGGCGGGAGTCAACAAGGATGGACAGGGGACAGACAGTCAGCCCGGCCTTCCTGAGGTCTGCCTCTGCCCAAGTGCCTGCATGCAGGGCCATCACCTGACAAACCTGCCACCTTTTCCCCAGGGCACTGGAGTTCAGAGAGCGCCAAGGACTTAAGTGGCTGGGCACAAGTAGGGCCTCTTCCCCCTCCAGAACAACCTTCTCCAGCTTTGCTGCTGAGCTTCCTTCTAGAGCCCTCTCCTGGCCAGGAGGCACCTGGAGTCCCCCAGCAATCCCAGGGCTCACCCACGTCCAGGAAATGGCCCCTTTAAGGGGTTAACTTCTTCTTCCTGCTCTGTCCCCCATCTCTGTCCTCCCAGCTTCATCCAGGGTCTGAACCTCATCACCTGGAAAATGACCTCCTTGGTCATCTTGGTGAGGATGTGGGTGATGTCCTCACATTCCTGGCACAGGTCATCCTGGGGAGAGGGCACACAGTGTGGGGGACGTGAGTGGGGGTCATGCTCCCAGGTCAGGTAGGTGAGGCTCTTAGATGTGTAGAGGATGACAGGGCACTCCAAGGCACAGGCAACTGCACACCATCACATTCTATCCAATCCCATCCCATCCTATTCCCTCCCCTATGGGGGCTCCAATCCCTCAGGCCCACCCAGAGCCTACCCAGCACCCTCTACCCTAGACCTTCAGCTCAGTGCATCTTTGGGTAGTACTCACGGCTTCTGCATGTCCCCAGACCTCCTGTAGGCAGTGCCCTAGTTTTCTGCACTGCAATGCTTGCTCCAGGCTTTGGCACCAAAACACAGGGCCCTGGGCACAGGCCAGGGGCAGGGTGGTCCAGACAGCTGCTGTTTGGGGCCAGAACCGTCTTGGGATCCAGGCCACACCTGGCACCCTGACCTCACCCCACTGCCAACCCAGTTTTATTGGTAATGCATGGCCATTAAATATGCTACAGTCAGACAGCTCTGGGCCACCTGCTCTAGTGCCACCAGCTGTGTGACCTTGCACAAGCCTGGAGCCTCTCGAAACCTCAGCTTCCTCATCTTTAAAATGAGGCTACTATACAGACTAGGGAAATACCTAGCATAGAGCCAAAGCTCAGTAAACAGTGGAGATGATCCCGATGCCCCTCCACACTGGCCTCAGGTGGGAGGGAGGTGGAAAGAGTTTGGAAAACTCACCAGCACCTGGGCCACAGAGTGTGGACAGCAGCAGCAGCCAGAGCAGCAGGTGCGACTTGGCCATGACGCCTCCACAGTCTGGACACTGCTTGGGGCCCTTATAGCTGCGGGCAGGGGTATGGAGGAGGGTCCATGTGGGAGTAGCAGTGACCTTAGTGTTTGCCTTTGTCCTGGAGAGCCCTCCAGGTGCTTTGATCCTACCTTTTCCCAGCAGTGACACTCCTAGCTGCCCCGCCCCTGCCCCCACCGCTGCCCACCCCACTTCCCTGCCTGACGCCTCTTCTTGCTTTCTTTGCCCCTTGCCCTAACTCCCATGGGCCTAGACTGGACTCCTGGCTCCTTCCAACCAGGGGGATTTTGAGCCTCTACATTGGGCCCACTTCCCTGGGCTATGGGAAGAAAACTGAGACAAGGCCAGGGAAGTCAGAGTGACTTCCTTCCAACTTCACCCAAGACCTCTTGGGCTTCCTCTGCTCTTGAGCAATGCTCTTAAGAGCTTCCTGCCTGGCTCTTGACTGAGGGCAAGCACCGGAGGTGCAAACTGGGGACCTTCCTAGGCCACCCTGTCCTTATGTTTTTCCTCAGAAAACACCTCTGTTTCTATGCACACATGGTTGGCCTTAGCCAGAAGAGTGTTTACATGAAATGAAGAGGAAACAAAATGCTAGAGCATGTGAGACAGGGGTGTGGGAGCTGAGATTCCCACAGTGGCTCTTGGACAGTCCTACCCAGGGGATGCTGCTGTGTCCCTACCCAGAGGATACTGCCATGTTCTGTTTAGCTAATGGTTTAGGAGAAA
The DNA here is from genome assembly GCA_028627145.1 of Eidolon dupreanum. NCBI lineage: Eukaryota > Metazoa > Chordata > Mammalia > Chiroptera > Pteropodidae > Eidolon > Eidolon dupreanum. Next base: position 52,058,377 of record CM053515.1, on the reverse strand, counting down.
GAAACTGTCCTCTGCAGCTGTAGAGGCTCTCAGATCAGGCCCCACTGGGCAGGGCACACACAAGAAAAAGCGTACCATCTGATATTGGGGCAGACGTTGTTGTCAGTGGAAGGAGGAGAGCATCAGCTCATTGTCACCACATAGGTGATCAGTTTGTCTGATTACTGAGGAGCCCTTTAGATTCTGGGAAGTGCTCCAATACTCACGGTGCAGGCAGGGCAGGAATTAGTACCATGATGAAAATAGTTGGACACAGTGTGGTTAGGTGATACCCTTGAGGCCACACAGGGATTTGTATAGTTTCTGTTGGCCTCAAGCCCTTGTCAACAAGACAAATACAGTTGCCATCGTGGGAGTTGACCAAGAGTGTGTGTAAATGTGTGACCAAAGATTGGGAACACTGTGATTTGCATACAAGCTTGTGAAGGTGGGACTGGAATGTGCTTGTAGTTTAAACAAGTGAGCCAAGCTGTATCCAATGTGGATACAACCAGGCCAGGCTGAGTAGAAGAGTGGGGATTGGTAGATCCCTGCCTGCAGGACTGTATTGGTCAGGGTAGCCTAACTACTGTAACTAAGAGCCCTGGAGTCCACGGGCTTCCCACAGTACATATTCATTTGTCATCAATGTCACAGTGCAGAACAGGTTGGCCTTGAGTGAGGAGGCTCTGGTCCACATAGTCATTCAGGGCCCCAGGCACCTCCCTGCTGCTTATCCTGCTGTCCTCCAGGGCCTGGCATCCTCCCCAGGATCTGGTGCATCTGGCTGGTGGGACACACAGAAAAGAGTAGAAAATAATGAGGGGGGTTGTGGGTGCCAGACCTGGGAGTGGTGTCTTTCATTTCTGCCATTAGTTCATTGGCCAGAACTCAGTCGCATGTTCCCACTTAACCATGAGAAATGCTGGAGATGTAATGTCCTGTGTGCTCAGGGGAAAAGGGAAGTGGACTTGGACACAGAACATTGTCTCGAATCCTCCAAACTGAAGACAGACTATATGTTTATGTAGAGTTTTCTGGATAGTGGTTCCAGGACTCAAGAAAGGATCATTATCTGTTGAGAACTACCACGCAAGTGCATAAAATGAGGGAAACACAATAAGCCAGACATTGGCCAAGCTTCCCTGGCCCTGGGCCAGGGGAGGGTGTCCTAACTCATGGTTCCTGGACTGGGTCCCCACTTCCCCTTGCTCTGATGCCACCCTCATCACACTCTCTGATTAAAATTTGGCTTTTGTGGTGTTGCTCTGGGACCGAATGATCAAGGCCTATACTCTTCCCCTCTCCTACCCCCACTCTGTCTGTCTGTCTGTCTGTCTATCTATCATTTATCTATCTATCTATCTATCTATCTATCTATCTATCTATCTATCATCATTTATCTATCTATCAATCTATCTATTATCTATCTATCTATCTATCTACCTACCTACCTACCTACCTATCTATCATCTGTCTATTTATCTATCATCTATCATCTGCTCAGTATTCCTAGGCTGAGGCGCTAATAGGTGTGATAAAGGGGCCTCATGTATAAATGTAAACATATGTATATCTACACACATCCTAATAATGTTTTTATTAAAATGTAGTGTTTTGTTACCATGTACCTGTCACTATAAGAGCATCTAAACCTGTAGAGAATTTTTATAAGTTTATTTGAGCCCATACTGACAACATATGCTGGGGAGAAACATCTCAAATAATCCAAAGAATAACAATTTTGCAGTTTCTTTTGTGCATTTGTCATTAAAGAGGGAATTTAAGGAAGATTACATGAAGGTGGGAGAAAGCTAGGTGGGGATGGGATTATAGGCTAGTTAACAATATTAGGCACTCTCTTGAGGGTGGTTATGTCTTCAAGGGGTATTGCTTCTGCTATTTCAGAGGTGTATTAATCTAGGTACACAAGAACAATAGACAGGGCTGGCTTAAAAATCTTTCACACTAAAGAAGCTATAAGGCCTGAGGTGTGACTAACCATTAGAAATTTATGATTTATTATAGCACTCCTTTTTGTCCATATAGCTTATTAATATAGGGTAATTTTTTTCCATATTAATACATAAATGGCTGCTTTATCATTTTTTTCATCTACCCTTCCCACCTCCTTCCTCTTTGGTAACCAGCAACTTGTTCTCTATATCTATGGTTTTGTTTCTGTTTTGTTTTGCACCCCACTGTTTCATTTGAATTTATTTGAGTGTGGTTTCTGGATTTTGGGTAGAACTCATGGGAATAAAAGGCAAATGCCACCTTGGGAAGCCTCATGACAGCCTTTCTTGCACAGTTCTTTCTTTCAAAAGAAGGAATTTCCCTCAAGAGGGTCGGGGAGGAAGGGCAATGAAACCTAGTTTGTAAAGAGCATTCATTCATTCATTCATTCATCTGACCAAATAATAATGATCTGGGAGCTTGACCACAGAGGTCACTGTCCTCTTGGACTTTTAGTCTCTTGGTGGCCATAGGAACCAGAGTAGAGACACTGCCCAGCCTAGGGAGAGAGAGGAGGCTCTAGGGGGTGTGGGATAGCTGAACAGAGACTGGAGGAAGTGTAGAAGTTGGCTTCATAAAATAAAGTGGAAGGATTGGGAAAGGGCTCCAAGCAAGTGGGTAGGGGGGAGGGTGGGACAGGGCCTGGGACAGGGATTATTTTGTCCTAGTTTGATAGAGGAAGCAACTGAGGCCCTGCTTCATAAATAGTGAGTTCAGAATGGAGACGAGCTTAGTGGGGAGTACTGGCCAGACCCAAACCCTAGCTCCCTGGTCTGTTCCTGAGTAGCCCACATGGCCCTGCATCCTGGTCATCAGTGGGCACCAGGATCCTTTCCTTTTCTTTCCACTGTCCCCCCAAAGCTCCCTGAGATTCTGACGCTAAACAGCCAATGGGAGAAGAAGGCAATGTTGACTTTGACCTTCCTCACATCCCTTTTCCCCTTTTTCTTTACCCTGATGTTATGGGTTGAATTACGCACCCTCCCCCCCGCACCCTGCCCAAAGAGATGTTGAAGTCCCAATCCCTGGCTTTTATGAATATGACCATATTGGAAACAGGGTCTTTGCAGGTGTAATCAAGTTAATATAACAGAGTGAAATGCTTGATCTCTCTGACTCCATCTTGTTCAAGCCTGCTTTGTTCTCATGGCCTTCAGGCTGATAGCTTCTGCTTAGTCTTGCATATAGACACGCAAATCATTAGAAAAATTCTACTTGCAGAGTGAAGAGATAAGGGAAGTTTCTATTGTTTATTTAAGATTTGTGGGAACCTTGTGACTGGACTCACAGCAATTAACACGATCTTCCTCAGATCATTGCTGGCATCAAGATGTCTGTGGACATCAATCATCTTTTGCTCTTCCCACCTTCATTTCCTTTGACATAAAAGAAACCTGGACTCTGTACAGTCTTAATATGGATTTTAGGAACCACTAGGGCTCCTGTCTTCTTGGTTGGTATCTTCTCCATCAATAAACCTTTCCTTACTCCAAACTCTGACATTTTGAGTTTTGGCCTTTCAAAGTGGTGGTTGCATGGACTTTGGACTGGAACATTAAGATGAGGTCATACTGGATTAGGATGGGCCCTAACCCAATGACTGATGTCCTTCTAAGATGAGGAAAATGTGGACACAGAAAGAACAACACATGAGGATAGAGGGAGAGATTGAAGTGATGCAGCCATAAGCCAAGGAGCAACGAGCATTGCAGTGGCCACCCAGAGCTGGCTGAGGTAAGGAAGAACCCTCCCTTGCAGAACACCTTGGTTTCAGATTTCTAGCCTCCAGAACTGTGAGAGGATAAATATCTTTGGGTTTAGGCCATTCGGTTTGATAATTTGTTATGGCAGGCCTGGGAAACTCACATGGCTGCCCACCCCGTTTCCCCTTCTCCACATCAGGAGCTTGAGCTCATAGTTTCCGAACCTTAATTAATAGTTGTCACGTACATAGCAAGCACAGTGCTGGTCAGGGCTGTTGTGTGTGTGTTCTGTGACCAAAACGTCTGACCATAGCAAAGGCCCCAGGGAAGATCTGGTTTTCACATCTCAGTGCAGAGTAGGCTCCAAAAGTGTCCACTGTTGGTGGCATTTGCCTTCAGAACATCAGGGATGTTCTCTCTCAACATCTGTCAGGTGTCACTTCCCTCAGGGCTCTGACTAAAGCCTATTTGCTTATTCCCTGACAGGAATGCTTTTTCCTCTAACTGGACACTTTTGCAGGGAAGAAACGTGACTGTATTTGTTCATTGTTGATTCTCAGGACCCAGCATGGAGCTGGTGGTTGCCGAACTAACTGATTACCATTTCCTCTTTTTTTTTTTTCACTAATAGAACCCACAATTTTTTTTCAAGTTCTGGGTATTTTGGAGGAGAGCTGATTCTTTGCCCCAGCCCTGGGGATGCACCATGACTAACCAAGCTATCCCCCTTTGCCAGTAATTACTTTGGAGTAAGCAAGGGTTCAAGTTCTAGTTAACCAGACTTGATGGAAATCTGTTAGAAGCAGCAGGGGTGGACATATTTCTGGGAAATGTTTCCTTTCTGGATCAAAGAGACAAATGGAGAGAATTGCCTCTTTTTCCCTTTGAAGATTCCTATGCAAAGATGTAGTGCTGGAGCAATGGCTGTCATTCTGTCCCAAAAAGGGAGAAACGAGAGAAGCACAGAGAAGCAACTTGGAACCCTGACCTGATTGAACTCCTGATTTAACTAATTCTGAACCTTTTTTGTTCTGTTTATACATTTTCTCATCAGATATTCTGTTACATGCAGCCCAAATCATCTTAACCAAAGGCAGAAGGAAGGAAAGATAGGAAGAAGGAAGGAATAAGGAAAGAAAGAAGGAACTAAAAAAGGAAGAAAGAGAAGGAGAAAGAGAAGAAAGAAGAAAGGAAGAAAGAAAGGGAGGAAGGAGAGAAATAAGTAAATCCATTCTTTCCATCTTTTATATGCAGATTAAATTCCATATCCTCTCAGGAGGTCTCCCAGGTTCTCCCAACCTGGAGTCTATTTCTCCCACTTCTTGTTGCCATTGACCATCTGTCCTTCATGACAGCTCTCAACAGCTGTCAGGCTTGAATGTCCATTTGACTAGGAGGCCACAACTGGAGCTTCAGCCATGACCCCTCCTGGGGTTTGCACACATTTGATTCTGCCCGGTGTCTGGGATGGTGGTCTTCAACGCAGAAGCATAGGGATCTGGGGGCCTCTTGAAGAACCCTCTCCCTAAGGGTGAGGGAGTCAGCCTGCCAGACTTGTCACTTTAAAAAATTCTCAGTTACCAGAAGAGAGGTGGTGGGGTGGTGGGGGTGTGAGCTGAGCTTTTTATGACATTAGTCATCCACCAGCCCAGCCCTGCCCGCTTGATCAAGGCCTGGGCTCTAGGAAAGGAGAGAATAGTTTCAATAACATCTTTGTGAGAAGCTGGGATGCAAGGATGTCATTTACAGCATAACCCAAAAAAAGTAGAAAAAGTCATTTCTTTCACAGTTGACACTAGGATGTGCCCAAAGACTACCAGACATACCTGGGAGTGGAGGAGACTTTGTAAGGGATGAAATTCTTGCAGTAGTTAAAAGGGAGGAACCTTAGAATTTCAAGTTATCACTCTGGCATTGACTCCATTTTTAAACCTATGTTGGGATAACCTGAAGAGATAATGGTCTCATTCATTTATTCATTTATTCATACACTCAATTAAATTATTCATACACTCCAGTACATTCCAGGCACTGGAGATGCAGCAGTGAACAAATCTGATAACATTCTTGCCTGCAGGGAGATTCTCTCCTTGTGGGTGCTGTTTAGGGAGGCAGGTGTTTCTCTCATTGAACTGTAGGCCCAAGGGGCAGGGAACTCATCTAATTCATATCTGTGGTTCTCATAGCACCCTTGATGGGGCTTTGTTCATAGTGGGTATATAGACATACTTCCTGAATCAGGTGGTCTTGATGGATTAATCCTGCTCAGGTTATTAAGAGCTTAACACATCGATATCTTCAAAAATGGCACCTTTGCATTTTACCCAGAAAAAAAGAACTATCTGATGGCAAAGGATGGACTAAAATCAACTTGTAGGCTTTATTAAAGCTAGCAAGGAAAAATTTGACTTTGGGGAATATTTTTATTTTTGTGTTAATTAATTCCCAATTGTAAAAATACTTGTATTTGGTATTTTAATGTTACAAATAAGGGAGAACTTGATTCAAACTGACATATATGAAGGAAATTTTTGGTTCATGTAATAGAAAAATTCAGAAATAGATCAAGTAGTTGTATGCAAAGCTTGGTCCACCAGATCAAATCATGTCACCAGCTTCTGGTTCTCCCTTCACGGAGTGAAATGGGCGCAGCTGTTCCAGATGTCACAGCTTCCCACCAACACTGTCCAGGCAGAGAGTAGGGCTCTTCTGGGAGCTCTATGATAGTCAGAGGAAGCCTTTCTTCCATGAAGCCACAGCAAACATCTCACCTCTCACTGATTCAAATTGAGTACGCCCATCCCTGAACCCATCACTCTGCTGGGCCAGTGGGACACACCGATTGGCTGACATTGATTGGCAGGGTCTGTCTCCACTGAAATGAGGGAGAGACAGTGCCCTCAAAGTCTTGGTACTGACATGGAAGGAAGTGAGTGGCTCCTGGGAGGAGACGTTGACAGCTGTCATTGTAAGAAGTCCATGTGCAGTAGTGGCAGTGTATAAAGGGGAAGTCCCCTGTACTCCTAATTTCAGAGAGAGCCTCTGGTAACTTTGGGCTGTATTCTCTTCCAGGCTTTTTCCTGTGCGTGTTTCATCACATATGTTACATGTATGTACATTTATATGGGTAGTAGGCAGAATGGCCCCCCAAAGATGTCCCATTCTAGCCCCAGAATTCTGGAGTATGCTTAATTATCACTCTTGTGATTACGTCATTTATACGATACAGTCGACCTCAAGACGGAGAGATTATCCTGTTGGGCCTAACAAAATAACATGAACCCTAAAAACAGAGAGCTCCCAACTGGTAGCAAAAGGGGAAGTCAGAGGGATTCAAAGCACCATTGCTGGCTGTGAATATGGAGGCGGCCATGAGCCAGGGAATGCAGGCAGCCTCTAAAAGCTGAGAATGATGCTGGCTGACAGCTCACAAGGAAACAGGGACCTTAGTCCTACAACTGCATGGATCGGGAATTCTGCTGACACCCTAGATGAGCCTGGAAGTGGATTCTTCTCAGGGCTCCAGAAAAGAGCCCAGGCTGGCCCACCCAGACTTCTAACCTGCAGAACTGTGAGATAATAAATGAGTGTTGCTTTAAGCCACTGAGTTTTTATGATCCGTTATGTAGCAATAGAAAATTAATAAAACATGGAGCTATCATTTTATTTTTTATTTTAAAGGAATTATTCGATGCCTAACGCTCTGTGACTTTTTTCCACTAAGTTTTTCTTGAACATCTTTCTAAGTTAGGACATATGGTTTTAACTCTTTTTTTATGCCTACAGAATGTTTCATATTCTGAGTTATACCATAATTTACTTAACCATTCTGCTATTGATAGATTATTTTTAGGTGTTCAGAATTAGGAATAATACCTCAAAGAATACACTTCATATGTTTGTGAACATCTCTCTGTATTTTTAGGTAGGCTAACTCCAAGAATTGCTGAAAGGACCAGCATATTTAAATGCACACTGCTAGCAGCTCTTCAAAGATGTTCTACTGACCTTTGCTTACATGAAGGACAGGGTGCCTTTCACCTCCCTGGAATTGTGAATCTTTTTTTTTTTTAATTGTAAAATGCACATAACAAAATTTACTATCTTAATTTTAAGTATATAGTTCAGTGGTTTTAAGCCAATCACATTGTTGTGCAACTATCATTACCATCTATTTCCAGAACTTGTTCATCTTACAAAACTGAAGTTCTGTATCTATTAAACAATAAGTAACTCCTATTCCCCTCAGCCCCTGGCAGCTACCATTCTACTTCCTGTCTCTATGATTTTGACTACTACTCTAGGTACCTCAGATGTGTGGAACCACATAGTATTACTTTTTATCACTGGCTTATTTCTCTGAGCACCATATCCTCAAAGTTCATCCAATTTGTAGCATGTGCCAGCATTTTCTTTCTTCTTGAGGCTGAATAATATTCCATTGCTTGTGTGTGTGTGTGTGTGTGTGTGTATCATATTTCGTTTATGGACTTTAAATGTTCCTAGAATTGTACCTGTAGGTTGTGGCTGCCATCAGTTTGGAGGGAATTTCTGTCCATTGTTAATTTATGTTCTTGTCTACTTTTCTGGCCCAGCCTCTGATTGCTTGGGCTTAAGGAGAAAGAGGTCCAGAGAGGCCTCTCATAGGCATCTAGGTCTTCTTTCTGCAGGAAGAGGAGCTTCAGGGCTCTCTTCAGTCTCCCCATGCAGGACAACACTTGGAGTCCCAAGGGGGATAGAGTGGTTATCCTGGAACCTCTGCAAAGTATTGGGGAAAAATGTGGAGCCTGAGGAAGGCATCTCGAGGAAGAGGGTGTGAGGAAAGAGACACTCAGGCAGCTGGAGAAGGAGAGAAGTCCCCAGGGAGCCTTGTTGTTGGAAATGCCTCAGGACATGGGAGGGAGCGATGGTAGCCCTCACAAAGGGGAGAGAGAAGCTGATTCCTGTTGGAAGGGTGCCAGCTGCCATTTCTTCAGGGACAAGTGTCTTTCCTGGGGAGATTGGTGAAGTCACTATATCTAATGGAGCCCTGACTCTGGGACCAATGCTGTGCTGGACACTACATGGGGACAAAATCAAAGCAGTCATCTTGCTCTTAGGAAGTCTTATGTCTTGCTGGGAAAACACAGCGAACCCTCCTTCAGCCACCAGGAGGCTCAGTGTCGGGAAATTCTGACCATAGAACCTCAAAGCTTCTGTGGTTTAGGACCACAGATGTTTGTTTTTTCCCAAAACTTATGTGCACAGTGGGTGACGAGGAGTTCTGCTCATCACAGCCACTGGGACACAGGCTGACACACAGCCACCATCCTGAGCACTGTCGCTCACCGTGCCAGTGAAAAAGAGGACTCTGGAAGGTCTCATACTGACTGGCAAATGCTCCAGCGGCAGGACACACTTCACTTCTGCTCAGATGCATCTTCCAGGCCTGGCAGGGCCCCGCCTACACATGAGGCCAGGATGTGCAATTCTGCCACTGACCAGAAGGCGAAGACAGGGAGCAAGGTGCAGAAGCGGCGGTACTGAGCCCTGGGAACACACCTCATTTCTTGGCGGCTTTAGTGCGCTGAGCACGAGCACCTTGGGGTTCAGTCTCTTTGCATGCCAGGTCCTACACACCTACAGATGTCGTTGTGTGTGCTCTGTTGAGGAAGGCTCTCCTTCATTGCTGGCATATTTTAAAAAACCTGTTATTTCTTGTAGCACCAAACACCTGTGCCTTTACAGCATCTTAGCTATTGTTTCTGTTTCCACTTATTTGTGTGACTGTCTCCCACTGAAGGTAAGCTCCATGAGAGCATCCTCCATGTTCATTTTTACTCACCTTCTTATCCTTTGTACCTGGCGGAACACCTGGCACAGACGAGTAGACATTCAATTAATGTTTGTGGAATAAATGGATGTGGTTTGAGGCTGGGTCCTGGGGCAGGGTGTGCCCTGCTGACTGGTTGGGGGGCTATCCAGGAGGCCATCTGAGCAACTGCTGGGAGAGACCTCCTCCTAGGGGAAGAGGAAACCAGCTCAGAGTTTGAGTCTGCAGCAGAGTCCCAGTGTTCCAGGCTGTGCAGAGTGTGGGACAGTTCTAAAAACAGCCAGGTGTGCCCCTAGCCCAGACCCCAGGGACTCTTGACCAAGTTCTGAAGACAGATGTCTGTGAGTAAATGCTTAAAGAGATGCTCCAGACAAAGCCCTGGGACATGTCGGTTCATGAAGCCTAACAAATTGAGAAGCCAGAGTGGCACAGGGGCTTCCCCTCATTCCAGATAGAACCCTCAGTGCTTTGGGGTCCCCAAGGTCCCAGGGGACACAGCCCAGCTTTGCACCCCTGGCAGAGATGGCCACATCCAGCAGGACCTGGTGGCAGTGCAGAGGGAACAGTGCCCATCACCAAGTCCTCTCAGGCAGAGGTGGAGCAGGTGTTGCCACACTGCAGCTGGCCTAGGTTGTAGGTGAATGAGTCGCAGACATAGTTGCAGGGCAGTTTTAAAAGCTATGAATCCTGCAGTAGCCCTTAAGGTAAGAGACAATAAAATATGGTTAAATGTCACTATCCTGAATTCACTCACGTGTTGGTGTACCTGGGGAAACTAGGTCAGTAATGGAAAAAAAAATGTAAATACAGGTAAAAGATTGGCAGGATGCATACTGTTTGTTGATAATGACTATTTCTTGGTAGAATTATGTGTGATTATTACTCATTGTTTCTGTACTTTTAAAAAATGGGCCTAAAAAATGAAACATATGACTACTATTTAAAGTTAGCAACTTTTCACTGAATGTGATAGATTTTATGTTTGGCCACATCTTAATGCTCATATTGATTTCTGCACACCTCATACATACACTTCAATAAAAGTAAAATGGACATAAAAAAATGCAACAAAAGAAAACTTCCCTCCTTCCTCAAGTGTATATACTAGCAAACGAGCAGCTATTAGAAAGCAATTCAAGTTCGTATGGATTCTACCCTATGTCGGTTGTGTGGTGAGGCAGGGCTGGTGTGAATCAATAGTACTCAGGGAGAAGCAGATGCCCCAGACATGGAGGGTTGGGCTGGGCCGTAAAATTCCCTAAGATGAGAGCAGTGCTCCCAGTCCTGTTCTATGAGGTGGCACTGGATGTGGCAAGGGCCAGGTACCAGGACACTCAGCAACAGAAGCCAACATCCAAATGAGGTTGCAGGGGTCATCTCGGATGGAGCAGGTAGGTGTGAGATGGGGGGTGGGAGGAGAGGGTTTGGAGTGGGCTTTAAGAACCCCATTTTGAAAGCCTCTACGTACAACATCTTGTCAACCCTAGAAGCCAGAGATGGAAGTTGTCAGTGGCTTTGGAGCTTCAGAAAGGAGGAAGCCCATGTAGGAGTGGTGCTGTGTTAGGGGAGTATGAGAAGTTATTCGAGGGAGAGCAAAAGGTGGATGTGAGGAAGAACAGAGGCCTGGGTGAAGGCTGGGCCCCTCTTGTGGCCTGGAAACTTAAGAAACTGGTTATGGGCAGCTCAGATGAGGTTTGCTAACCCCTTGAGAAACTACTAATTTTTCCTTTGTGTCATACTCTGAAGTATGACTCAGATGGGTTGGCCATGTGGTCAGGAGTACATTCTCGGTTCTGATCAACAACAACAAGGAGAGGTTCAAGAATCATTCCTCACCATCTGATTTGTCTTTCATTGGTCATAGTGGTGCATTCAGGAGTTTCTGTCCAAGATACAATGCAGGCATGCCTGTCATTTCTCAACCACCAGTCAAGCTTTCAGTATCAGCAGGCTAACCAGAATGGGTCCTCAGAGTCAGCTGATGCATGAACTGTCTCTGTAGCATCTATTTTAGAAGGTATCTAGGGAAGTACATCCAAAATGGTGAGAGAAAACTATACCATGTGAGGCTCCTCTAGTCATCCATCCATTCATTCCATCCATTGTGAAGATTTTCTTCTTCTTTTATTTCTTCCTTGCAGAACAACTCCAGCCAGCCAGCCAAAAAGACACAAGGGGGTAATGGGCATGATCACTTTCCTGACTGCTGTGATGATTTCACAGGTGTACGTACACATGTGTCAAAACTCATAAAGTTGTGCACTTTAGATATATACAGGCAAGTGTACTTTAATTATATCTCAACAAATTTGGAAGATAAAAGAAGGTAGTTAGTGTGTATCAGCAGGCCAAAACTGATAACAACTCAAACATCTATCAACAAGAGAATGGATATATTATGGAATATTCACCATGGAATAGTGCTCAGCAGTGGAAAAGAACAAACTCCTCACATACGCGACAACATGTGAGGAGTTGTCACATACAAACACATTGATGTTGATCCAAATAAGTTGGACACAGGAGAATCCATTCTGTGTGATTATGTTTACATACATTTCAAAACCAGAGAAAACGGATCTATAGTGTTTAAGGGTATATGCTTAGATGGTAAAACTACAGAGAAAAACAAGAATATGACTATCATTCAGGTCAGGGTAGGAGAGGAGAGGGGGGGATGGAAAGGGCCTCTTGGTGCTGGAGGGTTCTTGGCCTGGGTGGTGGTTACACAGATGTTTGCTCTAGAATGAACCAGTAAGCTGTCCATTTTGTTTTGTGCGCATTTCTGAATATGTTTTACACTTCATAATTAAGAACAGAGCAATTGTACATGTACTATGCTTGTATGGAAAGATGAAAAAGAAAGTTTTAACAGTAGTTTCCCCTGAGGGGAGAGACTATGAAATAATGGGCTTATATTTTTTTCTTTATGCTTTTAATAACTAAGAATTTTAAACTTTTATGCTGTTCATAAATAAAATTCAAAAATTTAAATAATAAACTCATAGATGATAAAGAAAGGGCTCCCCAGCTGCAGGTGCTGAAGTGAGGATCTAAGCAGAGAAGAAAGAACAGGTAGGGTTTATATGTGAGTATGTGTGTGTGGAGTGGGAGGTAGGAAGACGAGGCAGAAGGGACTTCAGGGAGATTCAAAGTGTCAGAAAGACTTGGTCTGCTATTGCTGGTTTTGAAGATGGAGAGGGCCATGAGCCAGCTTAAACCAAACTTAACAAGCCTTTTGGTACTAGAAACGCTCCTGTCTCTAAAACTTACATTTCCATGACTGTGCTTGCCAGCAAAAACAGAAGGGAGACAGAAAGATTGCTTTAGGGTCAGCCTCCTAAATCTCATCTGAGTGTAGAACCTGATTTCACATCCAGATCCAAGTTGCAGTGAATTCTGGGAAGTGCAGGTGGACCTTCCCACCCGCTACAGCTAGAAGAAAGGGAAAATGAGTGAGAGAGAATCTAACTACACAGTAGCCACCTGAAGATCTTTTTCTTTGTCTTGCTTTCCCTTCCTACATTTGTATTTTGGGTGGTAAGCTGCTGCTGAGAGTTCTTGTGTGTGTGTGTGTGTGTGTGTGTGTGTGTGTGTGTGTGTGTGTGTGCACGTGCACGCGTGTGTATGTTTAATTTGATAAAAATGTTTCAATTTGTATCTTAAAGTTGGCAGTGAATCTCAGAGTTAGAGATTAATTTGCATCTAGTAGTTTTTTGGGTAGCAAAGATCAGTGTGGTTAAATGCTAACTCCTTCAACTTTTGTGTTAATATCAAATTAACATTTATATAATGTTCCTGAACAAGTGTAAACACTTTTCTTGGAATTATTTAGTTTTTAAAAGAAAACACTAATAAATAATATTATAGACTCAAAAGATACATTATGAGAAGGTATGAAATTTAGAGGGAGGGAAGCTTTAGTTCAGTTCATTTTTCATATAAAAAATATGTCCTGAATCATCACCACTTCCCATTTTAAAAGTTATGATTCTTACTGTAGTTTTAAGTTTTGATTAGCTTTAATGTTAAAACTAAATTGTTAAAACATTAACAAATTGTTATTGATATAGGATTTTTAGTTTGGTAAGAATATGAATTGTAAGGGGTTGAAGCAGCATTTCTAGTTGACGAATGGAACTCCAAGCAATGCGATGTCTCTTAAACTAAACTTGTGACAATTAAACCAAACAACTGTAGCAATGAGAAAACTATTGACAAAGTAACAACCAGAGAATGTTCATCTCAAAATACACTGGAGGCTGTACTTTAAGTATAAATGCTAACCAGGTACCAAGGCAACAGAGTACGAGCTTGGGCAAGATTATTTTTTAGAGCTCACGTTATAACTGTAGTGGGAAAATAGGGATAGTTTCATTCATATAGTTATCTTAACAGCTTATACCAAGGCCATAACTTCTGATCACAGGTTATAAAAGTAAAAAAAATAAACCATTACTGTGGAAAATGACAGCCAGTCATTTTGAGTGATGATGCAGAAGAAACATTGATCAGAAAAATATATCCCATGCTTTCAGGCTGCGTCTCCCAAAACATAAAGACTGAAATTCATATTAAAATTACTCTAAAGAAATAAAAATAATTTGACACCAAAATGGAAATGTAGTGATTTTAGAGAAATAATAACCTATGCAAGCTATCATAAAACTAGATAAAAGCAAAAAGCTCTAAGTAAATAATTTGAGTAAATAGGCAGATGTATTTAGCAAACCCAGTGCTTAATAGTACAAAATCTCCAAAATAGGATGTAATGGAAATGTCTACCAAAAGGGAAAGATTGATGAATGCTAGTGAAATGCAAAATATTCCTACAGTTTTGATCAGTGCCTTCTCTTCTCATTCCAAGAGCGAGGGTCTTTAATAATACTTTTTCAAGTATAAGCAAGAATAGCAGACTGTTACCATTGAGGGGCTTGTTTGTTTTATGTAACTGGAATTGCACAGAGCAGTTTTTTTTCACCCTCTGCTTTCTCCACTGGGTCATTCTTGGCTGATGATCCCCCTTTTTATTTCACTTTTATTGCCTTCAATTATCTTTCAATTTCTTGCATTCATTTTGCTATGCCACAAGGCCATGTGAGTAAGCTCCAAGCCACGTGCGCAAGTGTGAGAGCAAGTGCGTGTTCTCTTCGCTGCACCTTTCTCCTCTGGCCATCCCTGCACTGACCTCGCAGGTGTCACCAGCTCCCCAGGCTCCCCCGGTCATACTTGATGTCCCCGCGTTTCAGAGTTCTTCCTAAAAAAATTTTTGACAGATATAAAAGATGACTTGTAAAACCAGAAAGCTGTGCTCATGGTTGAGAAAGTGATTAGTTTTTTTATTTGAATTTTCAGTTCTAACAAAATTGAAAATAAGAATTACAACGTGATATTTTATCAAAATAATTTATAAAGTATTATATTTAGTATATAAAGTATAATTTATGTATACTTTGGTATATTATGTACTATAGTATAGAAAATATCTGAAGTATAATTTTAAAGTAAAGTAACGTCAAAGGAAAATCTGAAAAAGAAAGCTTCAGTAGTTAAACAACAAAACACTATAGATGTTCAGGTCAATAAGACAGAATAGATAGCTCAGAATTTGATCTTATTATGTATAACAATGTAAGATAAAAGAATAATTTCAAATCAATAGGGAGGAGGAGGGTAAAATTTATACAATCAACAATTTCAGATGAACCGAATCCTATTTTGAAAACAATAAATTTTGTTTCCCCATACCTTACAAAAATGTTACAGATGATTAAAATGTTATATTAAAAATATACATATAACTGCAAAAATTAGAAAAAAATTATTTTCTAGGGAAAAGGGGGTAATGATAATTTTCTAAACTGAAAAAAAGATCTCTTAAGGAAAGAGACATATTTGACTATTTCCATACATAAGAAAAAATTCACCAAAGTTTAAAGGTTAATCAAGAAGTGACGAAGTATTTGGAACAAATACATCATACCGTTAATATATTTATTATATAAAGAATTCCTACAACCGAAAAAAGGTAGAGTTCAATAGACAATGGGCAAAGGGACACAAAAAGGCAATTCCCCCCAAAATAAATTTAATAGTAAAAAAAAAAAGGGAAAATATTAACCTTAATTTGTAGTCACAAGTGGAAATAAAGAATAGTTGCTGTTTTTAATAGTAAAAACTCATTACATTTACAGATTAAAGACTGATAATATTTAATGCTGGTGAGAGTACAGGAGACATTGTACTGGTGGTTTAAACTGATAGAGTCCTTTTGGAAAGTATTTGATAATGTTCGTTAAGAACCGTAAAATTGTTTATAACTTAAGAATATTTTAGGTAATCTTTTTATAAAGATATGATTTTCATATAGTGAAATGAATAATTCTCAAGTGTGCAGTTTGATGAGTTTTCAGAGATACATACACTCGTGGAATTCACACTCCAATCAAAATATAGAACATTTCATTACCTCAGAAAGCCCCTTTGTGCACTTTCCTAATAATCCCCACATCCTCTTCTCATCTCCTATCATTTTTCTGCTTTTTTTTCCACCTCAGATGAAATTTGTCTATTCTAGAACTTCATATAAATGGAATCATACAGACTGTAGTCTTTTGTGTCTGACTTCCTTTTGATCGGTGTTTGGGATTCATCTATTTTGTTACGTGTATCATTAGTTTGTTCCTTTTTATTGTCAAGTAGTATTTACGGCGCACCTTCACCTTAATGTTTATCCGTTTACCTGTTGATGGGCATTTGGGTTGTTTCCAATTTTTAGCTCTTATGGAAAAGTTTTTGTAGCATTCTTTTTCTTTGTTTTATTGTGGGGAAATGTATATAATGTAAAAAATTTTCCATTTTAACCACTTTAAATGTACAATTTGGTGGCATTAATTATGTTTGAAATGTGCAACCATCACCACTACCTATTTCCTAAAAAAAATATTTCATCACCCCAAATAGAAACTTTCTCATTTCTTCTCTCCCCAGCCCCAATCTCTAATCCACTTTCTGTCTATGAACTTGTCTATCCTAGATATTTCATGTAAGTGGTATCATACAATATTTATCCTTTTGTGTCTGGCTTGTTTCACTTAGCATAATGCTTTCAAAGTTCATCCATGTTACAGTATGTGTTAGAACTTTGTTCCTTTTTATGGCTTAATAATATTCCATCGTGTGTCTATATACCACATTTCATTAATCCATTCATCTGTGGATGGACACTTTGGTTGTTTCTACTTTTGGCTGTTGGGTATTGTCAATAATGCTACTGTAAACACTGATGAACAAATATCTGTTCGAATCTCTGTTTTTAATTTTTCTGAGTAGATTTCTAGGAGTGTAATTGCTGGGCCATATGTCAGAACATTTTTGCATAGTCTTTGTATGTACATATGTTTTCATCTAGTGTGGGTAAAGATGTATAAATGGAATTGCTGGCTCATAGGGCATGTGGATGCTAACCCCATGAAAAACTGTCATTTCAAGTTTCAAAGTGATTGTGCCATTTTATACTCCCACGAACAGTGTTTGAGGTACTAGTTGCTCTACATCCTCATCAACATTTAGTGTTGTTTTGTCCTTTTTTTCCCCCCTCTATGTGCCAAATGTTTAATATGATTTTTAATATCTCACAACAACTTGGCACAATAGGTATTATCATTTATTTTAAAAATAAGATATAATTGACATATAACACTATGTTAGTTTCAGGTGTATAACATAATGATTTGATATTTGTATATATTATGAAATGGTCATGTTAGTTTCAGGTGTATAACATAATGATTTGATATTTGTATATATTATGAAATGGTCACCCAGTGAGTCTACTTAACATTCATCACCACACATAGATACAAATTTTTTTCTTGTGATGTGGACTTTCAAGATTTACTCTCTTAGCAATTTTCAGATATACAATACAATATTATTAACTATAGTCATCATGCTGTACAGTGTGTCCCCAGGCTTATTTATTTTATAACTGGAAGTTTGTACCTTTTGACAACCTTCACTCATTTCGGTGACCCCTTCCCACCAATCTGTTCTCTGTTTCTATGGGCCTGTGTGTGTGTGTGTGTGTGTGTGTGTGTGTGTGTGTGTGTGTTAAATTTCACATATAAGTGAGATCTTTTCTTTTTAATTATAGTCATTTTGATGCCATCATCTAATTGTAGTTTTAATATAGAATTTCCTCATGACTTAGGATATTGAGCACTTTTTCAGGTGTTTATTGGCTATTCTTATCTTCCTTTGTGAATTAATGTTCAAATATTGGATTGCTTTATTATTAATGAAGTAGTAGTTGCTATGATAAAGAGCTCACAAATAAAGACCCACATTTATATGGTCAGTTGATTTCTAGCCAAAGTGCCAAAACAATTCAATGGGAAAAGGAAAATATTTTCACACTTGATCTGAAATAATGGAGCCTCAACCTAGCTCATTTGAGACAAATAGTAAACCTAAATGTAAAAGTTAAAACTATAAAACTTCTAGAAGAAAATAAGAAGATATCTCTGTGACCTTGGAGAAAACAAGAGTTCTTGAAGAAGATATAGAGAGCAAAACCTTCATATAGGAACTCCTGGGGGTCTGGGCTTGACTTGCAATGGACCAGTCCATGGACTCCAGGAATGGGAAGACAGTAGGACCTGCCCAGGTGTTCTTGACATGGCAACCCCAAGACCTGGGTGGAGGCTTGTGATCAACTATAGGAAATGAGTCCTATATAAACACCCCAGGCAAGGACTTACTGGAATATCTGGTCTTACTGAATACCCCACAACAAAGAAAGACATGAGTCACCTTCCGGGGCCTTTTCCTTATTTTTAATGTGGTCTTCACACATTAGACCAAGGTCTCTACAAGTGCTTAGAGCAGAAGAGGCCTGCTGAGAGGAGGGGAAGCAGTGTCGGAGCTGCCTGCAAGAGGGGTAGCTGCTCTGCACTGGAAACTTAGAGATAGAAACAGTGCGGAGTATGGCAAAAACTTGGAGTTTGGAGTCAAATGGACCTGGGTTCAAATCCTCAGACCAATCTTCACAGAGCTGTGTGTCCTTGGGCAATTCACTAGACCTCTCTGAATCCTGGTTTCCTTGTGAATTCAGTTTGATACCATTTGATTTGAGGGATGTTCTAGGCATGGAGGGGAGAGGCAATCCTACTTTCGAGCAGTCCACACATAGCTGGACACAAGTGCAACATCTTAAACTCAAATCTTCACAAACAAGCTCCTAACTTTCCTGCTTCAAAACCAGTCCCTCAGCCTCCCAGGCCTCAAATATTGTTAAACTTTTGCTTCCTCTCTCTTCTATTTTCTGTATCCAACAAAGTCCTACCAATTCTTCCTTCAAAATGCCTTTCAGGAAGAAGGTAAACAATAAATAATTTTTAGTATAAGTATTTTCCATGCAATATGTGGGACATACTTACACTAAATTTTTCTGTTGCATATCTGATATTCAAATTTACTCGGGCAGCCTGTATTTTTATGACAGATGAGGGCCAATGACCTTCACGACACAGATAAAGAGTCAGTGGCCCAGGAGTTGGGACAAGAGGCCCAGCCAGGACTCACTCCCTTTCCACTGGCTATCTCTCTCCTTTGGCCAGGTTACTGACAGGCTGGGGCTGCATCAGCCCCCATGATGATGGTGAGAAGGCTGTTGGGGGCGGGGGGACCTTGCCTGCCTGTGGTGCTCATGCTTGGGGTTCATTAAGCCTGAGAAAGCAGGGCTGAGAGGAGCTATCAGGGTCTACACTGAGAGGGACTTTTTCTACATCTGGTAGTGCTGTAGTGGAGTACATGGCTGTGGGGAGAGCAAGGGTATGAGGAGATGACTGATACAGGGACTCTGCCTAGGCCCCAGGCAGGGAGGGGAGGAGCGGACGAAGGGGCAGTAGGGCCCAGGTGCTGGCATAGCCAAGGGCCCTACCCGCCCCTCAGTTACATGGAACTTTCCTTTCATGACCACATCTCGGCAACATGCCCCTCAGCTCAGAAAGCTCTAGTAATATGTGTGTGTGTGGGGGGGGGGGGGAAGGTGGAGCTTCTGTGGTACCACTCCTCTTCCCACACTTCTCCACAAGTTGATGCTGGTGTTTGTGGTAAACCCAGTGACAGGGGAGGTGGCCTAGCAGAGGAAAGGGGACTGGCAAGGTCAGACTGCCGGGTTCCCAGGCTCCATAAAACAGGGCGTCGAGACCACCTGAGCAACTGTCCCACCATGGCTTCCTGGGCTCTCCTGCTCCTTGCCCTGGAGCTCCTGGCCACCCCAGGTAAGGACGTCACCCTCAGTGCAGATCCTGGCAGCTCCCCACACCCTCGCCAGCTTTCTCGCTGTCATCACGAAAGCTTCTCCCTCAGAGCCAGGTGCAGCCCCAGCTGTCGGCAACCCGGCTGATGAGGAAAGAAGCCAGTGGGAAGGAAGGGAGCTCTGGTCAGTTCTGGCACCAGCTTTGCTGGTCACGCCGGGTGGCACGGTCCCGTTCTCCTTCTGGGTCTCTGACTCTTCGTCTGCCCCATGGAGGTCGTTGGCCCTCATCAGAAGATCTGATGTTTCTTCAGGGCCACACTGGCTAAAATCGTGACAGGGCTTGTGAGCAAATGGGGACCTCTCACTGTTCAAGACTCACACACCCCTCCCTTCTCCCAGGCTCTGAGGTCATTGTTTGACACTCCAAGGGCTTAGCTGAGGGTAGGACACTTCTGGAAGGGAGAATGGGTTAGGCTGAGCCACCTGACAGTTTTTGGAAGGAAAGAGAAAAAGGAAGACAATCCCTAGAAGGAAGATGGGGAAAGAAGTTTCCCTGCAGACCAACCCAAACCTGTGTGTGTGCGTGTACGATTTGGGGAGGAGCATGTGAATATAGGAGAGGAGGTTGGTCTTTCCCTCTGGCATTCCAGAAAAAGCTTGAAAGTATTTTTTTTTTTTTCCTGAGAGTGGGTCAGAGCAGCCTTAGGGCTGAGAGGCAGGAGAGGACCCCCTGGACTCTTCACAAGACCCCACTCCTGTCCTGGGCCCCGGGCACCTCCAGGGCTCCCCACTAGCCAGGAGAACTGACTTTTCCACTCCTTCCACCTAAGGAGGAATGCTGAAGCTATTTCTTCCTCAGATCTGGCTTTTACTCGTCTGAACCCTGAGCAGCATGAACTGGTGATGGCTGACTTGCAAGATGGAGAGCAGTTCTGCCAGGGCCTGGCCCAGGAGGGTCTCCAGGTACACAGCTTTCTGCTTGCCTCTCACAGTTCCTCTCCTCCCTGGGTGGTGCCAGGGGCGAGGGCTGGAGGTCTCTAAGGGATAGGCGGAGGAGGAGAAGAGGCTGTGAGCTGAAGACACTGCTTTTGTTCATACTCATGCCTGGTGGTGGTAGGGGCGCCATGATACTCTGGCTGGGCCCTCCACAAGAGAGATCTCTGGGGTCTGCTGGAGTACAGAAGAGGCACACGTGCTGGCCTGGGAGGTGTGGGTGTGAGTCAGATTCTGGGGTCCCTCATCCCCTCAAAGACTACTAGAAAAGTGGGCAGAGGCCAGCAGCCTGGTCAGACCCTTTAGGACAGAAAAATCATAAATAATCCTGCTGGCCTTGGAAGCACCCAAAGGCCCCTTTCTGGGGCCCTTCCAAGGGCCCTTAGGGTGTCAGAGAGACTACCTCGAGGGGCTTCCTTTCCTGACAGGGTGACCTGCTGACCACATGGGAGGGGATGGGCATCAGCTGTTGGTCTTGCAAGAAGATAATCAAGAAGCTGAAGAAAATAGTGGGCGAGCAGCCTGACAAGGTGAGGCTTGTGGAGCCTTCGGCCTGCTGGTCGGTCAATGGAGTGGCGGCCTGGGGCACCCAGCACAGCTGCCCAGGAGGGGGACACTGGGGAAGGGCTGATCTCCATTAGGCCAGAGCTTCTCAGCAGGTCTCCTCGTGTGTCTGTGGATGGACTTCAGAGAACTCTGGGAGATCGAGACACTCTGGGGGTTTGAAAGTGGGAGGAAAGGTGTGCATGGTTTCTATCCAATTCTCAGATCAGAGCTTTGAGAGGCTGGCTCCTGGGGACCTGAGTCAGGACTGGTGAATTCCAGATCTGCCACTTCCTAGCTGCCAGTAATGTGTTCTGAGCCTCATTTTCTTATCCATGGAATGAGAGGGATAATAATTCTTACCTGGCAAGTTGCCCAAGCCTTTTAAAGGTGGGATGTGCTCAGTTCAACATTGGGCAACGAGTAAATGCTCAACAAGTGGGTATGTCACTACCAAGAGCCATTGTTTCTCCTTTCCTTCCCTCCTCCCTCCCTCTTCCTTCTTCTTTGCTTCCCCGACCTGGTCAGCATCTTGTGCTATAGGGCCCACCCTCAGCCCTGAGTACTCAGATTTATCCTTCTCCACTGGGATGGCAGCAGAAGATATTTTAAAATCAAATGTGCGAAGGCTCTAAGCTCTGATTCCCTCCTAAGCTTCTCCACACACCTCCTGTAGGTGGTGAATCCAGCCAGTCCCTGAACTCAGGAAGCTACACAAGCAGAGCCTTTAATGTGGGTCTGGAAGCCATGGGCACCATTCTCCACACAGAAGACAAAGGGCAGGTGTACAGGGGGCTGAGACCTTAACGAAGCCAACCATCCTTCTCTCAAGAGTCCCTACTGGCCAAGCTTGGGCCAAGGCCTTGGGGACTGGGAGTGGGGGCAGGTCCTGTCTCTCAATTCTCTGTTCTCATGGCCACCTGGCACCAGCTTCTTGCACCCAGCGCTTCCATTGCTAGAGCGGCCCAGGGTTCAAGCTGCTGGATCCTGCAGGATAGCAGAGGTGGGCAGGACTCACCACATCCCTATGTCCTCTCATGGCGCTGCCGCGGCAGGACAGCATTGCCAAGGCTGCGTCCCAGGTGTGCAACCAGGTGAGGAAGGTGACAGGCCTCTGCCGGAAGATCATGAAGACGTTTCTTCATAGCATCTCCAAAAACATCATGGCTGGCAAAACACCCCATGAAATCTGTGTGGACATCAGGATGTGCAAACGAACAGGTGAGTGCAGAAGTGAAGCATTCCTGGAGGTCTCCAGACAGCCTCGCCGAACATGTGTGACATGGTTTAAAAACACAAAAATACATCTATTGTAGAGAACTTCATAAGCAGCTCATATGTGTCCCTCTAAGCTTCCTTGTTATGACACATTACTCCTTCACTTCCAATACAGGAAAGTGTGGAGAAGTTGGATAAGTGGGCTTTAGCTAGAAATGTTTGAGAAATACTCATTAAGAATGTTGAGAAATACTCATAAGATCTTGGGATTTTTTACCCCAGGTAATTCTAGTGTAAAATTAGGTCTCTATCTCTCCTCAGCTATGTGACCCTGGGCAAGTAATTTAACCTCTGAGTTCAGTTCCTTCATCTGTGAAGGGGGGATTATAATCCCTATTTCTGAGGTTGGAATGAGGACAGAATGAGCTCTTCATGTATAAAGATCTTGACACCCAGGAAATGCCCTCAGACTGGGATGATATTCAACAGTCATTAGAGCCATGATCAAACTCCAATTCCCAGCGTGGCCAAGTTCCTTGAAGACAGAAGCTGAGGCTACATCCTTCCCTGTGATCCTAGGGGCCCAAGAGCTTGGCTTGGGAACCCCACTGGGGAGGGAAGGCTCTCCTGGCTTCTCCCTCCAGGGCAGTCTAGGTCGTGCTGGAGAGGACAGGCCGTGGCTGCAGAAGATGGGCGGGAAGGGGCCCACAAGTGGCTCTGGCAGCTCCTCACTGATACTTCAGAACTTGATCCTGGCAGACCCGGGGTTGCCCCTTGGTGTTCGGTCCCCATCATTTCCTGTCATCAGGGCCTGCGGTTTTTATCTTTAAAGCTTGGCAACATGCATAGCCTCCCAACTGGTTTCTAGGCTGCGACTCTGGTGTGTTCAGCAGGAACAGGTGACTCTGAGTCCCCATTTACCCTGTACAGCCCACACATTTCACAACTGGCTCTTCTCTCCATTCCAGGTCTCATCTAGGCCTCTGGGTCCTCTGATCCCACTCTGGGGAGAAAGCACAAGAACTTCAGCATGTGGCCAGCTCCTCCTTCCTAAATCCAGAGTCTGCCCTCCGTTTTCGTTCACCTCACTCCTCCACTGCCTTCCCCTCTCAGGAGAATAAAATGTCATGCAAGGCTTTAGTGCAGCTTCTTTTCCTTTGGGGGGTTTAAGGAGAAGGGCTCAGAGGTATACTTGAATGGCTCATGCATTCATTCAGTAAATGTTTGTTCTATGTCCCCCACACTGTTCTAGATGCCAGGAACCTAAGGGTGAACAAGACAACCCTAGCACTTCTCACACATGTAGTCATGAAATACTGATTGAGTATGCACAAGAGCTACACATTAATATGCAAGCTGAGGTACACAGCGAGTATACCCTCAGAAGGTCTCAGAATGACCAACAGGGTCACAGTCAGAGTTCTTTTGGTCATAAGGGACAGAAATCTATCCTTTTGCTTCTTTTGGTGTCAAGTAACTTCTGTGATAGCTCATTCTAGCTTAAATAAAAAGATAATTTATTGCCTCAGATGATTAACCAATTCACAGATAGCTTCAGACACAGAATGACCCAGAAATTTATGTTATTACCAGAGCTCTAGTCCTGTTCCTCTGCTCTTCTCTCATTTCTTCCCACCTCTGCATACTGAAATTGACCTCAGGCTAGCTTCCCTCTTGGCAGCAGAAATGGCTACATTAGGTCAAAAATTTATATCTATGCAGAATGTCATCAGAAGGGAGAATGAGGTCTTTGGTAGCTTCTCTTCCAGTAGCTGGAAGAGAAAAGAAGCTTCTTTTTCAGGAATCACACCAGATTTCTTCTCAGTTCTTACCGGCCTGAATGGCTCAGGCATCCACTTGAACCAATCACTGGGCGCAGGAGGAGCATGGGACATACTGATTAGCATAAAACAAGTCAGGATACACTCCTGGGGCTGAGGTGAGGGTCCATGTCACCCTAATCAGTTGGTTGAGAATGGACATGAAAATCTGGGAAGAGATTTTTGCTGGGAGAGGGGAAAATTAGATGCTGGACACTGCAAGAAGCAATTGTGTATCACTCGGGATAGATCAAAAAAAAAAAACAAAGGGACTCCCAATGGTAAAATCTGGGGACAATATGAGTATCAAAATAGTTGATGACAATAACAGATTATAACCCACTGAATAAATTAGAATCCATGAATTTATATAGATATAAATAATGAATTGATAAATAAATAAGGGAAAAGGGGAAGTGTTATCTTACTAGTAAATGCAGACATGGTGTATCCCCCCAAATACTTAGTAATTTGACATTAAATAATAAATTCAGACGTGGTTCCATAGTGTAGTGGTTAGCATGTCCGCTTTACATGCAGAAGGTCCTGGGTTCACACCCCAGTGGAGCCACAGTTCATGGTCTATGGCCATTTCACCCTGAACAAGCCTGATGTCTGATCTCGGAAGCTAAGCAGGGTCGGGCCTGGTTAGCACTTAGATGGGAGACCACCTAGGAAGACCAGGTGCTGTAGGCATAAATAATAATGAAAAATAATAAATTCCCTTATTAGCTAAACTGACAGTGGAGAAAACAGGCAGAAGGTGATGAAAGTTAACGTCCCCACTAATGGAATAAATCAGCATCACGGGCCTTGTGATATGATGCACTGAGAGGAACATAATGACACTTTATTGCTGTTCCTGCTAAAAATGCATAAATCACAAGAAAATGTCAAATCCAGACTGACATTCTACATGGTAGCTGGCTTGTACTTTTCAAAAATGTCAAGGTCATGAAAGACAAGGAAGGATGGAAGAATTGTTCCAGATCAAAGGAAATGAAAGAGATACATTGATCTAATTGCAACACAGGATCTAGCTTGGCTTTGTATTAAGAGCGGCTTAGTTCTGACTCCTGGCGACCCTGTGAATGAGTGACTTTCACAGTGTCCTGTTCTCAATAGCCCGACTCAGCTCCTCTAGACTTGTGCCTATGGCTCAGCTCTTCTCTAGTAACTGAGGGCTTTCTGGTCTGGGAGGCTCATCTTTCAACATCATCTCACATTTCATTTGGACTGTCTCATCATAAGTTTCCAAGGGAAAATGTAAAGAAAAAAAAAAAAGAGAGAGCAACGGAAAATCCAAACCACATGTGTGTGGGTCCATGGTGTCACAATCAGCAAACACATATATAATGTAGGCACCCATGTGGGTTTGGATCCAGATCTATAAAGGACAATCTATGACATGTGACTGGAATCTGTGATGATAATATTGTGTCAATGTTAGCTTTCTGGTGTTGATGGTTAGATTATATATGAGAGTGTCCTTCTTGTAAGGAAATGCACACTAAAGTATTAAGGGGGTAATGGACATCATGTCTGCAATTTACTGACAAATGATTTAGAAGAAATGGTAATGTGTACATATGGAAAGACTCTGATAAGGCATATACCACATACATGTGGTAGAATATTAACAGTAGGGGAAACTGGTTAAAGTAAACAAGAGCTCTTTGTACTAGTCTTGCAACGTTTCTTTAAATTTGAAATTATTTTCAAATAAAAGTAAATGACTTATAGTAATTTGACCTCAGCGAATGGATAGATGGTGGTGACATTTACTGAGGTGGGGAAGACATTTGGATATGTGGATTTGGAGGGAATAATGAAGAGTTCTGTGTTGGCCACGTGAGGGTTATCTGTCAGATAACCAGAAAGAGATGTCAAACACACTGGGCTGAGGGAAGGGCAACTGGGCCAAGGTCCACATTTAAAGTCCTGGAATTGGATGAATTGGTCTGGGAGTGAGTGCAGAAGGATAAAGCCAATGTCTGAGGACAGACCATCTAGTCAACATGTGGAGGCCTGGATGGTGGTGGAGGAGAAGCCAGCGAAGAAGCTGGGAAGGAAGAGCCAGCAAGATAGGAGGAAAACCTAGTGTTGGGCCAAGAAGCCAGGAGAACAAAATGTTTCCAGAATGAAGGTGTGGCTGACCATGTCCAGTGTTGCTGGGAGGTCAAGAAAACAGAAGACAGAGAGGACTGGCAAATGGTTTGGATATCTTTGGGTCTTGGTGGCCTTGAAAGAGACATTTCCCTGACTAGGAGGGGACAACACTGCACTGGAGTGGGAGGCGGGGATGTGATGTCAGCATGTATCCACAGCTTTATGAAGGGCTTACTGTAAAGGGTTGGAGAGAAATGGGCAGACCTAGAGGCCAGGTGGAGACTGAGGTAGGGTCTGTGTTTCAGGTGTTTGCATTATGATGGAAATGGCTGATGATGCAAGACAGAGCTGGGAGAACAGCACAGAAAAGGCCTTGAGAAGGGACAGAGTGGGACCAGGGCACAAAGGAGGGTCAGCAGGGACTTCTAAAGGTGGGAGTATTAGGGATTGGACTCACTCTTAGGGATAAAAGCAAGTAAAGAACAGAGGGCCGAGCCGGCTTTTGGTCATCTCTCAGAATGGAGTATGAGTGTATTGGCTTTGTGATACAGACTGCTTTGAGGAACCTGCTCATCCCTAGTCCCGTCTCAGTTCTCTAACATTACCTTTCTTACCCTCTGGGGTAGCCCTTGGATGCCAAACTGTATCATGTAACCCCCTCATCCCCCTCCTCCAGGCCACTTCGTAGACTCCTAACCCAAGCTAGAGCAAATGACTCTCTCTGGGAATTTAGAATTACCCCCATCTTAGTCCAAGCCACCTCAGCCGGCCCAGGTCAGGTCCCTGAAACTGCCTCCCAAGTGGTGTTCAGACTTCCATCTGCCTCTGTCTCCCACATCCCTTTCTCCACAGAGCAGTTAAAGGCTCTCTAAAAATGCAAACCACATCTTACTTTCTTGGGAGAACCCACCAGTGTCATTTCACAGAACTTTTCACTGAATAAAGTCCTGACTCTGCTAGATTCTGGTGTCAGAATAGTAAACAAATGAAATAAGACACTTGCCTCAAGCAACTTACAATTTAAAAAATTATAATAATACCACCTTAAATTTACCTAACACATGAGATCTTTGTTATTAGAAGAAGTAAAAGTTATTAATTTTATTAAATTGAATCCCCTGAGTAGTACATGTCTTTTTAGTATTCTGTGATGAAATATAAAGTATGCATAAAACGCTTCTGCTGCATTTGGAAGTGTGATAGTTATTTCAAGGAATAGCACTTGTGCGATTGAGTTGAAAGTTGAACTGCCTCATATTATCAGAGAACGCCGTTTTTTAAATTGTGATAAAAAACACATAACAAAATTTACTATTGTAAACATTAAAAAATGTATAGTTCAGCAGTATCTAGTATTGTTTTGAAACGCATATCCAGAACTTTTTAGTCTTGCAAAGCTGAAATTCCCTACTCATTAAACAACTCTCCTTTTCCCCCTCCTCCCTATCTCTGTCAACCACCATTCTTCTTTTTGTCTCTATGAATTTGATCATCCAGACATATTATAAGTGGAATCGTACAGTATTTGTCTTTTTGTGACTGGCTTATTTCACTTAGCATAATGTCCTCAAAGTTCATCCATTTATGGCATGGGACAGGATTTCTTTTCTTTTTAAGGCTGAATAAATATATCATTTATATATTACATATATCACATTTTGTTTATACATTCATCTGTCCATGGACATTTGGGTTGCTTCCTTTTGGCTATCGTGAATAGTGCAAATACCTCTTCAAGATTCTGCTTTCAATTCTTTTGGATATATACCCACATGTAGAATTGCTGAGTCATATGGTAATTATATTTTTAATTTTGAGGAACCCCCATACTGTTTCCCATAGTGGTTGCACAATTTTACAACCACAGCACACAATTTCTCCGCATCCTCATCAACACTTATTTGATATCTCTTGTTTTTGACTTGCATTTTCCTAACAATTAGTAATGTTGAGCATCTTTTCTTATGCTTGTTAACCATTTGTATATCTTCTTTGGAGAAATGTCTGTTTAAAGCCCTTTGCTGATTTTTTTTTAACTGAGTTATTTGACTTTTTTCCCATGTGGCTATCCAGCTTTCATAGTACCTTTTGTTGAAGAAACTTAAAGTCTATTTCATGAGCACTTTCTTACATATGGTCTTGCAGGAGATGGTTAGCAGGGAGGCAAAGTTTCTCAAAAGTGGTCCATATATTTGGATATCCATGTGAGTAGAAGGAGTACAACATTTTTTATTTTAAGTGCAACTTGTTAGCATGATTTTTATATTGATTTTAAAGTGATTACACAAAAATGACCCCGAAGTCAGTTTAATCAACTTTATTCACAAAAAATGAATAATTGTTAACTCTAGTGTTGGACAGTCTGTATAATTTTGAAAATGAAGTTTTTGATTCATTTTTTGGTAAATTCCTTAGGATTTTCTATGGACAGGATGATGTTATCTGCAAGTAGAGCTAGTGGTACATTTTTCTTTCTAATCTCTTACTTAATTTTCCTGGTTAGAATGGTCAGTATAATATATCGAACAGAGGTAGTGAAAGTACATAGACATCCTCATCTTGTTCCTGATGTTTGAGAGGAAGCATTTAGTCCTTCATCATTAAGTATGATGTCAGCTCTGGGCTTTTCATAGATACCCTTTATCAGGTTGAAGAACTTCTCTGCTATTTCTAGTTTGTTGTGTGTTTTAACATGAAGGGATATTGAATTTTGTCAAATGATAGGATCATGTGGCTTTATTTCTTATTCTGTTGATATGATGAATTACATTAATTGATTTTTAGGTGTTAAACCAAAACCACCTTGCATTTCTAGATAAATTTTTCTTCAAAAAAATTTCTGCTACTTTCTCCACTCCTTTTGGCACTCCCATTATGCATATACTGGTGCACATATGGTATACCATAGTTCCTTAAAGCTCTGTTTCATTTTTCTTCATCCTATTTTCTCTCTATTCTTTGGATTGCTTGATTTCTATTGATTTATCTTCATATTTGCTAATTCTTTCTTCTGCCAATTCAGATTTAATACTGAGATCTTCTAGTAAAATTTTCATTTCAGTTGCTGTCCTTTTCAACTTGAATTTCCATTTTGTTCTTTTTTATAATTCTCTCCATTAATATTTCTATTTGATGAGACATACTTTCTTTTATTTCTTCAATTATGACTTTCTTCAGTTTTTTTTCCAAACATATTTATAATGGCTACTTTTAAGTCTTTGTTAAATTTGATTATCTGGTTGCTTTCACAGGTAGT
Organism: Eidolon dupreanum; assembly: GCA_028627145.1. Classification (NCBI taxonomy): domain Eukaryota; kingdom Metazoa; phylum Chordata; class Mammalia; order Chiroptera; family Pteropodidae; genus Eidolon; species Eidolon dupreanum. The sequence continues at coordinate 52,028,664 of CM053515.1, read as the reverse complement.
TTCTGTTTTCTTTCTGTATTTTTTTCTCCTATGCATGGTTATGCTTTCTTATTGCTTTATGTCTTGTATTTTTGTTGTCATTGTTGTTGGAAACTGGGTATTTTAGATAATATATTGTAGCAAATCTGGGTACTTGTCACCTTTCCAGTTATTGTTATTTGCTTGTTGAGTGACTAGCTATGTTATTTGAGTGACTTCCCTTTACTCCTCACAGTGTGAAGCCTCTGACTTGCATCTCAAGAGGTGCATCCTGGAGTATGCCCACAATTGCCCTGTGAAGACAGTGGTTTTGGCAGGGCTTTCTTTGTCTTTCTCTAGCAAAAATCAATTGTTAAGCTTCACAAATTCCTAGCTAGTTGCTCTATTGTTTTTAACAATGCCTCAGGGCATACATTGCTTTATATTGGAATCCAATAAAATCCAAGTTCCTTTGCAAGGATAGTATGTGAGGTCAGGGTTTGAGATCTGTTCTGACCCAAGGAGACTTCACAGCTGTCTCTTTCCCCATTTCTCTCCAGCAAATTAGTTTGCCCTACAGTTTAGCCTATATCTCCAATGAATCTATCAATCTCTCTCCAAATGTCTTCTATAACCACTTCCACTGTTTTTGAGAATACCCTAAAGCTTGAATCTCTCCACATTCAGTTGCAAATGAAGTCAGTTCCTTTAGAGAGGGATTTGGAGTTCTCTGTTTAGGGCCTGATTGTCCTTCCTGGGGGAAATCTCTGAGCCAAGACTCTAGTGCTGGGGTTGGGGACAATGATGTGTTTCTCTCTCTGTGACATTTCCATCTGGGAGCTGAGTGCTCATTATAGGGCAGCAGCAGCCCCAGGTCTCCTTGACTTGCCTCTCTTGGCAATTTCCTCTTCCCCTGCCCAAGAGGAAATTGTAGCCCCAATATTCTCAGCCATGCCATGCTCAGTGCAGAGCCTCAGTCCCACCACTGGGAGCTGAGCAGAAGAAGACAGCCTTCACATGTTAGCTGCCCTCACCTGGGACTTAGTCTCCATAGCAGGTAGCTGGGGGTAGTATGAGAAATGCTTATGTCTTCCTCCCAGGAAGACAGCCTTCTGCCTTGTGTTCCTGTCTATACAGTAAGTGGAGTTTCCATTTCCCTAAGCTGCGAGTGGGAGGGAGAAGGTGATTCTTGGTTCAAATACCACAGACTCTTGTAGTTCTTACTGAGTTTTAGTAGATTTTCTTGAAAAAATATTTCTATACTTGGTCTACGCACTAGGTCAATTTCCAGAGAATTTAAATGGTTGGGTGCCAAATAGCTCCACAGAGGAAATTAGAGTGATGTTAAGGAGGAGTAGCTACCATGTGGCCAAACAGTGTCACTCGGCTTTTAATGACAAGTAGATGCTATTCCTGTTGTACTTCCAAAAAGGAACATGTTTTTGTGACAGGAATTAGGAGCTGAAGATTCCTGGTTCTGGGGACTTGCCTGCACTAAAGTTAACTGTGTTTTCCCATATACATACTCAGGCTGAGAACCTTGGCATTTACTCAGCAGACTTCCAGAGCCCCTCCTATGGGCCAGTAGAGGTGGTCCCTGTCCCTGGGGCAATGCCTCAACCCTCTTGGTGCTCTGTGGCACCATATGAGTGAAGGTCAGAGTCGAGGGTCTGCATAGACGTGTTACTACTCAGAACTAAACTCCAAGAACTTGTGGGTGATTAATTTTTTTAATAAAAGCTTCAAGGTTAACTCTAAAATAATGTCGCTGTATGATATAATGTATCAAGTGAGAAATAAAGGTGAAGTGTGCTGTCAAGAATGCTGGAGACGTTCCCGAAGATGTGTTGGGTTTGTGAATGTCACAGTTGTGAGACTTAGTTGGATGAATAAGGCTTTCATTTTGCACAATTTTGACCTTTGAACTTGGCTGACTATTTGAGAACTCTCTTTTGTTGTATGTATCAGCTTCAATTGATAAAACACATTTTTTAGGGACTAAAGATTGTGCTACTCTAGGATTGAGGGTCTCTCAGCGTAAAGGATGATCTCATTTGTCTGGAACTACCTGCTGGGAGAGAGAGGCCCAGGGAACCCAG
>CM053515.1:51794671-52026107 GCA_028627145.1 Eidolon dupreanum | reverse complement strand
TCTTGTTCTGTGGTTGTGTTGCCATAGGATTCCACCATGGGCCCCATAGGCCTCCTCTAATCCTTTTTTAGACATGTAGAGTAGATCTATTTCTTGCCTCAGACTGAGGCTCTTGTTTCTCTAGCCTGAGGAGGTGAGGGTGCACAGAAGGTTCATGTTCATTTATAGGTTCCTAGAGACCCCAGAAACTACTCAGTTCCACGCTTGGCTGTGGGACCTTCGACAAGTCCTGTCCCACTCCCTATCACCTCTATCCTCATCCCAGGGATGACATTCATTCGGAGGCCTGACTGGCTCCCACCTGGAGGAGCAGGTGCCCTCTGGCCCAAACCTGGTTTGGCTAGGCTTGAGTTAAATTCCCTGTTGGTCCTTCACAAGTGTGCTTAGACGTGGGGCATTTTTAATTTTTAAAGTTGTGGATTATTTTTCACACTTTATACGTGGCTATCAATTCCAAAGTTGTTTCCTGTTTCCAGCTGGCTGGGGTGATCGGTGATCACTGTATTACCAAGATTTATTAGGAACCTGACTCAGAGTCAGTGGTTCAAATGCTGCCACCTACTGGAGGAAAATTTACTTTTTCATCACAACCATATGAAAAATTTTATGACGAATCTCAAAACACCCAGCTTCTTTCTTATTTTCCTCATGCTAACTGGTATTATTATGGGTCAGCTTTTCATAAAAAGAATTAGCTACCAATAGAAAAATTTGCTTTATTTTTTAATTAATAGCTAATAAAATGTCTAATATTTATCCATGGCTTCTTATGTGCTAAGCTCTTTACATATATTATCTATTTATTCTCATCACAATCTTATGAGCTCAATGTTATTATCCCTATTTCATGTTAGGCAGCTAGTCAGACATGAGTGACAAGGAAAACAAAGGAATAGGGACCCAGCCTAGAGACTGCCCAAAGATTACCCCAATGGTAGCAGAATTCTGGATACCTATTATCCCTATTTTACACATAAGGAAGGTGAGCTTCAGAAAGACTAAACAGTTGCCAGCTTCCAAAGTTCACCCTATTAAACACGAGGCTGTCTTGCCTCACCTTTAACCGTAACACCAGATCATTCGCATTTCATTTTTTAATTAAAGTAGCACACACTTAACCAAAAGAAAGGCACATCAATACTGAAAATATTTCAAGTGTACTCCATAATTAAGCAAATAAGCAAATATATTATGGATAGTGAAAACCAGTTATTCCCTGGTTGAAATTGGAGTCATAAAAATGGAAAGAGAGAGGATTAGAATATACCCTATAGTGTTAGGTTGGAATCAGAGGAATTGGTGTAAATTTATGATTTTCTACATATAGGTGGTTGGATATGGAAATAGAAGTAGATATAGGTGTATACATATGTTCGTGTGCCTACAGACATATTTTCTAGCTTTGTCCTTTGAGAAGGACTAGAAAGTGGCTAGGTGAAAAAATTGAGGCACAAAGAGGACTATGAGCATACTAGCTCCTAGATGTTGGCTTCTAAGTATACTATTCTCTAATAAAAGGAATTAGGGCTCCTTGGAGAAATGACTGATTCTAGGGCTAGAAGAGGGAAAATATAAATAAGGTTGGAATATTTTGCGGTGTTAGAAAAAAGTGTTCACAAATGGTGAAGGCATTACCAAAGGACATAGAAACCACACCGAAAGGGCTCCCAATGGTCAAATCTGAGATAATCTGAATAACAAATGAATAATGATAGTAATAGAGTATAATTCATAGAATAAAGCAAATATCCATGATTCTATGTAGATATAAATAAATAGTTGCACAAATAAATAAATTAGGAAGAAAGGAAAGTTCTTCCTTCAATAGAGTTACAATTAACTGTAGAAGGAATGATGGAAGTAGAATATCGCCATTTGGCTAACGACACAGTAATAATTGTTGCAGGTGAGAACCATCAATGGAATGCTAAAATTAGTGGATAAAAATGAGATGAAAAAAAGACATATTCATAGTCTCAAGCTATCTGCCCCCAAGATACTTATTAATTACGAAGGGAAAAATAGTAGCTTTGCAGTGGATAAATCTGGTAGGCACCTTATCCAAGCGGACAAAATTCATATTACCAGGAATGAGATGTACCAGCTTCACTGGCTTCCTGGTGTGGTGCACTGAGAAGGATACAACATCCCTTTTGTGATGTTCAGCCAAAAATGCATAACCTCAGTTTAATCTTGGAAAACACCAGGCACATCCAACATGAGGAACATTCTACAAAATAATTGGCCACTGCTCTTCAAAAGTATCATGATCATGAAAGACAAAGACTGAGCGAGCTGTCCCAGAATGGAGGAGACGAAGAAGACACAACAACTCAACGTGATGTGTGAGCCTGGATGGATCCCGGGGCAGAAGAGGAACCTCAGCAGGACAACTGGCAAAGTTGGAAGAAGGTATGGAGATAGTGTTATATCGGATTTCATATCCTGGTTTTGATAATTATGCTGTGGTTATATAAATGTTAACACTTGGGAAAGTTAGGTGAAGTCTATATAAGAATTTTTTGGTTCAATTTTGCAATGTATTTTAAGTCTAAAATTATTTAAAAATTTAAAAAACAAGCTTGTAATCAAATATGTATATATAAAGAATACATTTAAAAAAGGCATTACAATGTGTATCAGGATTTTGACTGCCAAAATTTGAAGACCCCTTAGGCCAGAGCCCAGACTTTCTGGTTGTCAGTCTTTACCTGTCACATGAAAACCTCTGTCCGACTTCTATATGTGTAACAGCACAGAAGTAGAAGGGAAGTATTTGGGCAAATATTAAGCAACACACAGGTAAACTTGTTCACTAGATGTTTTAGCTGAATTGTAGAACAAACATCAGACTGACCAAACCCTCCATTCCAGTTTCGGAATGTTCTGACCCCAGCTTCTGGCTTATGTTTCTACATTTCACAGACATCCCCAAAGCTGCACCCAGTGTGACCCTGATCACAGGGCTTACACTTCCTGCTTTCACAATGCTGGACCTTGAGTGATACACTTAAGGGGGCTAAAGGAAGCAGGTCATATCTGCTGAGTGCTTGAAATAATGATGATGACAATGACAGGTAGGCAATCTCATGCCAGGCAGTGTTCCAGATACTTGAATGCTTAAACCAACCCTGGAGGAAGGGTGTGTTACTCTACACACTTTACTGAGAGAACAAGTGACTTGACCAGGATCTTTCTGTCTTACATGCAAGCTAGTGACTAGTGGAGCCATGACCTGGTCCCAGGCAGACCGCCTCTGAGCCCACATGCTGATGAATGAGCATGTGTAGGGGGCGGGGGGCTGAGTTGTGGGTGCTGAATGCAAGATTAACTGGAGGTTAGCCCAAACCCCTGTTGGTGTTGGTACAAATCCTGCTCACTGAGTCTCAGAACAGGGCCTCTGAGAGATCATCCTGGACCGAGCTCTCATTTTTCAGGGCTGTAAGATGTCACTGGAGGGACTGCTGTGCGGACTTCCCATGATACCAGTTCTTTTCTGATTAGTCATTTATCCACCCATTTAGCACTTTTTCTCTGATATTTAGGGTGACTGAGATACCTCCTGCTGCTGGCGGGGAGCCCCAGTGCTGACTTCTGAGGTGGGACAAGCACCACTTTTGGGCAAATATAGAATTGAAACCTAAACAGGAACAAACCTGAACAGCAACACACTCCTCCCATTTTCCTCCTACCTCTTCTTGTCTTTTGAGAAGTGTATGTTAGAAGCAAAGAACTGGTCCAGGAGTCTTGCCCTTGCTGTGTAACCTTTAGTAGGGTCCCACCTTCCCTGGGCTGTGGTAACTCAGATGTGAATGTGGGGGTGGGATCTGGTGATTTCTAGGGTCTTTTCTGGCTCCCACATTTTGTAGTGCTGGGAGCTTATGACAAGGCAGAAGGAAGCCTGGTCTGTTCTGGATGGACTTGAAGGTGTTTGCTCTTTACACCCTTGGACAAGCTTGGCTGAGGTGTTAGGGAGGGGCTGTCACAGCTCTGGCTGCACACAATTAGGGCTGAGGTGACTCATAAGTGAATACACCATGTGTTAAAATAAGAGTTGGCATTTCTGAGAAGGGAAGTCCAGGAGTCGGCCAGGATGGGATTAGCCGTTGATAAGGGGCCCAGCATTGTTCTAGCTCTCCCCTGAGGCCTGCACCACATCCTAGAAGAGGAGAAGCTGAGTCCCTGGGCCCTAACAGGGCTGGGACAAAGTGGAGGCACAGCTGAGGATATGGCCTGGGGGCTGTCGGGGGCTGCGGCCAGGAGGAGGCAGGGTGGTGTGGTGGTTAGCAACACAGCTTGGAGTCAAGGACGCTCTGTTCTGAGTGTCCCTGCCTGTCACTGGACTCTGACTCTCACCCCAAGGCCAGAGTAGGATGGAATGGAGACAATGGAAGTAGACACTGACGGCCTAATAGGTGATTTGAAACTGTTGTGTAAGCCCAGCAACCCTGAGCAGTCCCCTACCCTTCTCCCCCTTTCCCCACAAGGCCTGGGCAAGAGCCAGGGAATGCAGTGTGGTGGAGTGGGGAGCTCTCCAGTTTAAGACTCTTTAGTCTTGAAGGACAAAAGCTGACAGGAATGTGAGGAAACAATTGTTTACTCTGTTTTCAAAAGTGTTAAACCAAAATATGTTCCTAGGCAGTGGACTGCGGGGGAGGTGAGGCCCGAGCCACGGGAACTGGGGGTGAGCGCAAGGACCCTGGCTCTGCACAAGCCGTGGCAAGGATGCCTGCCTTCGCGAAGAGGCCATCTCTCCTCGAACTCTGGGGAACAGACCACAGGGGAGGTGGGTGCCAGTCCTTTTTGGAGCTGAAAAAGAGCCGGAAAAGAAGGGGTTCAGGGGATCTTGTGAGAGTAGGAAAGACCCAGATTTAGGTTTCAAGAAGGGCTAATGGGAGCAGTGGACATTGGTGACTCTCCTGGGGATGAGATTGGTGGTAAGAGACAAAAATCTGTTATTGCTGGCTTAGCTAAAGAGGAAATTAGAGCAAGGATCCTGAACTTGAGAGTATCAGGAGGATGAGAATCGGTACCGAGAAATGCGTGGGGAAAACATCAGGCTCGGGGGCGCTGTCAGCCTGCCTCAGTAGACTGTCTGGTTCCCTGTCATCGTATGTCTGCAGACCTGCTCCCCCAGTTTGATCATTGTTGATTGTGGCCTCAGATGACCTTTTCCCACATGGCAACTATAGGCCTTTGAGACTCATCACCTTCCAGATACAGCACAGGAAGCCAGCTCACCAGAGACCCTGTGCTGGAGCCCCAGATGCTAAGGAGAGGAAGAATGCTTAGCCTGCCCAGGCCAGAGGTTCACCTCTGACCAGTTGGCTGGCTAGGTGAGGTGACAAGAAGAGTGTGGGAGCCCTCCACTTCCGATCCCAGAGAGGTAAACTACAGAAGCAAGGGCACCATGGGGCCAGGAGGTTGGGCAGAAACAGTGTAGAAGGGGGCCAAGGAAAACTCTGAAACTGTGGCTCCAAGTGACAAGAAGCCCAGGAAGGCACTGTGTGGGAAGGGGGTCCAGGAGCTGGACAGTTTACTCACAGATGATGAAGAGTGGTTTGAACTTTTATGTTAGAATTTCCCATGAAAGTAACCTATAATCTTGTTGCCACTGATAGAGCAAAAACTTCTGATTTCTCTAGAAGGCCATTTTTGCTCAAGATAATCTCAGAGAGAGAATTAGAGAAGTTTAGGAGTGACAAATTTTTCATAACCAGGAGAGAAATTTCCTGTCTAGAAAGAAACCAGAGGGGAATGTTAAGAAGAGTGTATATTTGTGCAAACCTGGGCTCCACCCCAGACCAAGGAGATCAGAATCTCTGGAGGTACAACATAAACTCCTCAGATAATTCTCATGTGCTTCCAGGGCCAGAATCACTGGTCTCAGGACAGACAACAGGTCACGTCCTTTTTCTTTATTATGGAAACTCACATGTTTACAGGTTGCTAATGGAAATCAACGTGGTAGAGCTTGCTGCATTTCCTGGGCCTTGGGCTCTGGGAGCTTGCATCTAAGAGCTTCATGGTGCAGAGGGGTATCTTCTCTACCCCCGTTTCTGTTAGTGAAGCCGCCTCCCCTTAGCAGGGCAACTCTGACTCCATTTCTACTAGGCATTCAGTTAGTTAGCAGGCATTAGCCAAGGTGGTTAGGCTGTTGGAATGTGCAGCCCATTAGAAGCTTCCAGCAGTATCGAAAGGTGCAAGTGTTGCTCACAGGTCCACAACTCTTTTAGGGTGACTGCCCTGGTTTTCTGAAATTTTCCCAGTTTTAGCACTGAAAGTCTTGCATCCCAGGAAACCCCTCAGTCTTGAGCAAACTGGGGCAGGGTCACACTACCAGGGCGTAACTGAGGTGGGGCACACGTGTGCAGTAATGCTTAGTCGAGGGTCAAAAGAGCCACCTGACTGCTGCCAGCGCTACCCAAGCCCCACACCCACGGCCTTCCAGAGGCGCCTCTTGCCAGGGTGTTCCAAGTCCTGCATCGTTCTCAGCACTGGGCTTTGCCGTCTTGGAAAATGTTGACTTTTCTCACACCCACATGCACGCATGCACACACACACACACACACACACACACACACAAGGGAGGCATTGTTTAAACTTATAGCAGATTATATTCTAGGAAAAGGTGGTATAAGTCAAAAAGATAAAAATTGGGTCAATTTTCCTACAGAAACAATACTGTCGTGAGAAATACTGAGCAAAGGAAACAGTTCTATAAAAGGTTCTATCCCAGCCATGAAAATTTTCTCTAAATTTCTCTAGTTTTCTAAACTTCTCTAATTATTTTTTCTGAAGTAACGCAGAGCTAAATGATCTCTTAGAGCAGCAGTCCCCAGCCTTTTTGACACCAGGGACCCGTGATCCTATCAGAATCTAATGACTGATGATCTGAAGTGGAGCTGAGGCAGTGATGCTAGTGGCTGCAAATACAGATGAAGCTTCGCTTGCTCACCTGCCACTCACCTCCTGCTGTGTGGCCCTGGTCCTAACATGGCCTGGGGGTTGGGGACCCCTGTCTTAGAGATATCAGACCCCAAATGTGATTAACTGAACATGAAATACCTGTACTCTAAGCAGTGTAAGATCTCCCAAAGCGCATATACATTCAAGAAAATAGACAAATCAGTAATTAGTCATATGTGATGTTATTTCGCTTGTTTAAAAAATTCACTATTAAGGATTTACACTGAGATCAGTTAGAGCTGTGGTCCTCTACCATGGCTGCATGTCAGAATTACTGGGGAGCTGTAAAACCTCCTGATGTCTGCCTGGGCCCCACTCTGAGATGCTGATGAACTCGGGTATGGCTTGGGTGCTGATGGGTGGCGGCAGCATCTGTGGCCAGGTACCAGTGAGGCTTGATAAGAAGGAAGGGGAGGAGAGGGGAAAGCTGCCTGAGGTCTGGGGTTAAGGTTTTGAGGGTTGGAACATTGAAACACATACTAACTGAAAATGAAACGTTAGTGGTCACTGAAGTCAGTCTTCTCATTTTGCAGGTGGGGAATCAGATCTAGAGAGATGAAGGGATGTGTTCAAGTCCCTCAGTGTTTAGAATTAAAATTAGAACATAAGCAATTGGCTTCTTATCCTGTATTTTTTTCACATTTTGTTGGTTTCAAAACATGCCCACAAATTCTTTGATGCTCCTATCTTTAAAAAGCAAAGCTTGGTTTCCTCCTTCTTGAATGTGGGCTGATTTAGTGACTCATTTCTAATGAATAGAATATAGGGGAACTGACAGTTTGTGACTTCTGAGACTAGGTCATAAATGCTCTTACTCTTGGATTACTTGCTCTGGGAGAAGTTAGTGGACATGTTTATGAGGACAGGCAACCAGCCTTATGGAGGGGCCATGTGGTGAAGGTGAGGCCTTTTGCCAACAACAGCTTTGAGAGGGCAACATCTTAGACGCAGACCCTCTAGCCCCAGGACATCCTCAGATGACTGCAGTACTAGCTGCCATCTTAATGGCAACCTCATGGGAATCCCTGAGCTAGAATGCTCCAATTAAGTCATTCTTTAATTCCTGATCCACAGAGATGGTGAGATAATCAGACTTTGTTGTTTTATGCAGCTAAGTTTTGGGGTAACTTGTTATGCAGCACTTGATAACAAATACACACATTGCCCTAAAATATAATCTTTCATAGTCAATAATACAATTAAAGGAGAAACTCTAAGAGTGGGAGAAAATAAATCAAAGGAATAGAAAGCATAGCAGCATTTTCTTTCTTGGAGAGGATAAAGTTGGGTGGTGGGAAGACCACTCTCTATATTCATATATAAAGGTAGCAACTTTAAGATATCCAGCGGTTCTTCATTCTGTTGATGCTTACAACCTAGAGTAGATGACTTGTTTTAACAGAACTCATAAAACAGGCCTAAAACAGAGTAAGGGTGGAAAAGAGGATGGAGCAACTTTTAAGGATAATTTTGTCTGACGTTCCATGATATCATTTGTGTGGATGTGAGGCAAACTTTGGTCACCTCTAAGTGTTCGGTGAAGTCCACTGTGTACACAAAGCCCTTGGAGCTCTAGAAGAGGGCTGAGCTCTCTGTGTGGGTCAGTGCTGAGCAGGCGATGGGAATGGAGTCAGGAGGGGGCCTGCATGAGGCTAAAGGTTGAGTGGAAGCTGGAGCCCAGAACACCCTGAGGGCAGTGGCAGTCATCAGGGTAGGTCAGGAAATGTGTCTTGAAGACCTCAGCTTGAAGCCTGGAGGTTGAGGGGAGGAACTGGCATGAGGTGGAAGTTCTTAGAGTTCTGCGATGCCCTTGCATCTGACGAAGCCTCTGCTTGTTCTTACAAGCCCATGAGAAAAATGGCTTCTGCTTCACTTCTGCCTTCTAAATCCTGCACAAGATCCTCTCATCAGCAAAGTCTAACCTGGGAGCATGTGAAGAAGGGGATTGTGGGGAGCAGTCTCCAGCCTCAAGTAGGAGCATTGGTGGTGGTGGTGAGTTGGCACATTGGGGTTCAACATTGGACTTCCCAACGAACAGGGCTGGGGAGACTGCAGCTGATAGCTGGGCCACCTGAGAACTGTTCCCTCTTACTTACTTAGTATAAGACAGCAAACAATCCTATTTGCTATTTGCTTTCCAGATGTTATCTTCAAGAAATTTCCAGAGAAATTTCATGTCGTCCAGGAACTGCTGGTCTGGAAGCACGTGGATGGTCATTGTGGCTGATGACACAGAGCGCCCTGGGGAGAGTCTATAGGCACCCCATAATTCTAAACCTTCCTCAGCCTCTCCTTCACTAAATGCTTTCATCTCTTGTCTATGTACAAAGCTTCTCTTCAGCTTGTTGGAGACTCTTACAGTCAAATATGGTTGAGAAACATTGCCTGCTACATCTGTTTTGGGTGAGTCTCAAGATACACAAGTATGGAAATGACTCTGAGAACACTCTTTTCTGAGCATGTCTGTTAACAACTTGCAGTATTAGATGTGAATGAGTTCTTAACAGTCAATGCTCAATTAAAATTGAGAAATAGGTGTGCTGGTTTGAACATGATGGCAGCTAGTGAAGAAAACAACTCCAGAAAAGTTTGGAAAACTTTCCATGTTCAGGTATTCAAAAGAGAAATTGTCATACAATCCCCACATTCATATATGGCTTAAAATAAGGCCTAGGAATTGTCGGTGTTGTTGACAGCACAGGGTTGTGGGATACAGTCCCCACTTCCCCACACCTCCAAAGCATATGAGATGAAAATCTGTTTTACTTAATTTGGACCTAAGTAATTAAGAATAGATGTTAACTCATTTCAATGTTGGCATACTCTAGGAAGAAAGGGCTATCATGCAAATGAATACAGTAGGCAAATTTACACTACAGATATTTTAACTTCTGAGGAGGAAAAGTTGATTTTGAGCTTCCTAGAAGTACCTCTTTGAAGCCTTATCATTAGCCCAAGAGAATCAGAAAAGATGCCCTTCCTTCTTTAAAGCACCTGTAATAAACATTGGAGTCACAATCACTGCAATGGGAAGGGGGCCCTAGAGCTGAGCAGTGTGCTCATGGGTCCTGTGTGCATGAAACCTCATGCTCACAAAGTGTGGCTTATTTAGGTTCTGAAGATTGTCTACTCTGGTCCCGATTTCCCTCCACCCCACTACTGGGGTTCCCGACTCTGATCTGGATCCTGTCTTGTCCCTTCCACCTTTCTACCAGTTTTTACTTGGACATATCAAATGTCCTTTAAATATAAACACTGTATTTTCCCCCCCACCCCCCAAAATTCTACCTTTCATTATCTCCTAGTTCCTATATCTCCTTTGCCTGCTGTAATCTCATTAGTAGAAACTTACTAGGTGCTACCCTGTCATGTCCTGTTCAAAGGGACAGTCACCCACCTTTGTGAGCTCCTCCCTATCCTCCTTCAGCTGCCTGCCACTGCCCGGTTCCTCAGGTGGTTCCCTTCCTGCACCTGCTCCAGACAGTTTTTTTAGTGTTCCTGATTTACATTCCTGCTCTTTACTCTCAGACCTGTGGGAAGCTCCAAGAGAACGGAGTCCAGGAACCCTGCTCGGAACAAGTGGCTAATGAAGCTGGTGGCTAGACTTCCCCCAAAGTCCTCAGCCTTCCTTGTTAGAGGAAGGAGTGTTTGTGGGTGTGAAGACAGTGATTGGGTGGTTGGGTCAGCTGGGAGGTCTGGTGAAGTGAGCTGGGCAAGCAGTCAGTGTATCCAGGACCAGAAGTGAAAATGAATGTCATCGATTCAGGCAGAAAAAAGCTGGATCCAGGGAAAATCAGCTGAGGCTGGCAGATGAAGATGCTAAACTGCTTTCCCAATGCCAGAAAATAAGAACAGAGTCCGCAGGATAAAAATCCCACAAGAACAAGTGACCTGTAGATGAGATCAGTCCTAGGGCAGAGACCATGAGACTCTGTTAAGCATGTCATTCATGTGGAAGGTTCTGTTGGGATGAAGCACTGACCCTGGGATGGGGCTCTACATTTGAATTCGAGTTTGTCGGTCAACTCACCATGTGACCTTGGAAGAGACCCTTGACCTCCCTGATCCACAGTGTTCTGTCTGTGAGATGGCATAAAGCCTGCCCTCTCCACCTCAGAAGTATGATGGGAAGTGCTGGGGTTGAAGGCCCGGGGGGTTCTTTGAGAGCAGTGATGAATGGAGGGGTCTGTGGAGAGCTGGCTGGAAGTCAAGGAGCCCCAGACCAGGGTCAGGGATCTCAGTAGTGGGGTGGAGGGAAATCCGGCACTGGAGTCTCCCTATACTTTTCCATCTGTAGTGGACGGAAGCACCCCACCTTGACCTTGGGCTATTTCTGGAGAGCTGGCCAGGCCACTCTCTCCATGACGACAGCAGCTGGCTGCCTCCCCAGTGGGGCTGGCTTCCCACTCCTTGCTCCTTTGGCCTGGCTCGACTCGCCCCAAGCTGGGCTGTCACTTGGTGAGCTGTCAGAGCTGAGAGGGAGCACAGAGCCCAAGCCTGGCCCTCTGGAGAAGCCCCAGTATCAGAGGCACTTTAACTTCTATGGGGAACAAAAGACCTTGAGAGGAGATTGGTCCCTGTCACCTGAAAGGAGCCATCCTGCAGGGTGAGGTTGATTGGTCAGTTGGTCAGTGATATTTACTAGCCCATCACCACTACAACTTTACATGTACATAATGTATTACCCTTTGCAAACCTTCTCATTCAGTCATTCCTTCATTCAATCAATAATATTGAGGACTGATGGGGCTCCAAGAGAGCTTGCGATTTAGTGAACAAACAAATAAATAAACATGAAAAACAAATGCAGTACAAACTCGTGGTAAGAGCAAACAAGGAAATGAACAGGGTACAGTGGTGTCATTTAAGCTGCAGCTTGAAGAATGAGAAAGAGCCTGCTGTGTGAATAGTGAGAAAGAAGGAACAGTTGAGTCAGGAAAGGGTTCAGTGCCTTAGAGATAGCAAGAAGTCGAGGGGGACTGGGGTATAATGAGTGAGGAAATGGTGGGAAACCAGGTGGGAGTGACAGGCACGGCTCATGTTCATTGTGCAGGGTCTTTCAGGCTACAGGAAGGTGTTTGGATTTTCTTCCAGGTATAATGGGAAGCTGCCAAAAGGTTTTAAGAAGGGAGTGATGGAGTCTGATTTACACTGCAGAAAGGTTACTCTGACTGCTGTATGGAGGGAGATAAGAGTAGAAACAGGAGGCTATAGGTGCAGTTTGGGTGACTTGGACTATATTAGTGTGTGAGATAGGATGGGCTAGGTTGTGATGTAGTAACAAACAGCCCCTAACCTCAATGGCTTAACATTAGGAATATTTATTTCTCCTTCATTCTTAGTTTTTTGTGTGTCAGCAGAGGGACTCTGTTCATTTTAATCACTCAGGAATCCAGGCAGACAGGGTCCCCATCTCAACACTATTTCTATAATCCCCGTGGCAAGAGGAAGGGAAGTGTATTGGCTCTTAAAATTCCTAACAGAAGTGACAGATATCTCTTCCTCACATGCTGTTGGCCAAGTCAATCACATGGGCATGCCTAATTTCAGACGGAGTGAGAAACTGCCACCCTATCATGCACCCAGGAGGAGAAAAGCTAGATCACACTAATGATCATTAGAGACCATGAGAGTGAAGATGGAGTGACATAAAGGAATTCAAGACATGTTTTGGAAGTAAAAGTGGCAGGTCTTCCTGATGAGTCACATATAGAGAGGTAAGAGTCTAGACGGTTCCCAGGTGTGTCATTTATGCATTTGGCTAGTTGATAGTCCCATTTGCTAAGGAGAACACTGGGTGTGAAATAAGCTTTCAGTGGCGCTGCAGTAAAAGATTTGGAGTTGGGTGTGCTCAGGTATGGCAATTGAATTATGCAAATGTCCTGGAGCTTGGAAAAGAGGTTTGGGTTGGTTACAAATCTGGGTGTCCGAGCAGAAGAGAAGTCAGAGGGATGGGAAGGAAGCTGAGGAATGTGTACCATAGACGCCAGGAGAGCACAGGCTTCCTAAAAGAGGCTGCTAATAGGTGCATTCTGATGAGGCAGAAAAAAAAGTGACCCTGGACTTGACACGTGTAGTTTTTGCTAGAGTGGTGGAAGAAAAAAACCCTTTAATATGGGCTGAGAAATGTATGGGGGGCCTGGAAGTGGATACGGCATATGTAGACAATCCAGTGGAGAAGTGGAGCCAATGTAGGCCTGAATGATGGCCCTTGAGCTGGTTTTCTTCTCGCATTCCTTTTCTTTCATTAGACAGGTCTTCCCCAGGAGGTAAGATGGCAGCCTCAGCTTCAGCCTGTTTCTTTGTGTGAGATAGTAAGGGCATGAATTTCTTTCCTAGGAATCTCAGTAGAATTATCATTCTTTCTCCATTGGGTCATGTTTCTTTCTTTGCTTGGACTAATCCCAGAGCCTGCCCATGGCCCCTAGAGCTGAGGGTGGGGTTGATGACTCCAGAAGTTCCATTGGAGAAGAGGTTGATCCCAGGGGGAAATTAAGGCACAAATTCCAAAAGAATGAGTTGATACTGGGTAGCAAAAAAAATAGATGTTTCCTAAAGTGAATTATATCTGAATTTTCCATGTCTAAATTGGTATTTGCTGTACCATTTACATAAAAACCAGGAGCCGTCAGGGGAAAGAATTGCCCAAAGAATTTTGTTTCGGGCCCCTTTGCACTCCCATGCAGAATCTTCACATGTCCAGATAGGCTGTTGCTCTTTCTGACCACAGGGTGCCTGAGAGCCCTGCGATGCTCCAGGGAACAAGCATCCTGACCCCAGAAGGTATGAGCTCACTGGGGTGTGAAGTACATCCTGGCCACTCCTCCCAGAGGCAGGAACCCCTAGAATGGGCCCATTGTCTAAGTCACAGAGCTAACAAGTCACAGAATTTAGTTAAAAAAAATCCAAAAGATACAGAAGGATATAAGGAAATGTAAATCTCAGTCTCACCCAAACCCTCAGTCCCTTAGGTCACCTTCCCATATTCGAAACTTGTTACCAGTTTCTGATGTACCATTTCAGAAATTGTTGGTGTTTAAGTGAGTATATGTGTATGTCCATGCCATCCCCCACCCCCACCCCCAATTATTGTGTCCTGTATGTACTATTCTGCACTGATTTCTACTTAATAATATTACGTGGTGATTATTAAAGGCTACATAGTACTTTGTTGGATGAATGTACCATAATTTATTTTAACCAATTCTCTGTTAAATGGGTTGTTTCCAATCTTGTACTAATAAAACAAGGTGATGAGTATTCTACATCATATGCCTTTGCTACACTTGTGAGTATGTATGTAAGATATGAGGGCTGATAAACAACTGAAAGACCTCTTTCTGAGACAAGATCTTGAGCATCACTGCTTGCTCTAGAGCATTGCTAAAAGCATGCTCACTTCCAAGGAATCCCAGTCTCTGATACTCAGGTCAATATTTCAGACTGTTGGAGGGTATCAGTGGGGACAGATTTATATCTTGGGAATGGATGGGCTCACCTCAGGAAGAGGCGTAGACAAATAAGAGGGTGCAGGGACGAGAACTTCTTTGCCATGAGGTTATGGAGAGAATTAGTAGCCAGCCAAACAGAAGACAGGCAAAGAAAACCAGGTGAGATGTCAGCAAATTCAGAAGATGGGACATTTATGAATGGAACAAAAACTCGGTGGTGGGGGAATGCAAAATCTAACAGAATTCTCCTCAGTACCTTCAAGGGTCCAGGGTCCCCTCCATGTCGCATCCCATTTCCTCACCCCTGTACCACTATCTGGACCTTTGTCTTGATTATCCTCTTTCCTTCCTCTATAGTTTAACACCCAATATATCTATTCCCAACTAAGCAACATACTGTTAGTGCACATGCAACAGCAAGCTCACACCTCGCTGTGTGAGGAGAGGGCCATTTGCATCATTGGATGAAAGCTCCTAGGACAGGAGCAGCTGAACAAAGTCTACCTCAGCCTCCTGAGAGTTTCCAAGAGGCCCTTTGAGGAAGGCATTGGGTGAGGTCGCAAGTGAACCTTGAAAACTCAGGGCCACCACAGCAAGGGGATTTGGGTGGGCTGTCATGTAGACCAGGGTGGATTTCCAGCAGAGACGTGGTCACAGGACAGCTGTTCACTGTGGTCGATCTCCAGCTCCTAGGAGCAGGTCAGAGCAGAACACTTGGGGAGTGAAACAAGGGGCCTCAGCTGAACCTCTTCTGGGAGGGAGAACAGGAACTTCACCAGTACACAGTCATGACCAGCTAAGTCTAGACAAGCAGCTGAGCCTGGGCCTGACTCCCCGGGCATTGTTCTGTCCTCAGGTGAAACAGACGGTGTAAGGCGTTGAGTATCTTGGTGATGGCAACCTTCACCACGCCCGTGTACAGTTGGCACTCATTGTCCTCTGTATCAAGTCATCAGTTCCCTTCCTCCTCTCCCTTCTCCATCATCCTGGGCTACAACTCCTGGGCTGCTTTGCTCCTACCTGAGAGCACCTGTTTCCTGATTTCCTGCCTTTCTTCTTTCAGACTGTCTCTCTTGCTGTGTGGTACAGTGCATCCTCCAGTAGCTTCTGGAGAAAGGGTGTACTCCAGATAAATTTTTTGGGACTTCGTGTGTCTGAAAATGTCTTTCCTCACCCCCCAATTTATTGAGAGTTTTCTGGGTTTATAAATATAGATCGGAAAGAATTTTCCTTGCAAAACTGCTTCATTGTCTTCTTGCTTTTAAGGTCAGAAGCCATTCTGATTCTGATCCTTTTTTACTTGTTCTGATTTTCCTCCCTGAAGCTTCTCACATCTAACGTTATTCCCCCAGTGCTCTGAAATGCCTTGGTGTGGGTTCACTTTTATTTGTTTTTCTGGGCACATACAGGCCTTTTCAATCTGGAAATTTACATCCTTCAGTTCTGCGTACTTTTATTAAAATTTTCTTTATTAGTGCCTTCCTTTTATTTTTTTCCGATCTCTCTTTCTGGAACTCAGAAAGAGTGATTTGGATATTGGACTTTCTGTTCTGATTTTTCTATCTGTTTGCTTTTTGCTTTACTTTCTGGGAAATTTCCTCAATTTATTTTCCTGTCATGTTTTTCATTGCTGTTATGATTTCTTTTTCACTTTTAAAAGCTTCGACAAATCCTCTTTTTTAAAAAAGCAATCTCTTCCTAGCTGATGGATACAGTAGCTTTTCTCATATCTCTGAAGATGTTAAATTAATATTATTAACATTAGTAATTGTCCTTCCCTGACACCCACACATATTGCCTGTTCCCAGGTTGTTGTTTTTAATGTGCTGATTTTTAAAAAATTGAGATAAAATAGACATTTAACATCATATTAGTTTCAGCTGTACAACATAATGATTTTATATATATGTATTTATTGTGAAATGATCACCAAATAAGTCTAGTTAACATCCATCACCATACATAATTACAAAATTTTTTCTTGTGATGAGAACTTTCAAGATATACTCACTTAGCAATAGTCAAATGCACAATACAGTATTATTAATTATAGTCACCACACTACATTAATCAGTCTCATGATTTATTTATTTTATAACTGGAAGTTTGTACCTTTTGTTCATCTTCAGCCATTCACCTGCCCCCAACCCCAATTTCCTGTCTCTGGTGGCCATCAATTTGTTCTCTGTGAATTGTGTTTTGTTTATTTTGTAGATTTCACAATTAAGTGAGATCATACAGTATTTATCTTTCTCTGTCACCAATATCAGGGTTACCTTCTCTTTTATAGCTGAATTATTTATATATCACATTTTCTTTATTAATTCATCCATCAGTGGACTCAGGTTGTTTCTATGTCTTGGCTATTGTAAATAATGATGCTATGAACATAAAGGCACAGATATCTTTTCAAGTTAGTGTCTTTGTTTCCTTCAGATAAAAACCCGGAAGTGGTAGTTCTAATTTTAATTTTTTTGAGGAAACTCCATACTGTTTTCCATAGTGACAGCTCCAATTTACAATCCCACCAACATTGTACATGGGTTCTCTTTTCTCTACATCCTTGCCAACACCTGTTATTTCTTTTCTTTTTGATAATAGCTATTCTAATGAGTGTGAGGTGCTATTACATTTATGGTTTTGATTTAAATTTCCCCTATGATTGATTAGTGATGATGAGCACCTTTCTATGTACCTGTTGGCCATCTGCGTGTCCTCTTTGGAAAAATGTCTATTTGAATCCTCTGCCTATTTTTAAAACAGATTGTGTTTTTTTTGGCTATTGAGTTGCATGTGTTCTTTATATATTTTGGATATTAACCCCTTACCAGATATACAATTTACAAATATTTTCTCCCATTAGGTAAGATGCTTTTAAAATTAGTTTATAGTTTCTCTGCTGTACCCAGGTTTCTTTCTTTCCTTCTTTTCTTTCTTTCTTTCTTTCTTTCTTTCTTTCTTTCTTTCTTTCTTTCTTTCTTTCTTTCTTTCTTTCGTTCGTTCGTTTGTTCGTTTTTCCTTTCATTTGTTTGTATCCAGGGGTTTATGTCTTTCCTCACAGGCTTCTCAGATTTGAAGTTTTCTAAAATCTCCCACCTGGAGGTAAAGGTCTGGCTGGGTGACTCTCAGGGCCCAGTGGGGAAGGAGAATCAGGGACCTCAGCATCCAGCATAGTGTACAGTCTCAGATTGGTTAGATCATATTACACTTTTATGTTGGAATTTATGGCTATTAAAACAATTCATGTAAGGATCTTTTTTAAAAAAAAAAATAGGTTGTGTAGAGGTAGGAAGTATGAACTCAGTGTTGTTTAAAATAACTAAGTATAAATTTAGGTATATTTAGGAAAAAGACTTGAAAGAAGCACACTAAACTATTGTAAATGGTTGTCTAATGATGGGATTCCCCCCCGCCCTTCCGCCACTGAGAGTGATTTCTGGGAGGGTTGAGATGGGGTCTCTGATCTACCATTCTATTCCCAGAATCTGGTGGCTGCTCAAAAGTTCTTCTTTATAATTTCTTGTATAAATTCCAAAATTTCTACAATAAACATGTTTGTATCATCGTAATAAGTTAAAAAATTTTAGTGAGGAAAAGTATAAAGAAAGAGAAAATTGTAGGGGGGGTGGTGGAGAAAAATACATCCTTTCCTGAATTGACTCCATTCTCCTTCTCAGGGTGGTGGTGGCAATGAGTGATGTGAGATGACTCGAACCTCACCTCCCCAAATTGGTCAAGGTTTGGGCTTTCAGACCACCCAAGGTGCAAAATACTGGTACCTGGCCTAATTTCCTGGAGTGGGTGGGCCTGAGTCAGAGGCGGAGTGTGGCAGTTCTGTTCAGATTCTCCAGCCCAGCCAGTGGTCCCTGGGGTGTTTCACATGTCATTGATTTTCGTCTTGCACATGTTTAGGCCACTATGGGCATCATAATTATTTCCTTGGGTGCAGATTCTTTGCCAGCACTGGGAAGTGGTAGCAGGCCAAGGTGAAGGTGGAGAAGATGGACTTATGGAGAGAAGGTCTCATGGAGAAAGGGAATGGCAGAGAGAGCAGGAGTGAGGTAGAGGGTCACCAAGATTCTCTTTGTTATAATAATAACAATAGTTACTGCTTTGGGTATTTACTATGTGCCAGGCACTGTGCTAAGCTATTTTCATGCATTATATGCTTTAATCCACACAAAACCTATATGAGGTAGGATCCATATCATCACCCTCATTTTATAGAGGAGAAAACTGAGGCTTAGACAGGTGAAGGAGGCCGCGAAGGTCACACCATGAGTTAAACTGTAAAGCTCTGAGTTGAAAAATTCCTGAGGCCTGTTCTTAGCAAAGCAGCATTACCGGGACAACTGTGGAATTGAAGCTCCAGTGAAAACTCTTTGGAGAAGTTTCTCAGACATCAGAAGCTGGGGGTTCTTGGAGACTATGCTCAGTGCAGGCCTTGGAGGCCACCAGGGGGCAGCAGAGGCCGGAGCTGGTGAGGCTGCTCTGTCCCCACCTGACTGCAGGCTCTTGCAGCTGTCCTGAGTCAAAATCTGAACCGCTGGTGGCCAAGAATAGCAAGAGGCTGTAATTTACGTGAGTACTCCCTCATAGAGTTTCGAAAGCCCCTCACGTCATCCTGATTATTTTACAATCCTGCTCACAGAGCACTTTTTCCATCTTCCTCCAACAGGTCCTATCTTGGCTGGTGAGAAGAGCTCCTGGGCACACGGCTCCTGAAGATGGCATGGTAGATGCTGGGCTGGGTACTGGGATTGAAACAAAATGCAAAAACAGATCTTGCCCCCAACAGAGCCTGTTACATAAACAAATAACCAAGGTACACTGTGTAAGATGCAATAACAAATATACATATGACATTTGGTGGCAGCACAAAGTGGAGAAAGAGGGGCAGAATTATGACTTAGGGATTTAGCTCAGAGATGACCCAAGGGAGCATGTCTGCCAGCAGGAGTCATCTTTACTGTAAGCTGAAGCAGAGAAAGAGGCTGAGAACTCTGGTCTGGGAAGGTGTCAGGTAGAAGGTCCCAGGTTGAAAAATATTGGATGCCAAGAGAATGTTAAATTTTCTAGAAATTATAAAGTTTGCATCTCTAAATCCTGTGTTGGGGTGTGGGTTGGGAAATTTCAAGCTGGGCTCAGGAAGATGGTGTGAGAGGGTAGAGGAGGGTGGTTAGAAGGTTGTTGTGGTCAGTGAGCTCCAGGACCCAGCAAAACTAGTAGGGAAGAGACCCAGCCTTGTCTATCACCTCTGGAGCTGGCCCACAGTCGCCATGGTCCTTCATTTCTAAGGAGGACAGGAGAGCTTGGACCAGCCCAGATATTCCCTTCTCCAAGCTAAGGACCCAGGCTCTCAGGTTTATCCCAGCCAGGGTTATCCTAGTGGGATTCCAGGTCCTCACCCAGGCCACTCTCTCTGATCAAAAGTTTGAAATGGGCCTGGCTGAATGAATGACTGACAACTTAGACTCATTCTTAGCTGATAACCTGTGTGATCCTTGAAGCTCTGTCCTCTCCCAAGATTGGCTAAGAAGGGAATGGGGTTGGAAGGGAAAGTGGGGGACACTGACACAACTCTATTTACCCCTTGCAGCCCAGCAGCCTTCAGTCATGCCCGCCACATGGCACTGAGGACATAGGTGTGCCGCCTCACGGCCACAGAATGCCTGTGTTGCATGGGACACCCCAGCTTTGCCAGTCTTCAATTTTATGCCCAAGTATCCCTCCTCTGTGCAGACTAATCCTGGATGGTGGCTTAGGCAGCTGTCCTCAGCACGGCTGAGGGCGAGGGAGAGGGAGAGAGAAGGGCACCCGGGCCTGGGCACTCGGTGTGCAGTGGCCCTGCCACAAGCAAAGCATTGTTTTGTACTCATGCTTTTTCTTAAAAGTTCATATGCATTTTGCCTTCTATTTTTTAGTGTGTCTTGGTAAGTTCTAGCATAAAAACAATGTTTAAAATGACTTATAATGCCATTTAAAGTGAATTAAATGGCTGGTTTTTTCTTTCGGTTCTAAGATGCTGTCAGTTGCAAGAAGCACCATGGATTTAAGGATATGCAATGTATTTTTTTTTTTTTTGAGGAGCAAAGAACATAGCCACATTAAACAAACACATTAATGCATTCAGATTTTTAGAAATGTTAATATATGAAAAAAATGTACATCTTAGTATGAGGGAAAATTTTATTGGGAGTTTTTAGATTCCAAAAAGACTTCTGTGTAAAACTGGCTCTCCCAGAGGTGTGATGTCTGCCCTTGGCTTCCTGTCCCTGTGATGTGTCCCTGGGCAGCACAGGGCCAGATCATGCTTGTTGTGAATTGGCCCCTCGATTCTCCCAGAGAGAAAAATTTCTGGTCACCCAGAATGCTCAGGAGCTGGTGTTCTAGTTAATCAAACCGTTCTGGTTAAATAAAGGTCACTCTCAATACATTAAAAATTTTAGACTCTTGGAGTTAGAAATTGTCCTGAAACTTAATGTTATCAATAAGCATTTAATGGATACCTAATATGGGCCTATCTTTCTTCCTTATATTGTCATTTCCAGAACATGAATGGACTCTCACCCTAACAGTTGATGATTTCACAGAGTTCCTCAGGGCCTGTGTAACTAACACAAAGAAGTGAGAGATGGGGCTGAATGAGAATCTGTGAATGGTTTTGTTATATATTTTGGCCAAGCATTTTGTCACACATGTCATCTCATTTGTTTCTTGCAACAACACTAGGAATATTATTACCCCAGATATTCTCATTGGACCAAGGAAGAAACTGATCAAGCTCCGTGCCTGGCACGGTGTGGCTAGTGAGTGGCAGAACGGTCCTTCCACCAGGCTTCCTGGAGCTTGGTCCCCAGGCCTCCCTCTTTTTCAGGTGACTTCTGTGCTGTGGGAAACACAAGGCCAGCTTTGGTTTTGTTTATTCTAACAAAATCAGATTTATTTTTTGCATCTTTTCCCCACCCTGAGAAAGAGATCTCTGGGTTGTGTGTGGGTCTATGACAAAGGCTTATTAAAATGTATTCAAAGTAATTATTTGTTTGAGCCCCAACTGTGTGCTCCACAAAGGCCAAACAAGTCACCAAAGTGGGCTCCTCCAGTGGGTCTTCATGCCTGGCTGTAAACCCCCAAGGCCTGTAAACCCCTTAAGTGCAGGCCCTGGTGACCACCTGTCTATAAAAGACGGAGTCACTCCTGAGCTCTCCTGGACTGCCTCAGCCTGCCCTTGAGGCGCCCCTTGTCAGTGGCGATTGTCAGTGGGGACATGGGCTGTTAGGCTGTGAACCCCTCTGCTAACAGCAGTGTGAGCTCAGTGTGGGTAAAGAGCTGCCTGAGCTCAGACCAGTGCTCTCTGATCTCTGCTAGTGGAGGAGGGGCAGGGGATGGGGTCAGTAGTGGGTGGGGACCTATCACTGAGGAGGAGACATTTGAGCTGCCCTCGGAAGGATGAAAGAAATTCATCAGGCAGATGGAGGGCTTTCTTGGCAAGGGGAAAGCATGAGCAAAGCTCAAAGGCTTGGGAGTACATAGCACTTAAAGGATGGGATGGGTAGGAAAGTACGTGTGTGTCTATGTCTGTGTGTATATGAGAGAGACTCTTATTTGAGTTCTTCTATCTTCGCTCAGTCTCTGGCTTCCCCTTCGAGAGTGAACTCTACGGGGCCTCTCCCTGCTCCCTTCTGGCCCCAGAGCTTCTGCGCTTCAGCCCCACAAGTGCTTCCCTGTTCCCTCAGCAGCTCCCCTCCCTTTCTTCGTTGTTCCTAAGCCTGTCCTATGCTTGGCTTCCAGAAGGACACTTGATCCCATCTCATGGCTGGCAGTGGAGCACGGCCCTTGGAGCAGCTGCAAGGATGGTGTTGACTCCAGATGGAAAGTGTTTCGAGAATTTTGATGTGACATCACCTCATCATGACATTGCACTGACAGTAACTGATCTGGGAGTGGCCAGGTGAAGTCATTCCCAACCTTGCCTCTCGTCAAGGGCTGGCTCAGATCAAGAAGCTCAGCTTGGTGGGTAGAAATCTAGAACTGAGGGGCGGCACAGGGAGAGGCCTTCTGGGTGTCAAGACCATCAGTGAGAGCAGCCTGGAGTCAAACGAATGCCCTTCACCCATCCTCTGTGACTTGAGCCCAGTGGAGGCCTTGCACTCACATCACTGGTTGTGGGTGAAGCCCAGCTGTGCTGCTCTGGGCCTTCCTACCCCACCCCCTGGCCAAGGTCATCTCTCTCCTCACAGGCCAGGCCCCCACTCCCAAAGAGCAGCTAAAGTTCTGTAGGCCTCTTGCAGCTGAGCCCTCCCAGCTCTGCTAAGCCCCACTCAGCCAGTGAAGAGCTGGGACTGCCCTAGCAGCATGCGGGAGGATGAAAGGGGAGCGCCCTGTCACAGCTGACATCCGTACCCTGGGCCCAGGCCCAGGACTTGTCTCCAAGGCACCATCTGTTGCCTGTGAGTTCTGAGTAGGGACAGAAGGCTGGCACTGGGGCTCAGAGGGCAGGGTGGGAGGGGGAAACGACAGGGGCATGCACAGTGGTTTTGAAGTCCCTCCAGTGAAGCAGCACCCTTATTGTCCCCCTTCCTCTGCTACTATCACCCACCTGTGCAGAGTTTGGACCTAAGGTTGAAGAAGAAAAGAGTTAGAGATGGTGAGCCCCCACCCAGCCCAGGCTGGCCCAAGCTTCCCTGACATCTAAGATCACTCCCTTCTGGGGAAGCCAGAGGGCACAGCCAGATGGTTTTCATCCCAGGTGAGCAACCAGTTCCAGGCATCACAGGGTCACCATGGAATCATGAGACAGAAACTGGGCGCTGGGCATCAGGCCACAGGATAGGCTGCCTGAGGTTGGCGCCCTGGCTGGCTCTCTGTTTCTCCCCCAGAGCAGGCCATCCTCAGAGCACAGAGCCAGACATGGCCAGAGACTCCTCTGGGTGGGAATAAACCCTCACTGGTCAGGGTTCTTGGAGCAATTACAAATTTCCAGGGACAAGTTACGCATTTCCAGGGACTGGGGAGAGGGATCCCTTGTGCTGTGTGACCCTGCTACCAGCTATTTTGGAAGAGGCCAGTGGTTTGGGGAGAAGAGAGAAGGGGAAGGTGAGAGGGTCTGAAGATCAGGAGGGAAAAGGTGAAGGAAGAGAAGCATGAGAATGGAGAGGGAGAAGAAAGGGAGGAGAGGCAAGAGGAAGTGTTGGGCTACAGGTAACAGAGACCCCACAATAACAGTGGCTTGAACAAGATGGCAATTTCTCTTACATACAGCTTTAAGTGGGTGGTCCAGGACCAGTGTGGGAACCCAGGCTCCTTCTTGTCCCACCGTGCCCAACAATCCCAGGCTGCAGCATGGAGAACAGGGCGGGGGAAGGGCACATCCCTCACTTTAGGGGTGAGAGTGGGAGTTGCACGCTTCATTCCCTGCCATCTTACCAGCCAGAATGAAATTTAAGAACTACATTGAACGACAAGGGAGGCTGGGAAATGTAGTCTTTGTTCCAAGCATCCATGTGTTCATGGTAAAATAGCTCAACGAGAAAGAAAAAAGTTGAGTGGACATTGGGCAGAGGAGAGTAAAGAGAGAGAGAGAAGCTCCGGAAAGGATAGAGGAAGCAGGAAGGAAAGGAGGGAAAGACTCTTCGGAGCAGCTTGTACCTACAGTCAGACCTGATGTTCCAGCATACCCGGTCCCACCCAGGGCAACCAGGTCTAGGGGTTTGTCAGAGGCAAGTTTCTTGGAGTCCAGGAACTCTTTTCCTTCTTTAGAGATTAACATGCTACTGGGCACAGATCCAAAGTGGCTGTTGGTGAGGGTCTCTGGAGAAAGGTCTGCAGCTAATAAAAGGAAAGAAGACAAAGTGCAGGGATTTACTTTCCTACGTGGCTAACAAGATGCTTCAGAGTGTCTCTGGTGGTGTAAAGAAGGATATGATAACTCATACTGAGTCGTATTCTTTCAGATATAAGAAAGGAACTTGTCCATTTTTCTTCAAGGTTTGCAAAGGTACATAAAACATGAGACCAGCTCACACATCAATTAGGTCGCTTTGGGCCACAAGTAACAGAAAACCCAACCACAATGTTTAACAAGAGCATTTATTATCTCTCAAAACAAGAAGTCCAGAAGAGGGCAGTTCCAAGGTCGATATTTGATAGCTCCATGATGTCTGGGCTCTGGTCTCATTTCCCAGAAATTCTTAAGCTTTTCCTTTTGGTTGTAAGATGGTAGCTGGACCTCCAAGTACTATGTTCTTCTAAAATTGCTTAAAGGAAGGAAGTCTTCTTTTCACCAGTGTCAAATATTTATCTGAGAGGAAAACCTTCCCCAGAACCTCTCCCTCAGAATTCCCCTTCTCTTGGCTCGATTGGGTTACATCTCTATCCCTCAACCAACCACTGGCAAGGAGGAATGGGACTACCCCCTCCCATGGGATGGTTGATTTAGATAAATAATGATTCATCATCTGGGGACCACCCTCTCTGAGCACAATGCAGCTGGATCCTGAACAAGCACAAATTCTGTTTTCAGAGAAATAAGAGCCAATGGTTAGGCCTAGGATGGATATTAATAATCAATTACAGCTCTCTTTCTCCCAGAGTCTTTACCCATCAAACAATGTTGGCACAAGAAATAAAGCATATATGTCATTTTGGCCATAGATAATGGGAAGTAAGGAAGTCATAATTCAAGGCATCCTTAGTGAGCCAGTCATCTTGTCATTGCTTCAAGTGCTGCCTTTAAATACATCTACAAATTCTTCAACAGTCCTTTCAAAGCATGGAAGCTAATCTCCTTCGAGTGTGGTTTGGACCTAGTAATTCGTTTCCAGTGAATAGAAAATGGCAGAAGTGATGGTGTGCAAGTCTTGAGACCAGGTTATAAAAGGCAGTGTAGATTATGCCTTGCTCTCTCTTGGATCGCTTGCTCTGGGGCAGTCCAGCCACCATGTCATGAAGATGCTCCAGCAGCCCTCCAAAGAGGGCCCTGTGGGGAAGAACTGAAACCTGCCAACAGCCATGTGAAGGAGCCATTTTGGAAGTGGATCATTCAGCCCCAGTCAGGTCTTCAGACACCTGCAATCCCGGCCAACATCTTGACTGCCATCGCATGACAGACCACAAGCTAGAACCCCACCAGCTAAGCCATTTTCAAATTCCTGACTCACAGAAACCATGAGATAATAAATGTTTACTGTTTGTTGTGCACCCAGGGCTGGGACTAGAGTGAAGCAAGAGAGGAACCTGGGGTACAAAATTTGAGGCCCCGCCTCAAGAATGAGCACCTCTTTAAATTTTGTGCATTAGGTTCCCCCTTTGCCTCACCCTAGTCCCGACCCTGTGTCGAGCAGCACATAAACCTCTGCCCCCTTGTCATTTCCCAGCATGCTCTAGATTGACATAGCGATCCTTGGGGTTCTGAAGAAGCTGGCTCCATCTCTGGTTCCAAGGGTGGAGCGTGTGACTAAGCCACTAAGCACATTCCAGTACCCTTAGGTCACCGTGATGGGATCAGTGTGGCATGTGACCCAGTCCTATCTAATCAGAGGAGATGTCAAGCCTTTTGCTAGGGATGCTGGGATAGGTATGATCCCAGTCTTATGATTGAACAAGGTAAGTGTAACCATGAGGGACCTCTGAGAAGAGCCGGTTTGGGATGAAGTTGCTAGCAGGATACAATGAAATTGGGTCTTTGGTGATATTGTTCAGCTGCTAGATTAACGCCTACCTGAAGCCAGCCTCATCTCTGCACTTTTTAACCTAGTGAGCTAAAAATTTCCCTTTTAAAAATGTAAACCAGTCTGAGTCTGGTTGTCTGTTACAAGCACAGGAAAGCACAACTGTGATGTTAAACACACAGAGGAGACCCTACTCTGCTTACTCACACAGATGCTGCCACGGATCCAGCTGCTTCACACTGTGCAGAGTGAGCATCCAGATGTTCCCCTTAAAGTGTTCTTGTTTCAGCCAGATGTTGAGTATCTTGTAGATGGAGGGTTAACATGATTTAATGCTTAAAAGCAAACATCCTTCCCTTCCCCTCTCCCAGCCCCTATCTAGTGAGTGCCTGTCCACTCATAGTCCCTTCCAGGTGGCTATGTCCCACCCTAATCCTCAGACAGGTGCCATGTTTCATATCATGTGATACTCCCCACTACTACTTGTCCCCTTTCTCTACTGTTTGTGCTGGGGATTAGTGATGATTCCAGAGAGCCAGTCTAGAGGCTGGGCAACAGCCCATGTGTGGCCTGGCATGAAGAGATGAGCTGTGGCAAGCAGAGCTTTTCTTTGTCTCTGAACTAACACATCCTGAAGGAAATATTTATAGATAGAGCCACAAAGCAGAGACAGGGCCATGGGAGAATGTTAAGCCAGCAAAAGTTACACAGGAGCAGAAATGAGGAGCGGGTGAGGCTACAAGGAAAGAACTATCCTAGAGTCCAGAGGAAGAATAAGCTTGTTGCTAGTGAGAAGAGATGGAGTCAATTCACAGAGAGAACAGGCCTCCTTGAGAGACGGGGTGTACCACTGAGAAGGAGATGGAGAGCAATTAGTCAGGATGTGCTAGATTCTGCTTTGGAAACAAACAACCCCCATATATCAGTGGCTTAACCTGAAAAGAGTTTATTCCTGACCACACATGACCTGTCCATTATGGGTCAGCAAGGAAGGTGCTGCGCACCCCAGTAGCATGAGCACTCAGGCCAATGGAGGCTCCACCTAGACACATGCTTCCACAATTGTAGAGGCAGAAGAAGGAAATTCAAACTGCTCACCAGCTATTAAGACTTCTGTCCAGAGGTGACACATGTCCCTTCTGTTGACAATTCTTTGGCTAAAGCAAGTCTTATGGCCGGGACTAATTCTAAAGGTAGAGGAGTCATACGATGCCACTGTGTATATGGAAAGAGAAGAAACAGGAATATTTGTGACCAGCCTTGCTGAGGTCCATAGAGAGGAAAGCTGGTCCCTAGAGCTGCCTCAGATCCCACAGGTTCACATTTCATGAGGCCCCGCCATACGGTGGTCCTGGTTTGTACTCATACAAACCCCTCATCATTCCTATTGCCCCATATATGCCCTGCAATGCCCACCACCCTCCACACACACATTTGCTTATTCCTTGCAAAGTAAGACACCCCTCCAGGGACTTCTTATTTCCTTTGACTGCTCCTTTCTCAACTGGGAACTGCCTCCCTCAAAAGCCTATAACCTAAAGCGCATAGCACAAGTCACCTTTGTGTCTTTGCCTTACAGCAAGGTGGGGGTCTACAGGCCCTCTTGTCTGGGGAATGTCAGAGAAGACTGCTGGAAGCTCTATTTGCACATACCAAGACTTCATAATTCCCTTGGTAGGTAATAATACAAATCCATAAAGTTTTGTAGTACTTACTGTTAGCCAAGCACTGTGCTAAGAACTTTGTCTGAATTCTCTCATTTAAAATACATTCGACCTCACTTTGCAGAAGAAGAAACTATGGCATAGAGAAATGAGCAACTCCCTTGAGGTCTGATTTCATGTCTGTGCTCTCACATTATAATATCACCCAAGAGAGATGGTGAGGAGGACTTGGAGTCTGACAGGCCAGCCCTGGCCAGCTGAGATTAATCTTTGGGGAGGAGAGAGGAAGGGTGGAGGCTGCCTGAGGTGGATAGAGAGCTTACCTCCAAAGAGGAAACAGCCTGGGGTCCAGGAGAAACACATTTAATGGGGCAGGGTGTGGTATCCTTCAGATGCTCCTGGGTCCAAACTTAAGTCCTTCTTGGAGAAGATTGAGAAATTAAAAGACAATAAGATGTCTTTGACTGAGCACATATAGTGACCAAACTGTGGTCTCTAAATATCTTTTCTCATTCAAAGGAACTCAGGCTTCTTGGAGAATTGGCTGTTTTCAGGTCTGGAGCACAAATATATAAAACGAGCCTAGACATCTTGTTCCAGAAGGTACCAAATGCCACCAGGGTCATGTTAAAAGGACTTAGATACCGACTTGAAGGAGGTCTTACTGGATAGAAGGGGATCATTTGTGTATTAAAGGCAAAACTAAACAAACAAACAAAACCCTGCAATGAATTGAAACATATCAAATGTTTAAAAAATGTACAGGTTCAAAATGACAATAATAATAAAAAAGACATTTGGAGGATGCTTAAACAAAACTATCCATTTTGAGAACTGATAAATAAAGGGAAAGAAGCATTTTAAAAGCTAACTTTGGGGCCTCCTAATGATACAGTGAATCTGAGAGCTAGTTGGAAAGCTTCCCATTTACTCCCCAAACTCTCCCTCTGGCTTTCTTCAGGCCAGAATTTCCACCATTAGAGACTCATTTCTTTGGATTAAAAAATGTTCTGAATCAAAGCAAAAATACCCTTGTGAAAGGCTTGTTAACTGCTTTCCTTACAGATTGCGACAGATGAAAAGTGGTAAGTCCTATAGTTCCTGGTGTCTGGACTGACAGAGGTATAGCCAGAGAGAATGGACTGGGAGGGGCAAAGTGCTTGGCCACATCACAGAGGGCAGGAGAAGCCCCTGGCCTGCCATCCAAAGTTCAGGTCCTTGATAGCCCTATCAGATGGAGTCTGATCTGGCAAG
The DNA here is from genome assembly GCA_028627145.1 of Eidolon dupreanum. Lineage (NCBI taxonomy): Eukaryota > Metazoa > Chordata > Mammalia > Chiroptera > Pteropodidae > Eidolon > Eidolon dupreanum. The sequence goes on along the minus strand of CM053515.1, from coordinate 51,997,100 downwards.
TGGAAAGAATGGCAGAAATGTGCATTTTATTACACAGCCCAGAGGATTCAGACACATGTTGTCCTGTTTTCTGGGGGACACTGGACAAGGGCTCCCGGAGCTCCCCTATTGGCCTGTGTGACTTCCTGCTCCGGCAGTGCTGGACTGACACAGCTGAGTACTTCCAGCCTCTGCAAGCTTCACCAGGCCCCTCACCCTGGGACCCTTACTGCTAGGTCCCTTTAAGGCGCCAGGCCCTTCCCTGTGTGGGGAAGCTGGTGCCGTGGAGAAGGGACATAGCCACATGGTCCCGGTGTGAGCTCTGAGCTGCCTGCCCTCACCCTCGCTCTCACAGCTTCCCACGCTGTTCTGTCATGCCCGGCTTCTCCTGTGACAGCCCACTCTCTCCTGGCCCCTGATGCTTGACTACCCTCCGTGGACTTTGCTGGGCCTGGGCCTTTTCAGCCCAGGCTCCAAGTTGCCCTGGGTCCTGGGGTCCCTCTTTCCTTGCTGGTGCCCTCATGGGACCCTTGTCCCTGGGCAGGAGATTATTTACAGCCCTGCTGATCAGCTCTGTGGCTCAGCCAGATCTGTGGCTAGTCTGCCCTCACTCGAGGGTCTGCGAACCACCCTCACTGTCCTCTTTCCCACCCTGCCACCTCACCTAGCTCCTTCTGTCCCTTGGGCCTCTGCTGGTCCCTCCATCCTTGCTTCATGGCCTCCCCTGCTCAGAAGAGCACTGATATTCCAGGCCTGAGCCCATCTCTTCCTAGTAATACTCCTTAGCCTACCTTTTCCTCCTGGAACCGAGCGCCCAGTTTGGGGCTGACCTTCTGAGCCCCGTCCCCACACGTCCAACCCATGACTAATAGGCCCTGGCCAGCTCCCTTGTCCTGAAACCTGGCCTTTGCTTGACCCCACGGGCAGGCCTGGGTGCCAGCCTCAGCCCTCCCTGGCTGGCCTGTCCCCTGCCCCCTCCCAGTCCCCTTCCCACTGCCTGAGACTGGGTTATGACATCTTTCCACTGAGAGACTCTTACTTTGAGAAGGCAAACACGGCGGCGCCCACAGGCATGTGCACACGCTAGTACACGTACACACGCACCCCCTCCTCACCCTAACGCCTCACTCACTGGAGTGAAAATCTGGCTGGCCATGTTTATTTTTCTTCCTCTCATTTCCCCTTTAGAACAAACACCAGTCCTGTAACATGGACCACCCTCTCCCCTGTCCTCCCCTGGCAGCTGTGAATGAGAACAGAGTCGGTCTTTTAGCAGAAGGCAGCAGCCTGAATGAATTGATCAGAGCCTCAAAGCTAGCATGAGCATTTGTGTTTGCTTCTTAGAAACTCTTTGCACATCCCGAAGCTATTTTTCCATGTGCCTTGGAGCAAATGCCTCCCCGCCTCACCCCCTCCTTTCGAATTTTATTTTAGTTCATTTTTGGTTCCATGCATTTTGTTTTCTGTTTTCTACAAGGGAGCCTGAATCAGGGCCTCAGAAAAACAAGGCTGAGCTGCCAACTGGAAATGTTTGCTCTGGGGGCGAGTTCGGAGGCTGGCGTCAGGCGGGGCAAGATCCGTGCCAGTGGAATGTGATTTGGGGGGGAAGCTGCAGGTCACTCAATTGCTGGCAGCCTGCCCGGGAGCAACTGGATGCTTTCTGGGCTGTGTGTGTGTGTAGGCTTTTTTCCCTCATGCAAACAGAGCCCTGGAGACGTGGAGACAGAAGCATTAGGAAGAAACTAGACAGGGGGTTGGAAAATCAGGGGAACTGGAGAGATTAGGTGGGTGGGGGTGAAGGGAGGGTGCCAGGATCAGTGTAGCCACTTTATCGAGCATCCATTGTATTCTCAGCCTGGAGCTGGGGCTCTTGGGAGCAAGGGGAGATGCAGACCAACCTGGCCCCCAGTGACTCATGGGCTCTTTGGTGAAACAAGGCTCCTGGTACAGAACACAGGCAGGCCAGTCTGGAAGCTCTCCAGAGCTGCAAAAATGGCTGAGGGTGTTCAGGGAAGGCTTCCTGGAGGAGGTGTGGTAGGGTCCAAGCCCTGAATTATTGCTTTGAAAGGAGATGTGTTCAAGATACTGTTAGCAGCTACTATGTGCTGAGCCCTGGGCTAAGCCCTTTACATTCATGATCCCCTCTAATCCTCCCAACAATCTTACAAGGATCATTAATCTTTTTATAGATTTTGAAAATGAGGAAACTGAGGCCTGGAGAGAGTAGGGAATTTGGCCAAGCTCCCAGCTTGGAAGTGATAAGCCAGGGCTCAACCCAGGGCTGTTCTACCCTAAAGCCCTGGAAAGAGAACTGTTAAATTCAAGAGAGGGATCTAAGAGGTGAAGGTGGATTCCCCAGAAGGGCAGTGTGGAAAGTGCTTGGAGATCAGAGAAGAACCTGCCTTGTTTCACCAGTGACCCGTGTCCCCTCCTGCACTTCCTAGCAGACCCCCTTCACATGCTGAGTCCTTTCCTACCCCAGATGTTCGCTCTGGGACTGCCTACTTTGGGGGTCCTCAGAAGTTCTTCATGCTACTCTGAGTAGTGCATGAAACTGAGGTGAATCAGACAGAATGGATTTATTCGGGGCAACCAGCACGATCCTAGAGTTGGAGTCAGGAGACCTGGAGCTGCCACTGCTTTCCAGAGATGTCATGTGAGTTGTTTCCCTGCTCAGGTCTCAGTTTCCTCAGTTCTAAAATGAGGAGTGGCCAGGAGGGCCTTTGAGCTGTCATGGATGGAAGGAGAGAATCCAAGGTGGCAGTTGATACGTAGGTGTTGGTGGGGGTGAGGAGAGTCTGTCTAAGGTGTCCAGCCCACCCCAGGAGGATTTTCCGCCCAAGGAAGCAGGGTCTATCACAGGCTCAGGAAAGGAGAAGGAAATAAGCCAGGAAAAGACAGGGGCATGGGGGTGGAGTCACGGTCAGGACAGATGGACCTGAGCTTGTTGGATAGAGATCAGATAGACAGTAAACTATCTAGTTAGAACAATTCCACTGGCCACCTTTGGATTTTATTGTCCTGATATAGTTAGTTGGTTGATCTCACTCCTTGATTCTTTTTGACCTAATTGACCACTAGTGTTAGGTAGACACTGGCTTAGGAGTCACCTAGGCCTGCCAGATCATCTACATTGGTTGAACTGACTTGTCAATTCTGTGAGATGACTAATTTTTACCAATTATTTCCAAGAAACAGACAATTGACTGAATTAACGAAACCTAGTAACTGTTTTGGCTTATCAGAGACAGTCTGGATCTAACGTCTTTGGTCCTTAAAAGACAGGCCATCTGCCACTTCACTGACAACAGCTAGATCCCCAAGAAGGCTGGGAAAAACCCTCTGAACAATGGGCTTTGGGACTCAGTCTCCCCAACAATAAAATGGAAAGGTTGGACTAGACCAAGAGCAGCAAACACATAGCAAGAATACTGCAACTCTTACTATTCCAGCCATAGCAGACATGGCTAATCAATTACAGCACTTGTTCCCTTGGGACCCATATCCAGCCTCAGAATTCTTTTCAACACAGGGCTTCAGGCAGCCCCTACCAATCAATTAGATTTGACGTGCGTGCGTGATAAAAAGCATTTGTCCTCCAGGCACTAGATGATCTCCAAGCGTCCCTCCAGCTGTGCTGATCTAGAATTGCAACTGATTAGGTGTCTGAGGCCTCAGCCTGGAGACCACCAGATCTCCAGCTGTCCCCGGGGCTTCCCAAGTCTGTGGTGCTGCCCTTGAGCAGGGCCATGCCTGAGCTGGTGCCTTATTAATTTTCCTCACTGCTAATAAATGTGCATTGCGTCAGCTCCGTCCTGCCCCCTCCTGTTCTCCGGCTGCCGCCATCAGCAGGGACTTTTTCAGAGAGCTGTAAAAATAGTTTTTTTGAGGAGCCTGCACAGAAGAAGCAGCCAAGCCTTTTTGTTTCCTTTCTTTTTTGAGGGAATGGGGGAGATGAGTAGGGAATGCTTCACAATGAAGGAATGTGCTCCTTGGGGGAATTTAAAGTTGTTTTCCTTAAAATAATAATAAGAAGAAGAAGTTATCACACTGGTTTCACATCAAGCCACAGAACGCATCTGTGAGGACTGGTAACAGCTCCCAGGAGATCATTGGCTCAAGCTGGTCTCGTTAGGCTGTTGGTTGACAGCTGGGTCCTGATGAAGAAAGCCTTAATGAGCTGCTTGCTCCTCACCAGCCCCGCTGGCTGATCCAGCTTCGGTGGTCCAATGGGCTTGATGGCTCCATGAGAGAGCTTATCTTGCCTGTGATAAAGGTTAGGCATGGAGGAGAGCTTTCTTTCTAACAAGTGAATGTTTCACTTTCCCCCAATGGTGCCCTGGATTTTGAACAGGCTTAAGACAAATGCTAAGATGCTAGAGATGGGAGGGTCCCACAGTATATAGCCTCCACCTCCTCTTCACTCTTCCCATTTTACAAATGAAGAAACTGAGGCTTTCAGGTGATGGGGGACAGGGGAAACAGGTGCTGGAGGGAAGGGTACATAGCTGGTCCTGGGGAGGGAATGAGTCTTCTGACTCCCAGATTAGCAAGTCAAAGCTGCAGGAAAATCTGACAGTGGCTAACCCAGAGCTTCTCAGACCTGACAAATGTATGCCACTGTCTCAAAAGGCACATTGTCACAGAGCCCTAGGACATAATTATACTCTTATGCTTTATGCTTTTAATTCTTATGTAACTATAAACCAAAACAAATTAATAAATTAATAAATAAAACCACAGAGGTGATAAAATTCACATTAACAACAATAAGTTAATATGATGGATAATATTGTTTTGCTCAAGCAGAACCTGTAGGGCATAGAAGAGGAGCAAAGAAGAACGTCAGAAGCCTCTGGGCCTTCCCCGTCAGAGGCCACTAGAATGAAGGAATCTGGGGGACAGTACAGTGTCGGGGGATGGAAGGGGACAGGGCCAAGTCAGGTGCTGGTCAGAGGAAGCTGAGAGTTGTAGCTGCTTCAGGTAAGCCCTCAGATCCTCTTGGGGTATGTTTGCCCAGCAAGGCCTAGCTTGCAATGTTTCTTCCTCGGAGAGGTATCCTTGAGGCTCAGATCATGTTGTCTCTTCTCAGAAAATCCTCGACAGTGAGGGCAGTGCCATGTGACCATCCCTTCTTCTCTTTGCCATCTTACCTGCCAGTGGGAAGAACCCTTATTGGGCTTTGCAAGGGAGCAGGCACTGCTCTTCCCTGCTACTTCCTGTCCCCTGTGGGTAAGAACACATACCATAAACATGATGCATAAGTAGATCATATTGTGTGTTACAGCAGAAAAAACCTGGCAGTTCTTTTGTAAATGGGTAGTGAGGGGAGGTCTCAGTGAGGAGGTGACATAATAGTAAAGGCTTGGATGTGGCTAGGGGACAAGCCATGGCATTTGTCAGGGAAGTGGTCTGCCCGGCTAGATTCTACTATCCTTCTAGGCTGGTTCAGTGCCCCTTCTTCCAGGAAGTCTCCCAGAGCAGCCATACTCAGAATTCCCACAGCATTTCCTGCAGCATTTATCATTTTGTGCCATGCCTTACAGCTTTTGTGAGACTTGTATAATCTTTCTCCTGGACCAGAATGTCAGCTAAGGGCAGGGGTTTTTCCTTTGTTCACTGCTGTATCCCCAGTCTCAGCTGGTGTTCTACAAATGCATATCAAGTTGTCAGAGATGGACCAATTGGGGATGGGAATCGTCTGTCCTCAGTGCTTGAGCTCCCGACAGCAGACACCTCATCTTTCTGCCTCAGCCCACCTTGGACTCAGCCTAAGATTTGGCAAATGAATGCATGGCCATTGTCCCTCACTCAGCTGATCAGGCCAGAAGACCGAAAGTCAGAGAAAAGAGAGTGAATGTGACATGACCACCAGTTCTTGTGATGTGATCAATTCTGTCTCTGGATCTACTGGCTTCTTCTATCAAAATGGCTGGCTGAACAGCTGAGCAAGCCCTGGTCCGACCCGAAGTGGGCCTTCCTTTATTATTTACTGAGTGCCTCCTGTGTACCGGAAATTGTTCTAGAGGCTGGGATACAGTAGTAAACAAGGCAGGCAAAACTCCCTGCCCTCATGGAGCTGACATGAGGAAACAAATTAACAAACAAACAAAACCCAGAAAAAAAAAAGTCAGATAATAGTTAAGTGCTTGAAAACTTAAAGTGGAGAAGAGGTAGAAAATAATGAAAGGGGCTGGTGCAAACTTTATACGGGGTGCTCAGGGACAGCCTCACTGAGAAGGTGACATAGAAACACTGGAAAGCGGTGAGGGAGTGAGCCATGAGACTACGTGGGGCAGAGCATTCCAGGCAGAGGGAACTGCCAGTGCAAAGGCTCTGAAGTGGGGCTGGGGGCGGGGGAGGGGGCTTCCTGGGTAGGTCTGAAGAGTAGCTAGGAGCCCAGTGTGGTAGGAGCAGAGTGATGGGTGGGGGGTGGGAAAGAGTGGTGGGATGAGGTTAGAGTGGAATGGGGGACAGATGTCAACTTTGGCTTCTATTCTAACATTCCAGTTTTCCACTGCTGCATAACAAACCACCCCACAATGCAGTGGCTTAACATACAATTTAGTATTTGTTACCATGGTTCTGTGGGTTGTCTGGGCTCGGCTGGGTGGTTCTTGCTGGTTCTCCCATGTGGCTGCAGCCAGATAGAGGCTGGGGCTGGAGGCGTCTGAAGGCTCCACAGGAGAGGATGTTCAAGGTGCCCTCTTCGCTCACAGGTCTGACACCATGGAATTCTCCATGGGGCCTCTTTCCAGCAGAACAATCTGGACTTATACTGTGACCAAGGGCTCTAATTGGCAAGAATCGGAAACTGCTAGTCCCCTTAAAGCACAGCGCCACTTCCACTGGGCTCCATTAGCCAAAGTAGTTGCAGGCTAGTCCAGATCCACTGGGGTGGAGGAACAGATTCCACCTCTCCACACATGCAGGGAGTTGATGGCATCCCCTAACACACCTGATAAAAATAGGAGGTCACTGGGAGGTTTTTTATTTTTTATTTTTTTAACGCCTACAGCACCTGGTCTTCCTAGGTGGTCTCCCATCCAAGTGCTAACCAGGCCCGACCCTGCTTAACTTTGAGATCAGACAAGATCGGGCGTGTTCAGCGTGGTATGGCCATAGACTACTGGGAGGTTTTGAGCAGAGGAATGACATGGTTTGTTCTCTGTTTTAACAGGCTACCTGGCCAACTGTGTGGAAACCTGGCGCCTGCCTGCCCATCATGCCAGGCTCCTGTTGCTTGTAGAGCACCTTCTCTCCCCCCAACCTCCAGGCATGGCCTCTGCAGGGGAACCTGCTCCATTGCAGCAGAGCACGTGTTCTCTGCTGAGAAGGTGCACCCGATTAGGTCTCAGGCAGAGAGTGCTGAAGGCCTCCTTATCTCCCTCCTGCAGTGCCCTCATCTGGGTCCTGTCCTGGCCCCAAAGACTCTCTCGATTTTCCATAATTGGGATGGTCACATGGATAAAGGAAAGTAAAGGGAAGACTGGAGAGTAAGTCTGCAAGAGTTTCCTGCCTGGATGCCTCATTGCTGTTCTCTGGATCTGAAGTCCTGCTGGTTAATGGTGGCAGTGTGGGCACTGTCACTTGGGGGCCACCAGGCTGATGGTATTCTGCTTTCTGCTCACTCCCCTGGGTGGTCCTGTTCAGGGCTGCTGTGAGTACAACTCCAGTGGGCACTAATCACATGGGCTCTGTTTCCTTCTGGCAGTCTAATTTCTATTCTTCTTCCCTTTCTCTAATGGGTGACACACCTACTTTGGAATAATCTGAACATCCAGAAATAGGGACTCTAGATTCAGGAATATAGAGCTTCATGAAACAAGTATCCAAGGTTCCATCCCATCTGGCCAAGGAAATGACAATCACTGGATGCCACCCCATAGAGCTGTCCTGTTCTCACCTGTGGGATGACACCAGTGCTGGATACTAAGATCTGGGCTTCATATGCCTGAGATTCTTGACAGTCCAGAGGAGGTGCATCTGCCATTGAACCCTGACCCGGAAAGTGCTGAGGGGAACTGGGCTGGTCCAGTGGAGGTCAGTGACTTCAGCTGAGAGGTGGACAGCAATAATCTCACGTAAACTGGCAGCACATGCAGGGACAGCCAGGCTGCCAAACAGGCCAGCTCTATAGGTGGACCAGTTACTAACCTCCCCAGATACTAGCACTGAGTTCCCGGGAGGCAGTGAAGCACATGGCTCAAACTTGGATTTTTGGGTCAGTTGGCCTGAGTTCAAATCTCACATCTGTTATTTCCTTTCTGTTAGCAAGGTCCTTACTCTAGGAGCCTCCATTTCCTATCTGTAGAATGGGTTTACCTCCTTGGGCTGTTATAAGGATTTTGTGAAATCACTCCCTGGGTGGCAGTAACTATTACTGCCTGTTTTTCTAGCATTTTATTCCCAGTGGCCTAGCCCTAAGCTCTTGCCTTCTCTTCCCTTTTTAGTCTCTTTCCTGTTGCCTGGTCCAGCTGTCCAAGGGATGTGGAACCTCCTAGTGGCACCTTCATATTGGTTGATTCAGTGGGGGATGTTTTTAATGTGGGGCATAGGTTTTCTTGGGGTATCTGCATTGTCTCATCCCAAGCAAGGGGTGAGACCACCTGGAACCTCAAGAGCCTTTTCATCCTGGCAACTATGAATTCACGAAATCCATACTACTGTCATTGCAGGGCCACCACCTTGGCTCCGAAATCAGCAAGAATTTCCTTGTGGGGGAGTACAATGCCGTGTGCAGATCAGGCAGTGTCATACCACCAGGGGGCACTGCCTGGCTGGGCTCTCTTCCCACTTCTCAAGGAGGCTCGGGGAAGGCAGTATTGGAAGTCGTAGTAGGCTAGGGGGCCATGGCAGGTAGACTGGATTTTGAAGGTCTGCCACCTGGCCGGCTGGGAATGGCAACAGGGACCCTTCACAGCACTTGGGTTCTTTATAGGTTGCCTTCTGTTCCTGTACATGCCATTTCATCTTATGACTAAGGGGATGATGCCCAGATAACGAGCTGAGGCTCAGCGAGGTGAAGGGGCTGCTAAAGGTCACACAGCTGGTAAGTGGTAAACCTCTCCTAGGCTTGCCTAATGTTAATCCTGGGGCTCTAGGAGTTGACCAATAGGAGAGGCAGTATGATGAGGGGGAAGGAGTGTGTCCTAGGAGTTGGGTCTGTGTCCCACTCTACCTTGACCCAGCACAGCAGACCTCCCTATCCAATCTCCTCCCCTTCTTCCATCCCATGGGATCTCAGGGAGCTTCTCTATTGGGGGGGGGGGTGTCGGTGAGGGGCTCAAGATCAGTGAGTGGAGACCATGATACACAACCAAGACATGTGATTTTCCTGGTGCGCAGCCTGGCCTCTTTAGGGACAATTTCAGTCTTGCCAGAGACTTCCATAAACCCTAAGTAGCCATGGGCTAGCCTGCAACTGCACCCCAAGTTTGAGGCAGACCATGGATGGAGGCTGGGCAGCTGTGCTAACCCAGGGTGCTGAAGGCTACCATTCACTCTACTTTATGCCCCATGCCGAACGCTGTATAGGCAGCCTCACTTAACCCTCATGTCAGCCCAGTAATGCACACTATTATGATTGCCATTCCCAGAGGGTAACACTGAGGTGCAGAGAGTACCTTAGCAGCTCTGGAGAAGGAGCTTGGCTTTTCCCCCATCTCTGCTACTGCCTGGCTAGATGCATGAGAAGTAGGCAAGCTGGGGTCTTAGCCTCTGCTTGGGATCTGGAGAATGTAAAGGGCATGAGGGCTGGTTGTCCTTAGGTGAAGGATTCCTGGGCACTGACTCTTGGAGACAGGAAGGAAACAGCAATCTTTCTGGAGCCCACAAGCCCAGGAGCTCAGACAGATCTGCAGTGGCAGCAATACTTGCAAGTGAGCATGTGCAGAGGCCAGAAAGGGCGACAAGGGACTGTGATGATCAGCCAAGGCTTACAAGAGGAGGGGAGAATGGAGTTGGTCACCAAAGGGTGAGGAAGAGAGTGCTCTGCAGAAGGGAGGCGTGGGAAACCTGTGAGCAAAGGCTGGTGCATTAGGGTGGTAGGTTGGGTGGGGAAACAGGAGAATGAGAGCTCCTCTCTGGGGCACGCCCTTGGCTTTCAGGACTTAGATAAAGTGCAGGATGACACTGGGTGTCCAGGGAAGGGGGGGGGGTTCAAGGAGCATGTACACTATGATGCTGGGACCCCTCTCAGTGGGAAAAAAAATGAGGTTTTGCTTTTTACTATAATTAGAAAACTGCTTGCCTCCATGTGTGTGTCCCTGTGGGAATGTGGACGTGTGAGCGTACATCTGAAGACTTATGTCAAAGATGTCAAAGTCCTTTTACATCCATGATCTCGTTTTACTTGCTCAGCTACCCTGAGAGGTTGGCTGGACAGAAGTATCCTCAAGGACAGATGACAAAACAAAACCCCAGTGGGATGAAATGTCTTGGCTAGCGTCATAGGTCTCAATAGTTGAAAACCCAAGACCCATCCTAGCCTCCTGGCCTCCTGGCCTCAGCTCTGTGTTCCTGCCCCTGGGACCTTATGCCCAGACCCCATCCAACCTCTCAGGACCCTGCTTGCCACAGTCCACCCCCATCCCCAGGGCATTCTCTTCTGGACTCTGGACTGTGTGTGAGCCTTGCATTTTCACAAGAAAATCCGACCAGGTCTGGTGGGTCTGGGGGCAGGAGTGAAGGACTGAAACCAGAAAGATGGAGATCCTAGTGGCAGCACAGGCCAGAGCTCAAGGTCAGGTCAAGGGTCCATCTCCTCCCAAACTGCTTTTAGCATCCACCACTGCCTTAAGGAGAAACTGTCACCGAAGGGATCTGTGAGGAGTGAAGCCCTGTGCTGGTCCTTCACTGCAGCCTTGGGATATGGCTCTCAGATGAGGGCTCACTAACCTGACTCTCTTCTTTCCAGAATCTCCAATGGAATTGCACAGAGGACAGAGGGTCTGGGGAACGGACATCTGTCCCTTGCCAATAATAGCAGGCACTTACAAAGTCCTCACTTTGTGCCAGGCGCTGTTCTAAGTGGTTTGCACATATATGCTCAATGAATCTTCACAAGCATCTTGAGAGGGAGATATCATTCATGGATGAGGAAAAGGAGGCACAAGGAGGTTCGATGACTTGCCCAAGGTCACTCAGTTTGTAAGTGGCATAGCTGGGGTTTGAACCCAGAAAACCTGCCTCTAAGAGCGATTCTGTCTGTTATATTAATAATAACTACCAAAGCAAATATTTGATTAGTACCTCCTATGTACCAGGTACTTAATTCCTCACAGCAATGCAGTGACTTAGGCATTGATATTCTCTGCATTTTATAGATGTGTAAATCTGAGCTTAGCAGTGTCTGGGGTGAGGTGACTTCAGATTCTCACAGATGCTAGGTCTGGCTAAATCGGAAGCTTGCACCCTACTCTGCCTTTTGAAGTCCTGTTTGCCTAGCTATGTGACTATAGGAAAGCACATTCCTTTTCACAGCCTCAGTTTCCCCATTGCTTAGGCCTTCTGCTCGTGGCCTTCTTGCTCCAGCAAGCGGTAGAGTGGATAGGGTTGCAGTGCCGTGGGAATGCAGGTCTTGGGGAGACTCCAGAGCCTTTCCCTTCCCCCATCTACCGCCCCCCCCCCAAGAAGTTGTTGCTCCGTTTTTTTCTCGATTGGTTAGTGTTAGGGTGGAGGGGTGGACCGGGAGGTACTGGGTGCGGAAGGTCGATACCTCGGCCCCGAGAGGTCATCAAGGCCGGGTAGAGTAGGTCCAGCAGGGATTTGAGGAAGGGCCGAAGAGCCCAGAAGCCACGTGCTGGGGCAGTTCTATAAGGCTGACAGTCTTCTGGAAAAGAGCAGCGCCCCGGATTGGAGGAGGGGCGGGGAGGGAGAGCCAGAGAAGGCCGATTCTGGGCAGAAGGGGTGGGGGCGGGGGGAGGTAGAGAGGACGCGGACAAAGGAGGCGGCCGGTAGCCCAGCTGTTTTGAAAAATGCTTCCTGTTTCTTTAAAGGCGCTCGCGGCTCGGGCGGCCCGGCTGGGAGGCGGCGGCGGCGGGAGCTGCCTGCTCTCCGGGCGGCGGCGCTGACTGATCTCGCGAACTGGGCTTCTGTGTAAACTGAGGCTAAACAAACACAGATGGAGCGCAGCGGGCGTGCTCCAGAAATGCTGGCACGGCGGCAGTGACTTCAGATGACACTCTGAGTGCTCCGGGAACGGACTGCCCGGCGGCTTCGCGGAGCCGGCGGCGCAGCTGCCCCGGGAGCGGGGGAGAGAGGGTGGGGGGCTGGGGGGAGAGCACCGGAGAGCTCGAGCCTCTGAGGTGCTGAGCGCGGCGGAGCCAGGCAGAGCCGGGCGCCGCGTGCAGAGCGAGCGTGGCGGGCGCGCGTCCCGGGCAGCCCCACGCCCCTGCCTCGCGCACTGCCCGCGCCATGAAGCACATACCGGTTCTTGAGGACGGGCCGTGGAAGACTGTGTGCGTGAAGGAGCTGAACGGCCTCAAGAAGCTCAAGCGGAAAGGCAAGGAGCCGGCGCGGCGCGCGAACGGTTATAAAACTTTCCGATTGGACTTGGAAGCGCCCGAGCACGGCGCCTCCGCCACCAACGGGCTGCGGGACAGGACCCAGCGGCTACAGCCGGTCCCGGCCCCGGCGCCAGCCCCGGTGGCGCCTGCCGCTCCCTCAGGTGGGGCCGCGGACACAGTCGGGGAGCGCGGGGGCGCCCGGGCGCCGGAGGTCTTGGATGCGCGGAAACGCGGCTTTGCCCTGGGCGCAGTGGGGCCGGGACTCCCCACGCCGCCGCCACCACTGCCTCCAGCGCCCCAGAGCCAGGTACCTGGGGGTCCCGAGGTACAGTCTTTCCGTGAACCTGGCCTTCGTCCCCGCATTTTACTGTGCGCACCGCCTGCCCGCCCTACGCCGTCCGCGCTCCCCGCGCCCCCCGAGACCTCAGTGCGCGCTGCGCCCCCCACGCGCCCGGGGGAAAGTTCCTACTCGTCAATTTCACACGTAATTTACAATAACCACCCGGATTCCTCCGCGTCGCCTAGGAAACGGCCAGGCGAAGCTACCGCCGCCTCCTCAGAGATCAAAGCCCTGCAGCAGACCCGGAGGCTCCTGGCGAACGCCCGGGAGCGGACGCGGGTGCACACCATCAGCGCAGCCTTCGAGGCGCTCCGGAAGCAGGTACCGTCTCCCAGCCGCACATCTTGACTGCGCCCGCGGACGATTGCCCGAGTGGGTGGGTGAGTGGCCGCGGGACTTTAGGGAGGATGAAGGTGTGTGTGAAGGGCAAGTTTTCCCAGCCTGGTCAGCCTCTGGACCCAAACAGATTTGCGGCCTCCTGGGGTATTGACCTTTGCCACAGAGTAGGGATCTTAGTTTGCAAAGTGGGGATGACGGTCCCCACAAGGCATGCCGTGGTCCCTCCCGCTCCTCCCCTCGGGGTGACCCTGCCTGCGCGTCTGACTTTAGCCCTCATAGTTCACTTTTATGGCAGCGAGTATTTGTCAACTGGAGTCCCTTGAGCGCGGTGGAGAGTGGAGAGAGGGAATGTGGGAATCTGTCTCGGGCGGGGAAGGGGGGAAGGCCCCTTTGGGAGGCCTGGAACGCTGCGGAGGGGCCTGAGGTTGCCGGAATATAAGGGCCCCGCATCTGCTCCCAGTAGAGAGGTTGCTTCTGGGTTCTGCACCCCTTGCCCTGGCGTCCTTAGGGACCCGGGCAACAGGCCTGTGCCGTCTCCCCAGGGGCGCCTCAAGAATTGGCTGGTGAGAGCCTTCCCAGGACATCCCCTCTACTGCTGCCCTTCACCTTGTGGTGAAGCAGGCGGGTCTGCTGAGGGAACTGTTTAGTTCAGGTATCTTCAGAGCCTAGTTCTGGGATGGGTCAGGGGCGTCTCAGTTTGGAGGTGGTGAGGGCTGCCCTTGCTGGACAGCGTTGGGGATGGGGAAATGAGGAAGGATATTTACTTAAGAAGCATCCATGGTGGGGAGAGGCAGTTTTATAATTCCACTTTAGATCAGATTAAGATTGCTCTGGGGTTCTAGGCTTCTCATTTTCTTAGAGAATGGAGATCTAAGAGGGTAAGTGCCCCCTATCCCCAACCCACACAGGGCATGGGGAAGAGTAGGGGGTGGATGTGACTGGTTTAAGTAGTCAGGTTCTTCCTTGCTCAGCAGCAGACTTCCTGTGTGACTCCAGGAAAGTTACTCAACCTCTCTGGGCTTTAGCCAACAACAAAACAAGTCAGAAAATGTGACCTTCTTTTTGATCATACTGTGCTCTTCCTCCTGCGGGTGGGGTAGGCAGTCGTACCTCTGTCCATTCATGAGAAGGGAATTGAACTGCTTGGGAAAAAAAGCCCCTATGACTTTTGAGCTAAAGTGTCTTGCTTGGTTTGGGCAAAATATTTGCTCAGTGAGGTGGGGTGGAAGGGTTAAGACTACAGCCATGCTAGTTAGGACCCTGGGCAGGGGGCCCATGGAGCATTCAGTCTGCCATTGGCCAGTGGTCTGAGTCTGAATGCCTGGGAGGACAGCAGCCTGTAGATATCCTGCAGCCCACCCCTCCCCAGGACAGATGGATCAAGGTCAGAGAGATGCCTGTCCACCTTGCAGTTAGGGAGACCCTTCCCAGATTGGGGAGGCCACATGCCCAGAGCATCACAGCTGGTGAGTAGCAGGGCAGAGCTGGCACCTGGGACCTTTGACTGCCAGTTCAGGCCCTTTCTACCCCTCTGGCTGCTTCTTTCAGCACCAAGAAAATATTTCACCGATGGTAAGAGTGAGGTTCAGAGCCATGTCATGTGATTGAAGCCTTGTGGGTTTTGTACTGCATACTTCCTTGGCATGCCATTCACTAGACCCCGGTGTGCTGGTGTCTCCTTGGCATTGTGCACTCGTAGCCTGCATAGCTGTGTGCCACTGTCATTGCAGAGCCTGGCTTTGAATCAATGTTAGTGAGTTGCTCCAGTGCCCAGGCTCTTGACAGCTCTGATCCTCAGCCTGTTGAATGTCCTAGAGCTGTCCACCCTAAGCACAGGGCAGCCAGGCAACTTCTGTTTTGTCCATCTCACTATCCCCTCAACCAGGAAGGGATCGTGGGGAGTGGGGCTGCTTAGCCAGAGAGATGCAGGTAGGGGACAGGCCCTCTGTTCTGGGAGGGTGCGTGGCAGCGGGGCCAGGGTGGTGGGTATGTGGGGCAGATGATCAGGCTGAAGCACATGCCACCAACCCAGCTGCATAGAGCCCTCCCCACCACCTCATGTGAAGGCCATGTGTGCACAGCTGGGCCTGGCCCATGTGCAGGGCTGCTCTGGGGCTAAGTGGGAGGGGGTTGAAGTGGAAGCCTGGCCTTACTGGATGAATGAGGGGAGGGGCCAGAGCTGTGGGCCTTGGGCTTCTGGCAGAACCTTCTGGCTCACAGACTGTGCTCATCCTTGGGGCATCTGGTGTGCGTGCAGATTTTCTCTCTCCCATGAAAGCATGAAACCCCTCAGCCTTGATGGAGGAATGGCAGCCTTGCAGGCAGAGGCCTGAGGCAGCAGTGAGGCCCCCTCCTCTGCTGCCCCTGGAGTTTTCCAGGGGATCCTCACCAAGGGAGCTCAGGATGGCGCAGGAGGGGCTGTGGGGATGGTACCCCTACCCCCACACCTCCCTCAGTCTCAGACCCTTCTATCTTGCCCCCTCATGTCCATAGCTTAGGAGCCTCAATGCATTGGGCCTGTGGTTGCAGATCTGTCGTGCTACCTTCCCTTGTTATAGATGAAATACTTACAGAGAGGTTAATCAAGTGACCAGGATTTGTACTCAGACCTGTCTGGCCCTGGAGCCATGTCTCTTAATTACTAAGACCTAGGTTCTCAGGGTATAGTCTCCTTGCTGTGTAGAAAGTTGGGATTTAAAAAAATTTATTTAAATAGAACTTGACAAGGATCTTCAGCAGCTTTGCATAGAATGGCTTTGTCTCAAGAAGTCTGTACTCACTGATGCTGGAGATTAGAGAATAATAATTTCAAATGGAATTAAATGCTGAGTTGTGTTTCGTGGACAGGGTTGGAGCTCTGTGGTCCAGGGATCTCTGTGGACTTCCAGGTGGGCATCTTGGGCTGGGTCTGAAGGGTGGCTAGGAGCTGGCACCAAGACCAGTGGGCAGAAGGCTTCCAGGCCTCTTCTGCATTGGTTGGTAGATTCTTGGCTTTGTTTCTCTGTAGCATCTTCCTGCATTTGCCACAAATGCATCCCATTCTGAGGTAGCAGGTATCCTGATGCCCTTTTAATTGGCAAGGTAACTGCAGTCCCCTGAGGTAATGCACCAGTCTAAGGTAATGTACATGGCCAGGGGAAGAGCCGGATCCTCAGATTCTCGTGCTGGTGCCCCATTCATGCTTTCCTGCATCCTGGAACCTGGAGAGCGTCTAGCTTGGGGTAGGTGGGATAGAATGTTCTGAGGGGTATTTGAAACCTTGTGAAAATCCCCAAATTTGCTCTTCTGAAGGTTAAAAATCTTTGTGGGGTGAGCATGAGGCAGGTTCCTTCCCTTTCCTGGAAGTTGGATAGTCCCTCAGGAGTTGGAGCTAAGTGACCCTGCTTCCTTCTTTGTTTGACCTTAGTCCTCTGACCAGGGTGAGCAGACGACTACATGGGCTCTTCTATAGGCAGTGGGGTGGCTGGGCACTGGGCCTTGCTGTGAATGCTCAGAGAGGTAATGCACAAAGGCTGGGGTCCCATGGGACCAGTCCAGAACTCTCCATCTGCAGCTAAGAAAGGTGGCCTGCCCACCTCCTCACCTTATTCTGTAGATGCCCATCCAAAGCCCAAGCAGTTGCTTCTGGCTAATTGGAAAGGACCCAGCTAAGGTGGTAGTTCAAAACCTAAAAAGTCTCCCACAAGCTGAGAGTCACAGGAAATTTTTACAGCCCCACCATCAAATGCTCCATGAAGTAGAAATGATGCTTTCTACTTCTTGGGATTGTTTAAAGATGAACGTAGGCATTATATTCAAAATACTCAGCCTTCTGCCTGGCTTAGTAGACCACAATAAACAGCAAGGGGTGGCCCGATCCCAGTGGTCCTGGAGGGTGGACAGGGTGTGTTAGCTCCACTCTCCAGATGAGAAAACCAAGGCTCAGGGATGAAAGGCACTTGCTCAGAGTCACACTGCTGGTAAGTGCCCAGGATTCAGACCAGCTCTTTCCTCCTGACCTTGGCCTCCTAGAACTAGAACCTGCCGCTGGATTCTCACTTTGCAGTGGATGCCCAGGCCCAGAGTGCATCTAATTTGGGCTCTTGGGGCCAAGGTGCTGCATCCTGGAGCTTGGGCACCAGGACAACCTGGAATTAGCCAGGTGGGATGAGGAGCATGCTCTCCTACATACATAGGGGAGGGGGAGGAGGAGGAGGAAGACTCATTTGACAGAAAGTTGCCCTTGGTGTCCCACCTCAGGTAGTGGGAGCCTGGAGAACCCTGTGGCCATGTGCCTTCCTTGCGCACTAGACAAACAAGCTTCTTGGTTCCAACTAGGTCTTAGCTGAGTGACCTGGGGCCCAATATGTCACCTCTCTGTTTTCTCTTGTGCAGAAGGGATAATAATCTTTTTTGGGGAAAAGTTTTAAATGGGATAAAACTACTTGTAAATAGCTACCTTAGTGCCAGATGTACAACCGAAGCTCAACAGGTGCTTTTCTGGTTGCACCTGGACTTTGATAGAAGCAGTGAAACAGTGCACCCATGTCTAGGGCCTCTACTAGTGGGGTACTCTCTCTCCAGGGTGCCCTGTCCCAGGACTCTCAGGGACCTTTCTGTCCCACAGACCTGTTTATTTGTTCAGGCTGATAAAGCAGGGTTCTCTGGCCTCTAGTTGGGAACAGGCAAAGTGCATTGTTCTGATGGCTTTTCTTGGATGGGTTAGGAGCTGCAGCCAGGCTGGGAGTGGGAGGTGGGAAGGGGAAATGCATGGGACTTGGCGGTCTCTCTGTCACTTCCCTGCCCTTCCCTGGGTTTTCTAGCCAGGTAAAGGGCAGCTCCTTGGCTGCTGGAGCATTTTAAAAGGTGACAACAAACCTTACTTTTGGTGTGGGTGTCTCTTAGGACCCCCAGCGGGTGGGGGATCAGCAGACTTGTGTCCTGGCTCCACATTTCCTGCTTCTCACCCTCTCTGGAGCCTCTCTTTGGAGATGCACAACATCAACTGTACTAAATTTGCTGACTTGTATTAGGCCTTACTCTGGGCAGTGTATATGTCATCTCATTTAATCCCTACCACACTGTAGGATCAGTTCTGTTAGCAAGATGATGAGGACTCCAAAGCTCAGAAAGATTATGTCACTTGCCCAGGGTCTCATAGCAAGGAAGCCCAGAGTTGAACCAAAAGGTATGTATACTTAAGCTCTAGGCCAAATAGCTAAATCATTTTCCTCAGAATGAAGAAAGATTTTTGAATTCACTTCCAAACATTCTGGGGTCACCTAGTGAATATGGAGGGAAATCATTCATTTTTTCATTCATTCCCTCATTCAACAAACCCTTTTGAGGTTGTCTTATGGGCAGAACCTGTACTGGGCTCTACAGATAGGGGCCTTCCCCCACAGCTTACAAGGAGACTGACTGTTAAATGAGTCACAATAATTAGGAGTTAAGGACAGATTGGGTGCTATTAGAGCATATCAAGGGCAGCCCCCCCCGCTGCCCCCCACCTTCCACAAGACCTGTGATTTAGGGTTGGGGTGGGGCAGTCAGATAAAGCTCCCAAAGTGAATTTAAAGTGAGAGCAAAGTGGATGTTACATTTAGGGTCCCCATCTGAGGTGACCATCTTGTTCATGCTTTATCTCCAAGGCCTAGAATAGGGTTTCTTAACTTCAGCACTGCTGACATTTTGGGCTGGGTAGTTCTTTGTTGTGGAACATCAGAGGATCCTGCTCATGGTAGGATGTATAGCAGCATTCCTAGCCTCTACCTGCCACAGGCCAGTAGCACCTCCCCACCTGCTCCCACTAGTGACAATCAAGAATGAAGGCCAGAGGGGAGGGAGGTTGAGGGCTGGGAGAAAAGGGTGAAGAGTTAAGTACAAATTAGTAGTTGATAGATGGTCACGGGGATGGGGAGCATGGCATAGGGAATGCAGTCAGCAGTAATGTAATGGCTAGGTATAGAGTCAGACAGGTGATAGGGTAATCAGGGGATCATTTCATACACTATATAAATGTCTAACCAATGAACTGTATATTGAAGCTAATAATAAAATAAAATGCCAAAAAAAAAAAAAAAGAATGTCTGCAGACATTGCTAACTGTCCCCTGAGGGACAAAATCATCCCCGATAAAGAACCATTAGCCTAAAACAGTGCCTGAAGTATGGGGGTGCTCACTAAATAATTGTTGAATGGATGCACCGTGGGGATCCTGCTCTGTAGGATGAAGGTTAATCAGCACCAGATATCAGTGGCAGGGATGGATGCTGTGTACAGATCCTGGAGAGCCAGAGAGAGGAGGAAACCTGGATCCTTGGTTGCTGGGCAAGTACATTTCAGTCATTTAGATGAAAGATGCCTCATGGCAGCAGTGGCTCTGTATGTTAGCTCCTGTCGGATGGACCTATGACCTTTTCACATTACAACAAATAACTGCTGTAGTCTTCATAGCTTTTTGCTCATGCAGCACAAACATTGGTGGACAACGTTAAAGAATTAGAGGCTCTGTCTCTCACCCAGTACAAATCCCCAAGCAATTAGTGTCTAGTTGGTGATGAATCACTGACAAACATGTCAGGTCTGGTTGGGGCTGTAAATATTTATCATGCACCTGTTTTATACCCAGCAGCATCTCAGGTTCAGAGGCCGTCAAGAAAAAGAGAAAAGAAAAAGAAAACCACCAAAAATATGTACCCTTCCAGTTGAGCACTGGCACTTTTCCTTCTTGTATGTTCCCAGAGTCCCTCATTCTGTGATGACATAACATCGCTCTTGAGTATGAGTTCTCTGAAGGCAGGAATCACGTTATGTATGCATCATTGTGCATATGCACCTCAAGTGCCTAGCAAAATAAGCGTCACTGAATGAGTGAATGAATGGAATGTCAGAGCTGAAAAAAAAGTCTATTCTCTCAGATGGACTTCTTCTCATGGAGGGACAGAGCTCTATCCTGGTGGGAACATTTTGTGCTTCCTTCAGACTGCCTTGTGGGCACCAGTTGAGCCTCAGCTTTTTCCCCTACAAAATAGGAATGTGGATACCTCCCTGAATTTGTGAGTGGGTGAGCTGAGGTGTGTATGAGGATACAGATAGTGCTTAGAACAGAGAATAAAATATGGGTCTATGGCTTAGATAGGCCATCTCCAATGCCCAGCAGTCCCCTCTCAGGTGGTGCAGATGTCACTATGAGTGGCCCTACGCCTGCCCGGGCTCCCCGCAGGGTTGTGCTCAGCACAGAGACCCTGGCAGCCCATCCTGATGCCTTCTCACCTCCCCCTACCCAGGTGCCGTGTTACTCATATGGGCAGAAGCTGTCCAAACTGGCCATCCTGAGGATCGCCTGTAACTACATCCTGTCCCTGGCGCGGCTGGCTGACCTCGACTACAGTGCCGACCGCAGCAACCTCAGTTTCTCCGAGTGTGTGCAGCGCTGCACCCGCACCCTGCAGGCCGAGGGACGTGCCAAGAAGCGCAAGGTATGCGCCAACCACTCAGGCAGCAGCCTCTGGGGAGGACAGGGGAGATGGGACAGGAACTTGGGGTGCCCCACACCTACCCAGGCTTCCAGAGGGCCAGTGAGATCAGCCTCTTGGAGCTTTGCTGGGCTCACTCAGCTTCAGGGCTTTTCACATCCCTGGGAGTATGGACATGTCCTTACTCCTGGTAATGGGGCTGTTAGGGACCTTGGACAGTAACCCAGGGCCCCTGGGCCGGTGTTTGCTTGTCACTGAAATGAGAACGGTTTATCTCTGAAGCTCTTATGGCCTTATGTGCTCTGGTGCTGAATTCCCCACACAGCCCTTGAGAGATATCGGATCAGGGTGAGAGCCCCTGAGTAGGTGACAGTCCAGGAGAGATTTGGGAATGTGACTTGGCTTGTGTGTTACCTGAGTCCGTGCATTAAGGCAGGTCATATTCATTCATTCATTTATTCATTCATTCAATCATTCATTCTGGAGGCATTCAAGCCCCAACCTGAGTGTATGGTCCCAGTCCCCATGCACCTTGCAGGATGGTCAGAGGACCCTCTTTGTCAGCAGATAAGGGCAGGACAGTGTGGTGAGGAGATCCTGGCGGTATGTGCTAGGGGCTGTGCAAGGCCAGGCAGAGGAGGGACAGGTTACCTCTCCTGCCCAAGGGAGTTTGAAAGGGCATCTTAGTGTAAGTAGTGTTTGAACTGGGACCAGTGGGATGGACAACCAAGAGGTAAAGGTCACCAGGCAGGTGAAGCAGGGAATAGCATCCCAGGCATAGGGAACAGCCTGTACAAAGCCTGGCATATTTGGAGAAATATGTGCAGGAAGAAAGGTGTTGGGCATAACTGTGATTCCCAGATGGTCTGTGCTTCCAGCATTTCCAGTTGGGGGCCAATGCCAGGCAGTGCTGATGGCAACCCTCTGGATCTTTCTTCCCACAGGCTAAAGGGAGAGGGACAGAGAGTGGGACCCAGTCTATATCCAGGAAGAGGGTGGTCAGCTCCCCTGGGCATGGGGATGGGGAGTGTAGGGAGCTGGATGACTGTCAGCTACCATTGGTTCCTTTCTTCCTGGCCTGCCCCTCTCCCATCCCTGAAGTTCACCACTGCTTCTTCCCAACAGGCCCTCTTGGGGTTCTCCAGGTTTCTCTGGAGCCCCTGGGCCCTGAGCCAGGGAGGCCCTCCATGGGTTCCTCTGCCTACACCAGGGAGGGCTGTGGTGCGTCCTCACCGCCAGCTGCTGCCTCCACTGTGGTAATGGCACATCGCATTCCTGGGAGTGATTAACGTGGACCAGTTAGATGAAATCTTCATCAAGTGGGTGAGAGAGGAAGCGCCACTGGCTGCTCACAGGGCGGCTTTCCACTGGAAAGTGACACAAGTAAATTACGGACATGATTGATGGCTCCATGCAGTGCTCTGTGACAAAGGAGGTTTGTAAACTCTCTGTGAACTTCCCCTGGCATTCGGGCAGTGTGGAGGTATGGATGGGCAGAGTGGGCAGGCGCCTTTTCTCCATCTCTGTTCCTCATTAACCCTCCCCCCAAGTCCTCCCTTCACCTGCCAGACAGGAGCACTACAGCCCCTGCCTTCCCTGCTTCTTGATTGGAGGAGACAGTGTCCTGCGTTGCAGAGGAGGCTGATGCCTGGGTAGTGAGAAAGAGGGAAGAGTGGAGTGAAGATGCCCCATGGAGACAAACTTTTGGCTGCCCCCGAAATCATCTCTAATCTGACACACTTTAGAGACCATCTGGTCCAATCTCTCCACTGTCCAGGCTGGGAGACTGAGGTGGAAAATTGTGGTTAAGAGCACCAAACAGCTCTGACTTCAAAGTCCTGGCTCGCCACCTATCAGCTGTGTCGTCTTGGACCCATTCTTAACCTCTTTGAGCTTCAGTTTTCTTGTTAATAAATAGGGGTAGTGGAAACATGATCAGTGATTTCTAAGGTCCTTTCCAGTCTGACTCTCCAAGAGGACATCTTGCCTCACCTCAGAAGAGCAGTGAACAGCTTGCATCCTCATCACCCTCCTACCAGGCAGGCTGTCCTGGGGTTGCCATCTCCCAAGTGCTGGGCCTGGGCCAAGACAAGAGGACCTAGATGGAGGGACAGGACAGAGTCCTGGAGCTGCTGAGACCTCTGAAGGCTTCTATTGGTCCAGCATTCTGCCCTGACAGGTTGGAGGCTCACAGGATCACCCTACTCTTGCCACTGTGCCTTCATGCATTTCTGTCATCACGCAGGTGGCTGAGTTCTAGGGTGTCCTCAGGGATGGTCACCAGTGACTTGCCCAGTGGACCTGAGTGGGTGGCTGGGATAGGTCTCTGTTTCATTAACCAGAACCAAGGGGGATGCTATTTCTAGAGATTCATTCATTCATTCATTCATTCAATCAATGTTTATTGAGCACCTATAGTAAGTTACACACTGGGGAATTCTATACTGAGCACCCGGGCACTGTGATGGGATGTTTGTGGCAGGGCAGGCTTGATCCTCTGTAGTCCCTATAGACAGAGGGGTGTGGGTTTGGGGCTCAGATCAAGCCCCTATTAAACCTCCCCTGTAGCTACTGAGATCAGCCTGAGGGTTTGGGGTTGAGAGGGTGCCAGGCTTACATTCTAATGAGGGAGATAAAAAGTAAAAGAAAGAAGAGACTAGAAAATGGGCCATTGTAAGTGATCGGCTCAAAGAAGGTCCTCAATAAATGGCAGCTAGGATGGTGATGATCACTGATGGAATTGATGATGATATGGGCCGTTCCACTTGAGGACAGCTCCCTCACAGTTAATGTGCCCCGACAGGCTGGACAATCCTTTTTCAGGGTGCCTCTTTGGGAGATTGCGCCCAGGTCCTCTGAGATCCCTTGCAGCTCTGATGAGTTGCCCTGTCCCTCCAGACCTATGTTAAGAATGGGATTTAAAATGAACCTAGCACACCCCTGAGACCCCAGGCACGATCCTTTTGCCCATCTCAGACCCTTCCTCCTGGGATGGGGGACCTGCCTTCCTTGACTGGTGAGTCTTCCATCTCTGGGCCTCACAGGATGTGACTTTGAAGGTTCAGAGCCCCGTTTGGAAGCCCCTGTCATGCAGAGGCCAGTGTTGGAGGCTGCTCAGCAGAGAGACTGGCGGGAGGAGTGGAAGGGCTCTGGAGAGCTCAGTTCTGACTCCCGCTGCAGCCAGAGATAATGCACATTAAGCAGCTGGCTCTGGGCCACATTTCCACAGCTCCTGTTTTTAAAACAGCAACTCCTGGGAGCTGAGGAGGAGGGCGGAGGAGCGGGAGGAAGACAAGCAGTAGAACTGTTCTACACCTGGGCTGGGTGGGCCTTACCAGACCTGCAGAATAGGAAAGGACCAATTTCCCACAATCTAGTACACCCCCTTCCAGCAATTTTAAGCCACTGAGTATTAACAACAACAACGACAACAACAACAACAACAACAACAACAACAACAACAACAGCTACTAACATTGATGACAAAGTTTAAGCCCTGATGATAAATGGCCAGTAAATTCCTTGCTTCAAGTTGCTCTCAAGCCCAAGGTTGGGAGTGGGGAGAGATAAGAGGGATCGTGATACATTCATTGACTTAAGGGCTTGGGGAGAGGCTTGGGCAGCCATTAGGGATGCCAGGGTCATGTGACTAGCCTGCTGGCACAGTCTGGGAAGGCTGGCTCTGCAAGGCCAGAGGTTTCTCACACTGTGGGTGATCTGGAGCCAGAGGAGGCATGATGGCCGGTGTAGTTTCTTCCCACCTGTGTCTTCCCCTTTCACTGCTGAGTTCTGAGTCTAAGGATGGCCTGACTCCTCTTTGGAACAATGTCTTGAGTGCTGACTTCTGTAGCTTCGTGATGGGGACAAACTGAGGTGACACATTAGTTTTGGCTGGGTGGAGTCAATGGGAGCTGAGAGTGTTCCGAGGGGCCCCTTACTCTCTGGTGGGTGAGCCCAGGCCTCAGATAGGTCCCAGGGGCACTTGCTCTTTCTGTGGACTGTGGAGACTCTGAGTGTGCAAGACACACTGCTGTAGCTGGATTCATGCCTCCCCGCCACTCCCCACTCCACCCCAGTATAAAGGGTCTCCTGCACCTCCAGAGTGCCCTGGCTCTGTCCCCACCTGCCATGTACACAGCCACCCTCACTGAGGCCTTTCCAGTCTCTCCTTTTGTAAGGTGAGTTGTCCTTGGAAGTGATTTCTAAGGCCCTTTCCAGCATCCGAGCTGAGGTTGCCTCAGCCTGTTTTTCTGTGTGACTGAATGTGTTACTTTCACTTCCCCTTCGCTCATCACGAGCATGCCACATAGATCTGAATGTCGCTCACAGAGACTGTTGAGACCCCGGTGCAATGTGCCCTGAGAATCTGATAATACCTGACATTCTCAGAGCCTGGATAACGTGCGGGACGTGGTGCTTAGTGCCATATCACCTCATTGACTCTTCCCACAAACCCTACAAGGTAGGTGCTGATGTTATCCCATTGCACAAATAATGAAGGTAAGGCTGAGGGCCTGAGGAACTGCCAAGGGTTACCCAGCCAGTAAGAGGTTTGGTGGGGCTTCTGCCACTTCCTGTCCTGCTCCCCCACCTCCATGGAAGTGCACTGGGTGAGAGGAGGTTCTGCTTCAAAATCCTCTGGCCAAGTTATTGAGTTAAATACCATTTGCTTTCAAAGCCCACAGAGTCCATCTATGCTGGGAAAAAAGGGAGGTGGGTGGGAAACCACCATCAAATTTCCTTCTAGTCATAAAAATGGATGCAATTTATTTTTTCTGGCATTCCAATTACATAGACGTTTGTCGCCAGCTGTTTGTTCTAACATGGAGTGCTCTCTCAGCTGCTGTTTCTCCTCTCACATTTGACACCGTTAGTCCATAAGTCTGGCAGGGCCTGGGCTGGAGGGATCATTGGCTGGGGAGCCTCACAGGTGAGCTCAGAGCCACACCCCCTCTCTCAGCTGAACACTGGCCCTCTGATGTTTCCCAGGTGGTCCTGAGGCGGGATACAGGCTGGGGGTGCTGCTTTCCTTTCTCTCATTTTTTTCACCCCACCTCCTCCTCTCTCCTCTTTCAAATTGCTCCCCTCCTGACATGCACTCACAGATTTCACTCTTCTCCCCAACATACTGTGAATGAATTAAAACTTGAGGTCCTGGGCATAGCGAACAAGATTAACCACTCACGCTCAGAAAGTCATGAAGACTTGGGAGACCCCCTAATGCTCTAAGAAATAACCCTTGAGAATGCAGAGACTCTTCAGAAACCCACCTCGCCTTGGAGCCAAGGTGTCCCCCTGGAAACCCCTACAGAAGCTCTGTGGCCCTTGGTCCCGGCCCCTGGAGAAGGAGTGTCCGTGTGGGTGGGGGTTAAGTTGAGAGAACACTACAGTTCTTTTCAGTTCCCTGTGGTGCTGTCATTTAACTTTAAGGCACACTAAAATGCAACAAGGAGACTCTTGGCAGGACCATGAAGTAGGTGAAATATAGAGCATTGTGGCTGGAGCCCTACTGTTGAGTCCTGGAATGGGCACTTCCTACCTGTGTGACCTTGGGTGTGTTACCTAACCTCTCTGATCCCCAGTTCACTCATCCCTAAAGTGAGAGCCTACATACCGTCCTTGCCACCTTGCTGGAAGGATTAGTCAAGGTCTCCTATGAGAAAGGACTGGCATTTTCTCAGTGAGTACCAGAAGGGAAATCTCATGAATTTACAGCTGCAAAGTAACAACTTCATATGGAACACCAGGAAGGAACATCTCAGAAAAGAGCAGTCTCGCCAAGAGGGGGGTGGGGGGGTAGGGGTGGAGAGGGGCTGAATGGCTGACCAGCCAAAATGCAGGTTAGGGGAAATAGTTCTGAGTGGGGGACTCTTCCCTCTCCAGCACTCAGGGTAAACCCCTACTCCTGCACCCTTAATAGGGGATGAGCATGCGGCCAACCCAGAAATCCCTGGGCCTCTAAAGTTCATGGACTCATACCAACAAACATATATAGCATTGGTTGTACACAGAAATATGTTAATAAACAGACTGCCACCAGCAATCTCACTGACCACGTGGTGAGTGCCCATTGTTGCAAGGCACCTTATGTACATTACACTAACCCCTTCCTGCATAGCACAGAGAGGAAACTGAGGCCAAGAGAGGCACTTTCTTAGAGGCACAGGACTAGAAGTGGTGGAGCTGTTTCAAGCCTATGTCTCTTTGGTTTCAAACTCCTAGCTCTTCAACTTCTGAAGCCTGCCAAGCCCTGAAGCTCACACGCTGCCCACCCAGCAGGGTGGCCTGTGCCTAGAGGCCCCCAGCAAAAGCTGGGTGCAGGGCCTTGCCCAGAGCAACCGCTCTTATGTAAGCAGCCAGGCTGCCGCACGTGGAGGTTTCATTAAACCGCAGGAAGCCAATAGCCTGCTGGTGGTGGCGCTGGGGGTGGTTTGGGGTGGGGTGCGCTAGGGGGTGTCATCGGCCCTGAGCACCCCCAGCAATGTGCCGCCAGCGAGGCCTGACACCGGGTTAAGTCGCCTGGCGGCCTCCGGCTGCAGCTGGGAGTGCGCCTGGTTCCCATTCGGACACTGTGGTTTTGATTAGCTGTTCTCCGAGGCGGGCCTGGTGGTGAGTCCCTGGGAGCTCCGCTGGAACAGAGGGTCCCCCGCCCGCCGCCACTGTGGCCCCCCCCTCCTGGCAGCCCCAGACTCCAGATGTTCCGAGCTCTCGCTGGGAAGGCCTGCTGGCGCCACGGAGGGCAGAGGGCAGGGAAAGCACGCGAGCTGGAAGCCCAAGCACTCAGTCACCGCAGGCCTTGGCAGCCCGCCCAGCCCTCTGCTGGCACATTCCCCAGCTCTCCCCTGGCCATCTGTTCCCAAAAAACCCTTTCAGAGCCTCATCATCACTCAGGATACAACAGCGCGAGCAGCTGGTTTGGAGGCAGCAGGGAAAACCGTGCAAAAGGTCCTTTGTGAGAGAGGAAATTCGCTTATGAATAACAGGGCTGGACGCCGTAAAAGTTGGCGGCTGGAATTCTTGTTTCTCAGGCGCCGCTGTTTTCTCTTGACTTTTTATCTCTGGTTTTTATTTTGTTCCCTCTTGTTTTCTTTTAATGTTGTTTCTTCCTCTTCTTAACACCAGTTGTGATCTTTTCTTCCTCCTCTAAGATGCCATAGGCCATCTAATTAGTTCCTCTGGGTGCTGATGAACTCTTTCTTCTCAAAGCTGTTAAAACTGGGGACAGTTGGAAGTGACTGTTTTCTTAAAACCTTGGATGGAGGGGATAGGCGAGAAAGAGGTGCCTGAGAGGGCATGGGGTGGGCAGGGCCCAGGCCCAGCAGTGTGTTCAGCAGAAAGCCATAAACTGAGCATAACTATATGAACAGTGTCCACGCAGAGGGAGGGTGCAGGCCGGAGGTGGCATGGAGACCCCCATCAGCTCATCAGAGAGCAACACAGGACACTTTCAGAGAAGAGCGGCATTAATACACATCCCAGGGACTGGGCCCCTCAGCTGATTACAGTATGACATGAAGCCTTTTTAAAGAACTGGCCACCGCTACCGCCAGAAACTTCTGAGAGATGTCTGCCTGGAATCTGGGAACCTCCTGGGAGTAGTCACCAGGTGGCCTGTTGGGAGCCCATGGGGTGCTGAGGCAGGGCTGGCAGCTGGGAGGCCAGCACTAGAGAGGAAAGGAGAGGGCAAATCCTGGCCACCTTCTTCACAACCCCCTGGATCCCCAAGTAGGAGCTGGGAGTCAGGCCTGGGGCTGCCATGTGGGGGTGGCGAGAGAGATGCCTTCCAAGTGTCTGATGGTGGTGATGTGATGTGGGGGGAGGCACAGGTCAGGGACAGGAGACTGGGGTTTTCCCCTTTACTTTCTCTGTTCCCTGTACTCCTTGTCTACTGCCTGTCTTCCTCTCCCCTGCCACTGCCCCTCAGCAGCCCCTTACCCCAGCAGTGGAAAAAGCCGTCATCCACACTGCTGTGGGTGGCCAGCTCTTCACAAGTGAGGATTCTTGGTTTTACAGGGTATTTGTGCATTTCATCTGCACCTCACTTAGGCCTCCGTACTTCATCCCTCTTGCCCTCCTCTCCCCTCTCCTCCCAGTTTCAGTTGGAGAGACGGCAACTCCAGCAGGACCAAATACTTATGTTTATCATAGTTTCAGGGCCATTAATCTCACCATCTGAAGGGCTTAACATGGGCTGACGAAATCCACCCTCCCCACTGTGGCCTCGCTGGGTGGATGTCTGGGTCTGGACTCTGAGTCTCAGCTCCGTGTGACTGGGTGGCCCTGCTCAAGCGTATTATCTGGGAGATGCCCGGTCTGCCTCCCAGATCTATACAAGGGTAAGTGGCACAAAAAGATTGAAATTGTTTTGCAAACTCCATCTTTCCTCCCATGTCTCCTGTCTGAGAAGTTGGTCTTCCTGGGGCTGAAGGTGAGGAAGATCTGGGAAAGGAGGAGTGGCCACCAGCCCAGGGCCCTGGTGATGATGTGGAGTTTGCCTTGTGACCAGAAATTGCTTCCGGAGGAAAAGCGGGGAGGCAGGAGGATAGAGGTGACCAGGTTTGTCTACTGCCCAGCCTTAATCCCCTGCCCCCCACACAGTGGGAGGCCTGGAACAGAGGGGCACCAGCAGGCCCTGGTTCCCACTGTCCTAGAGCAGATCATACCTTTCTACCTGCCCCAGCAGACCAGAAAGCTGGTTCTAGGGGAAATACAAATCCTTGCCTTTCTTGAGCTCCTAGTACAAATATTTCTAGGAGGTGAAGTGGGAACCATTCCCTCCTTAAAGTCTCTGCACTCTGGCCCGGCCCAGTGTCCAGCTGCTCCCCTGCTCAGTCTGTCCCCACCTGAGCCCCTCCCAGCAGCTCTGCTAAGAGCCAGGTCTGACCACCTCAATTCTCTGCTCAGGACCTACAGGATCTCCCCACAAGCCAAGGGTACAGGCCAGACTTTTTTATAAGACACCTGACCCTCCCCCTCAAGTGACCTAGGTCCTGCCGGTTGCTCCCTGTGTCCCAATTTATACTCCAGCAACACGGAACTCCTTGCCCAAATGGGCTATTTATGGCCTCTGTGCTCATGCCGTCCCTTCTGCCTGGCATGCCCTTCTCCCCTTCTGTCTGGCTAACTCCTGCTCATTCTGGAAGGTTCAGCTTCTCCTGGAGGCACTCCCTGACCCCTACTCCAGCCTCCTCTCGGGGCCCCCTGGCATGGCCACTTCACTCTCCTCACCACAGGGGTATGTGTGGTCTGAGTCAGGAGCGCATCATGATATACTATGAAGTAATGATATAAGATGTTCTGTTATGCGATACTCTATTATATGCTATATTAGAGTTCATTTTATGTCATTACATTATATTTGTAGGTGATATGTTACATGATATATTATGCAATAGACCCAATACACTAGTTAGTTACACAGTGTTTATTTGGTGCCTGCCTCTTGAGCTAGACTGTGAGGTTTTTCATCTTTGTGTACCAGCTACTCTCACATAGTAGGCCCCTACATAATTACACACAGTTCTTTCAAGTAAAATCCACACTGTGGGGCTGAATATTCCTGTGCTGAAGGCAAAGACTCTAGGGAAGAATGAACTAGGGGCTTTAGGACACACCAGGGAAAGACCTGGGCTCCCCTCAGGCCCCTGTTTGGGAGCTTGTGCTCTCCTTCGGAGTCACTGAGAAAAGCTTTGCATTTTACATTACAGAAAACCCTCAAGCAGCAGCTTAAACTAACAGTGGCCCCTGTTTCTCATAGTTCAGAAAGTTGAAGGAGGGCAGGAGCTTCCTGGTCTCCAAGGCTCCAGTGATGTTGAGGCTCCAGGCTTCTTTTGGTTCTCATCTCATGGCTGCTCAGTGGCTGCCATAGCACTGAGCACTCCATGCTCACACTACATCCAATGACAAGACAGGGGCCTTACCTCAAAGAACGTTTCTCTTCACCAGTTCAGTCAGTCCTGCCCAGACATCCCCTACCTTCCCTGAAAGAAGGGGTGCTCCTCCTGGAACTGAGAAAGACATGAGGGTCTCTCAGCTGGGAGGGCAGCAGGGTGAACAGTCACATGGCTCGTGCTTGGGTGATTTGTGACAGGTGGTTTTCTTCCCAGGAGGGCTAACTGGTATCATAACCTTAACCACTTGAGAGAACCCCATTTCCAAGAGCTTGCCCACTTCTCACCGCAGCCCTGCAGAGTGAGTGCCAATGGCCCCTTTAATCCCATTTTCAGTTGATGGAAGTTCAGAGAACCTAGGTGACCAGGCTAGGCCACTGGTGACCTGGTACCCCTGCAAAGCCCTCTCATGCTCATTATTTTTTTGAATCCTGCAGCAGCCTCTGGAGGGCCACATTACTAGCCACGAGGGCTAGATGAGGAGCCTGGGACCCGGAGAGTAAACTCACCCAGGATCATACGGCTGGTGTGGCCAGGCAGGACCGAGGCACGCTCTTACAGCCCTATGGAATAAGTGCTTCCGAACCCAGACCATCACTGTCCACTGCTCCCCCGAGAGGAGAAGGTGTGAGCTGTGGGGGCGTCTGGCAGTATAGGGGCTGGCAGACAAGGATCTGAGTCCCAGCCCAGCCACTCATGAGTTTTGTAACCTCAGGCATTTGACTTCTTCCAAATTCCACTTTCCTCATAAAACATGGATAGAAATGTCTGTGGGTGAGGAGGGTTCAAGAAAACAGTGGCCGTGAAAAGGCTTGTCAGCTGAAAGTGCTGACAGTACTGGAAGACACTGCTAGCCCATCAGGAAGGTGGGCAGAGGGATTCCCATGTCCCCTCCCCACCCAGTTACTTAGAGAGTGGATACCAGATTGGGCTGCCCACTGAGGACTTAATTCCATTGCCAGGCAGAGGACACATGGTCTGTCCCTTTGCTGTCTGCTGTGTGTGTGTGTGTGTGTACACACCTGCACAAGTGTGCCGGCATAAGCACCATCTGTCAGGATCAGATGGAGGGCCTCCCACGTGGTGGGTTGAGTTCCTATCTGGGTGGGAATGGGGCACACACTGGGAGACAGCTGAAGGTCTCCGAGGATTTCACAACTGGTCTTTCTCCCTCAGGGGCCAAGGGCCCTCAGAGATGATCCCTTGGTCACAGGCATGGCAGAGCCAGACAGCTGGGCCTGCAGGGACAGCCCCATGAGTCCACTCAGAACCTGTAGAACAGCTACACAGCATTGCCGAGAATCACCCACTCTCTCTGGAGCAGTGGTGTGCACCTGCCACCCTGTCCCCACCACCACACAGGATGTAGGTGGGTAGCCTGCATTTACAAACAACCCCTCCAAACATACACACAGTGATCCTTCACTTGTTCATTCTCTTTAGTTACATGAGCAGAAAAAGATGAAGAAAGCATGATGGCCCTGCATATTTATTTAAGAATAAATAGTTTTGAGTGTTTACTATGTGCTAGGCATTGTTCTAGGTGTGGGGCTCTTCAGAGAACAAAACAGACAAAGGTCCCGCCCTTTGGAACAAGAGCTAAATGACAGGCCATGCATGAAAGCTCGCAGGAGAGCTGGGTCCAGACCTTTGGAGCCCACTACTCACAGTCTGTGCACAGTTCTTACAAGCTTGACCCCCCTGGTGTCTCAGGTCAGAGCAGCTGAACAGAAACAACCTATTGAAGCAGGAGGCCAGCTCCTGGAGCAGGTGCAGTGACAGCACCCAGAATCACAGCCAGTGCCTAATCATGTGGGAAGAAACAACAAAGGGAACAACGCCAGAGGCTGAGAAGAGCCAAGAGGCTTGGGGCCATTTAGTGTTGGGGCAAGAGGCCCCAGAAACCTCCAGGACCTGGGGAGTCTTATGTAGACTGACGTTTCTGGGCTTGACCTTGAGTTGTCAAGAGGAAGCTAAAGTACATCCAGTAACGTCTGGCTGAGAATGCAGGGAAGTGCAACAGTTATTGGGAAAGGACCTGCCCAAGCTGTTTGGCACAGAAAGCAAGAGGCTTCCTTTCTCTAGGGAACGCTGCTTCTGCACAGGGGCTGCTCCTCCTAGGATGTCAGCCAGGGCAGGGCTCTTTGTCTCTTTTGCTCACTACAGGATCCCCCAGTGCTTCAAGTGGAGCCTGGCTTGGTCTAAACACTCAGAAAATATTTGCCAAATGAGTAGAAGAATGGAGGCACAGGAAGGAAGGGATCTTTAGTTGCCTTCCACGATAGGTAGTGGGCAGCTTCTCTTTGCCTAGCACTGAGTGGGCCCTGGCAATCTGAAGTGGAGACACAGTTCCTGCCTTGAAGAGCCAATGGGCAGATGGGGGAAGATACACACATGCATACACAGACATACGTGTGTGTGCTCTGACATGTGGCTGCCTAATGCTGAGTTCTTGGCTTTGCAGCCATTGTGTTCTTTAATCCTGTCTACCACCTCATGGAGTAGATTACTATTATTACCATTTTATAGGTGAAGAAAGTGAGGCACAAAGAGGTTAAGTAACTTGCTCAAAGTCACACTGCTGGTAGAATGGGGAAGTCAGGATTCAAACAGAGGCTGTCTGATGCTCTAGCTGGCACGTTTAACCACTGTGCTGAATGGCCTGTCAGTGGGTGTGCATGTACATGTGCATGTGTGCATGGGAAGTGCATATGTGTGCACTTGAATGTGTGTGTATGCATGAGTATAGGTGAAAGATTTTTCTCTCCCAGTCTTGGCATCTCCCCTGTGCAGCTGGAAGTGTCACTAATGGCCAGGTGGTAATGGGTAAAGAGCCCTGATCAGAGATGTCCCACCCCTGCCTGAATTCCAGGGTGGCTCCAGAATCTAGCTATGAAAGGCTTAGGGATGATGGGAATGGCTAGGGGAGGTGTTTTTATCATCTTAAAACTGCGTTTTCACTCTGTTTTGGCAGAAATCATTTGATCATTTGGTCTGCCCAGGGGCCTTACGGCCTCTCCCAGCTATCCCATTGTTACCCAGGCTGTTCCTGCAATGTCCAGGGCTAGACTCCTTCCTGGGGGTCCCCTGGAGACATACTGTGGTCTGTACAAAGTGGCTGGCCAGCACTTTGGCTTGGATTGGCTTGTCTGGTTGGTACTCCATCACTGCTGCTGCCACTTTGTGGTAAGGTTTGGGGAGGGGAGGACTACTGAAAGATGCAGAAGAGTGATGGCGAGCAGTTCCCAGCCCTGAGGAGGCAGGCCTACTGGGGATCCCTCAACACCGTGTGCATAGTATGAGAGCGTCGTGAGTCGGAGACCTCTGAGAAGCTGTGAAGGAGATGGCCTTCTTCACCTGTTGGGGCCCCCTATCTGCCCAGCTGTCTGCTCTCCTTCAGCCTAGGTGCCTCTTCTGGCTATGGGGCAAGGTCATGGGCTCCTTGAGCTTCTGGGTCTGGATGAGCAGCATGTGGCCAAGTAGAATTGGCTGGGCAACATCACAGGATGGGAAACAGATGGGAAGCTGCAGCAGCTGGGCCTCAGGCCTCACCCAGGCCAGCTAGACCCTCACAGTGCCCTGTACTGTGAATCGAGTAGGGGCCAAGAAAGACAGATAGGCTGATGGACGTGGAGAGATAAACATAGGAGAAGCCAAGAGAGAGTTGGCACAGAGACATACAGGCAGAGCATGGAGAAACAGAGAAATTGGCAGCCAGAGAGAGTGGCCTGCAGCCCAAGAAGGCGTCAGCACAGCAGTGGCCTTGGGTCTCCCTGGCCATCCCATATAGGTCTAGCGGGCTCCTTATGCGCTCTGGCCCTGGCTCTGGAGGTGCCAGGACTCCCCCATGGCCAGCCACCTTGCCTTAGGCTCCAAAGGATGAAGGCTGAGGTTTTCTTAGAGCCAAGGGAGGTGGCAGCTGGGTGGATGGTTTGGAGACTTGCCAGTCTTTTTGCCAGTGAAGAAGCTGAACTCTAGGGGTTAGGGGGTCTGGCTCGCTCTGCTTTGTCCTCGCAGTGTGACCCAGGGCAGGTGAGGAAAGGTCTCAGCCTTCCATTTCCCCATCTGCAAAATGGAAGCAGCAACTGCCCTCCCCGCCCCCGCCCCCAACCTGTGAGACAATGGACGCAAAGGAGTGCAGCATGGTGTCTGGCCCAAGGCTGCCCCAGTAGTGGTAGCTCTGAGCACTAATCACTTGCTACTATTTCCAGGCCTGGGAGGACAGGGATGCAGAGGATGACATGCCCCTTTCCTCAGGAGCTCTGGTGGAGACCTGGGGTGAGCAAGGAATGATGGCGATTGCACCAACAATAATTCATGGCACAGAGAGATGAAGGAGGAGTGGGTGTGAAGTGCTCCTGGGGTTCAGAGCAGAAACGCGCTTCCCCAGGCTGCAGTGGAGGTGGCAGCCGGGAAGTGGGGAGGAGTGGTGTGGAGAAGAGGCTGGACTGGAGCTGCCCCTCATTGTCCTGGACAGAGGAGACAGTAGGGACATAGCCAGCAAAACCACACCCCTCTGGAGCTTGCATTCCAGTGGACGGGAGTAGCTCCAAGTACGGCTCTAGCACAGTGTGGGCTGTGGACGCGTGGGACAGGGTACCTGAGACCCAGCTCCGCCCTAGCATCTTGGCACATGAGAGGTGTGCAGGGCTACCTTCTCTCATCCTGACACCGTCTAATGGGGTGGTTGTTTCTCACTGGCGGGAGAGTTCTGTATGTTGTTGACTGACTCTGAGGTTCAAACATACCCACTGACCTCAGTAAATGAGGGGTTTGGCCTGCTGGACCCACCCAGGCCCCACCTTGGGTGGCTGGGGCCTGTGGGACAGGGCGGCCTCTGACAGCACAAGCAGCTGTCTGCACACCACAGCCGGGACCCTCAGCCAGCTCAGTCTGCTGGTCAGCAACCTGAGAAGAAGAACAGCATGGACGGGACCAACTGCATTTACCAGCGGCAGTGGTTTTCAGCTTTGCCCTGGGGTCAGACCGTAAGTGGCCCTAGGACAGGGACTGTAACCCCAGGGCTTGTCGCTGAACTGGCACTCAGTAGGAACTCAATAAATCTTTGTTGAGTAAATGAATTTTTCTCCTGATTCATGGTCCCCAGGCGGATTCTCCTGGCTCACAAGGGGCTCTGGCTGTAACTTTGCAACTCTCATATGCCGGGGACCTCTGAGGGCCCTCCCAGACACAGTGTGGTCCCTGATTCACGCTGTGTTCCTGCCCTCGGCAAATAGCAGCCAACTCCAGCTGCTCATAAATTTCCTGCCTGTCACCCGTGGCGCCCAGGCCATGCAGGGTGGGAGGCACTGGGGGTGGGTTGGTCATACCTGCTTCCAGTTCCCTGGGAAGTTAGGAGGCTGGAAGCCCAAGCCTGTGCTTGTGCCCAGAATAACCTCAGCAAAGCCTGGCCCTGGGAGAAGATGTTAAAGCAGATCTGTCAAGTACAAAGATGTATGGGCTGAAACGTTAGAGAAAACACAAACGCCAGCTCTGGTGCAATTTGTACAGCATAACTAATTCCACTTTTGTTAAAATACTATATAGGTGTGTCTAAGCATAGGGAAGTAGTCGCCCAATGTCTTCAGTGGTTCTCTTGGTGGAGAGATTGAAGTGATTTAAAATTTTTTTCCTGTTCACTCTTCTGTATTTTCTAGTTTTTCTATAATTGACCTATGCAAATTTAAAAAATTTTAGGAGAGGTCACAAATCATGTGATGGTGGCTTTCAAAGGAATCTGCCTTTGAAGCTGTCCCTGAAGTAATAGCAGGCAGCCAAGAATCCTGCTGCCTAGACAAGCAGGTAGCCCAGAAAACCGGATAACTGGTGCCACTTTGCCCAGTGTTCAGGCCTGGGCCCATGGGTGGCACGGGTGGTGAGCTGGAAGAGGAGAGGACACCCCTTCTCCTTTACTTCGGCCTTAGATCTTGGGGGCTGGGGAGGTGGAGTGGGCTTAGGCGTGGATATTGAACTTGAGGGAGAAGGGGGTTCATCATGGCAGATGACCTAAATTGATGCCTGTAGAAAAAAATTACCAGGTGTGGCAGGGCTCCATGCTAGTGTTGTGTCAGAGTAGAGTGCCTGTTAGTAAAGTGGCCAATGCTAGTGCTTCAGAACATACTTCGAGACCTGGTTTCTTATATACTTTTGCCTGTGCGATAGACCAAGGGAGTAAACCTGGACTTTCAAAAAATAAAAGTATCATCTGTTACTATAATACCTACCAGGTGGTTTGATTCAGTCTTTTACCTTTGGTGGTGAGTTTTAGAGCCAGGAGCAAATGCCAATACCTAGAAAATTGTCAGCCTAGAAAAGGAACTTGCTCCATTATTCGAAGAATCGAGTCAAGTTGTGGAAGTTACTTAATCTGACAGTGGTTTTAATGTCTACCTTATCTTTGTTATAATGGACACAGTATCAATCCAGTAATCTTTAGACCACAACAATACTTGTATCCATGTGTTCAAGAAACGGCCCCTTTTTCTACCTTACACTAGAGAAAGAGCCTATAGATGTAATTTATGGGGAGATTGATTGTTATCTTTTTTCATATAGGGTCTTGTCTTATTTACTGAGATCCAAGAATACCACAGAAATGGTTCAGTCTATCACAGCTCCCATGGAGTTAGTCCAGTCACCAAACCTGCGTGAGGTTCTGTTCGGAGGGTCAGAATCAAAATGGTACTTTGATCTACTTGAGCCATGCAGTGTTCCCTATAGTACAATACATCAAGACCTGCAGAATGGAGCAGATTCTTTATTGTGAACAATAATGAACATGTCTTTTTCATATTGTTTTATTTCTTTGCAGTAAGTATGAGAAAGATAAAATGGCTTAGTAAAAGTAATAAAATCAGTACAATCCCTAACTTTCCTATGTATATCTTATTTTGCAGTATAGATGAATATTACTGATTGATTTGATTCTTCTCGGAGGGTGCTGCTCTTTAATGAAAATGAAAATGATAGTTAATTGTTTTCCCACCTACTCTGCTTTATATAACTAGTGTGTTAATGTTTGCATGTTCTTTGTAAAATTTAGATGTGATTCATTATTGAACTCTGTTTCCAATATTGGTAATGTATGTAAACATGATAGTATGGCCTTTTTTTTCATATATGAGTATAAATAAAGTAGTATTTTTAAAAGTAAAAAAAATTAAGAAGTTTAACAGCTTTATTGAGATTATAGTTCACCCATTTAAAGTGTACAATTCAGTGGTTTTTAGTATTTTCACAGCTATGCACAACCATCACCACAGTCAATTTTAGAACATATTCATCAGCCTAAAAAGAAACCCTGTATGTTTTAGCTATCACTTCCTATTTCCCCTCTCCCCCCTCCCCACCAGCCCCGGGCAACCACCAATCTATAGGTTTCCCTGTTCTGGACATTTCATGTGAATGGAATCATATAATATGTGGTCTCTTGCATCTGGCTCCTTTCACTGAGCATACTGTTCTCAAGGTTCATGTTCTATCATGTATGTTGGTACTGCATTCCTTTTTATTGCTAAATAATATTCTATTGTATGGCTATACCACACTTTGGTTGTCCATTCATCAGATGATGGACATGACTTATGTAATTTTAAAAACTATGTTTATTTTTTAAAAAGAATATGTCGAAAGCAAATTGGTCAAGATGACAGTTGGTTCCAAGTAACTATTTCTGTTACTTGTTTTGAGACTTTTCAACCTGTTTATTCCATGTTTTCAAACACCAGTTAGTCAAAGTGAGGACCTAGCTCTTTGTGGGAGTATGATCCAGCGCGCTCCAGTGCTCTCACTGTGGGCCAGACCTCGATAGTGGCCCGGTCCTGGCTCCATTGTCTCATCTATTCTTTGTAACTGATCTAGAAGGAGGGTAACTATTACTGAACTCATTTTAAAGATGAGGAAACTGAGGATTGGAGAGATTAAACAGCCCGCCCAGGGCCCCACATCCTGCTACCTTTGGTGCCAAAGTGAATCCATGTTCAACATTCAAAATGGAACACGAAACTCCCTTTCTAGCCCAGATACTGGTGTACTTAAAAGCGAAAGGTAAAATAATGCCTAATGTGGGTTTTGAGGAACACTTCTCCCATGCCCTCCCTACTTGCCTTTCATATTTTAATTTTAAAATAAAATTTGAAATCTGACTTCTTTTTTGGGGACAAACCAATTAAAAACTGTCAGGATTTCAATCCCATTGGACAACTTTTTCTGCAGGTAGAAAGCTATATCCAAATTGCTTAAAAGCAGGAAAATGTTTAAATTGAAAATAGTGAAAAATATTTAAGTAGGTAAAGCAGATATCAGAGACTGAAAATGAATTTAAAAGGTAAAATAACTTAGAAGGCAGATATAATTTTTTAATGACCCCAATGTAGTAAAATTACCCCGCATCACACAGGAGTGACCAAAAGAGGAAACCAATCCACTTAAAGCCAGAGGGAAATTTAGTAAGCAGAGGAGGTAAAATTAGAAGGGGGAAAAAAAAAACAACTGGAAGTGAACAAAAGCAAAAAAGATGCAAAATTGTTTCAAGGTTCACAACAATTACCAAAAGTTTCCCTAAAACACAGGCACATTTACAAAAATTCTCAGTGTTATATTTGAAATAGGAAACATTCTGTGGTATGTAAAATCTACAGTAAATAAAATACCTGCAACTAGAAATATTTATTCACTAGTTCAATAAACATTTATTGAGATGCTGCTGTGTGTCTGGCACTGTTCTAGGCACTAGGCTATAGCAATGAGCAAAACAGACCATGTCCTTGTTCTCATGAAGCTGACACTTGACCACAAATGAGTGAACAGATAAAAGGATGATTTCTAAATGTGATAAACTCATCCACTTTGCCACAGTGACCAAATCACCTTGATCAGACTTAGCATGTCAGACCACCTGAAAGGGACCAGAGAGACTGAGAGGCCACCTTGTGTGGTCATTTTCAGAGTTTGTGTGCTAGCAGCTAGAACCTATGTCTAACGGGCATCTTCTATGGTGAGGGGCTGTGATGCGGGGACTCAGGACAGTGAGCCAAGAGCCTTATACTGCTGTACCCAGAGTCTTGGCCTACACCAGAAATGGCACCCACAAAAGGCCAGAGCCAAAGGGATGCAAGAGGCCCTCTCAAGCCATGCTTCTCAGATAGGGTGATATTGCCACGGGTGCTTGTCACAGTGGGGAGTACTTGTCAGCCTTCTCACCTGTATTTGCAATTATGTTCAGACACTCACAGCCCACCCCCGACACACAGCCCTTTCTGAAGGGGTGACATTGGCAGGTTTGTCTCTCATTCGTCAGCCATAGTTGATTGGTCCAGGGAGAGAAATCTGACTGAGGCTAGACCAGTCAGAGTCTCCTTGGGAGTTTGGGATTGGGATGCCGAGAGACTGAGCCAGTTGGTAGGCAGGCAGGAAAGAAGCAATCACCCACAAGTGACCTTCATGCTGTTTTTTTACTGGTGCCTTAGAGGGAAGGGCTACAGATTACCCCTACTGAGGTTCCCAAGCCCTGTACTGCCTTTCCTGAGACTTCGTCCTGGCCTCTCTAAAATGCCCTTTTGTAGCCTTATAAAAACTTCACTTTACCAGAAGGTTGTTGTGAGTTTCTACTCATGATGCAGTCGCAATCATGCCATCAATCGAATGAGTCTGGAAAATACTGGGTAAAGTCACGTGAATTTCTTTTGTGGAGGAATTAAAATGCTAATAGACATAGTGATTTTCCAAGATGGGGGCCTAGGTCTGAAGTGTTTCCCAAACTCATGGGATATACCTCACCTGGCTAATGTTCTGCAGAGTACCTTTTGGGGAGTGCTAATCTATGTACGACCCCTTGCTGTACAAGTGAGGGAATTAATATGCGGAGAGGGAGGTGAGTTTCTTAAGGTCACACAGCTGGTTACTTGCAGAGAAGGTCCTGGCATATAAGGCCTCCCAGGGTTCTTCCCAGCACGCCCTAATTGATGTATGGCTTCCGTGGATGGATGATGTGTGTGCTGGGATTCCCAGGCCCAGGTGGGTGGCAGGACCAGTGTAGACACAAGGGGAATGATGGGGTCAAGAACTGAAGGTCAGGCCTTGGTGAGAGAAAGCCCCATCTCCCTCTCTTTTGAGTGGTAGCTGTGGCTTCAGCAGGCTGTGAGAGCTGATAGAGGTCTTGGGGCTGGGCCCGGCTGCCCCGGCCACTCCATCTAACCTGGCCTTCCATGCCTTCCCCCAGACCACAGGCAGGCTGCACAAGGAAGGAACTTGGCTGTCCTTGGCAGGGCCTGCCCAGGCGGCCAGCGCCAGGATGACGAGCACTGTAAATCACCCCGCGGACCACAGACCCAGTGCCATCCCCATGGATTTCCTTTCCGCTTCTTAATTCTCCTCCTCAGACTCAGTAACGAAAAGCAGATTTCTGCTGGGGCCAGCGAGCCCAGGGTGTGCTTGGAGAACGTGAGCCTGGACTAGCCACATCAAGATGCTCCCTCCTCTCACTTTTCCTTTTTCCCTTCTTAGCCTCTGTTAGCTAAAGAACATATCTTCCTCCTGGCCCAGCTCCCTTGCCCTCCTTGGACCCCACTCCCAGTCTTGCCCCAGCATGCACCTTGGCTGCCCGCCGAGCGCAGCCGCCCCAGGACTGTGGTTCGCAGGCCCTTCAGCCTCGTGGTTTGGCTCTGTCCAGGCTTCCTGAGCCTCCATTTCAGCGGGAGCAGCCTCTGTGTGGCAGAATAAACATTGCCGATCTGGATTCGAATCCTGATGCTGCCAACTTTCTAGTGCTTCTTTCTCTGAGCCAGGGATTGCTCCTCTCTGGGGTGGGGATATGAGGAAGCTCCCTGGTATGTCAGAGGTGCCTGACACTGCTGTGGGCCCTCTTTCCAGTCGAGCCTGTGGAGAAGGTGGCCTCGCCAGGTCTAGCCTCGTCTTCTCCAAGATGCCGCCAGATGCTCAGACCACTGCCTCTCAGGGTCAGACAGAAGCACGCCTGCCTCTCTCACCCTCCTGCCTGCCCCTGTCTCCTGTCCCTTCTTAGTAGCAGGTCCCACCCTCTGGTCAGTTTTCTCACCAGCAACACCAAGTTCAGCTGCTAGAGTGAAGTTCCCGAAGGTCAAGACAGAGTTCACCTCAAAAATAAATGCTCAGCTGTTTGTTCAGGGCTGTTGCAAAAATCAAGAGAGAAGTATTTGGAACTGCTTTATTAGGGGTGTGCTGTATGGGTTAAGGGACTACTGTCACTTGTTTGTGTGTCTGGGTAGATTTGGAGCCCTTGCAGAGCCTCTTCACCAGCTCTGACTCCCCAAAAGACTAAAACCCCAGCAGCCCCCATGACCTTCCCTGTCTCCTGTCCCTTCTTAGTAGCAGGTCCTACCCTCTGGTCAGTTTTCTCACCAGCAACACCAAGTTCAGCTGCTAGAGTGAAGTTCCCGAAGGTCAAGACTAAGGGGAACTTTTGGTCTAACCTTGGGATTTTCATATCGTGCTTCTTAGTGCCCTGGGTTCTCAAGTCACAGAAAGTTAAGTGACTTGTCTCGGGGAATGGAACTTTGGAGGGAATGCAGTAGGACTCTGGGTTCCGTCTCGATGTGTTCCCTCTTGAGTGTCCCCACGCCACTCCAAATAGACTAGAACCATGTTTACCTGTGTCTGTGTTAAGATCATTTCTACTGCTGAAAAGAAAATTTGGACATTATTGACCTGCTCCAGTTGTGTCATTTTAAAGATGAGGACACCAGGGCACAGAAAACTGAGTGACTTGTCTCAAGTCATCCAGCTGGCAGGTGGATAGGCTGCAGCTAGTCTGCCTCTTAACACCTGGTGTAGTGCTCTTGTCTACAGTGTAGGGAAAAGGAGCCACGGACGGCCATTGCTGTGGGGCAGGCTTGACTCTGACATCCCTCAGAGGTGTGGCCAGGGCATTGCAGTCTCAGGCCTAAGTGTACCCCCTGCAGCCCTGCCCAGTCCCCCAAACTAACATAATCAGCGGTGGTTCTGAAAGGCTGAGGCAGGAGTAAGGGGGCAATGTGGGCTCTGCAGGCAGCCAGTCCTGCATCTAAATGCTGCCTCCACCTCTTTCTGAAACCCTCAAGATGTAGCCCCTGCCTGGGCCATATGAGTCCCTCCCAGGGCAGCTGCAGTGAATAAGTGAGAGCAGGTGCTGGGGGTGCCAGCACCTGGTATGGGTTAGCCTTCTGGAATCAAGAGTCAGGATGAGTAGGGGCAGATTCTGATGGTTGGTTGTTTCTTTCAGGAGTGACCGGCCATGGGCTAGACCAAGGACACTGCTGTGGGCCCTCTTTCCAGTCGAGCCTGTGGAGAAGGTGGCCTCGCCAGGTCTAGCCTCGTCTTCTCCAAGATGCCGCCAGATGCTCAGACCACTGCCTCTCAGGGTCAGACAGAAGCACGCCTGCCTCTCTCACCCTCCTGCCTGCCCCCGGCCACTCCACAGTGACTTTGCACTTTGCTCTCTGCCTGATGGGGAGAGGAGCGCTCAGCCTTCCCCTTGCCTGGGGTCCGAGGCCCACCATCGGCTGCAGAAATTCATTGCCAAAGATTCCAGAGATACTGAACAAACTGTGGTGAGAAAACCCCACAGGGAAAAGCCGCACCGCTGCCCTGCGACTTTTGCTTTTCCTGTTGCCTGGCTTCCATCTCAAGCCAAAGATGAGTCAGCAAGTCTACTAGAAACTCACGGAAAGGATGGACATTTGGTGACCATTGGAAGCACCTGACCCTCTGACCTGGACTTCTCTTTCTACACTGGGCCCTGAGCTGGCTGGCTGCGAGAGGCAGGCTGGGGTGCCTGCAGGGAGTGGGATCCGAGATCCTGGCCTCCTTCTCTCTCTCCCACTGGCTGCCCAGGTCTCTGACCCTGATTCTTAATGTTCCCTCCCTGGACCAAGGCTCCTTCTTGGGCCTTTAGCATCATGGGAAGGAGGAAGTTGGGGGAAAATAAACAATATTGACCACTCTGTTCCCTACCCCAGGGACCTGACCCACGGCGACCTGCCGGAGGGTCTTTGCTCCCCAGCCAGCCCAGCCAGCCACTCCTTGCCCATGACCCACCCTCCTGCCTGGGCAAACAGGATGGACCCTGCTTGGAGGTCAGCAGTCTGTTACTGGTTACGCAGGGGGCAGAAGGGAGGAAGGGACCAGGGGAATGGGTCAGTATGTGGGAGAGGGGGGCATGTTCAAAGCCAAGGCCTGCTCCTTTCTTTGCTCAAAAGGCCAAAGCTGTTCATATCTGTGCTCAACCATCTGCTTCAAATTGAAGTAAAAGCCCCAACATGTAAAGAAAATGCTTGTGTTGAGTGAACTCTGTGGGTGACCAAGACTTTGGCTGGTCAGTGATTGGGGCGGTGGAGGGGGGCTTTGGAGGAGGGGAGGGGAGAGGTCAATCCCTGCCTAGAGGTTGAGAGCCCTCCAGGAAGTGGGTAGTATGTGAGTGTGTGTGTTTACATGTGTAAGGGGGGGTGCTCTCACCATGGCTGCACCCTGGACTAGTGACTGGGAGGCCTGGTCAGGGATGTGTGAGAGCTCTTTCACTTTGTACCTCACTTAATCCATACCACGAGTTTATAACATGTGAGCTGTATTTTTAATCACATTTTATGGATGAGGAAACCGAGGCCCTAAGGAGACAGGACAGTCAGTGACAGCTGGTTCTCAAATCAAGGCGGCTTCAGTCCCAGTCCTGTGTGTTCTGAACCCCTTTCCAGCCCCATAGTCCAGTCCCAGCCCAAAGTCTT
This sequence comes from Eidolon dupreanum, assembly GCA_028627145.1. Classification (NCBI taxonomy): domain Eukaryota; kingdom Metazoa; phylum Chordata; class Mammalia; order Chiroptera; family Pteropodidae; genus Eidolon; species Eidolon dupreanum. The sequence goes on along the minus strand of CM053515.1, from coordinate 51,952,853 downwards.
CGAGTGGCTTTGTCAGTCACTTCACCTCAGTTCGCATCTCTGTGACATCCCCAGCTCAGGGGCTCAGCCTTAGGAGACTTATCACCTCAGCAGGCCTGTCTAAGATAGGGACAGCAAAGGACCCCGGGGATGGGAGAAGGGGATATAAGATAAGAACTAGGAAAGCATTGTCAGGGTGGAAGGGCCGTGAAAGGGGGCAGGACTGCCCAAGGAGAGGTGATGAGGAAAGATGCAGGTCTGACCTTGGTTCCACCCAGTATTGCCCTCTCTTGTCTGCTCCTCAGCTCCTGGGTGGGGGCTGGTCTATCTGTGGGTGGAGCTGGCTGTAGGGAGCCCCCTCCTCTTGTACGTGTGTCTCCCTCACATGGCTCTTTGCCCAGGACCAAGACCTGGGAGAGAAGCAGGGGACCCAGACTGCTCAGAGTGCTCCTCAGCTCAAAGGTGCCTTGGAAGCAGGCCAGACAGAGTGAGCCTGGAATGGGGGCTGAGAGGGGACAATTAGGAAGGGTCAGTCACCCTGGGACTCCAGGTACAGGTCCCAGCCCTACTCATTTGTCCCTCTGAACCTCTGAGTAATGCTAGTGGCAAGAAATGTGGACCAATCAGCACCAAACTTGTTGACACCAGAGGATCCTTCATGTTACTAAAGCGGGTGGGGAGAACCCCCATCCCACTGCCAGGGAACCAGACTCATAGCCTTCTCACCCAGAAACAACCCACGGCCTTCATCCCCACCCCTCTCCTGCTCATGGCCTTATCACACACTTCCCTTTCACTCCAAAGCATCTGTTGATCATCTGCTGTGTAAGGACACTAAGCTAGGAGCTGGCAATAAAGAAATGGAACCCATGTAGTGCCTGTCTTTACAGAGCATATGGTTCTGTACAGACAGACAAGCACATAATTACGATACAGTCAGATGATTAAGATATTGGAAGCTTCAGGAAAGAAAAACTAACTTCCCCTGGGGAGGCATCAGGGAGGCCTTCGGTATCAGAAACGGGCCATGGGAGCTGGGTCTTGAGGGAGGAATAGAAGTTTTCTGTTCAGAGGAATACTCAGCCCTGGCAGGACATCAGAATCACTTAAGGAGAGTGTTAAATATTGATATAAAGCATTAATACCATAGTCCTGTCTCCAGAAATTCTGATATTATTGGAGTGGCCAGGGCATAGAGATTTGTAAAAGCTCCCCGAGTGGTTTTAATGTACAGACAAGGCTGAGAGCCACTAGTTCAAGCAGGCTTAGGTCTGACAAAAAGAGATGATTTAGAATCACTGATATGGGATACAGGCTGTGCCAAAAATGTGGAGGGTGTGTGTGCGTGTGTGTGTACCTCTCTGTGTATATGACTGATTGAAGTTCATGCTGTTCTTTTCCAGCTTCTTCCCTAGTACAGCAGCTTGTGTTCTTGTGGGCACCACACACACGCACGTGCGCGCGTGCGCGCACACACACACACACACACACACACCCTCTTGTGTGTACATGCACCTCCAGACACATACTTATGTACATTCCCAGGTAAGGGAAATCTATGTCAGATAGATTCAAATTTAATCAGCAGTCTCTAAACAGTGTTCTGTAAGCAACGTGCAAGAAGACACTCACCAAAATAAAAATTTTGAAGACCCACCCTCCTGGGGCCTAGTGTGGCATTCCCAGGCCAGCCGAGGGTTCACAGTCACAGAGCCATCTGCAGGTTTGTTTTTGGCACACACTCCTTGCTTCATGGCTCGCTCTCGGTCCTGGCCCCCCATGCCGGTGATGCTCATCAGCCACCAGCCACAGAGGAACAAGTGGACCCTCTCCAGGGACACTGGGGACCTATGTGAGAGGCCCACGTGTGTACCTGTGTGTGCATGTGTGGCTCCTGCAGCATGCATGCTTCCTCTTCTTGGCAGGACAAAACCGCAAAAATAGCTCCAGAGTCAGAGATCTCCCCAGCTCACAGGCCGAGCCTCACAAGACTTTTCAAAAACTTAGTGCACTTGGCTGCACTGCTTCCTGATTCTGGCCTCAGACTGCCCCGGAAGAGAAGCTTAAGTTCTAGGGAGGGGGTTCCACAAATCCCTTTCTGGAATCACACCTTTGCCAGGGTACAAGGTGGTTTCCATCTCCCCACGCTGTACTCCTTTCTGTCTCCATGGCCTACCACTCTGTCCTGGGACCTCGTCCTTCCCTCCTCTTACCTCACTGTGTCCTCCAAGGCCCTGTGTGGTCCTATTTCTTTTTCTGATTACTACCCCCACTATGCACTTACCCACCCATCTCCCCTTTCTCATAAGCCAGTGAGGCAGGAGTGGGCAGATCCCAGGGGCTGAGAATGTGGTAGCATAGCCATGTGCGGGGACTGTGTTAGGAGCTGATGGAACAGAGAGAGCCCCCTGTGCCTGTGATACAGGGCAGATGTGGGTATAGCTGATTAGGCTGAGACAGGTGCTATGTTGTGGTCAGCCATGGTAAGCCTGCCAGAGGACCAGAGAAGAGACTGCACTTGCCTTCCTCCTTCTGCACTGTTTCCTGAGCTACAAGGTGGTCACTGCCAGCAGCTGGAGTGACAAATAGCCTGGCCTTTTCAGAGCAAGACTCGGACATCTCCAGTTGTTTTCTTCAAGGGGGTTCGTATTGCCATTTTCACTCTGACCTCTTGCTGCCACCCCACTTGCACAACTGTTTCCAGGCTCCAGAGGGACAGGGAGGCATGGAGGGCGCCCTGCCTGGGCTGGGTGGGGCAGAAGGTGGGGGAAAGAGCAGCTGGCCTCACCCTTTGCTCCATGGGTTTTCACCTTCCCATGAATCTCCCCTCTGGTCCCCTGGACCCCAGGCAAGCTATATCTGCTCTCTTGAAACCAGGTGCTCCAAAGAACTTGAATTTATAAGTGATGAAATTGTTTTACAGATATTTGGGCACATGTTTAATCTCTGAATAGTGCTAAGAATTCCTAGAGGGCGAAGATCGGTTTTAATTCATCCCAAGTCCTTGGAAAGGTCTTGCAAAATGTATATATTGGTTTCTTTGTTAAATGAATGAATAAAATTTGGGAAATATGGTAATTCATGCATTTATTTTCTTTCTTCCACAAATAACTACCAAGCAGCTAATTTGTTCAAGACCCTGAGAGAGTAGGACACAGGCCTTTTCCAAGGCCCGAAAGAGATGCACAGGGAGAAGGTTCAGATCAGAGTGGAGTCCAGGCTTGGGGCTTTTTGTTCTTTCTGTGGCTGAGCTTTTGTGAACTGAGCTCCTGCTAAAAGGATAGCCTCATATCACCTGTGCCTGGCACGTACTAGGTGCCGAATAAACATTTATTGAAAGTTGTGTAGATGAATAAATGAGTGCCGCCACATTCCCTTACCGCCCCACCTCAGACACCACTAATTAGTGGTGGTTCTTTTTCCCAGGGCCCCAGAAGCTGCCTGAGATCATGACAGTGCTCCAGGCAGTCACCATTAACCAACCAAAGAGATGCACTCTCGTTGCCATTCTAGCCTCAGGGCTGTCCTGGAGTAATTTACAGTGAGAGCACCCTCAGGCCAGCCTCCTGGGGTGCCACCAGGATGATGTGGCTGAGGTCCTCTTGGGACATCTGTCCCGCGCGTTATCGCTCATGGGGCTATGTGGTCATCTCCTGGCTGGCCTCCCTCCCTGTCTCTAATTTGTTCCTGGCTGACCCTTCTTCCATTATGGCTTATGGAGGTTTATTTCTGAAGTCCCTCCTGGCCCTTCACCTCCATCTCAAAGTCCAGTCTCCTTAGCTGCCCATCAGACCTGCCGTGGGTGGTCCCATCCTCTCCTCTGGTGTCTCCAACAGCTCCCCAATCTCCACAACCCCCTTGATCTTGCTGGCCAAATCCCAACCTGAGACCCTAACACCCCCTCTTTCTAAGTCATGTCGCAGTTTCTTTTTCTCTGGATACCCACAAAACAAGATTCTTTCTGAACCCTACTATTTGCTGTAATGGAAACAGTTCCTTCTTAATCTTTCCTCTGCATCATATGTATCCAGCCAGGCCTCCTCATTCATCTTCTGTGGGGGGCCCGGCTTTGCCCCAGATCTCTGAAGATCTTCAGGGGCTTTTATCCCCACGTTGTCCTTGGCTTTGATCTTTGGGGTCCTCTGAATTCATAATCTCTCTCTCAACTGCCTCCTGTGGCTGATGCCTTTTCTTCATCCTGCTTCCACTTAAGGAAACAGCCAACTTTCCTTAATTTCCCCAAAACATCATTCACAAAAGGCAGTCTTGTGTAGAGCAATTATTTTTTCTTTCTTAATGATTTTTTAAACTGTTTACACACACACACACACACACACACACACACACACACACACACACACACACACACACCAAGACCTTGCCATTTTCTTCTCAGTTTATTTAGCTGATTTCATGTATTTTCGACAGGTTCGTCATGTTTCCGGCAGTTAAAACTATTTTCCCCTCTGGCTTCACTCCCTGACACTACATTTCTGGTCTGTGACTCACAGAAAATTGTCCCACAGCTGGGGCTTGAATCCAGTCTTTTTTCTTCAATCTCGCATCTCCCTACCCAACCCCAGGTCACCATCAAACTGGCGCTCACAATCCCTCAGCTGAGCAGTTATCCAGGGTCTCCCCTCTGGGAGGAGAGAGTTATGCCCTGAGCCAGCCACATCACTTCCACCCCCATGGAGCCCTGCACTCAGCCTGTGCCAAGCTCATACCCCAAACCACCTTCAGAGCCATCTGGCCCACAGACAACATGCATTCATCCTCTGGATTTTCATTTCCAACTCCAGAAGTTTCTAGAGAATTTCCCCTTGCACACACACACATGCAAAACACACACACACACACACACACACACACACACACATTTTTAAATAAAGAACTCAAAATGCTTCCAACTCCCAGGAAAGAAATCTTAATTTTTGGAGAAGAAAATATAATAAAAAAGCAAGTTTTGGGGTACACTTCGAGATAGCTATTCTGATTTTTCTAAGTAAAACCCAGGGCAAGAGGTTTGACAAAGATTTTCATGCCTCTTCTGTGTGTGAGAGGCAGCCTAGAAAGCCAAATGCTGCAACTTGATGAAGAGCTCTAAGATGGACAGGACCAGGCCTTCTCAGGACAAAGTCTTCAATGATCCTCTCCATTGGGGATCACAGCATAATATATCCCTTTCGTAAAGGCTCTGAAAAGTCCTGCAGTAAGAAACCACTTAAATTTGAGAACTGAATGTCTCCCAAACTTATTTGAGCAATTACTTTTTAAAAATTTTTTTATTGTGGTAAAATATACCTAACATAACATTTATAATTTTAACCATTTTAAAGTATACAATTCAGTGGTATTAAATACATTCGCAATGTTGTGTAACCATCACCACTATCTATATCCCAGACTTTTTCATCATTCCCAATAAAACTCTGTACCCATTAAATGATAACCACTCACTTTCCGCCTCCATCCAACCCCTGGCAGCCTCTGTGGGGTTGCCTTTTCTACATTCCTCATGTAAATGGAATCATGTAATATTTGCCCTTCTCTGTTGAGCATAATGTTTTGAAAGTCTATCCACATTGTAGCATGGATTTGAGCTTCATTCCTTTTTATGGCTGAATAATGTTCCATCGTATGAATATGCTGCCTTTGGTTTATCCATTCATCTGTTAATAGAAGAAGCTTATCCTTTATTTTATGCCCAGAATTCATGGGATAACAGGGAGGGTTCCTGGAACACAGTTTGAGGACTGCTGGTGTGTGGAGCCACTGGAATATTTGGGGTTTGGGTAGGCCAGGATTGTCTTACCCATACAGTTGCCCCAGACACTGCCAGAATGGCTTGGTCTCCAAACTCAAGGCAGCAGTTGAAGTCTGGAGAGGTGAGGCCGTCTGGCAAGTACGCGGGAGGGCAGGTCAGTGGTCTGCCCTGGGGGAAAGCAAGGGAGAACCTCGTCCTCTAATCCTCACAAGACATGTGGCCCTGCTATGCTGTGGGGACCCATTGAGATGACTGACAGCTCAGTGTTGGTGACATCTGTCAGGGCTGCCTTTCCTGGCTTTGATGAGAGGACTGGACAGCAGCCAAGCTTGAGGGAAGCAGTTGCCTGAGAGGTCCTGGTTCCCTTTTGGCAGCGTCACAGGTGCTCCCTGTCCTGCTCCTCCAGGGAGCTGGACGGGCTGTTCCGAACCACTGCCCCTCCCTGCCCTTCCCTGTCAGCATTTCCCACAGAGACCCCTTCCTAGCAGGCAGATCTGCTGGGGACAAGTGGGGTAAAGTGTGTGCCCTCTGGGCACTAGCACACTTTCAAAGGGCCTCACTGCAGCCCTCTTCTCCCACGGGAGGGGGTCTGGGGTAGGCAAGTGAGGGCGTGCCCAGAGTCTAGCCTCCTGTGACTGGGGGAGGACATGGGCCCGTCTGGGAACTTGGAAGTCCTGAAGTCCAGCATGGCCTCACCTTCAACTCCACGTGTGACCTCTCTGAGTACAAGTAGACAATGGCTCTGTGACCCAAGACACCTCACAGCAATTTTCAACCTGGGCCCCAAACTTCCTTGTCCTGACTGCTTGCTGGGCTCAGGGATCAGGTTACAATTCCCCCACGGGAGCTCTACCCCACATCTAGCCTGAGCCATGTTCTTGCTGAAACAGCTTCGTTTCTCCTCCTAAGGGGTTATCTTTTTGAGCCAGATAATTATTTAAATGTGCAAAGACCTTTTGGAGTTGTTAAACAAAACAAAAACAACAAAGCATCTTTAGAGAAATTACAAATAAATGAATGTCCATCCTTCTAATCTGGGTATAGGTCTTCCCATCAGACCCCAGACCTGCCTTTTAACTAAAGGTCCTTTAACCTTTGTCTAAACACCATACACCTTGGGCCTCCCCGGGCACCCCTTTTTCTCCTCATGGCACTGTTACCTGCCTCTCACATCCACCTTCCTAGACCGATCATTTACTCCTGGAGGGTGATGTACATGGCTGGCTGTTGCCTCAGTGTAGGGACAGCCCTTAGGGCCTGAGGCATTGATGCGCAGTGCTGCTGGCCTGGGCCAGGAGGGCAGCTCGAGATTCTCTGCCCTGGTGAGGGGTCCTGCCCATCGCACTCCAGCTGGCCAGTGGTCTTGCAGAGCCCAGCAGAGACACAGGTGAGGGAGAAAAGTAGTAAGTGGATGAGTGTTCGCAGTGTGACATGAATAAGGAGCGGGAGCCATGTGGAACACACACTGAGTTTCTCCAGCCCAAAGCTGTGCACTGGATTGAAGTGGAATTGCCTCACCCACAGGGCAAGGTAGACAGTGTTCGTCCCTACCAGGCCTGTCTGCACCTCCCTCCCAAGTGCTGAGCCCACCTTGAGACCTGCCCTCTCACAGAGCTCCCTCTTCCTCTTCCACCTGGGCCAGGCCTGTTCTCGGGACCTCTCTTCCCTGCTCACAGAGCCCATCCCTGCTCGCAGCCAGGCCTCTCTCTGTTCTGTCCCCTTTGTTGGAGCCCAGTTTGCCTTTCCTGGGTCCTGCTCCTCCTCAACAGCCTGGTGTCCTCAATGTATGGATTCAGGTGGCAGCAACATTTCCCAGACATCCCCTGACATGCAGGTTGTCACAGGTGTCAGGGGCCCGGACACTGGTTCTCAGCCCTGCCGCTTACTGGCTGTGTGACCCAGGGCAAAATACTCCCCTCTCTGAGCCTCGGCTTCTTTATTTAGAAAACATGTGTTTGGAGGACATGATGACTGAAGCCTCTTCCAGCTACATAATTCTATCTCTCTAGAAAATGTCACTCAACACCAGGCTAAGTTAAAGTTCTGCTTACTTTCTACTTTAAATTTACCATTTTAAGACTGTCCTGGCCGGCAGGCATCAGTCACAGTGAGAAGGAAGGGGCATTTTGTTCCATCTGCTTTTCTCACTCAGGAATGGCCTCAGCTGGCCTGTCTGTCCCCAGGCCCTCTGGGCCCCTTCCAGGGCTGTGGACTTCCTCTGGCAGGGCCCTTGGTCAGGGGCTCATTTCCTCCTCCAGGCCTGAGCACTTTCCCGAGGAGCCAGCGCCTATCCCTGCTGCCTGGCGCTTCCTCAGAGGCAGGGCCTGGGTCAGCTTGGCAAGCACCTACTTGCTGTTAATGATTTAATTAACAGTGGGATCTGCTTCCTCCTGGCCCTGTGAGAGGTGCCTCCTTGGGAGTTCAGGGACACAGGGGGCTCCATTGTTCTCTGGAAACTCAGCTGCCTGCTGTAACTGCTCATCAGGGTCTCTCAGCTGCTCCTCTCGCCTATCCTTGCTCTCAGCAGTTCTTTTCACTCTCCTCCCTTTGAAGTTTGCCTAAGTGCCCACTCTCAATGTCCAAAGTCCTTCCCAGGGCTGGCATCTTCCAGCTGTTCTCCTTTGTAATGTCTGTGATGCTAAGTCCAGGGTCATCCTTAGTCCTCATCAGACTTAACCTGTCGGCACATTTGGCACAGCTCTTCCGCCTCCTTGAACTAGAGTTCAGTCTCTCTAGGTTGCCTGCCACCTCGGGCAGCTCCTCCAAAGCCTCCTTCATTTGTTGGTATGTTCTGGGGCTCCATCCTCGGTCTGTTCTCTCTCCTTCCTCATTCGGGGTGTTATGCCCTGTGTAGGCTGTTGATTTCCAAATGCATCCCTGCATCCCAGAGACGGCTAGATCCCACTCAGGATAAGGCCAAGTCCTTACTGCGGCCTCCAAGGCCTGCACTCCCTGCTCCTGTTATCTCCCTGACCTCACTGCCTACTACTGTCCTCTGTGGTTCATTGACACACCAGACTCAGGTTGCCCTAGGCCTCTGCATTGGCTGTTCTCTCCACCGAGAATGTTTTACCCTCAAATATTCCCATGATTTGTTCCTTCGCCTTCTTCAGTTCTTTGATCAAATGCCAGCTTCTCATTGAAGCCATCCCTGGTTACTCCATTTTAAATTGCAACCCCCTGCCTCCATCCCACTTCCCTCAGCATTCTCTCTCTCTTTTCTTTGCTTTATTTTTCTCCATAACACTCATTACCAACATGCTAAATATATCTATTTATTGATTATCTCCTCCCTCTGGAAGGTAAGCTCCATGGAATTAGGGATTTTTGTTCATTTGTTCACTGTCTCCCTAGTGTCTAGAGCATAGTAGGTCCTGGTGTCTGGCACATAGTAGTTGATCAACAAATATTTGTTGAACAAATATAGTGAGTGCTTCAATAGGTGTCCTTGTACATAAATTTTCACGTTCTGGTGTTTTCACTTTTGTAGAGTAGGTCCTGAAAGTGAGGTTATCCATCAAATACACATATATTTTTAATTTTAATAAACAACTCTAGATTATATTTCCAAGAGGTCATAGCAATTTATGCCCATTTCTCCACTTGTGCTGGATGTCATCACAATTCAATTCTTTCCAGTGTGCTGAAGGAGGGAGAAGGCATCTCGTTTTAATTTTAATTTTCCAGACTAATTAGAGTAGAGCAGTTTTCTTGTTTATCGACCACTTGAGTTTCTATTTCCGTGAATTTTTGGGGGGTGGAGGGGTGGGGTGAGGAGCTGATCTTTTCTTACAAGTCTGTAGATTCTGATATTTATGGAGGTTCTGGAGCTACTGCTCTAGAGTGAACACCCTATTGGTTCACCACTGCCTGACATGCCGTGGGGTCCCCCATGTGTTTTGGAACTAAAGATGTTTTAATGTTTTTTCTCTGTTGGTTCTCTGTATTTTTTACAGTAAACTAGTGTTACTTTAAAAAAGATATTAAAAACAATCATAGGAAAATCTTTATACTATAATGCCAAGTGGAAAAAGCATTTACAATTAAGACGTATTTTTTGATGGCAGCTATACAAAAGGCTCTCTGTATATAGAAACTCTAGCAGTAAATCAACCAAAATGGAAAGGAGGGACTGTGGGTAATTTTTTCTTACTATAGGAAGCAAGCAAGGAAGGCAAGGTGAAGCACTAGTGGAAAAGGCTGAGCTGCTGGAATGATGGCACTCAGGCTACAACCCTCGTCTCTGTGTCTTGACAGACATCACTAATCAATTACTTCAGTGGTTCCTCCTAAGTCCAGACTTGGCCTTAGAATCTTTCTTAATCCAGTAGTCCAGGGAGCTACTAGTCACAGATCAGAACTAGCAGGCAAGATCAAACCCTTTCACCTAGCCTTCCTGGGCGGAAGGCAGTGCAGTCAGCACCAGCCCCTCAGATGCCTGTCTTGCTGGGTCAGTGACGTGTCCCCACGCGACCTCCTGGTTACATTGGAGCTATAGTCCAGTTGGCTGTTCTTTCCCACCTAAGCCCTGGCTGGGGCACCTGGGGTCTTTTCAAACTGCACTGACTCCCATAACTGATACCGAGCATCACTTTCTGGAATCTCTTTTCCTTCTGGAACTTGGGGCTTGTTGGAACCAGGAACACTGTCCTCATTCCAGATATGACTTTGCCTAGACTCTGGCACATCCCTTCAGGCACCTTACCTTGGCCACTCTGGCTTTTGGCCTGACTCTCCAGCCTCTGACCTCTGTTCTCATGCTTCCTGGCACACTCCTCCCCCAACCATGTTCCCAGCTGTGATTTTGTGCCATGACGTTGTGTCAACTGGCACATCCTGACTGTCTAACCAGGCCCCTGGCCTTGCCCCTCCTGCCTGCCCTGTGCTTGGCTTGCCTCAGAGCTGGGAGATTCCCCAGCAAGACTTCCTGCAGCGTGCTCAGGAATTCCTCACCCACCCTCCTTCTCTTGACCAGCTGGGGGAGGTGGGTTGATTAAAAGCATAGAAAGAAATATTTTTTATAGCTTTTTCTGTTTTTGGAAAAACAGTAGATGATATAGAAAAATGACATAGAAAAGTATGAAAAAGATTGTCAATAACTCAACCACCTGGAGATAACCACTGTTATTGTGTTGGCAAACACCATCCCAGTCGCCCCTCTGCCTCCACACCCATTGAGATATGTGTATATAAATTGTCTTAAATGGGATCATGCTGTTATTCAACCTGCGTTTTTCACTTACCCATATGTCATGAGCATCGTAAAGTATGCCAATGATGAAAAACATGTTTTCCCTCTCCTAGAATGTAAATCACATTCGACAGGATTTTTTTCCCTCCTAACATATCTTCATTTTTGCTTCTTCTGAGGTAGCAACTTTATCCTTTCCACATTTCTCTCCCACAATAATAGATCACCGATTTTTTAGTTGGGTATACAGCCACTACAGTAAAGACAATATATCCCAGCTCTCCGTGGACTATGTGCAGCCATGTGACTGAGTTCTAGCTAATGGGGTATGAGCAGAAGGGGTATGTGTACAACTTCCTAGGTGTGCCCTGTGCTGGTTTTATACAGGTTTACAAATTCTTTAACACTCCTTCTTTCATTAAAGGTGAAGTCCTCATAAGTGCATGCTGTACTTAGTGATTTGCTTCTTTTGAATAGAAAGTGGCCAAAGTCATTGTGTGTGATATCCAAGATTAGGACAGAAAAGGCAGTTGGCTTTCTCCTTGCTTTCTCTCTTTCTTGGATCTTCCACTCTGGGGAAGCCAGCTGCCATGTCACAAGGATAATCAATGAGCCCTATGGAGAAGCCTATGTGGCAAGGAGTGTGCCAATTTGAAAGAAAAGCCTTAAGCCCCAGTCTAGCCTTCACATGACTGTAGTCCTGACTGACATCTTGCCTTGGAATTCCTGATTCAGAAATTTGAAAACTCACAGAGATAACAAATGTTTATTGTTTCAATCAATGAAGTTTTGGGGTAATTTGTTATGCAACAATAGACAATTAATACATGTCCTTAATAGGATGGGGGGTACTCTCCTTCCCTTAACCTTCTCACTAGATGGAAAGTGGATGTGCAGTATACCATCTTGGATCTTGCAGATGAGGGCAAAATGCTAGAGATGGAGGAGCAACGACCTAGATGGGGTCTGTGCCCTTGATGGCTTCATGGAGCAGAGTCAGCTAACAACTCACTTTTTTATATGAGAGGAAAATAAACATCTGTATAATTTAGCCAGAACTTCCAGGCAATGTTTGGCCTCCCTAGTGTTTGTAAATGGGTTACAGGTGTGTGAAGCAACTGATGGCCTCCAACCCCGGTCCAGTGGCCTCTGCACACAAGCAGCCTTATGTTTTCATTCCACCGAGCCATATAATTGTTATTGTTTTCTCTGTGTGCCATAATGGGAATAAAATTTGAGAAGCTTTAGATCTCTGTCACAACAGCCAAATTTTATTCTAACAAATATACCCTGCAAAAAGATATGTTGCTTAGTACATTTAACATGTGCTACTATCCTTAATAAGATCTCCGGGTTTTTATGCCTGGAGGGGTTTGTCAGATCTTGCAGAGGAGCCTGGCAGGTGTTGCAGGTGGTCAGGCTTTCCTGACATCCAAGACACCCCACCCTGCTGGTCATCACTCACCCTGCTCACACAGAGGGCCGACTGCAAATGACAGGAACTTCTTTTCAGCCTTAGAAACCAGACCTGCTTTCGGTCTGTCTTAGACTCCTGCTCTGCTTCCACTGAGCTGCGTCCATACCTCGACCTCCCTTTTTTGGGGAGTTCTGCCCACTTCTGGAACAGAGGTGGCAACAGAGCTAATGCACCCATCTTCTCATGTGCTGTTTAATAATGTCATTTCTCCCTGAGGACAGTCATGGGTCACACATTCAGACAGAAACAAGCCTCACTTGGACAGAAGTCTATTAAGAAGGATGAGACCTGGGCTTCTCTAATTTTACCCCCTCAGAACAGCAGAATCTCAATTTTAATAGCTGGTAAGGTTCACCTGATCTGACTCAGGTAATCAGGACTCAACAAAAAGATTTGTTTTAGTGTGATGACCTCACATTGTGAAATGACAACCATATACATTTTACGATATTTCTTATGCAAACATAGACTCAAATCTACATGATCATAAACACTCTGCAGTGGCATTCTGGGCAGCGTCGCTGCCCAGCGGTTCCTCCCTAATAACTGGGGGGAACCACGAGCAGTGGGGCCAGGAAACTGTGCCAGCTGGGACCTGGTGGCTTTCCTCCTGCCAAGCTCTGCTTCTCCCTCACCCTCTGCACTCTGCTGTCCCTATACTGCTGGTCTTGGGTTTGGGTGTTTTCTTATTTTCAGATTAGTTTCAGTATCTGCCAAGGTGATTACGCAAAGTTTGCACTGAGCATTAAGAGTTTTTTTTTTTCTTCTTTTGTGGGGGAGACAGATTTTTTATTGTGGTAAAATGTACGTAACATAAATATTTACCATTTTAACCACTATTAAGTGTACAATTCAGCGGCACTAGGTACACTCACAGTGTTGTACCACCGTCACCACTACTTGTATCAAGAACTTTTTTATCACCCCAAAATGAAACTCAGACCCATTAATCAGTAACTCCGATTTCCCCCTTCCTCAGCCCCTGTGACCTCTGCTCTACTTTCTGTTCCTATGACTTTGCCTATTCTAGGAACCTCATGTAAGTGGAATCATATAATGTTTGTCCTTTTCTGTCTGGCTTATTTCACTTAGCATAACATCTTCATCCTTCTTCCATGTTGTAGCACATGTCCAAATTTTGTTCCTTCTTATGACTGAGGATTAAGATTTTAATCAAATTTCTTTTTCACCAAAGGTTGATGTTGCCAATACATTCTACAAAATTCCCACAGACACTTATGAAACCTGGAATCAGCTTCTCTCTTTGTTCATTTTATCCTGTACATGCTGTCTGATATCCAGTAGTGCCAGGCAAGGTGTTTCATTCATTCTCTGGATGAGAAGAGGTGCTTCCAGGTTGGAGGTCCATGCTGGGGACAGAGATCCCATGGAGTGGCACCAGTGGTACCACGAAAAGCCCTCTATTTGGTGATGGTGCAGGAATACTCATTGTTACAGTCTACTCCTATGTTTTATAAGCCTGGTTAATGTCATGCTTTGTTTTTTTAAAATGTGGTTTCATGTTTCTTATTTGATTTAATCCAAGCCCCAGGATGTATGCCAGGTGTCAGTAACCCCTTTTTACTCTGAGGAAACTAAGGTCCAGGGAGGTGATGGGTCTTGCCTCCCCAGAAGGTTGGTGACATTGCTGAGACAGGATGAGGCCACCCAAAGCCCAGGAGTTCATTCTATTACCCCGTTGACCTCTCCATGGCAGCAAAGACTTCAGTCTCCCTTCTTTCTGCATGTCCTTCCTCTTCCTCCCTAGAAGGAGTTAGCTGGAGTGATAGGGTTTGGAAAGCATAAAGAAATGGGGAAGAATGAACACCAGTCCTTTCTATTCCTCAGCTTGGGGAAAACCCAGCCAGCCTTTGAACTACCATTAAGGTTGAGCCTAGCGCCCTCAAGAGGCAAGGGTGGAAAGGTGGCAAAATAGGCTGTGCTTCCTCCTGGGGACAAAGTTCTAAATCCATGGGGCTAGAAGTCTTCTCCTTGTTTATGTAGGCTTCCTACAGGAAGTGCCAGTAACTACAGCATGTTTGAGAATAAATGATTCATACATATGGTTCAAAAACTACTAGATACAAGGGGAATACAATGAAAAATCTCTTCTCACTCCTGCCATCAGCATCAAGTTCCCTTCTTGGAGACATCAATGTTTTCTACTTTTGTATATCTTCTCTGAGAAATGTGATATATACGTGCAAGTACATATACATATACATATACATATACACATATTTATGGATGCGTGTGTGTGTGTGTATGATATATCCTAGATCCTTGCTTCATTTTTTTTTCACAGAGAGTAGCATATTATACATACTGCTCTGTGCCTTGCTTTTTCCCCCACCTGCACTTAATATATAATGGTAATAACAATGAACATTTATTAAGTGCTTACTATGTACTGGGTACTGTTCTAAGAACTTGATAGATATTAATTATTTTAATTCATCTAATCCTCAAAACAATCCCATGAAGTAACATTATTTTTTCAACTCTACTCATAATTAAAACCATGCAAATTAAAACAATAAGGAGATACTATTTTTCATCTATCATACTGTTAAAGATCAGAAAGCTTGTTAACACACCGTCTGGGAAAAGGTGTGGGGAAATTGACATTGTGTAGGTCATTGGCAAGCAACTTAACAATATCCATCAAAATTATAAGGCACCTATTTCTGATCCAGAAATTTCACTTCTAGAAAATTTCCCTGCAGATGGATGTGGAATTGGGCACAAATTATTCATGCAGCATTGTTTGTACTAGCAAAAGCTTGGAAACAACTTAAATGCACATCAATAGGCACTGGCTAAATAATTTTGGTATATTAACAACACTCATTGGAATATTAGGCTGTGATTTTTAAAATGAGCAAACTCTTTATGCACAAAGGTGGGATGCTCTCCAAGATGCAGTGTCTTAGTTCATCGGGCTGCTATAAAAAGATACCATAAACGGGGTAGCTTATAAGGAACAGAAATTTGTTTCTGACATTTCTAGAAGCTGAGAAGTTTATAGTCAAGACACTGGCAGATTTGCTGTCTGATGAGAGCCAGCTTGCTGGTTCACAGATGGCTCTCTTTTCCTGGTGTTCTCACATGATAGAAGGGACAAGAGAGTTCTCTGGAATCCCTTTTATGAAGGCACTGATAGCATTCATGAGGGTTCCACCCTCATGACCTAATCACTTCCTAAAGGCCATACCTCCAAACACAATCATGTTGGAGATTAAGTTTCAATATATGAGTTTGGTGATGGGGGGTGAATTGAGAAGGACACAACATTCAGTTTATAGCAGATAAGCAATGTTACCTAATGATTAGACATCCAGACTTGAGCCAGGCTTGCTGAGTTTTCATTTTGGCTCTGCTGCTAATCAACTGTGCAAATTTGGACTCTTACTTTAGCACTCTGTATCTCTGAGTTTCCTCCTCTAAAAATGACACCTGGAAAAACACCTTGTAATACCCCTAGCCAGCCCAAAGACAAGTGAGAAATAAATGCTCATGGTTGTATGCCTCCAGGATTCATTTTGGATATTCGTTACACAGCATGATTGTGGTGATAGCTAACTGATACAAGCCCATAGTTGGTGCTCAATTAGTATTGTTTAATAGGAAACTGAACAAGCCCTTTCCTTAAAGTGAGGACTTCAAGGCTACTTGAAGAATGTCTCCATATAGAGCCCAAAGAAGCTCAGAGTTACTATCCAAAGTAAAACCAAAGCGCTGGGATTTTATTCATTGAATAGGCTGCTTTTTGAGTCCTGGTTGTGATGGAAGCTGAAGTACATACAAATAGAATACAAATTAATTCTTGTCCTCAGAGCTCACAGTCACTGAAAAGAAAGGTTTACAAACAAGTAATTACAAGGTATTGTGCTACTTGCTGTAACAAAGATATGCAGAAAGAGTGCAAAGGAAGGTACAAGCGTGTCAGTCCATGGTGGATGCAGGGCGATAGAGATGGGTTAAGTCACAGAAGGAGGTGGTGTCTAGTGATGAGGAAATGGATTTAAATTTGCAAGGTAAGCTGATCCAGGTGGGAAGAGATTGGAGTCTTGGGAAAGGAATCTGCCTTCTCCTAAGATTGTTTTGTTTAGTTTTGCATATATACTACCATTCTGCCAGTAGACGGCGCTATAAAGGTTGGGGGAAGGATTTCCATGAGGACAGCTCAGCTACAAGAAAAAAAAAAAAAAGGTTTATCCCTGCTCTGAAAATACACAAATGCATTTAGTTTGAGTGTAAAACATAACCCTTATTTGTAAACATTTCTTATAGAAAACCAATAAGACGAATGAAACTAGGCCACTTGAAAAATTTTTAACAGTTTATATGAATATAAACATGCTTAACACAAACAATTTCTTTAGAACTGTGCAGTACATATTTTGAAGTAAATTCTCATAGAAAGAAGTGATCAATCTGAGGGAAACTGGTAAAACTTTTTGACAGATATGCCGTGTTTCAGTTTGTGTTTGAGAAGATAACTCTGGAGTGAGTGTGAAAGATGCAAAAGGCCCCTGCCACAGGGCCTGGGGTACAGGACTGCCTATATCATGCCTCCTGCTGCAGGCCAGAATTGATCCTGGGACAACTACTGTGGATAGGATTGATTTGGGAACCATATGGCCCTAGGGGAGGAAAGAGGAGAAATATAGGGGTTAGTAACCAGAAAAAGTCCTTTCTTCCAACTTCCCTATTAGAAACTAAACCAGTGAAGAAGGCATTTGGCTGCAAGTAGCAGGAAACCTGGCTATATAGGATTAAATACACCAGAGAGTATTTTTCTAACAAGAAATCAGGAGGTGATGGTTGCTAACATTACTGTCAACACTTGACAGCTCCAAGATTCTTTTGGCTTTTCCTCATGGTCTTAGATGGTTGGTACAACTCTAGGTATCAGAACCACCTTCAAAAGAAAGAGACAAAAAGGTGGGACAAGGCAGGCAACACCAGCTGAATCTATCCCTTTCACCATGGAGCAGAAGCTTTATTGACTGACACATACATACACACACACTCAGGTGCACACACACATGTGTGCACACACATGCACACACATACACACACAGGCACTTGTAGGCACACACACACTCACATAGACATGGCGGACTTTCACCTATACCCTATGATCCACTTCTGGATGTCAGGGGACTGAGAATGGAGAAACAGGATTATGATGCTTGGTTTAGACCAGCCATTGATCCTCTGCTTGGAGCTGGGTGCATTTCCATCCCAAATAAATTGGATTTGTCAACAAAAAGAAGGGAAATGAACGATGGTAGGCAAGGCAGTGCCTGCTACAGGGACTCAGGCATGTCCCCCAGATACAGCTTGAAATATGATTTTTTTTTTCTTTCTGAAATGGAGCTCCTGGAGGCATGGCAAGAATTCAGAAAACTTGCCTCTGGACTTGACATTGCCAAGTCCACTGTGTCCCCTGCTCCCATTTTAGAACCTCGCCACAGTAGGTCCCAGTTTGTCCATGTCCCTCTCTGAGGGGCTCAAAGTAGATCCAGCTGCTGGGTTGGGGTTAGTGACTAGTGCTAAGCAGAGTAAGGAGGTTTCCCTGGGTCATTGGACACAAGTGCCGTTGCAAAAATCCTGCAGGTTTTTTTCTGAGCTGAGCTAATACAAGAGTCTGGGGACAGCTGCTGCCTGGAGTCTGATGTTTTAGTATCAGAGAGAACTCATATAAATCTATCTGAACTCTCTTGTTGATCCCCTCTTGTGGCAAGTGATGCTGAGTCATGAGGACTCTTGAGAACAGTTGGAAAGATCCTAACAAAAGTGCCTAACATAATGCACTTGCCCTGGAGTAAGGGGACCTGGATTCTTCCAAAGTCCAGCTTGATGGCTATATCAGTAAGAATAGGCTGGGTCACTCTGTGGTAACAAATAGCCCTGAAAGTGTAATAGCTTAAACACAAGTTTATTTCTTATTCATTCTAAATGTCCATCATAAGTTCACTGGGGGCTCCATTTCATTTTTCCCCCATTCTGGGATCCAGGATGATGGAGCGACTACCAGTTTGAACTTGCTGGTTGCCGTGATAGAGGGAGAGAAAAGAACTGAAGGGTCTCGCAACAGCATTTAGATACTCCAGTTTGGGAGAGACTTGTATAATTTCTGCTCACAACTCACTAGAAAAGACTAGTCACATGGCGCTCCCCATCCACAAGGGGGCCCAGAGGTGTGACTCTGCCATGTACCTAGAAGACAAGAGAGCAGCAAGTGTTTTTGAGTGACACTCATCATGACCACAGTAACCTTGGGAAGCTCATCTCATTTCACCCGGCCTTCTTTGCTTTACCTAAGAATGGTGCTCCTAAGGCAAAAACCAGATATGGTCAAATGGCCCTTATCATCCCTTCAACCATTTGACATCCACAGGTAAAAAAAGAACCTTGACTTAACCTCACACCTTACACAAATATTAACTAAAATGAATCATAGACTTAAATAACCTTAAATACAAAATTATTAACTTGAAAAAGCATAGGATAAAATCTTTGGGATCCAGGCCTAGGAATGATACTGGACCTCATTAAAATGAAAAACTTTTTTTCTCTGCAAAAAAGCCTGTTAAGAGCATCAAAGACAAATTTTAGACGAGCTACATGTATAAGATGCAAAGAGCTACTCAATGCAAGTAAATACATGCACTTCTGGTAAAATCTGAATCCATCCTAAAAATCATACAGATGCCCGTTCCCTTGTTTTGATATTGCAATAATGCAACATAAGGCACTAACACGGGGAGAGTTTGCATAAAAGCTGCATGAGATCTTTCTGTACATTTCTTGGCACCTTCCTGTGAATATATAATTATTTCAGAATAATTAAGACTTAAAAGATCTCTTCAGCTGCCCTGCAGGAGTCATATTGTTCATAAGCATCCACTTGTTTTTTAATAAAATATTAAAATTTTTTCAGTTGTAGTTGACATTCAATATTATATTAATTTCAGATGAACAGCATAGTGGTTAGATATTTATATAACTTATGAAGCAATCCCCCAATAAGTCTAGTACTCACCTGACACTGTATATAGTTATTATAATATCATTGACCATATTCCCTGTGCTGTACTTTATACTCCATGACTATTTTGTAACTGCTAATTTGTACTTCTTAACCTCCTCACCTTTTCACCCAGTCCTCAACCCCACTCCCATCTGACAACAATCAATTTGTTCCTTGTATCTGAGTTTGTTTGTTTTCCTTATTTTTTTTAGATTCCACATATACATAAAATCATATGGTTTTTGTCTTTATCTGACTTATTTCACTTAGAATAATACCCACTGATTCCATCCGTGTTGTCGCAAATGGCAAGATTTCATTCTTTTTTTATGGCTGAGTTATATTCCATTGTATGTATGTACTACTCTGCTTTATTCAACCATCTATCAATGGATACTTAGGGTGCTTCCTTCCATATCTTGGCTATTGTAAATAGCACTTCAGTGAACATAGGGGTGCAGATGTCTTTTCAAATTAGTGTTTTAGATTTCTTCAAATAAATATCCAGAAGTGGGATTGCTGGGTCATATAATAGTTTTATTTCTAATTTTTAAAGAAACCTCCAGACTGTTTTCCATAGTGGCTGTACCAATCTGCAATCCCACCGATAGTGCATGAGGGTTCCCTTTTTTCCATATCTTTGCCAACACTTGTTTTTTGATTTATTGATGATAGCCATTGCGGCAGTCACAATGGTGTTTCACTGGGGTTTTAATTTGTAATTCTCTGATGATTAGTGATGTTGAGTATCTTGTCATATGTCTATTCGCCATCTGTATGTTCTCTTTGGAGAAATGTCTATCAGGTCCTCTACCTATTTTTTAATTGGGTTGTATGTCTTTTTAGTGTTAAGTTATATGAGTTCCTTATGTATAT
This sequence comes from Eidolon dupreanum, assembly GCA_028627145.1. NCBI lineage: Eukaryota > Metazoa > Chordata > Mammalia > Chiroptera > Pteropodidae > Eidolon > Eidolon dupreanum. The sequence continues at coordinate 51,932,521 of CM053515.1, read as the reverse complement.
TTTTGATATCAACCCCTTATTGGATGTATCCTTGGTGAATATCTTCTCCCATTCAGTAGGTTGTCTTTTCATTTTGTTGATGCTTTCCTTTGTGTGCAAAACTTTTTAGTTTGATGTAGTACCATTTGTTTCCCTTGGCCAAAGAGATGTATCAAATAAAATATTACTAAGAGAGTTTACTGCCTATGTTTTCTTCTAGGAGTTTTATGGTTTTGGGTCTTACATTTAAGCTTGTAATTATTTTGAGTTCCTTCTTGTATATGGTATAAGAAACTGGTCTAGTTTCATTTTTTTTTGTATGTATTTGTCCATTTTCCTCAACATTATTTATTGAAGAGAACGTGTTCACCCCATTGTATTTTCTTGCCTCTTTTGTCATAGATTTCTGGACTCTCCATTCTGTTCTATTGATCTATGTGTCTGTTTTCATGCCAGGACAATGCTGTTTTGATTACTATAGCCTTACAGTATAGTTTGATATCAAATAGCATGATACCTCCAACTTTGTTCTACTTTCTGAAGATGCTTTATATGGATTATTTGTTCTAGTTTTGTGAGAAATGAATTTGGTATTTTGCTAGGAGTTGTATTGAATCTGTAGATTGCTTTGGGTGGTATGAACATTTTAACTATGTTAATCTTCCTATCCATAAACATGATATACGCCTCCATTCACTTGTGTCTTCTTTAATTTCATTCTTCAATGTCTTATAACTTTCTGAGTACAGGCCATTTACCGCCTTGGTTAAATTTATTCATAGGTTTTTGTTTTCATCATGAAATTGTAAATGAGATTGTTTTCTAGAGAATTTTCCTTTGTATGCACACATATGCAACTGATTTCTGAATATTGATTTTGTATCCTGATACTTTACTGAATTCATTTATCAGTTGTAATAGTTTTTTGGTGAACTCTTTGGGGTTCTCTCTCTCTGTATATAGAGTATCATGCCACCTGTAAATAATGACAGTTTTACCTCCTCCTTTCCAATTTGGATGCCTTTATTTCTTTTTCTTGTCTGATTGCTGTGGCTAGGACTTCCTAAGCATCCATATATTTAAAGACCAAAGTATTACATCTATCTACAAGATATTCCTGATATGGTGTCCTCCAGGAATTGAGGTAAGCATGTCAGTGTGTGGAATGCATCGCAGAACCACCTGAATCATTGCCACTGACATTTCTCTCCCTCTCTGTCTCTTTATTTTGTGGTTTTCACTGATCCATAGCTTTTTATCTGAAACCCTTGGGGCCAAGAAGTTTTAAAGCTTTTTGTTTTTTGGGGGGATGGAGAGTTAGAAAAGTAATACAGCGCTATAGCATTTGTTATGTAACTCCAGTAAGGTGGGTAGTAGTCCTCTATAATCAAACACATTAATATTAATATTCATTAATGTAATGTATAAAAAGCCCCAGTAAATGGGATAAGCACAGATTAAGAATAAGTCTCAATTCGAGTCACCAAATGAGTTCTGTTCAGGTCAGATCTACCTCCAAACATGACACACGTGCATGGGTACACACAATTGGTCTTTGGAACTTTTGGATTTGGGAATTGCAGAGCAATGATAGTGAAGTGCAGGTTGAATGTAGCTACCATGACTTCTCTGTGCGAGGCCCAGGCCCTGTGTGACCTGGGCCTTGTCCACAGAGGCTGCTGTGCTCAGGGTATGAGTGACCCCTGGAAGGCCCTGACCAGTGCTGCAAGTGGGGAGGTCCCTCTTCCTGGCCCTGAAACACACTCTTTCCCATTACTGACTGGCTGTGCAGGTCACAGCCCCTGGAGGAGAGCAGGTCTCCCTCCCTCGGAGACAACCTTGTCTGCAGCTCAGGCTGCTCAATCTCTTCAGACTCCAAGGCGCTAGAGCTAGAGCTGGCGCTGAAGCTGGAGTCAGCAGGGCCCTAAGATGGAGTCCCACTAGCCCCTTTAGATGAGGAAACTGAAATCCAAAGAGGGTGAGTTGTGTAGAATCACACGCAGCTAGACAAGAAGCAGAGACTGGGTGATTTCAGACAGAGGTGGTGGTGCTGGGGGCATGTTTAAAAGCTGGGACTAGAAAAGCCTCCCATACCCTGGTACGGGACTCAGAAGAGTAGTCTGGACCAGCCCCCAGCCACGGGGAGCGTCTCACCCCACCTGATGAAGTGTGAGAGGTTTCCAGCCCACTCTTTCTTCCTCGCGACCCAGAGGGAGGTGCGGGATCACGCAGTCGTCCCCTCCCCCACCCTTCCCCCAGTGAGCTCGGCCATAGGTGGGGGCGCTCCTGTCCTTAGCGCCCCCGCGGGCGCCGGGCCCTGTGTGGGCTGTTCAGACTGCGCTGGAGCCCAGCTCAGGCAAACCACGTCGCACTGGACGCCATTCAAACTTTTACAGGCCCTCAAATTGGGGCTGGAGCCGGAGAGGAAACACTAAAATCCTGTGTACACAACTTCTGTCTGTGCGCGGGCGCCCGCCAGAGAGTCGGGAGCGGTGAGGGACAGTCTGTACTGTTAAGGGCTCACTCCTTTCACCCGGCCGTTTTAGCAGGCAACATTGATGTGCCACCTAAAACCAAGTAGCCTGGGTGTAGGTGCGGGGACGAGGGTGAGGAACGGACGCCTGTCTCCAGACCCAGGTCCTCGGCACACAAAGCCTGGTCAGGGTCCCCGTGCTCCGTAAAGCACACACTCTTCAGGCCCAGGCCCTTCCCCCTCCCCGCAGAAAGATGCCAACGACGGGAGCCTGCAGCTTAGAGGTCAGTGGAGCCCGGCTTTGGGGGCCAGGGTACTGGCTGGAACCAGCTCACCGCTTTGCAGCTCTGTCACTATGGGCATCTGTGAAATGGGTGTTATATTGATAAGTCACCTGAGAGGTTTCCAGTGAACATTAAAGAGATGATGCTGGTAGGGAAACAGCTGAGTCTGGTACATCATAGGTGCTCACTAAAGGGTAGCTGTTTTTATTATTTACATGAAGTAACATTAATAGTACCATTAGGAGCCCGGTACACGCTAAGTGCTGCATACAGTTTAAATCATTTAATCCTCACAGTAGCCCTATGAGGTAGGACTTTAACCACATTTTATGGGTGAGAAACTGAAATACCAAGGAACTGACATACCCAAGGTCACACAGGTAATGATTGCCTGGGGCAGAATTTGAATCCAGGCGGTCTGTGTCAGAGTCTTAGGTGCTTTGCTGACACTCTGAACTGCTGGTCAGCTGTACATGACCATGGTGCCCTCTGCCTGCCACAAAGCTCCCCACATCTGGGCCCCATCCCCCTTCCCACTTTTATTCCTGCCAAATGACCTCCCACTGTGACCCACAAATAGCTCCTAGGTTGGAAACCTGTGCTCCCCCTCTCACCTCTTGGCCTTGGCTCAGACCCCCCACCCCACCCCTGCTGCAAAGCTCTGTCTGCTGACTGTCTGTAAGCTAGGTCCATCCAGAGAGGCTCACTCTCTTTCTGAGCTGCCCCATTCCTACCCCCTGAAACTTCGGGTCTCCCACTCACTTGACCTTGGGCCACCCTGGTCTGTGGATGTGTCCTCATTCTGGTCCCTCATCAAGACCCCTGATGTCCGGCCCAGTCTTATACAGAGCAGAGGAGCAGGATCTCCCACTTGGAGGAAATGAATTTTCACTGATGGCAAATCTAGGGTGATGGGTGACATCCCTGTGTGAAAGAAGCAGAAGAGAGGCCCGAGCCAGCTTGTTTTAAGGAGATGAGGGACAAGGTGGGCATCATCAGCCCCATGTTCCTGACAGCTGCTACCAGCCCAGGAAATAGCCAGGAGAGTGAAATGTGGCGTTGGCTTCCCTACTCACTGATGCTTGTGGAGCCCTGCCATCCCCTGTCTCCATCTCCTTCTTAATGGTGCTGTCATCAGGGCCACCAGGAGACCTGCTCCGTCTCAGGGAAGGACAGACACCTCACAGGGGTCTGGACTCCTTCTGGCTGGGCTGCCTCAAACCAGAAGCCTGCAAAGGGCATCCATTCTTCAGGCTTGCGCATGCTCTACATGACACCAACCTCAGTTTGAGCCAAGCTAGCCTATACCTGCATGTTGGATCTTCCAAACTGCTGCTGGGCAACTAGCGCCCCTACCCTGCTTCCCCTAAACAGCCCAAACTCCCCAGGTGTCCACACATCATATATCCTTAAGCAATGGGAGGTTTGGGTTTGAGTCCTTGCTCTGCGGTTCCATGATGTCTTGGGCAAGTCATTTCACCTCTCCTGAGCCTGTTTCCCCATGGGGATGTTTTCTTTCTTGTGTTCTTGAGATTAAGTGACATGAGAAGCATGAGAGTCCCTGGAACACTGTGGGAGCTGAAGTGCTGGTTTGTTAAGTGGAAGTCACACACTTGGGGTGACCTGGACCCTTGAGGTCATCTGGAATTGAGCCTGAAGGAATGACCCAGTGCCCTGACTCTGGCTGTGAGAGGGGAGGAACTGATGATGGGAAGGCCGGTGTCACCTGGTCTGGCCTCTGCAAGACTCGTAGCTGAGTCCTCATTCTTCTAGAGAGTGGAGAAAGTGTTCACTGCCCTCACCATTTCTCAGCTTTGACCCCTGGGGGAGGAGAAGCTGCTGTGGATCTGGAGTGCCACAGATGCCACGTGGAGCACTCCAGATGCCTGGCAGGGCTGCAGTGGTGCTCTATAGATGAAGACTGGTTTGTGACCACGTAGAAGCTACCCCAGGGACTTCCAAACAAGACTCAGTGCTGAGGGAGCAAAGATCTGTTTGTGGGAGCTTCAGAGGACAGAGATCCTGGAGATATGTCACCTTATGCTTACAGGTTGGTGAGACGTGAGGGTAGGGGCTGCTCCACCAAAAGGGGCATGGATGACATCCATTTAGCCCTGAGATGTGGTGGCTTTCTTGAGTGGCCTATGCCTCAGGCATAGGTAGGAACAGTCTGCATGGTGTGGCAGTGCCCTCTGCTGGCCAGGCTGGGCCGGCACAGGCTGCTCCTTGGCACAGGGTGAGGGTGACCCTAACACACTCACGGGGAGTACCTCCACAGCCCTGGACTCAGGCAGACGAGCCAGGCCTGGGTCTGCGAGGGACCCTGGTAGATGGAAAGTCATTCTTATTTTACAAATGAGAAGACCGAGGGCTGGAGAAGTGAAGTAATTTGCTCAGGGTCCCACAGCTGTTAAACAGCTGAGCAAGGCACAGTCTGCAGTGCTCTTTCTACTACTCCGAATAGAATCGTTTCATGCAAATATAACAGAATTCAGTTATGCTGGAAATATTGCTCTTCTTTATTTCATTAAAATCAGATTAGATTTGATTCCACTTCTGCCAAGGCTTCGGAAAAATTCTCTCTTGCTTGATTTTGGAGGCGGGAATGGGGCTCTTCTTCCCTGGACCTGTGTAAGAGCTCAGGAACCTAAGTGATATCAGAAAATGGGGACAACGAGGAGCTTTAAGTCCACAGCATGTCAGAGCCACTGTGAAAGCTCCATGTTTGAGCCTCGGCTTTGCTGCCTCCTTGCCAAGATAGGCGGCTCTGGGCCCTGGGTTATGTCCATGCCCTACCCTGAAGCCCACAGGCCCAGCCCTGCCACCTGAGATCCTGACCCCTCCCTGGTGGGCATTGCTACTCCTGGCTTCTGAGTTTCCCCACAAACCACCTCTTTCTCCTCTGTCAAACACCCCAGCTTAATCCCCTTAAATTGATCAAGATTCTGAAAATAAAGGCAGGAAGGTAGGTTGAATAAGGGGAGGAAAATCCAGAACAAACAGCAAATCATTATCATCAGAAAAGTTCCTGCCCCTCTAAACTCTGTGTTGGGCAGCAACATATGCTTGAGGGGCAATGCTATGTCCTTAGACTGACTTTCTCCAAGCAGCTAAGCCAACAAGACATGGTTTAGACAGTGAATAAGTTGGCTGAATGCAACTGGAGAACTTTGGGGGACGGGGATGATCATGGGGAATGGGCATGCTAACTCCCCAGCCAAACCAGTGAAAGTCAAAAAAGAAGTTATGGAAAGCTGGGTAAGGGGCTAAATGTCCCAAGAGCCTGGGTTGCAAAACCAATCTTATCTGAAAGGAATAGACTTGGGCTCCCTGTTGTCATCCCAGGCATAAAAAGATGGACTGGAGGGCCCAACTGTGGCCCTCTGGATTCTGGAGCTCCCAGATCCCCAGTCTTGAAGTTCTGCCCCAAAAAATCTCACATCGTGGCCATAAACTGATAGCCTTGTGCCCCCAGTTCCCTGAGAGTGGCGCCCTCAGCCTATGAGACATGGCATGTCCGCTTCTTCAAGGGCTCTTTCCTAGCCTGGGAAGGTTCAGGTTCAGACATGAAGATGAGGAAACAAATTAAGCCCTAGGGATCAAATTTTCATTTTAAGTGTAGGAGTAACTCGTGTATATTTGCATCTTTAAAATATTGTAAAATTCTAGATAATCTAACATATTAAACACTACAAAGTAGCCTGATATTTCCAGTTTGGTATATGTAATAGAATTTAGACTTGTGATTTTAAGTCAGAAGAGGAAAAACTATTTAACTCTGTTTTTTTCATCAGCTTAGTGTTTTATTATTATTTAAAAAAATAGATTATGATTTAATGTTTTTAATGATTATAAAAACATATTTTTTCCTCTAGACTATTTAGAAAATTCCAGAGAGCATAAGAAAAAAAAGTGTTTTAATGATCTGTAATTCTATCACTCAAAGATAACCACATTTAACACTTTATTGTACAGCCTACGGATGAATGTATAGGTAGATTGTCTTTAAAAGTATATGTGAATTCCAATGAATCTGTTTTTGTAACTTAACCTTTCATGATAAACGTTTTTATGTCATTAAACATTCATCCATACCACCATTCATAGTGGCTAGGAAAGAATCCCTTGACTATATTTACTGTAATTTAACCAGTTTTGAAGCCCTTTTGAGAATATAGATTTTTCCTTTTTCTCACTGTTCCAAATAATACACACTTTGTTGTTGGGAATATAAATTAATACAACTTTTTTGAAGCCAATGTGGCAATAACTATTGATTTTTTAAAATTTTATTTTATTATTATTTTCAAGTATACAGTACATTGATTAGACCAATTCGACTCCACTTTTGTGTTAATGGGATTTAAAAGAAAATTAGTGCTTTGCTATACTAATACATTTTATTTCTTAGGCTAATAAGAATTTATTCCTTAGAGATATTGTTATATCTTGTTATATGCTTGTTAGAGTTATATGTTTACTTTGTTAGACAACTGAAATGCTTACAAAGGAAATGGAATACATTAAATTTATAAATGCAGTTCAAAGTGTTTAGGAGAATTTAATTAAGTTTGCAAATGATTCTTAAAGGGAACTTAAGTTGAGTTAATAGAACATTAATCAATGAAAACTGAAGATTACTGTTCTTATCTTGTCATACTTATGAATGGAATAACAAGATTTGTAAACTGAGCATATCAGCTTAAAGATAACTAGGTTATTTTTATTTTAATGAATAGAACATTAATTTAAAACCTAAGTAACTGTAAGTACTGGACTGCCCTTTCTAGATAGCCCTCAGACATAAAAAAAAAAAATAACAGTGACAACTATTAATACTAATAGCTAATATTTATAGAGTGCTTTACCCTGATATCTCATTTAACCTTCTTTTCCAGATGAGACACACTGGGAGATCAGGAGCTTGCTCAAGTCCACACTTCTAGGAAGTAGTACAAGTTGGACTCAAGTTGGCTTGCTGACTCCAGGGCTACATCATTAACCTTAGTATTGGATGATCTTTGGGACTTGAGCTTCTAGGATCTGCACTTAGGTCCCTGGAGAATGGGTTCATACTTCTTTAACTTATACCAGTGAATGCTATCTTGTTAGCACTTTCACCTGCCCAGCAATTTTGATTCTCAACAGAAATGGAGGGGGGGGCTGCTGAGTGCCTGAATCTGAACCCCAAATATCATTTGTAGAACTGCCACATATTTGTGTCTTATAAACTCAGAAATTCTGATATCAGCCAGGGTCTTGTGACCAGTTACAGGTATGCATATTTTCTTCTTTTTCTATACATTAATCATTTTTCCTTCCTGTCTTTTCCCTAATCACTTATATAAGAAATGTTGATGGTGTATAACATAACAATATAGTTTCTAGGTAACAGAAAATTTAGGTGGGTTTGGTGACTGAACTAGATGAGAAGTTAATATTGCCCAGATATGGTGGCAGTGACTAGTGGCATTTGTGTCTAATATTTTGTAGAGAGGGTGAGTGTGTTCTCATTTGTGTAATGGTTGCTTCTTGCTAGGCAGTAGCATGGGGTGTAATGATTGTTGTCATTTGTTAGTTTAAATATGGGTGCTATAGATGCTGAGTAGTTAAACGGGTGTACTGTGCTGGATCATGTCTGTGTTTCTCACTTGCCTGTCTATATCATCCTCTAGACTGCAGGAGTTCAAGTCTGAAAACTGTATTCCTAGACTGGCTGCCTGACTACCTGTTAGGTTCTGCTAATGAGAGACAATGGCGAAGATTGGAATGGGGAGATATATGAAGATTTTTGGGGGCCGGGGCATCTGGTAGCAACTCTCCCTGTAGCAATAGCAACAGTGGTGGCAGCAGTGACAACAGCAGTAACAGGTGGTGAGTGTGAGCTTTTGGTAACACCGTTTTTGCAGGTATGAAACCATAGATAGCTTGACCTTCCACTTTTGTTTCTACAGGAATTCCAACTCGTTTTTCACCAATGCTCTGTGTTAAATTCCCTCCAAAATGTTTATGGTAGTTTCCATTTTGTTGATTGGACACTGGGTGACACGGATTTCATTCTCTCATTTGCTTTTTGTGCTCAGCTCTGTGATTTTAAGATAGATCCATCCTGTGGCATCTACAACAGGTCTGTCACTTCTAACTGCCACATAGTACTTCATGGGGTGTGCGTCGACCGCATGCACCTGTCCCTTCTGCCAGGTTGACACCCAGAGTGCCACCCAATATGCTGCGATAAATATTATTATACATGTCCCCTTTTTAAGCCTGTGTGAGAATTTCTCTGCAATAAAAATATATACTCAGGAGTGAAATTGCTTTGTTGTAGGTCATAGGTATATCTATACTACATTTGACTAAACACTATAAGATTGTGCCCCTGAATAGCTGCACTGTACATCCCAGCTCTACCATGCACTAGCTGTGTGACCTTTGAACAGTTGCTTAACCTCCCTGTGCCTCAGTTTACCCATTTGTAAAGTGGAGATAACAATAGTACTTAACTCAGTATGATGCTATGAGAATTAAATGAGATAATGCAGGTATGTAAAGTGTTCAGAATATTGCCTGGCAATTAGCAAGAACCCAAGGAATGTTAGTTATTGTTGGACATTTAGGTAATTTCCAACTTTTTGCTACTTCCCAACAATACGGCAATGAAATTCAAGATTTTCTTCTTATTATTTTTGTGGTTAAAAAAAAACACATAACATTGAACTTACCACCAAAGTTTGGGATTTTTAACAGACTGCCTGACCACTGCCCTGGAGCTCTGGCAGCAAGTGCCAGCCTGGGTTTGACAGCCTTTTGGCTTGAGACACCTGAATCTCTACTGAAGGGGCTCTCTCCAGACTGTCTGCCCCATTGCTGTGTGACCACGGCCTGAGTTTGGGAGGTCCCTTCCTATGGTTTTTTTATTTCTGCAGAGCCAAGATCCTTCCCAGACCCTTCCCCGCCCCGGGGGTTGGTGAGACTCAGAGCTCCAACCCTGTGTCAGGAAAGGGAATATCTGTGCAAGGTTTCATGCTGTTAGGGAAATACTGATTATAAGCCCAAGGCTTTGCCATCTGTGTGATCTTGTGCAAGTGATGTCACCCCTCTGAACCTCTGTTGCCTCACCTGTGAAAATGAATCCTGGCCTCTGGACTCATCAGCAGTGTGGCTTGGGTAGTCATCTTTTCTCTTAGTTTTCTTATCCGTGAGGTGAGGGATATCACACACCTTTACAGGTTTATCATAAGGATAATGTGTGCAATGTACTTAGCACAGTGCCTGGTAAAGATTTTTCTGGCAGGTTCAATACTGAATATTCTGTCTGCCTGATCCTATAAACCCCTGAAATGCCCTGTGAATTCTGACTGGTTGGTGTCCAGTCTACACATTGAAAATTAGGCCTGCAGAGCCCCCATGCTTATGCTCCAGGGTCTCTCTGAGTTTGTAAATCCTCTTTCAGAATGCCCTTGGAGAACACCAGCTTCCCTCTGTCCTTGGTACTGAGGCCACAGACTCAAGAACGCTTTGAAACTTCTTTCTCCTTCTCTGTCCCTATTTCCATCCCATCTTTATTTTCTACACTTCAAAGGAAAACTTTTTCCTCTCCAGCATAGATGGGTGAAGACATTGCATCTACATACATTCCCAAGGTCACCGAGAAGGACTGTCTACACTTTCCCACTCCGTATTTGTAACTCTATCTGGCTCAAAAAAGCAAATCAGGGAGATTTCAGCTCCAATATGTACAGAGTTTAGAAGTCATTGCTCCCATCTTCACAACAAGAAAAAAGCTGAGCAAACTGACAGATCCAGAGGACAGAAAATCAGTAATTACATAGTTTAACTGAACAGCACCATCAATTGTCTGGACCTAATTGACATCTTTAGAATATTTCATCCAAAAGAGCAGAGCACACATTCTACTCAAGCTCTTGCGAAATACTCACCAAGTGTCTGTGTCTCCCCAAATTCACATGTTAAAGCCATAACCCTCAATGTGGCTGTATTTAGATATGGGGTCTCTAAGGAAGTAATTAAGGTTAAGTGAGGTCATAATGGTAAGGCCCTGGCCTGATACAATTAGTGTCCTTATAAGAAGAGAAAGCATGTCAGCACATAGCAAAAAGCCATCTGCAGGCCCAGGGGAGAGCCCACATAAGACACCTATCCTGCTGGCACTTTGGTCTTGGACCACATTTTGGGCAATAAAACATACCTTAACAAATTAAAAGAAAATAGAAAACATATAAAGTATAGTTTCAGACTATACTTACAATGGGATTGGAAAGAGCCAGTAAAAGTGAGGGCCCTGAGCTTATGCTCCACTGACTTCAGGCAAATTTGCTTCTGCTGGTGACTCCACTTAAGGCAAGATTGGTCCACCTCTCTGTGTGTGCCTATTCTTTGCAGACTCTCTCTCTCTCCTTTCTGACTGGGGGTTGGACCATGTGAAGGACAATTTGTGGCTATGGGAATTCAATGAGGCAGCTGACCCAACCTCCAGGGCCAAGCCAAGGCTGTGGCCTGATGACAGGAGTTTCTGTAGCCAGGAATGAGGGGAGATGAAAACGTGGCTCAGAGGTAGTCCTGGGGATGCATCGGAATCTTTCCTCTGGCCTGGGGCCCCATGAGGGCAGGTGCACGGAGCCCTTTCTTGGGTGGAGAAGATTATGTAACCTCCGCTGAACTTTTGGACTTCTTTGAGTCTATGGGTGAGTGTCCACTCAGCTTCAGAGTGAGCAACAACATTGGACCAGATTGGAGGACATTCCCAGTGTCTTCCATGGCAGCTGTACTGTTGCAGCTGCAGGATTAACTGTATGTAATCTTTGAGGTCTCAGGATACTTTTTAGAAGTGGAGTCTGGTTCAGGGAGCAGAAAAGTCAGTTGGACCCCTCCTTGGGATGAGGTGGGAGATTGGCTACAGCTGGATGCAAAGGGGACAGAGTATCACTAATGTTTGACCTGCAGCATCTAAATGGCCACAAAGGGATGTCCTGGATTCTGAGGAGGCTACTGAGACAACAGCTTTAGTGTTTTCAGAAGGATGAAGAAAATTTGAACATTTTTAACAGTTTTATTGAGATATAACTCACATGGTATATATTTCATCCATTTAGAGTGTGCAGTTCATTGGGTTTCAGTATATTCATAGATCTGTGCATTCATTTATTTCATAGTTAATTAGAATATTTTCTTTACTCAAAAAATAAAACACAACTCAGCACCCTTTAGCTATCACTCCCAATCTTCCCATCATCTCCAGCTCTAGGGAAGCATTAATCTGCTTTTTGTCTCTCTATATCTGCCTATTCTAGGCATTTCACTTAAATCGAATCATATAATATGTGGTTCTTTTTGACTGGCTTCTTTAACTCAGCATAATGTTTTCAAGGTTCATCCATGTTGTATTGGTATTCCATTCCTTTTTATGGCTACATTAACATTCCACTGTGTAGATATCCCACACTATATTTCTCTGTTTATTCATAGAATTTGGGTTGTTTCCATGTTCTGGCTATTACGAATAATGCTGCTATGAATATTGGTGCACAAGTTTTTGTGTGGACATATATTTTAATTTCTTTTAGGTATATAGTCAAAATGGAATTGCTAGGTCATATGATAACTCTCTGTTTAACTATTTGACTATTTGAGGAACTACCAGACTGTTTCCCAAAGCAGCTGCACCATTTTATATTCCTATCAGCAATGTGTGAGGGTTATAATTTTTCTACATTTTTGCCAATACTTGTTATTATCTTTTTATATTATTATTATTATTATTATTATTATTGCCATCCTAGCAGGTATGAAGTGGTATCTCATTGTGGTTTTGATTTGCATTTCTCTGATGGCTAATGATATTGAGCATCTCTTCAGTTGCTTATTGGCCTTTTGTTTATCTTTAGAGAAATATCTCTTCAGATCCTTTGCCCAATTTTAAATTGATCTGACCTTTCATTTTTGAGTTATAATAGTTCTTCCTATGTTCTAGATACAAGTCTATTATCAAGTATATAATTTGCAAAAAATTTCTCCCATGCTATGGGTTATCCTCTCATTTTCTTGTTTATCCATTTTTTTGCTGTTCTTGCTCATGCTTTTGGTGTTATATCTAAGAAACCAATGCCAAATCCAAGACCATAAAGATTTACCTTTATGCTTTCTTTTACGAGTTTTACATAGTGTTAACTCCTATATTTGGGTCATTGATTCATTTTGAATTAGTTTTTGTACATAGTGTGAAATAGGGATCCAGCTTCATTGTTTTGCATGTGGAAATCTAATTGTCTCAGCACTGGTTATTGAGGGGACTATTCTTTCCCATTGAACTTGGAATGCTTGTTGCAAATCAGTTGGACATTGATGTATGATTTTATTTCTGGACTTTCAGTTTTATCCCACTGGTCTATATATCTATCCTTATGCCAGTACTACACTATTTTGATTCCTGTCATTTGGTAATAAGTTTTAAAATCGAGAAATGTGCATCTTCCAATTTCATTTTTCTTTTTCAAGATTGCTTTGGCTATTTGGGTTTTCTTGCACTTCTATGTGAATTTTAAGATCAGTTTATCCATTACTGCAAAGCAGGTGATTGAAATTTTGATAAGATTTCATTGAATCTGTAGATCAATTTGGGGGTATTGTCATCTTAACGATATATTTTTTAAATCTATGAATATGGAATGTCTTTCTATTTAGGGCTTCTTTAACTGTTTTTCAACAATGTTTTGTAGTTTTCAAAGTATGAGTTTTGCATTTCTTTCGTTAAAAGATTACTTTTATATTCATAAGTATTTAATTTTTTGATGCTATTGTAAATGAAATTGTTTTCTTAATATCAGCTTTGATTTGCTCATAGCTACCATATAGAAATACAATTGATTTTTGTACATTAATCTAGTATTCTGCAAACTTGCTGAATTCTTTTATTAGTTTAATCATTTATAGTGGATTTCTTAGAATTTTTTATATATATATAAGATCATGTCATCTGCAAATAGAGACTGTTCGTACTTATTCCTTTCCAATATGGATGGTTTTTATTTTGTTTTCTTGCCTAGTTGTCCTGGAGAGAATCTCTGGTACAACGTTGAATAGAAATTGTGATATCAGACATCCTTGCCTTATTTCTGATCCTTTGGGGAAAGCATTTAGTCTTTTACCATTAAGTGCAAACTCATTAGCTGTGGCCTTTTAATAGATGCCCTTTATCAGATCAAGGAAGGTTCTTTCTATTTCTAATCTATTGGATGTTTTTACCACAAAAGTGTGTTGGATTTTTTTTCCCGCTTTTTTTTTCATTTACTGAGATGATCAGATGTTTTGTTTTTTTTTTATTCTATTGATACAGTGTATTACAAAAATTGGTTTTTGGATGTTAAACCAATCTTGCATTCCTAGAATAAACCCCTGGTCATGGTGTGTAATTAATTTATATATTGCTAGGTTCAATTTGCTAGTATTTTATTGATAATCTTTGCATCTATACTGACAATAGATATTGCTCTATAACTTTCTTTGCTTGTGGTGTATTTTCTGGTTTTGGTATTAGGGTAATAATACTGGCCTTATAGAATGAGTTGGGAAGTGCTCTTCGGTTTTGGAAGACTTTGTGAAGAATTTGTATTAATTCTTTAAATATTTGGTAAAATTCACCAGTGAAACCATCTGGTCCTGAACTGTTCTTTGAGGAAAGTTTATTAATTATGAATTCAATCTCTTTACTTGTTATAGTTCTATTCATATTTCTTATTTTTCTTGAGACAGTTTTTCAATAGTTTGTATCCTTCTAGGAGTCTTTCCATTTCATCTGTTGCCTAATTTGTCGGCATACCATTGTTTACAGTAGCCCCTTATGATTCTTTTTTTATTTGCATAAGGTCAGTAGTAATGTCACTTCTTTTATTTTTGAATATACTAATTTGAGTATTCTCTTATACCTTAATCAATGCAGCTAAAGTTTTCTTAGTTTTGTTAATCTTTTCAAAGAAACGACTTTGGGGTTTGTTGATTATATTATTTTTCTATTATTTGTTTTATTAATTTCTACATGGTTTAGGGGAGTATAAGTTACTATGACCATTTTGGAGGGCAATTTGACAATATAGACCAAGATTTTATATATATATTCCTTTAACCTAGCAATTCCAATTCTAGGAATTTATCCTAAGAAAATTATCTGACAAGAATTCAAATATAGATTATTTATAATATTAAAAAACTTAAAGCAACCTAATTGTCTTTTCTTAGAGGATTAGTATAATTATGGTGTATTCAAACAGCTATTAAAATGATTAAGTAGATCTTTATGAATTAACACATATATTAAAGGGGAGAAAGAAGAAAAAGAGGATCAAAGGCAGAGGTGTCGGGGGAGGAAGGGAGGGAGCCTGAGGAGAAGCGGTCAGAGAGAGTGCAGGAAGGAGGAAAGTGCCAGCAGCCAGCGAGGACGTGGGCCAGCAGGACTGTTGCTGCAGAGGAGTGGGTCCGACCTGCCACTCTGGGGCACGCACTTCGTGGACACTAGGTGGCACTACGCCCCACTCTAACGGCCACTCTTTTTAGCGTTGGCCGTTTTCTTTTTATTAAAGAAAAATAAATGGGTGTTGGGAACCTGCTGATGCCCTTTTTAAGAGAAGAGAAGCCCAGAGAGGAGCTGTGACTTGCCCCAGATCATATATGGGTGTCGTGGCAGAGGCAGGCCTACCTCCTCACCTCTTGGTTCTTGTCCCATGTTCTCTCTCCAGTTACTCCACCCCCCGCCGGCCCCAGATGAATCTAGAAACACAGCTGGCAGAATTCCAGGTCAGAAGGCAGCCTGGAGCATCGTGAGGCCCACCAGACTGACATCTCCAGCACCACCCACTTTTCAGTCTCACCCACAATGAAATCACCTGCCTTGGTTTTCCCATCCTGTCTTCGGTCCCCCCTCCCCCGCCCCCTATTCTCTTTCCACCTGCAGCCACAGTGATGTTTTTCAGTACAAGTCATATTAAATAATCCCCACATTAACACCCCTACTGGCTCCAAAAGCGCTCTTTACCCCGATGTTTGTCTTAGCCTGGACTGCAGGGTCTTCATTCCTCTTGAAGCGGCACCCTGAACCTATGCTTGTCTTTCGGGTTTGATCTGATAAAGTCATGTCGCTTCGGCGAAATATGTTTCCTCTGCCAGGAACTCTACTCTCCACTCTGCCCCTCAACCCTCTAACCACTGTTGTGGCTTCAGGGTGACTTTCGTCACAGCTCCTCTTATGCTCCACGGTGTACTTTCCCTTTGCTCTAACCCCTACCATTGTTACGTTTACTTCTTTCCTCCTGTATACTGAACTCCAGGGTGGTAGGAGAGGGGTGACTTTGTAGCCTGTCCATCAGGGGCCAGCCATGGCTCTCTGAGGCTAACAGGACAAAGGGTGACCATGTTGGCAAAGCAAGAGAGGAGCTGGAGCCAGGTGGCAAAGGGCAATACCTTTACGCCAGCCCTGCTGGGTACTAAGCTACAGCCAAGAGTGTCTGTCTACATTGTGGGCAGAGCATCAACTGTTTTCAGTGTTTGAACAAATGGTGTTGAGAATGGAATGTCTGAGCCACAGCACTGAGTGTCCTGCAGAAGGGCCCCCACTGTTAGTCTCGCTCTCATTTCTAAAACCTGATGTGGTTTAGTGTGTTTGAAAATAAAGCCATCATTGGGTTTGATTTCAGTTCCAAATTTTGGAAAATGTGGGGTGCATCTGGAGCAGGTAGGTCCCAGCAGGGCCTTTTTTCTGACCCAGTCAGACCTCTCCCAGAGTTGAGACAAGTAGACCTCTGGGCCAATGACAGCAACATGGAGGGATCCACAAAGCTGATGATGGCCAAGCACCCCATCATGCCACACCTGTTTGGGCTGTTAGCTCACAGGACCAACACTTTAAAATATTTCCCTCTCCTTTCTCTTAAACAAGTTGCATCCATGGGTGTCAACAGAGGCTTTGTATTCTCCTATGCATAAGCAGGACAACTGTGGGGCTACTTAAATGCAAGTTTGTTACACAAAGAAAGTCACATATCAATTTATTCACAAAGAGACTTCAAAAGGCTAAATAAGTAAAAAAGGATCTTTAGCTTTTCTTCTATTTCATATTTCAATGTTAAATAATATTTTAAACTTTAACATCTTTTTTCAGGAGTATTCAAAATTGGACAAAAAGTGGAGTCCTTTGTTTCTGCAGGAAGTTTTGACATCTAACAAATAAAACAAGGTCATGGTCCTTGCCCCTTGTCCCTGGCCAGAATCTCCTTGCGTGCTAGCTCAAGTCTGCCATCCTCCTAAAGAAGAAGGATTCTTTCTAGTTGGAGGAAAGCTAAATTAGTGTTCACATTCACAGGACGTGAGCAGGGATGGGGGTGGACAGAGAAGGAGAGGGGAAGAAAATCGAGACTAGTTTTTTTTTAATAAATTTATTTAAATTAGTTTCTAGTGTACAGTACATTGTTTAGACATCTATAATGTTCATAAAATGATCTCAATTGCTTCCTTCCTCCTCTGGCCATCCACTTAGCCATCATATTAATGCTAACTGCATTCTCTCTGCCATGCTCCCCATGCCCAACTATTAACTACTAATTTGTACTTCTTTAGCTCTTCATCCCATTCTCCCAGCCTCCCAACCTCCTCCCCTCTGTCTGTCACCAAATAAGACTAGTTCTTTAAGAAGCGTGGTCTGGGAGAAATTCTGGAGACTGAAGTAGCTGCAGGTTGTGATGGAAGTGGTGAGAACCCCTCCCAAAAGTGACTCCAAGTGTGTTGGGATAGCTACTTTAAGAAACACAAAATAGGTTACTAGGAATAAGTATATAAAGCAACGAGTATGGGGATTATATTTTCCAAAGTAAAAATCAAGATATTTGACCTGCCAACTGAACGGTATAATTGGAACTGAGACTGCCCACGCCTTCTGGATGGGGAGTGCAGGCTAATGTCCATGAACCCTGAAAGGAAATGCTTGTCTGTGAAGCAAGAGGTTGCCCAGATGGTTTCTCATTCCCTGTCAGTCTTCCTATGTGACTAGTGCTGGCATTTTTGGGAGAGTAGGAGAGGTTAGCAAGGGGACAGAGGGAGGGCCTGTCCCTTCTGACCTCTCCTCAGCTTGCCCCCTGCATTCGCAGGGCACCCATGTTCTTACATTTAGATCAGGTTTGCAGAGGAAAGTGACATAGAAGAGCCACAGGCAAAAGATGGGGAGGGAAAGGCCACTGCTGGGACATTCCATTCAACCTTTCATTTTAGGAAAAGACTCTTGGTTTAAACTAGAATCTAAGTTTTGCTTGTTTGGAGTGAGTGAGTGAGTGAGTGAGTGAGTGAGTGTGTGTGTGTGTGTGTTGAATCTCACTTATTTTTCATACTGAACATCACACTGGAAGAGAAAGCTCCAGAACAAAACCTGTCTTTTTGTACACCATTATCTTAAAGATGGCATAGTTCAAAATGATCAAATCTTTAGCATTACCATCTTTTAAAAAGTCTTTATTGAGTAAACTATGTCTAGTAAAAAAAAAATAGCAGACAATATATAGACACAATATATTATCTTGGTTCCCAAATTCCATGTAATAAATTCACTATGGCTGCCTTGAATACAAAACATAAAGCCTTTGATGCAGGAGCTTTTCTCTTACAGTATGAACCCCCAACCCATACCTGATGCACAATTTCAGTGTGTGTGTGGGGGTTCCCCACACCTCTGACAAGCAGTGCTCAGATACCAGCAGGGTGTCAGAGAATTTGATTCAATTCTGACACTATCTACCTGGAGATACTATCAGATTCCACAGGTTGAGGGCCCTGTCCTACAAAACTGCCATCCCCACCATTTCAGATGCTATAAATTGGAGGTTCCAATGATTCCCCCTCCTTTCAATTCAGGATGCCAGTCAGTCATTAAGTCCAGGTTGTTACCTCTACTTTTGACTGACTGGCTCTAAATCAGAGGTTCCCAAGATCCCCTCCTCAGGTTGGATTAACATGCTAGGGTGGCTCACAGAACTCAGAGAAACATGTTTCTATATCACTGGTTTATTGTAAAAGGATATAACTCAGGAACAGCCAGATGGAAGAGAGGCATAGGGCAAGGTATGGGGATGGGGCGAGGTCCTTCCTTGTCCTCTCCAGATTTACTACTCTTTTCACACCTCCATGTACTCACAAACCCGGAAGCTGTCTGAACTCCATCCTTCTGGGGTTTTGTGGGGACTTCATTACATAGGCAGAAAATCATTGGCCACTGGTGACTGATTCAATCTCCAGCCCCTCTCCCCTCCCTGGAGGTCAGGGGATGGGACTAAAAGTTCCAACCCTCTGATTACTTGGTTGGCATTGTTGGCGACTAGCCCTCATCCTTAGGTGCTTCTCAAAAGTCATCATACACATAACAACAGGCACCTTTATGTCTCTCGTACTTAGGAACTTCCAAGGGTTCTGGGAGTTCTGTGACAAAAAAGGGAGGAAGACCAAATGGGTATTTCTAATTATAAATCACAATAACACAGCAGGTCTTTGAAAAGATAAGATACAAACCTATTTTGGAAACTTCAGCAATAAGTTGGTTTTCCAAAATGTATAGATATATATATACAGCCATTAAACAGGCCTATTCAGCTTTTGGCATATTTTAAAAATGTCATTTAAATCACTAGGACAATTATATACAGAAAAAGCAACCGTGTTCATTTATTGCTTTAGTTACCTGTATTCTGTTCCTCTTGGCATAAAAGACATGTTCACCCAGTGTCTAGACCCTAGAGCTCTCCGTTTTATATCCAATCTCAGACCAGCAGCTGCCCATCTTTAAATTTCATTAACAGTGTCAAATAAATAAAAACATATTTATGTAATGTCCACAACAGTCAAGGCCCTGTTGTAGGTACTATAGATGGAACAAAGTATAAGTTCTGCCAATTAGGTACAGATGTACTCATGAATTCTCAGTGCTCTAAGGCTCAGTCAATTTCTTCCCATCCCAAATGAGCACTATCTTGATATGTTATGGGTAACTACTTCTGTATTTGACTATTGTTCTTAATCTTCTTCAATTGGCCCTCACTGTACACACTCTTCCTTTAGTCATCTGTCATATTCATATTACTGTCTAGTAATTTAGAGTAGTCTTTCAAATCAAGGGTATCACCAACATTTCAAATAAACTCATCATTTTTAATATCGGTTTTTCTTGGAACTGATTTCTCTCAATAAGTCAAAAAACATAAGGCAGGTAACAGAGGATACAGTGGAAATACATTGCTCTTTTAGAAGTTACAAATTTTTAGTGTATAATTATTAGTATTGCTGCTATGAGGTACCTACTGAACAGTTTCTTTAATGTTTATGTTTTCTGAAAATTCATTTTGTTAACATTTCAAGCTGCACAAAGGCTATCATGGCCGCATCTGCCAAATCTTGAAAGGTAGCCTGACACCAGTGCAACACTTGACATCTCACTGCTTCCAGACAGAAGGAAATTTATACACCTGCCTTCCTTCCTACACGTTTTATTGAAGCAGTTCGTTGAAAAAATATGCTTTTGAAAAAGTTAGAACTAAATTTCATAGCATGTTATTTATTCTTGTTGCAGCACAGCCTGCTAATATGGATGCTTTTCTTCTTGCTAAATGGTTGAAATTTAATGTTGGAAATTAGTCAAATCTAATCATTCTGATAATGAAAGTCAGACTACTAAGACTGCAATTTCTTTTTGGGGAACATTAATTTCTAGTCAATAAAATTTGAGTGTGCATGTTTAATGAATAGTTCTCCTTCCCAATTTACTTGATTTATATTGAGTGTTGGTTGTAGGTAAATAACAGATAAATATCATGATTTGAGAACACAAATCCGTGCTGTCCAAAAAGATCTTGGGAAGTGGGAAAGGAGAGAATAAAGACCCATACGATTGGGCCAGGGTGTCTTGATCTCCAGGGGGAGCAGGGAGACCTGTTTTTGATGTGCTCTGTGTCCTGTGTCCACCTCCCTTATTGTCTGTCCTGCTCTGAGAGCTGAGTGTGTGGTCGTCTGGGGTGCCTTCATCAGGGTCAGAGCCTGGGAACAAGGGCCTTGGTCACACAGGCAACAAACACAGGGTCTTTTGTTTGAGAGAAATTTAGTTACCATGTGTGTGAATAAAAGAAGTCCCCAGTGTCACATGGTTCCTGCTTGCTACTCAAGCATATTAAAAGCTCACTTCATTCTGAGGGGAATTCTGCTAAATCACAGGCATTGTTCCTTTTCGTCTTTTTTAGTAAACTTAACTGAAGTATCTCAAAGAACAGATGAAAAAATAACCCACACAGATGGATGCTTTAAACCTGCCAAGGAAGAGACTCAGTCAGCATTTCTTAATCTTCCTACAATACTGGGCTGAAAGTTTCTCTTGAGACAGTAATAAGGTAAATTCAACGATCCCTTTGATATCAAGTCCTAACCGCTGGGGTTAGAATGTAGCTAAAACAAAGTGGTCTTTGGTTTTAGAAATCTTTAATAACCTGGGGAGACTAGGGTGTGACCATGGCTTTTGCTTTTACTTTTACAACTAAGCCCCTGCAGCACAAACCGGATGAACTGCTGATGGCCCAGAGGTTCAACATAAGCAAAAAAGTTGGTTTGATAACTTATTTTAACTAATGGGTCCAACAAGTGATGAGACTACACCCACCCCTGCCCACCAAATCTGTGGAAATAGACACAGTCAATGCCTTATTAATACACTCTTGGAAATGGAAAAAAAAAGTGACACAAAAGGAGCAATAAAACAGGCAAGGTAACACCTAGAAAACATAAGTTGTCTAGATCCCAATTTAGCTTTGCCTAAAAACATGAGATGTCATCAGGAGGTACCCATCCCAGTTCCAAAGCATTTTTTCAAAGGCCACCCTAGGTTTCTGGAGAGAATATGCTCTCTGTAGGAGAAAAAAACAAAAACAAAAACCCTAAAGTTTACTGATTATTTTCTGTGGCTCAAAGTTCCAGTTAGAAGTTATGTTAAAATTAATAACATGTATAAGTTGTCCTAAGTTGCCTCAAAAGCAATGATTATAACCATGTGCCTGTGTGCCTGCAAAGCTATAGAAAGTTGAAACCTCAGTCACTGGAGATCAACCTCGTGACATTCTGAAGCACCTAGAGGTCTGTTTCCAGAAAAGCAAGAGTGGGCGGGGCGGGGTGAGGAAGGCGCAACTCTGAAGCAAAGAAACAGCTTCCAACAAATCACCGCCCAAGTGCAAGGTTCCTGAAGGTGGCCTCTGATCAACGCTGATTGGCTGAGGGACTCCAGAAAAGGCCTTTGAAAAATATATACATTTTGATTCATTTAGGGCACTTACTGCCTGCTAGTAATTAAACATTGAGAGTCGTGGGTAAAGCGATATAAGGATGTAGAAAAGGTCAGAGATGAGGAGGGGTGGAGACGGGCCAGGCCTGACATTTGCTACAAGTTGACTAAGTGCTGGGCACCGAGTTGCGCATGTCTCAGCAGCCTTGCAAGGACATGAGTCCACAGGAAGCCACGAGGAGGCGCTCACAACAGTGGGAAAGTTGTTTCAGGAAGTTACAAACCCTGGCTTGAAAAAAGAAATCAGGCTTTCAGTAGCCTCTGAAGGATGAGGGGCTGGAGATGTGTGGTGGAGGCCTGGCTCTACCTGAGTCACAGGATGGCTGTGTACCATCTTCCCAAGTCTCAATCTTTAAAACTAAGTCATTTAACTGGGGAGAATTTTAAAGCATTTTCTCTTAAATAGCATCTTATAAAGTAGAAAGCAAAACCTATGGTAAACCAGAGAAATATTTTGTTATGCAGACTGCTCTGAGCTGACCCAGAGACCTGGAGATCCAAGGGACTCTGCTCAATGCTATCACCTGGCTCCTGACCTGCTTGCTTAGGCTGAGGAGGCAGCAGGTGTTGGGAGTCAGAGCTGCCCTGGGGCTGCAGAAGCAGTTAAAAGAAACCAGAATTGAACGAGAGCAGCAGGGGACACAGAGCAGGGATGCAGCAGATCTCTGACAGCAGAGCCAAGGGCAATGAAGAGACAAAAGCTAGAACAAGCTGTTCTCTGGGAGGAAGCCACCAACACCCAATATCTCTCCAAAAGAGTTCACAGCCATCTGGGATGAGGCCCCTTGCAAGACAAGGCAGCCTTCATTCTCTGTCCCTTGCTGCTGGCATCCACAGTGAGGGCTCCATCTAGCCAGCCTCCAAGAAGGACATTTCAGGTAGACTTATAGACTTAATATTCTCTCTCTCTTTCTCTCTTTTTTTTTTTTTTTTTTAAAAAAGGCACTCAAATTAACTATACTGTGAGAGCTCCTCAAAAATTTTTATTTTTTTAAATTTATTTTTCCGTCCAGTACACTGCCTGGTACACACTGTCTGGTAGGCATCCAAAAAAATTTTTTTTTAAATAGGTAATTTATAACACTGTGAGGATTTCATTTCAGTGTTTCAGAAAATGTGGTTATTCTTGGAAAGGATTTATTCTTCCACCATTCCACATAATAAGAGGTTCCATCTTAATTTTTATAAGCCATTTCAGACGGACAGTGGAACACCTTAGATTAACATTTAAGTGCTTTGGATGGGCAGTACAAAACTCCCAAGAAATTCAAGAGTTGTTGTAATCACAGGGGAGACAGAGGCTTCTGCAGCCCAGGGCAGATTTGCAGTGCTGAGAGAACATAGGAAATGTCTTCTGAGTCTCTTGTGGACGGGGACCTCCAGGGCAGTTCCTCTGGTTGATTCCTGCACATCTCGTGGCAGGAGGCAGACCAACAGAGAGGGACTTGAACTCTCCACCCGGCCCAGGCCTCATACTGCGGCAAGGCCAAACCAGCCGAGTGGTTTAGCTGCTGAGCATGTCATCCTGTAAGTGCCTCCAACATCCGTCCCAGCACAGAGAGAACCAGAGAAACAACCAGAATCAGGCATTCAGAAATCTCTTCAAAGGCTGACCTTCTTTCTTCTTCCACTTAATCACCTGGTATTCTATGTGCATGAGACATGGGCAGGGTTTTTACAAATTAACTTTCTTAAAATACAATGAAACATCATTACATACAATCCACCTTGAAAAGTCTTTCCAATTAATTTACAAAATTTTGTGCAAAAACACAAATCTCAAATAAATAGGGGGAAAAGAGTGGAAAAAGAGAACTGGTTTTTTGTTTTGTTTTTAAATTAAAAGTTAAAAACACCAGCTGCACTTCCAGGTTTTGCAGGATAAAATGTACCAAGAAGGCCATGAAAAACAGCCTTCAGAGTCAGAGTTGCATTTTCAAGTGAGGTCTTCTGTGTTCAAAACTCACAGTGGATGCCTCCGCTGAGGTCCTTCACCACGCCCTCTTTGACCAGCTTCAGGAGCAACCTGGTCTCTGTTGTCACATTATGCATGGTCTGAAAGTTCATGGCAGCCATGCAGAGATTGTCAAAGTAATGCAAAGGTGTTTTAGGCTGACTGAGGTCATATCCAAAGCCTGCCAAACTGACTTCATCACACAGATGTGTGGCTAAGATAACGGCAATGACACCAATTGTGGGGATGTTCTGAAAAAAGAAAAAACAAAAAAGTCTTAGCACAATTCACTGCTTCCCAAATAGTATCCATGCCATGCCAAGTAATAAAGACTGCATTGGAGACTGCAATTTTAAACATCACACAATTTTCTCTATCACAGATTTCTAAAGTCTGATTTTCCAAGTCAGGGTTCTAAAACATGGTCTGCGATGTGAATACTTTCAACACCACTGAGAGGCAGCTTGGCCATTCCTCCTGCATCAAGCCAAGAGGTGTTTTTCTCAACTTCTACCCTATGGTCCTATATATGACGACCAACATTGCAAATCAAGTCCATTTCCTCTTTCACGTGACAAACATCTAAGGTCTGCTCCAAGATAAGAGATCACAGGACCTTCCACAGTCTTTCTTGGGACATGGTTTCTGGGGTCTGTCCCTTCCTGGCTGGCACCTATGGCTGGGCTCTGCCTGAGAATAGGACAGCCTCGACCCCACTGGTGAAGACTGTGCTCACCCCTTAACTGAAGCTATGTCCCACTTACGGCCCTCATTTGCTTTTCTGGCAAGTAACACTTCCAGGCCATTTCAAATGAACAGCTGCTAAGTCAGTTTCTGCTCACCCTCTGTTTGGGAAAGTACATTTTTAAGCCCAAATTAAGGGCTTTCACATTTGTTCCTTCCAAAACGTATCCTGCTGACTTTGGCTTTAGGCGCCGAATGTCTCAACCATTTTGTATTCTGACAGTACCACCTCTCCTCATGGACGAAACTTTGCCACTTGCAAATCTGGAATCCCACTTTCAGGATCTCCATCCCAGCCTTCGATAGAGACAGCACACAGGGCAGAGGAACAGAGAAGGTCCTGCAGCTGTCTAAGCCTTCTCTGAAGGCTACGGCTGACCGACTAATTGATATTCTGTTGTATATTTTTTTAGGTATAAATGTACCTCCTCTGTTCATCCTAGCTAAGTCTGTGGCTTCCAGAAGCAATTCTCTTTTTCTGTAAACTGGAACAACAGGGAACCCCTCAGAGTTCATAGATTTAGCATCTACCGAACCCACCATTCGATAAAAGCAGTTTCCTGCTCCTTGGTATGTTGTATCTACCTCTTAAAGCTAACCTCACTTGTTAACAAGGAACTCAACAGTCATTCTGCATGTTTGGAAATAGAAATCGAGAGAAATCAACCTAGAGGAATCATTTCTCCTGTTTAGCCGTAGGCTCCTAAGGCAGTGTTCTGCCTTCTATACCTGTGGCCGGCATGGCATCCAGTACATTGGGAATACTCTGTCAGAGCTTGTAGAAGGAGTGTATGAAACCAGCTGTTCACAGGGGCAATGTATGCAGAGAAACTCAGAAACTGTCCAAAACTCCCCAAAGCATGTTATCGCCAGAACACATCCCCTAAGATTATCCAGCAGACTCCTCTCTCCGTGGAAGATCACGAAGAAGTTTCTGACATTGGAATTTTCTATCAGAAGTCATCTTGTAAGTTACTGTTTTTATCCAAAAGAAAAATATCATCTTGTCGATTATAAAAAAACATGTTCAATTCAAATAATAAAGAAATGGATTAGAAAACAGAGAGTAAAAATCTTCGATAAACTCACCCTCCAGAGAAGGGCACTCTTCAGAATTTGGTATTTATTTCTAAGCTTTTTCTTGTGCATCTCTATATACACATTTTTATTTTTAAATAAAAATGTGACTGCATAAATGTTCTATAACTCAATTTTCTTGCTTAATATATTGTGAAGGTGTTTTCATATCCATTAATTAGTTTTTCTCCATCCTTAACAGCCACACAATATTGCATCAACTATATTATGTTTGTATAATCCCCTAATGATGACTGTTTAGGCTGTATTTAGGCCTTTGCTATTAATTTCATGGTAAGCATCTTAGAATATCCATCTTTTCGGATTTCTCTAATTTCCTTACACTAAAAATTTCATAGCAAAATTATTGGGTCAAAGATTATTCATATTTAAAAGTGAGATCTATTGCTAGATTATCCTCCAGAAAAAGTGCCCACTTATAATTCCACCCACAAGCTAAGAACTAAATTCAACATCTTTATCTGATTTCTTTCCCCAAAGCCCATTTTGTTAAGTACTCAGACTTCTCAGCTCTGCCTCATTCATACTTCTTGCTCTCTTACTGCCTACCCACCCAAGATTTTTTTGTAATAATAACAAGAGCAAGCTGATGACTGACAGATGGGAGGGAGTTTGGGGGGATGGTATGAAAAAGGTAAAGGGATTGAGAAGTACAAATTGGTAGTTATGAAACAGTCATGGGATTGTAAAGTAAAACATAAGGAATATAGTCAATAATATGGTAATAACTATGCATAGTACCAGGTAGATACTAGACTAGTCATAGGGATCACTTCGTAAATTATATGTCTAACAACTATACTGTACACCTGAAACTAATATGAAATAATATTGAATGTCAACTGTAATAAAAAAATCAAAAACATGGGGGTGGGGAAATGTGAAGGTGAATAAGAGGTTCAAACTTGCAGGTATAAAATAAATAAGTCATGTGAATGTAGTGTATAGCATAGGAAATATAGTCAATAATATTGTGACAGTGTTGTATGGTATCAAATGGTTGTTGGACTTATGATGGTGATCACTTCTTTAGGTATATAAAAGTTGAATAACTATGGTGTATATCTAAAACTAAAACAATATTGTGTTAGCTATATTTTAATAAAAATCTTTAAAAAACCCCATGGACATTATCAGGCTTTTAAATCTTTGGTAAGAAAATGGGCAAAAAAAAAAAAAAAATGTCATTTGGTCCTAATTTGCTTTTATTTGATTATTGGTGAAGTCGAACATTGGCTATATTAATTTTTTCTTTTGTGAAATGTCTGTTCATATCCTTCCCTCTTATTTTTATTTGTTCACCTTTCTCTTTTTGATTTCATAAGATCTCTTTGTACTTTGAGAATATTTACTCTCTCATATATGCTACATTTCTCAATTATTTTGTGTTCTAACTTTTGTTTCTAATACCTTTTGTCATTCAGCAATTACATATTTTATGTAATCAAGACTGTCCATTTTTCAAAGATTACTTTTTTCAATAAAATATACATATAAACAGACAAACGAGCATTTGCCTGTCCTTAAAAAATACTATGGAATGTAATGAAAAAATAGGGCAGTTTAAAAAGTACAGAAATCTAAAAATATTTAAAAATACCGAAGTATACCTACAGTAAAACTCCTTCATAACTTAAAGAATCTTGCCAAAGTCTAAGTTTTTTAAAAAAACTGTTTTGTTAAAAGTGATGTTAACAGCTAGATTAAAAGTTCTAAGACCATGTCCAATGGGCAGAACTACATGGCCTTCGTGGGCTCGCCATGGATGGAAAGGTAGGAAAACACCACAGGCCAGAGCACCTGAGGAAAATGGTGACCTGACAGGAGAAGAGCTTCAATACCGTGACATGTCTCAGGTGAGCTGGGTAGCCAAGCCTGGAGCCAGAGTTGAATTTAGCTGTCACTTGTCATGGTAAAGAACTAGGTTTTGTTTTCAAGAAGCCTATTAGGTGTTTGTTTTCCTTAATAACCACAGAATTCTTCCTTTAAAATTTACAAAGCTGTTTCAAGAATCTTTATAATTAGAATTTGATTCATAGGGCAAGTAGAAGAACCTGGCAATCTGCCTACCTCTAACTGTTTAGCTCAGTGTTTGCAAACTGTGACCCTGACCAGGCCCCGCCTCCTAGGAAATATCTCAGGTCCTGAGGGTGAGTGGCAGCGGCTGCATTTCAAAATCCCTTGTTTTCTTTTACATACAGAGGTTTTGCTCAAAATTTTATGAATGATTTCCATTGCTTTAGTAAAAAGTTTAAAGACATAGGTCTAGTTATTCAGATCATGAACGAATAGGTAATAAAAAACTCTTCATCCCTCTAGTAGCTGCACAGGCTAATTGCAGGTAAAGAACTGACTGCAGTGAACAGCGTATAGTTCAAAGATTCTCAAATTAGGCTACAAAATAAAATCACCTGTGGAACTCTTGACACTCCCAATGTATAGACCACAACACAGATCGATTAAATCAGAATGTCTGGGTGGGACCCAGACATCAACAGAAAAGCACTGCCCTTGGGGCTGAATTTACCATCACCTATAAAGTGCTGATAAATGTCAATTCTCACCTGAACTGCCTGCAGAGTTATAAAATGTAAACAGAACTTTCCAGACCACCACAGTGCCTTTCAGTGTCCTGTAGTTAGTTACATGGAGTGCTGGAGAAGGAATATCTTAAATAATATCCCAGTGACCTAAGTGTTACTGTGCTGACTATGCTAAAGAGGAATTCCCAGAGGTAGGTCAATTAAACAGTGAAGAACCCGGAAGCCAAGAGGCAGAGTGGCCAACACACCTGAAGCACCAGAATGAAGGTGCTTCTGGGTGTACGGCTGAGCCTAAGTGAAATTTATATAGATGTTGCCCCCAAACAGAGAACAGTTACATTTCAGTAGCAAGAAAAATACCTTATCTCGGCCCCAAAACCTTGACTGAGGCTCTGAATATTGAAGGATGTCAAAGGCGGTCTCTTTGATAATAAGTGGATTCAAAATCCTAAAATGTTTCGGCTGTAATGGGATTTTTTCAGCCACCTGCTTCCAAAAGAAGAGTCGTACCCAAAATGGCTAAGGAAAGAAAGCAAGCAATCATTAGGGCTATTTAAAATAAAGTCATCCAATCAGTGGAGGGTGAAAATGCATCCCCTGATAATCGGGCCATGCTGTGGCCGTCACCCCTTGCGGGCATGCAGTCTGCAGCAAAGTCACAGACCTTTGCAAATTCAGTACCTCAACTCAAAAAAGCAACTCTAAATGACCTGATTTATGAAGGTGTTAAACAGTTAGTGTGTGCAAGTGTATATAAATGCACACACATGCCATGACGGCTTCTAAAACATAATGGGTGGGACTATAATGCATCGACCATTGTAAAGACAAACAAAAGGAATGCAAAGAGCTGAGGGCGTCTCTTCCGCATCTGGCCCTCTGGAATGCTGAGAATTTACTCCTATAAGAGCACTGCCAACCAAAGCATTTTTGGAGAATCTCTTTGAGAATGTTCTTCAAAGATTTTATGTATATTCTTTTGAATATCCTCAATAATGGTTTATATTAATCCATGTAAATCTAATTTCTACAAACAGCCAAAAGCCATGTAAGTTCACATCTGGTGAATAAGTTAGGTCATCAACCTTATTAAAGCAATTTTGGTCAAAAACTTTATATTCCCATTAAGTAATGATGACAATTTCCACACGTGACTCGATCAGGTTCTGAAAGCACTTTGCAGCAAGGAGTTCTGAGGGCTTTCTACGAAGGGAGTGGTTATTTAAAAGACAACATGTATGTATTCCATTGTTTGTTTAAAAGTCTGTAATTATAATTAGAGACCCCTTCACTTTTTACAAAGACACATTTGATAGCTGAATTTCTAGTGCTTACCAGCGTTTCATTTTTTACCATTGCTTGAAGCCAGTTGAAGTCAACACTCTTAAATAAAACAGCAACAAACAAGTCATTGGAATAATATTCGAGATCAGACAGTGGGGCACCCTCTGGATAAGTCATCCTTATAGTAGTTTTATTTCCAACATGCTCTGAATACCCCTCAACTGGTGCATTGTTTAACCTATTTAAATAAAAAGGACAAAATAAATTGACAAAGCAAACCATCAACTATCTTATTATATCACACACATAAAAAAAATCCCCTCATTATGTTTCTCCACATCTTTTTTAGGACTTGGAATGAGTTATGTGGTTGGGGGTAGGGTGTCCCTCCAGCAGCCTTGTTGCCCCTCACAGCTCTGCCCTTTCCAGATGCTTGATGAACGCAGCCTTTGGCCTGTAAGGGATGCCTGAATCTAATCTCTGAATGTCAAGTGATTCTCTCTGGTCCTGCCATTTTAAGCCAATCCAAATATTATGTTTTGGGCTTTCTCTTGGCACTAGCAATGTTTCCTTGCAAGCATCCCATTGTACTCATATATTAGTGGCTCTTGCTAGAATTTCAAAAAAGTAATCAGAGAGGAAAACCTAGAAACCAGGGCAGGACAGACATGAGTGGCAGTTATATGGGCAGGTCAGACCAAGGGGAGCATTGGGCCGGGTGCAATTGGTTTTAAAGCAAGGATTTGGGGGAACTTACACACCCTTAGATCATTGAAGGCTTTGCCAGAATGGTTGTTTTAGGGAAAATTATAAGAATTCTTCCCTAATCAATACCACTCCCTCAGTTACACAATTTTGTAGTCTGGTTCTTCACCTGTATTCTGACATCTCTATCTAACCTCTCTTTTCTATTCCACTGCCACTTCCTGTTCTAGATCTCAGACACCAAACTGTTTTCCTGTTTAGAATAAAAAAGTGCAGCTCTCTGCCAGCATTAAGTTTACATAAACTCGCTCTTTGAAGCTGAAACAAATCTGACTGGTTTGCAATGTGAAAATACAATGTAAAAACTGTTCTTGGTGTCATTTCTAAACAGAACTTGTTTCTAATCCTAATATAACAGAAATGTATGCATAATTGGATTCATCAAATGAATCTTCAGTAACAGCTGTTCGAGAATGATGTTAACATCACACATAGGAATGTTACATTTTCTAGGATTTGACATTTTCAGTGATTGAGAGTTACTGTTTTATAAATGGAAATACCACTACTAAAAACAGAATGCTATAAATAGAATGATGTCATTTGTTTCCAAAGACTATTGATATACTTGAGCAACGTGAAAATAATAAAAAAAGTGAGATATTTCGTGGCAAACTTTGGGGGTGAGGTTTGGACTGTAATTGCGAGTTATGTTGGGGTAAACCCTGCAGCTGCCAGTGAGTGTTCTCGGGGCAAACTGGAAATGGGTTAAATAAAGGACATTATTAGAGTAACTGGTAAAATCGGAATAAAAACTGTACATAAGGTCTACTGTGTCAGTATTAATCTCCTAAGTCTTCATATTCCCTGTGGTTCTGTAATAGAATGTCCTGATTCTTCTTAGGAAACACACACTAAAGTATTTAGGAGTAAAGGAGCTAGAATTTGCAATTAACTTTGAAAGGGCTCAGAAATGAATAGTATATATAGAGAGAAAATTATAAAGCCAATGCGGTAAAGTGTTATCAATTGGGAAATCTGGAAGAAGGGTGAATGAGAGTTCTTTATACTATTTTAGCAACATTTCTGTTAAGTTTAAAAACATGTTAAGCCTGAAAGTTACCCCAAAAAAGGCTTCTTAACTCATCTCCCCCATAATCATACTAAGTCACCCTTTCTCTGTTCCCAATGCTCAGTGACCTCCTAGTCCCTACTCATAAAGCCCACGCCCCCCAGTCTGGCACCTGCCTGCACTGGGCACCTTCCCAGACCCCTTAGCACCCTCCTCCTGCCAGGTGAGGCTCCACCCAGATCTCCCCACCCACCCGTCTCCTCCCTGAAGAGCTAAACCCCACTGTTCTTCTGTTCAAGGTCACTCTTCTCTTCCACATCTCTACTTGGCCCAGAGTGCTAACTGTTGGCACCTCTTCTCCCATACCCCAATCTTGCACCATAGACGGGCATGGGATCCTGTCACACCCCCGCCTCCTCCAGTGGTGCCTGTGTACAGAAGACCAGTCAGCTGCTCACAGATGGCTAGGGTTGAGGTTCTGGAAGCCTCAAAATTCTGAATTTGGAATGCTGGGGTCTGGCCTGGACCCTGGATCCTATGATGTCTTCACCTATGACATTACCAATAGTGAAGATTTCACCAGAGAATGAGGACATCTAAAGCACATGGCATACTCTGACACACAGACAGCTGCCAGTCAGAGGCAGCAGTTATAGCTGGCTTCACCCCAACCTTTACACTCCCACTTCACACCATTCATGTTTTCTGGTCACTGGGGCCTATGGTACCTTTAGCCTTAAAACTTGGTTCTTAGTTGTTTCTTCTATCTCTTGTCCCTTACAAAAATCTGGGTCTTTCCTATAAACATGCTATATCCCCTACCCTCTCCACCTTAGCTCCTACCTTCCTAGTCATTCTCCAAAAATAGTTCCTAATATTTACTGAACATTTACTACAATACAAGCCTGACACTATTCTAAGTGCTTTAAATCAGTTAACTCATTTTATCTTCTTTTATCTACCATGTAAGGGAGGGGGTCCCCAACCTCTGCCCCCATAGGTTACACAGCAGGAGGTGAGCGCAGGCAAGGGAAGCTTCATCTGTATTTGCAGCCACTCCCCAGCGCTAGCATCACCACCTCAGCTCCACCTCAGATCATCAGGCATTAGATTCTCACAGGGGCACCGGTCCCTGGTGCCAAAAAGGTTGGGGACCACTGCTGTAAGGTATGTGCTATTACTGCCTCTGCTTACAGATGAGGAAACAGGCACAGGACAGTTAGGAAACTTGGCCAAGATCTCAGCTACTGGGGATAAAGGCATTACGTGAACCTATCATCATCACCTTTAACTCAAAATATCGGAAATGGACCTTATCACCCTCCCTCCCTAACCAGAGATTTTCCTCAACTGCTCCATTTCTTACAGTGGTTTACTGTTGTCTTAGATGCCCAGACTAGAGATCTTGGTATCTTCTCATATTAACTGTCAAACTGTCAGAAAGTTCTATAATTTACTTTTCTAATATATCTCTCATATTTGATCCTTAGTCTCTATTTCTTTTTCCTCTGCCGCACACCAGGCCCATACTGCATGCCCTATTGCAACCTGTATACCAGGCTCCCATCCATATTCTCTCCTGCCTTCAATCAAGTCCATATCCTACTGTTGGACAAACTTAATTAGACCCAACTTTCATTATGCTCTTGGTTCTGCATATCCTCAAGATAGGGACAATTTACTAAAATGTAACAAGAGCCTTAAAAATATTCAAATATCTTTAAGCCAATAATTCTAAAAATTTTTGGAATTATTTCCTAGGAAATAATCGGAGATGTACATAAAGACCTGTAGGACAATATGCAAAAAGCATTTTCACAATAACAAAGAAACTGGAACCATTCTAGATGTCTAGCAATAGGAGAGTAGCTAAATTACTTATGATACACTCATTTAAAGGAATATTAAATACTTAGTAAAGATGGTTTTCCAAAGGATATTTAATGACCTCAGAAATTATTCATAATATTAAGTTAAAAAAAAACAAAGTACTTCATAAGAGTATAAATGCACTTATTATTATGTGTATACAAAAGTGGAAAAAATAAAGCAAATTAGTAGTGGTTGGTTACTTGTGCTATAAGTGGTTATTTTCTTCCCTATATTTTTCTATATTTTTTAATTTTTAAGAATGAACATGTTTTATTTTCACAATCAGAAAAATCATTTTTAACTAGCCAAACCAAGAAGAATCGAGGCAGTCTGTGTTACAGCCGCATTGTGTGGTATTCAAACTCCTCTGTGTGCTTTGTGCACACCAGCTGCGTGGCCTTCCAGGGCTCCCCCACACCAAGCCCTGCTCCCATAGGCCAGGCGTCCCACTGACTCAGTCTGCTGCCTTTGCTGGTTTAACTGAATCTATCCATCCTTCTCAACTTCACCTCCTCTGAAAAGGTTTTGCCAAATTAAAGTCAGTACAGCACAGTATGGGGCATTTAATCATTTCATGGTTTTGTTTCAACTTCTCAAACAGTTAAGTCCCCTGATGGCAGGGACATACAGGCTGCTTGTGTTCCTCACTGTTCCCGGTACTGCACTAAACAACAGTAGTGAATTTAACCCTAGAGGAGAAAGGTTGGTTTAAAACCAATGTACCTTATCACAACATCGAACTGGTTCAGGGCATGGCCCAGTCCTAGTCCATGGAGTATTCCGCCACTTCCGATAACCACACAACGCCTACAGCTCTTTGTTTTCAAGTGTTCGGGGAAGTCATGCTCAGGCAATACTTCCAAGAGAGTCTGGACTTTACTGGAGAACTTCCGGAACCCAAAAGGAGGATCGTACTTGTACTCGTCCTCATTCATTCTGGGGGCCTTCTTCACGAAAGGCAGTAAGTCCATGATATACCTGTGCTCAAACAAGCGTGCCATTGACTTCTGGGCGAACTTGGGTCGGCATTCCTTTTCCAAAACTTGCTGAGCATATTTCTGAGCTCTCTGGAATGGAATCACACCAATCTGAGTTTAAAACACTCTCAGGCATTAGAAATTTACAGATGACACTTTGCCTTGTGATGTCTGACATAGCTCCCCTTTTGATAATTTCTTTTAACACAGACCATCTGCTTTTAAGAGTAAATTTATGATAGACATTTGAAAAACCTAGGAGAATCACAAGACAAGGAGATAAACTCAACAAGAATATTTATTTTATTACATAAGTAAAGCAGGAAGAACACCCATCTCCTACCACCCCAGCCTAACCGTGTTCAAATAAATTTGGGGGTAAAAAACATATGAGTTTAAGATTTCGTGTTTTATGAAATCCTGTCATGAATAAACCTTGAGGACATTATACTATGTGTAATAAGCCAACTACAAAAAGACAAATACTGTTATGATTCCATGTATATAAAGTATCTAAATTAGTCAAATTCATGAAAATCAGAAAGTAGGATGGTGGTTACCAAGGACTGAGGGGATAGAGAAAGGGGTAGTTGTTTAACGAGTTGAGTTGCAGTTTTACAAGATGAAAAAGTTCTAGAAATCTGTTTCACAACAATGTAAATATACTTAGAAATAATTAAGATGGTAAATTTTATATGCTTTTTACTACAATAAAAAAATTTTCATATTTCAGGTTCCAACCTAGCGAGATGAGAAACAGGCTTATTTATAAGTTGGGGAACGAGCTTCATAGTCTGGAATGCAAATTACTCTAATTGTAATCAGGGACAATGTTGTATCAATGCATAAGTTGCCTTGGTTTCAGATACAATTTACCCCATACGTTAACATTTTGCATCAACAAGGAACAATTATCAAATGCCAACTACACTAGCCCAGTTGAATACAGCAAGCCACAGAGGAACATGGTACAAATGACCACGTGCCCCACAGTCTTCCTCTTGGCTCAGTCTGGCGAAATGCCACCTGAGAACCAAATGCTTAGCAGGAAGTTCTCCCTCATCACTGTGCTTTCTGTCCTCATCTCCACATTCATCAGCCTTGGCTCTGCCTTACACCTCCTGCCACCAAACTACATTCACGTGTGTGTGTGTGTGTGTGTGTGTGTGTGTGTGCACGCGCGCGTGTGCATAGTTCTATATTTACTGGGATATTTTTAGGGTTGAACATGTCTTTTTAACTGTGTCAGTACTGTTATGAAGATTAATATTGTTGTATATAGTTTTAAATGTCTGATCCAACTATGTTTTTTCTCCGTTTTGTTATTTTTATTGTCTGATTTTTGTAGAATAATTTTTTAATATTTTTTTGTTTTTCAATTACAGATGGCATACAATATTATTAGTTTCAGGTATACAACATACTGATTAGACATTTATGTAACTTAGGATTGCCCCAATAAGTCTAGTACCTATCTGACACCATACATAGTTATTACAATATTATTGGCTATATTATTTCAAATGCTGTACTCTACATTCTGTGATTATTTTGTAACTGCCAATTTGTACTTCTTAATTCCTTCAACTTTTTTTACCAGCCCCCCACTCTCCTCCCATCTGGCAACTATCAATTCGTCCTCTGTATCCATGAGTTTCTGTTTTATTTTTTCCTTTATTTTGTTTTTCAGATTCCACATACAACTGAAATAATATATTTGTCTTTATCTAATTTATTTCACTTAAAATACCCTCTAGCTCCATCCACACTGTCACAAATGGCAAAAATCTCATTCTTTTTTATGGTCAAGATATTCCATTGTATACGTGTACCACTTCTTCTTTATCCAATCATCTATCGATGGACACTTACACTGTTTCCATATCTTGGCTATTATAAATAATGCTGCAACAAACATAAGGATGCTTATCTTTTCAAATTAATGTTTTGGATTTCTTCAGATATTCAGAAGTGGGATTGCTGGGTCATATAGCAGTTCTATTTTTATTTCTTGAAGAACCTCCATACTGTTTTCCATAGTAGTTACACCAATTTACAGTCCCACCAACAGTACACAAGGGTTCCCTTTTCTCCACATCTTTACTAACACTTGCTATTTGTTGATTTATTGACGATAGCCATTCTGACTGGTGTGAGGTGATATTTCACTGTGGTATTAATTTGCATTTCCCTGATGATTAGTGATATTAAGCATCTTTTCATATGTCTGTTGGCCATCTGTATGTCCTCTGGAGAAATGTCTATTCAGGTGCTCTATCCATTTTTTAATCTGATTATTTTTTTGGTGTTAAGTTGTATGATTTCCTTATATATTTTTTGATATTAATACCTTATCAGATGTACCATAAGTAAATATCTTCTCCCATTCCAAAGGTTGTCTTTTCATTTTGTTGATGGTTTCCTTTGCTGTACAAAAACTTTTTAGTTTGATGTAATCCTATTTGTTTATTTTTTCTTTTGTTTCCCTTGCCCAAGGAAACATTTCCAAAAAAATATTACTAAGAGCAATGTCAGAGAGTTTACTGCCTATGTTTTCTTCTAGGAGTTTTATGGTTTCAGGTGTTACATTTAAGTCTTCAATCCAAAATGTGCTTAACTTTAACAAATTATTTATAAAAATCCTCTTCTCTTTATTTTAATAATTCAAAGGTAACTGCAGTTTAGAGATGTGATAATAAAAAAAAAATCAAAGGCAAATAGTTAGAATGTTAAATAATAATAGATTCCACTGCTTAAGATTTTACTGGATTCACTGGTAAACAAAACAAGCCAATATACTATTAAAAATGAATTTTTAACCACAATTAAATGACATTGTGGTCAAGATGAATATTTTCAACCTAATTCTTACACATCTCGATTTAGCTTTCTATATCAGCATCATCTGCTTCTTGACAAACTTGATAAGATCTCTGCTGTGCAATGTTTCCAGCCTTTCATTCTTCAGGGAGCCTGCTAATCAAGCATTTGCTTCACCTTAGATTTCCTGGTTTCAGGGATAGCTTGTGAAGCCACCCCATCTCGAATAGGGTCCTTCATGGCCACCTGCCCACTGAGGTCCCAAGGTTCCTTGACCCCACAGCCTGGCCACCACTACCTTCGCACTTCGTCTGAAGCTGCTATAATAAATTTTTTTGTAGAAACACAACTATCTTATTATAGCAGAATTCCCCATACCCCTGCCACCTTTAAAAGAATTATAGCTTCGAAAAGTTATTAGTACCTGGGAAGATCATACCATCTATATCTGGAGGCTTTGGCCCTGGTTCTGACACAGGGAACTGATATTTTTGAGATTCAGATGATGCTGCAGACACTATGCATAGTCACTGTCTCAGTTCACCATTGCGATGCCTATGGCACCTCACCAGACTGTCACTAGTATTGTAACTTCACAGGCTTAAACTGCCATAACCAGTAAGGGCTGAGCTGGCAAACTAACCCAGGCTGATTACTTCTCAAACTCCAAAAACCACAGCCTCTGTCGACAGAGAGCAGCACACAAACACCCCTCGGAGAACAAGAGTCTGAACACAAATTGGCATCTTCATGAGAAAACCCAGTGAGGAGCTAGTTATAGCCTAAACAGCCCCAGAATGAGGCCGACCTTAACCAAGACCTAGGCCCTTAACACCTGGTTGCTGGGGGCAGGGCAGAGGGGATGCGCATCCTATACCCATTCCTCTCTAGACAATGGGTCTGGAGGTTAGGAACAGCAATTTTCAGAGAACAAAGGTCTAATTCTTCACTACAGAATGACATCCCAACCATCTGGTTTTACATATCTCCCAGGATGGAAATGAACTTGTTTGAGAAGTGCCAAAAAAGAGCTAGAGACGCTCAGTGGAAAGAGGTAGGTGATCGAGCTGAAAACCTGTACAAGGCTGCGAGGCTGCCAAGTTTTCTCTTTACATGTTTCATTTGCAAGGAGTGAAATTTCATTCCATTTCCATTTTATCAAAGATCTCCATTTCAGGCTTCAAACTTAATTTTCTAGACTGTAAGCAGAGCACAAGGCTTAGAACAGTCTTCTGTGAACCCTCCTGCACCTCATTCACAGTGGCTGCAATAAATCAATCCCCAGTGAATAAATGTTCCAAATGGCACTAGAAAATGTCTAAAGCCACAACAATTTTCTTTTGTTTTAGCGCATTCGAAAATGTTTAACAAGCCCTGAGAAATCCCCCTGGAGAATTTCTTCTAACCAGAAACTGCCAGCCTCTCTCCTTCCTCTTCTATGCTTCAAAGTTCATAAAAAAAACCCCTTGGGAGGAAAACCTCACCTTGTGGAACTGTGATAGAGAAAGGAAGGCTTTCATCTTCTCTGCTGCAGACAGCTCCAAAGCTGGAAGCCAAAGGAGGCAAATGAGGAGGGACGTGGAGAGGTCTGGATGGCAGTCACCCAGGGTAAGGCTCGCCGGAAGCAGGAAAAATAGGTGACTCTCAAAAATGCAGGAACTCCCACTGCTCTCAAATCAAGGCATGGAAATGAGGGCTTCAGTATTTAAGGGTCACCTAGGCTAAGCTTGCTGACTGCTCACAATTAAGGATAAACAGACATTTGGTAGTTCCAAACGTGAATGATGTGGTTTTTTGCCATGGAAAACCACAGTGTGAAATTTCACCAAAGGGTATTTAAAAAAAACCAAAGTATTTTGCTTTTTGTTTTATATCCCATATATAAGTGAGATCATACAGTATTTTTCTTTCTTTGACCTATTTCACTTAGCATAATACCCTTGAGGTTTGTCCATGGTGCAGACGGCAGGATTTTCTTATTTTACATGGTTGAATACTATTCCATTGTATATATACACCACATCTTTTTAATCCAATCAAACAAATTCATAGACACAGATATAAGAAGGGTGGTTACCAGAAAGAGAGGAAGTGGGGTGAGGATGAAGAGGGTAAAGGGGGTCAAATATATGATGATAGAGAGAGACTAGACTTTGGGTGGTGAGCTCACACTGTAATACACAAATGATATATGATAAAGTTGTATACCTGAAACTTTATATAATGTTATTAAACAATGTAACTGTGATAAACTTTAAAAAATTGAAGTAATTTTCCTCAGTAAAATCTCTACTTTCATTTCTACTTCATAATTTTTAGTATACTCCTCAGAAATATAGGCAAGTGGTATAATTCCTAGTAAAAGGCAATGTTCCTATTTATATATTGGTTTACTTAGATCCAGGAGAGGGCACAGCATTCATGTTGAGAGTTTTGGGTCTGGAGCTAACCAAACCTGGGCAGGAGCCCAACTCAGCCATAGACCACGTGAACTGAGGGTCTGAGTTACCTCATGAAACTCTGATGTCCATGTTTGCAAACTCTAAATCTGGTCTCTTCCTCACAGGGCTGCTACGATGCCTAAGCATTTTCAGTGCCTGAAACATGTGAAGACCTGATGCCATCACATAAGAACAGCAACTGTGGGCAAAGCTACTGCCACACTGAACTCACATTAAAGTTACCTGTCCATAACTTTTACCTGGTTAAAAGCAGAAAAAAATTTGAATAACCAAGTCACAGAAAGAATGCCACAGTAAAAACTCAACCAGTTAGTGGTGTTGACTACAAAAGGGGTGAGAAGGAACTAACCTGAAAGACAAAATGTTCTAAAATTGGATGCTGGTGATGGTGGTACAGCTGTATAGACTTACTATCACTCATCAAACTGGAT
Organism: Eidolon dupreanum; assembly: GCA_028627145.1. Taxonomy (NCBI): domain Eukaryota; kingdom Metazoa; phylum Chordata; class Mammalia; order Chiroptera; family Pteropodidae; genus Eidolon; species Eidolon dupreanum. Next base: position 51,892,460 of record CM053515.1, on the reverse strand, counting down.
GTTTAAAAGGAGTAAATCTTACGGTTTTTATATTTTATCACGGTTTTTATATTTTACATTTAAAAAATCAGAAGATCTAAACCCAGTTCTAGATCTCTTTAACCAGTTGTGGAATCTTGGTTAAAGCATTTAACTCTAGGTCAAGGCTTCAGCTTCCTCATGTCTACAACATTTAAGGACAGTCTGGGGGCAAAGGGGGACAGCACTGAGGAGAGAAAAATTTCTGTTTGGAAGTGCAAGTGCCTGGATTAATTTAATAACTCAGCACGAGGTTACTCTGCTTACTTTAAATATGTGAGTGTAGGTCTGCAGAGTCAGAAGTAAATTTGGCCATAATTAATTAATTACACAGCACAGAATGCAGTCCCCAGAGCAATATGTGGTCTTTAGTTGTCTGAGAGAATAGAGGGCCAAGTTCAAACTGCTGCTACCACACAGCCTGAACCTAAATTAATGTGCATCTGCCCTCATCACTTCACAAACACCTTTTAAGTGCAATTTCACATCTGAACAGCATTTTCAAAATGTCCAAGCATCTCTGCAGAGACCATTCATTGTTAGTCTTTTTTTAACAAGTAGCACATTAAGAGACAGCTTTAAACAGAAAATACAGAACTCACAACCAAGAGGCCTGCCATTCTGCTATATTACTGCAGAAAAGGCCCAGTGCAACCAAAGCTCAGGATCCAACAGGGGCAGCAGCGTCCCACCAACACTGAGAGTTGTTGAACGTTATCAACAAAGGTGACAGGGCCCCACCCTCACAACTTTGAGACCCTCTTCTGCTAATACACATCCACGACACAAATTTGTCCAAATGCTTTGGTGTCAAGGATCAGTTTCCACCAAAGCTGGATGCAGGGTTTTCTCTGTAGAGTGCCTGTACCGAATACCATCTCACTCTGATTCAGAACATCATGACCACGCCAGCCAGTTTCCTCAGCCATTTCCTCTATTCTGGGAACTTGAGAGAGGGTTTCTGGTTTTGTTTTAATGATGCACAACCAGATATCAAATTTAGGAGCTTGCTGAGTGTGGCATTCAAGGCCTTGCATTCTCATTTTCAGTCTCACATCCTGCTATTCCCCATCCCGAATCCTCTGTGATATCCAACTCTTTCTTTCCTCTAATCTGCAAAGCCCTCTGAGGCATGGCTTTTGGCGCACATGGTTTCCTCTGCCTGGAATGAAGTAGGACAACATGTGGGGACCATATTTAAAAATGTAGCATTTTGACAGAGTCAACAATATTAAAAAGCTACATTTAAAAAAGTCTCAAGTAATAGAAGACACCCCTAATTCCACCATGTATATAGCAGGCTTTCACTTTCTACTTTATTAATTTCTGAACTGACTGAAATTTTCACAAACATGTGTGACTTATACAACTGCCCCTCTATTCCTCCCTCTGTCCCCACAAATTACAGGGAACTTGCTACTTTATTCATTTCTGTATTACTTGAATTTTTGGTGTTATTTTTATAATTGGAAAAAATAGCAATCTTTAGAAACCTTTCAGAACTAGGCTGATGTGGTGGCCACTGTGGGCTGCCTACTGGGTCTCCATACCCCACTTTGCTGCATTCTGGCAGTGGGCTTAGGAGGCTGACCCCGTGCATAAGGTAGTCCCATCCCCCTTGTTGGTGACTGGTCAGGAAAACTCACTGGAGCCAATCAGAGCAGAGCACTGGCAGCTGCTAGAATCTTGTGGTCGGACCAGCAGTGAACTTAGGTTTTAAAACTGGCCCCATGAGCCTAAATGGAGAACTCATATTCCACCATTTAGGGAGAAGGTGGTGGAAGGTATTGTCTACTGGCAGATATAGAGCTGAACAGAAGGTATCTTTCCTACTCTAAGGGATATTAAACTTAATGTGCATTACTGAACGTACTCAAGGAATTGCTTGTTCTTTTCTGTACAATTTGGAGTTCAAAGATGAGATACCACACTGTAGTTTGGAGTAATATCACCCCTCCCTCTGGAGTTTAATACATAAGTACATATTGATTAATGTAAAATGTTAGCAGACAATCCCTATTCCCAAGGGCTTGCATGTTGGACAGTGAGGAAGACAAATACCACAGTGCTAAGTGTTAGGATTAAGATAAAATGGGGCTTCTAGAAGACAGAGGGATGAGCTGAGAAGGCTTCTTAGAAAAGGTAACCCCTGAGCCGAGATTTGATGTAAAAGAAGAGTAACAAAGAGGCAAAAGGATGGAAGGGCTCCAGGCAGAGAAGAAAAAATACAATAAACACAGGGAAAAGCCTTTTCAACAAATGGTGCTGGGACAACTGGACAGCCACATGAAAAGGAATGAAGTTGGACCCCTACTTCACTCCATATATAAAAACTAACTCAAAAATGGATCAAAGACATTAACAATAAAGATCTAAAACTATAAAACTCTTAGAAGAAAACAGAGCATTAAGCAATGTTTTCTTAGGTATGATATCAAAAGCACAAGGAACAAAAGAAAAATAGACAAATTGGACTTCATTGAAATTAGAAACTTTTGCGCTGAAATGATAACATTAAGAAAGTGAAAAGAGAAGCCTGCCTCTCCCAGCTGCTCTTCCCCACAGTGAGTGCTCACCCCAAGCAGAACACCTGGTGCCACACAGGTGCTGTGCCTGCCTGCCTCACTGCGTGCACTGACAGTCAGTCCGTGGGAGGGCCTGGAGTGGTGAAGGTCACTGCAGGATGGTGGGGTGGGGGCAGATGGCAGCCTCCTTGTGATTCCGTGGAGCTGCCTCCAGCCTCCACAGCTACTGGAGCCTATAGCCGCAGCCAGCAGCCACCAGCCTTGCAGCGCTGTGTTCTAGGTCAATGGCCTCTAAGACTTCAGTTAGATTCATTGGTCTAGGCAATATGGGGAATCCCATAGAAAAAAATCTCATGAAACATGGCCGGGCACCACTTATTATTTATGATGTGTTCCCTGATGCATGCAAAGAGTTTCAAGATATACGTCCTGTCTTCCTCCGCATATGTAGCTGAAAAATTTGACATAATTATTATAATGTTGCCCACCAGTATTAATGTAAAACCTTATTCTGGAGCAAATGGACTTTTTAAAAAAGTGAGGAAAGGCTCATTATTAACAGATTCAAGTACTACTGATCTTGTGGTTTTGAAATAATTGGCCAAAGAAGTTAACAAAATGGGAGTTTTCACCCGTTTCTGGTGGTATAAGAGCTGCTGGGTCTTGGAACCTCACGTTTACAGTGGGAGGAATTGAAGGTGAATTTGCTGCTGCCCAGGAGTTGCTGGGCTAGGCTCCAGTATGGTGTATTGTGGAGCCATTGGGACCTGGCAGGCTGCAAAGATCTGCAACAACATGCTGCGAGCTATTAGTATGACTGGAACCTCTGAAGCTATGAATCTTAGAATCAAGTTAGGACTTGACCCAAAACTATTGGCTAAACACTACTGGCTCAGGATGGTGTTGACCAAATGATACTGACAATCCTGTACTTGTGGTGATAGATGGAGTTCTACTAGCTAATAACTATCAGGGTAGATTCCAAACAACGTTCGTGGCTAAGGACCTAGGATTAGCACAAGATTCTGCTACCAGCAATAAGAGCCCAATCCCCTTGGGCTGTGGAAGCCCATCAGATCTACAGGATGATGTGTACAAAGGGCCACTCAAAGACTTCTCACCCATATTCCAATTTCTATGAGAGGAGGAGATCTTCTGGGTTTGCACTTTGGCTGTGGACACTGTTGGAAACCAAACTCTATCTTGAGCCTCCTTATAGCTTACTCCACAATGAGTAAATGAGTTTAACCAAAAGTTATCTGTCTGCTTTTGATTATCTAGGTCACAATAAACCCTAGGATTTTCCACCCATTTTTAACTGCTTATTCTTTTTATCACTTTAGTGGACATACATTATCTGAATTTTTCTTCTGCAAGCCACTGATAGTTCCTGCTAACTAGTTGATTGACCTTTTTCAAAAATTTGATCTTTGATCATCTTCAACTAAATTGTTGCATACTTCAATCAGGATATTATTTCCTTTTTTAAAAAATAATTTTATTTTTCAGTTATAGTTGGCATACAATACTATATTAATTTCAGATATATGACAGTTATTAGACATCTATATAACTCATAAAGTGATCACCCTAATAAATATAGTGACCCTCTGACGTAGTTATTACAATATTACTGACTATATTCCTTGTTATGCTTTTTAGCTCCATGACTATTTTGTAACTACTAATTTGTACTTAATTCCTTCCCCCATTTTCATCAACCCCCCTAAACCCACCTCCTATCTGGCAACCTTCAAAATGTTCCCTGTATCTGAGTTTGGGTTTATTTTGTTTAGATTCCACATATATGTGCAATCATGGCATTTGTTTTCCTCTATCTGACCTACTCCACTCAGCATGCTACCCTCTAGATCTATCATGAAATTTCTTTTTCATCCCCTTACTTTTAGTCTGTGTGTGTCTTTTAATCTGAAGTGAGTCTCTTGTAGGCAGCATATGTAAGGATCTTGTTTTATTATCCATTCAACCACCCTATCTTTTGATTAGAGCATTTAATTCTTTTTCATTTGAAGTACTCATTGATATATAGTTATTGCCATTCTTTATTTAGACTTTTGATACATATTTTTTTCTTCTTCTTAAAAAAGTCCCTCCAACATTTCCTGTAATACTGGCTTGGTGGTGATGAACTCCTTTAGCTTTTTCTTGTCTGAGAAGTTCTTTATGTCTTTTAATTCTAAATGATAACTTTGCTGGGTAAAGTAATCTTGGTTATAGATCCTGGGTTTTCATCACTTTGAATATTTCACGCCAAGCCCTTCTGCTCTGTAAAATTTCCATTGAGAAATTGGTTAACAGTCTTATGGGTATTCTCTTGTATTTAATTAATTGCTTTTCTCTTGCTGCTTTTAAGATTATCTCTTTGAATTTAACCTTTGGCATTTTAATTATGATGTGTCTTGGTGCAGACCTCTTTGGGTTCATCTTGTTTGGGACTCTCTGAACTTCCTGAGGTTGTATGTCTATTTCCCTCACCAGGTAAGGGAAGTTTTCAGTCATTATTTCTTCAAATATGTTTTCAATTCCTTGCTCTCTCTCTCTTCTTCTGGTACTCCATGATGTGAATGTTGTTATGCTTGATGTCCCAGAGGTTCCTTAAACTCATTTTTTTGAATTATTTTTTCTTGTTGCTGTTTTGATTGGGTGTCCTCTGCTATCCCATCCTCTATGTCGCTGAATCAATACCCCACTTCATCCACTCTGTTGCTTCCCTCTAATGTATGCTTCATCTCAGATACTGTATTCTTTATTTCTGACTGGCTCCCTATTATGTTTTCCATCTCCATTTTCATGTTTTTTTATCTCTTTGTTAAAGTTCTCCCTGAGTTCATCTACTCTTCCCCTAAGTGACTTGAACATCCTTATAAACAGTGTTTTGAACTCTACATCTGGTATACTTCTTGTCTCCATTTTGGCGAATTCTTTTTCTGGAGCTTTGTCCTGTTCTTTCACGTAGGACATGCTTCTTTGTCTCCTTATTTTGGCTGCCTTGCTGTGTCTGTTCCTATGTATTAGGTAGGGCTTCTAAGTTTACCCATCTTCACAGAGTGGCTTTATGTGGTAGGTGTGCTGTGGAGCCCCTTGGCACAAAGCTGGGAGGGGTCTAGCTACAGGCAGAGTTCAGCTGTAGCCTATGTACTTCAGGGGCCACCTGGTAAAAGTCCAGCAATCCACCTGGCTGCCACCTGTGCTGGGCATATAGGTGCCTCGAAGGGCTAAGTCAGAAACCAAGGCCAGTTGCCACTGGTGTAGGGCTTGGGGCTGCTCAGCAAAGAAGTACAGGACAAGCTGAGACCAGATACTGCTTCTTTGGGTTTTGTGAGCCTTTGAGAGATTTTATAAAAGTTAACAGCAGGAGCCAAGACAGCCCATTCATATGGAATAAATCACTGGAAGTACCATGGGTGGGCCCATAAGTTGGGAGAAGCAGAGTCTCAGGGAATCCCCTGGGCAGAGTGACCTGTGTTATCCACTTGATAGCACCTGTGTCTACAGGATGGGAGGGAAGGAGAAGAACTCAACAAAGGAACAATGGCTTCTGCTTGCACCTCCAGCCCTTGCCCTGAAGCCTGACAGCTCAGCGCCTCCCTGTATGTCCCTGGTGCCCCTGGAGCAGCTTTCCTAGCCTGGAGCTCAGAGCAAGTGAGTCCATTAGGGAGTAAGGCTGAGAACAGGCCCTTTAAAAGGAAGGTCCCTGCTTCCTGCAGACCTCCATTTCACTCAGCTGCCACCTTCACTGGTTTTCACAGCCACAGGTTGTGGGGACTTCTCTTCCCTGCACTGGAACCCTCATTGGGGAGCCCAGTGTACAGCCGGGACTCCTCGATTTCCTCGATGGGGGAGGGGGCTCTGCAGCCAAGACAGACCTCCTGATTCTCAATCGCCACACATGGTTGTGGGACCCCGGCATTTTGCATCTCTGCCCCTCCTACCATTTTGAGGTGACCTATTATTTGAGGTGACCTATAGGACTCCCAAAATAGTTATCCTGGCTTTGCTTAAAGACCTCTAGAGATTTGCCAGAAAAGTGGTCAATTTATGCCATCTTTGGATGCCTCGGACCATCAAACCCTTCTTTCAGCTTCGCTGCCATCCCATGGTCCACATCTCTGTCATTAAGCCCACCTGGGCAGGGCAACCGTCTGATGGGTAAGGCCTCTGGTTTGCTGACAGTAATTGCTATGTGCCCTGCACCAGACTTTCTGTCCTTCGGGCTACACAAATATTCCCATCCCTTCGAAGGGCCCTTAGGGACATGGTCTTGAATTTCTTCTCTAGTCATTCACAGCAGTCAATATGATTCCTTGGAACCTTAGGGAGTCATGGCTATAATGTTCAGAGCACTTGTCTGAACACTGCAGGGAAAAGCAAACAATCCCTGGTCTATTAATGTAGCTTATGGAAAATGGCCACAGGCAGCCATGGTACATGTTGACGCAGATGGCACTGGCTAGGCACTAAAACCGCTAAATAGACTTCATCCAAAGTGTTAGTAAACCATATCTCCTCCATCTTGTATCTGTGAAATGAGGTGCTCAACTCTTGCACGAGAGCTCATTTTTCTCAATTAACCCTAATTTGAGAAAAATCATCTTTGTAGCTAGTCAGGTGATCAATGGTGTACAAGAGGATGCATACAGAATATGTAGAGTACAGAAAAGAAATAATGAGAAGAGTTCACAGATATCAGTAAGTCATATCAAGTGTCATCCTTTGGGCCTTTCCCAGGGAACAAAAAAGAGACAGGATATCTAAAAACTTTATCCAAGAGAGCTATGAAAGGCCTTGGAATTGAAAGGGATTTGGGGATGTCCTCAAAGCCAGCCAGGTCAGGAGGAGAGAGGAAGCCTGAGCAGAGGCTCCAGCAAAGCAGATGTGCTGATGAAGTGAACTAAGTCAACAAACATCTGAGGAGAGACACAGCAAGGACAGCAAGGCTCTGTGATCAGAAACACTTGAGACACAATGGGTCTGCACAGGCTAAGCTGTGAATTTATTAATTAATTTCTCTTCATTTACTTATTTATACCTGTCTGTATCACCAAAACTTTGAGGCACTTAAGACAGATTAATTCAGAAATATGTGGATAAAAATCAAGATTACAAAAGGAGCTTCACGTATATTATCTTATTCAATTTTGATGACTACCCTACTACAGAGACACTGTTATCGATCTTTCACAGCTAAGAATACTCGGTCTCAAAATAATTAAGTAACTTTCCCAAGGTTTCATTGTTACTAGGTGGCATTTATATTTGAAGCTAGGTCAGAAGCTTCAGTTTTCTCCTCCTGCATCACGCTGCCTACCTCTCCTGGCTTCCTCTCTGTGGACACTCCCTACCTGAGTCATCAGAAGCTCAGACTTTAAAACTACACTGCTGGGTCCAAGCCCTGACTACCACTTACAAGATAAGGTAACCTCGGGCAGGTGACTTAACTTCCTTGCCCCTACATTTCCTCAGTTGTGAGCTGGGGATAATAATTGTACTGACATCCCCAGTTTGGAGAATTAAATGAGTTTCTATTATCAAAGCACTTTTAGACAGTTACACTGTATACACTTAACTAGATTAGTTAACTAAACTAGATGGGAGTTTGGGCAAAGAGCTTAATCTCCCAGGCCATCAGCTCTAAAATGGAGAGAATAAGGAGATATCTCCGAGTCATAATGATAGCTAAATGGGATCATACACGTAAAACACCTATATACATTTGGTTATCATTATTACTATGCTGCTTTATTTAAAATCATCTCTTTTTCATCCAGGGTGGAACATTATTGGATAATTTAACCACTCAAATAGTTAGCACATTTAATACGTTAACTTATTTAGAAAAAAGAAATATAAATTGAAGGGGAAAATCTTGAAATACACAATGTAAAATCATTCAAAAGAAAAATGAAACACAGAATGACAGGTGATTCTTCCCATTCTGTTTTAAGGACATGTACGTTGGCAGCATCTTGGCACATTAACTACATGCCAGATACCCTAGAGAGTGCTGAATGGAATTCCCCCCACCCTGTGACTTTAGTAAATGGGGAAGGATACTATAGGTAGGTGGCTGAGTTGGGTTTTTTTTAGGGTGGGTTGTCTCTGATTCTGGTTTTGAAGTGCTAAGACTAAGTGTTTTCCCTTCTGTTTATAACTTTCATGAGATGACATTACTGTTTAAGTGTATGCTTGGAAATGTTTTATTTTAAACCACACTAATGGAATTTCTAACCTTTACGCGGTCAGGATCCACATAATGCACTTTTTCCATATCACATTCTTCAGTAGTATAATTTAACTTGAGGATATAAAGGATCCATAGTCCAAACACAAACAATATACACCTAGAAAAAAAATCAATTAGATATAATGATGCAGTCATGTGATAATCAAGAGAGACCATGTGAAATAAATGAAAACCTAAATCAAACTGAGTTTGTCTGCCAGGCAGCAAAAAGTACAGTCTATAAGTTGACCTCAGTAGTCAACTCAAGGCACTTACTTCTTATTCCTGACAAGATAACATAGTCATTTATGACTGTCTTCGTTACAAGCAAAAATAAATTAATCTTTTCCTCAAAGGCAACATAATAAAATCTGAATCAAAATGCAGATTACTGGACTTAAAAAAAAATAAAACTCAAGTAAGAGATTTTGATATATGGAATCTCAGCTTCAATTTTTTGCCACTTTAAAATACTTTCAAATACTGTATGATTTCAATACATGAAGTATGTGGAGTAGTCAAAATCACAGGACAGAAATAGAATGGTGGTTGTCAGCAGAAGGGGAATGGGGAGTTAGTGTTTAATGAGTACAGAGTTTCAGTTTTACAAGATGAAAACAGTTCTGTGGATGGACAGTGCGTGGTTGCACAGCAATGTGAATGTATTTAACATCACTAAACTGCACATTTAGAAATGGTTAAGATGGCAAATCATATGTTATGTGTATTTTACCACAATAAAAAAAATTAGAGTTAAAATACTGTGAGTCCTCGAAAAGAAAATAAACAATGTACTCATTATTCCTTTAAAGAAATCTATCTAGAAATGAGGCTGACTGAGGTGAGACAGTATCACCAGTCACCTTTAAGATCATCTACAAAAACACTGCTTTTAAAGATCTGATAAAGACACACTATTATATAGTTTAAAACACACATGGGCACATACACATACAGGATTAGGAGAAAAGAACTAACTGAGTCTAGTTGTGATTCTAGAAATCCCATTTTAAATAAGTTCCCAAGCAATAGTGACAAACTGAAAGTTAAAACATGAAGTTAAGAAAAAACCTTAAGGAGAAATAACCTATTTTTTAAAGAAAGGAGTCCTTTAAAAAATATAGTACCTAGCATAATATACTATACACAATAGATATTAAACATTTCTTAATATTTGAGGATGTTGATACATGAAAGTATTGCTAGTGATTCTCATTTCAACAGGCTCCCCATAAAAACCTGGACAAGCATCTTAATTTTTCCTTAGGACCAAGTACGATGTTAATAGGATGCTACCATTTGTGTAAAAAAGCAAGGGAGGGCACACATATACAGTATTTCTTACACACACAAGACTGGTAATATTGGTTATCTTTAAGTGCGGATGGGAAATGTGGGGAGCATGGATGAGGAGATGTTTCACTGAGTACCTTTGAATTTTGAATCTTTTGAATGTAGTATTACCTAGTCCTCTCTCTAGCCCCCAGAAAAGTTATAACATTCAATACATATAATAATTCCCCTATTTTGATTTTAAGAAAAGGAAAAAGGATGTTAAAAGCAGACCCAACATCTATAGCACCGACCGCACTATACTGTAACTCCTGGTCTTAAGTGTCCTGCCCACACTGTAAGGAGCATAGGGCACAGGTCTATTCCATTTGCTGCTATGTGGCCAGCTCTCAACACAGTGCCAGGCACATGTAGGCCTCAATAAATATCAGTTGATGACTAAAAGGACATGGAAAGTGATGTAAGTATTTATGAATAAACATTTCCTTTTTGCACTTTTCTCCATCTCTACTTCCTAAATCAGTAAAGTAAGATGAGAAACTACATTTCAGGCTTCATTTCTTTCTTTAGACATGAAAAAGGGGTAATTTTCAACTTGGTTTAGCTGGTACCAAACAAAACTGACAAGTTACTCCTTTAACAATTCTACCACTTATTAGAATATAAGGCTGAAACATCCATTATCCTTTTTAGTATTCAATATTTAATGTTATTCAAATGCCTTTAAGGGTGTTTAATCATATTTTAGATTAACGCAAAAGAGCTAAGGGAAAAAGCCCTCTTTTGTTAAACAATGTCAGGAAGAGCTGAGCTCTTGGGCATCCAAGCTCAAGTACAGAGCCTCAACAGCCCCCTGGCTGGGTACTGCACTCTGACCAAGTACAGCCTGATACATAAACCCAGGGCATCTGTGCCCTAAATCCTACTTGATGTGCCTTTAAACGATCCTCTGATCAAGTATGAGAGCCATTGTTAGAGCTCTCATTGAGTTTTACTTCCAATTCTACAGCTGACTCAAATCAGGGGGATCTTAGGGCCCAAGGGCTCGTACTTACTTGAAGATAACTTTTAACAACAAGCTGGGTCTTCTCATCTTGTTTTGAGCTCGGGTGTACCATTGCAGGGAGGGTCTGGAACAATCGCTTTTCAGTTTCACATAGTGATAGTCACTTGGCATTGCTGTGAAGAAAGGGGAAGAAGATAGAAAAAGGAAAAAGAGGGACAAGTTTAGGAGGATAATGTTTTTAAAGAGGTATTATGTGGTATATCCATACCATGGGATACTATTCAGTAATAAAGAGGAATAAACTATTGATACATGCAACAACTCGGATTAATCTAGAAAGAATTATGCTGAGCCAAATACTAAAAGATTACATATTGTATGATTACATTTGTAGAACATTCTTGAAATGATAAAACAATAGAAATGCAGATTAACAGTTGTCAGGAGTTATACAGGGTATGGTGGGTATGGCCATAAAAGGCAACATGAGGGATCCTTGTGGTGATGAAAATGTTCTATATCTTGCTTATATCCATGTCAATATCCTAGTACTATGGTTTTGCAAGATGCTACCATGGGGAAAACTGGGTAAAGATTGCATGAGATCTCATTGTATTATTCCTTACAACTACATGTGAATCTACAATTATCCCCAAATAAAAAGTCTAATTTTTTTCATTTTTTTAATTAAAATTGTTGGGGTGACATTAATAAAATCAAATGTGTTTCAAGTGTACAATTCAACAGTATGTCATGTATATATTGCATTGTGTGTTTACCACTCAGTGTTAGGTTTCCTTCCATCACCAAATATTTGACCTCTTTTACCCCTATCTACCTCCCTCCTCCCCACAATAGCCAAATTTTTTAAAAAGAGCCTTTACCTTTTAGAGATACATATGGAAATATTAACAGGTGAAAGAGCAGAAATGAGATCTGCTTCGAAAAATCAGAAAGAAGATAAATATGTGGCAGGGGAATAGATGAGACAAGACTAGCTTTAAGTTGAATCGAGGCAATGGGTACACGGGGTTCATTGTCCCATTCTGGATACTCTTATATTTCTATATGAAGTTCTCTACAATAAAAGTTTTAAAAAGAAAGTGTTTTCGACACTAAAAACAGAAGACAAATGTTACACTAAGAAAAAAATAAAATATGGCAATTAAAAATTTTTTCTTAAAAAATATATTCTTGGGTATGCTTGTCTATTCTTTTGAATTAATTTTATTCTCAAAATTTCAATTTCTAAATAATATTCCAAAAGGTACTACAATAGAAATTGACACAACTCCCTGCCAAATCAGTTTCTCCCTTCCTTTCAACTTAACAGAACTCTGGATTTTCAGCTGAGCACATGCCTTCCCAGAATAAAGACTATATTTCCCATCCTCCCTTGGAGCGAGGTATGGCCTTGTGACTAAGTTCTGACCAATGGGATATGAGCATCAGAGACTTGTACAATTTCTAGGGTGCCTTCCGTGGTATACTCCCTTTTTCCTTTATTCCCCTTCCTGCTGATTGAAATATTGACACATGATGAGCCACTCTCACCCACACAGAGAGCACATCACCTAAAGGATGGTGGAGCAACAAAAGGGAAGGGGCCTGGGTCCCTGGACAACCCCAAGGGCAGAGGTGCCATTCCATCTCAGGCTGCCTGCTTCTACACTGTTATGTGATGGAAAAGTAAACTTCTGTCTTAAGCAACTAGTTAAATGCGAAGTTATATGTAATATAGGCACCTATTGCTAGGATAATAAATTTATATGTTAATTTAAGAAATGTCTTTATTTAATTACTCTTTTAGCCAGGAGGAAGTTACATCTCATTATTCACTTCATTTCCTCCATTAGGCTCATGCTATTTTCTTTGGAGGAAAAAAACCCTTTTATTAAACTGATATTCAAATATTTAATTTTTTTGTTACGGTGAGCTATCTCTCCCTCAATGCCAGTTCTACCTGTGTAGCATTAGAATGTAAGAATTTTCATAGATATGTGTCATTCTATTTGAGTAGTTTCAAAAAATAGTGCCAAGGACCTCAATAGTAAACCTTTGCTGAAAAATCTACTGAATTCTTAAATGAGAAGTTAAAACAACTGAGACCCTGGAAGGTTTTCAAATATCACAACTTGGTGGTTAAATACATGGCCAGCCAAGTGGGGAAACCAGCAGGCTACCTATAACCAGTACATACATAAAACTGAAGTTTCTAAGAGGTCTGTGTTTTTATAACCAGAATGACACTCAATTCACACCAAAGTGGACCTCCAGAGAACAGGCCGACTGTGGTATTCAAAAGAAGCCAGTTTCCACCTCTGCCTGTCATTGGTGCTCTCAGCTCTACTCTGCTCCACAGGCTGCAAATCTGTAAACGACATTTCCCAGACTCTCTCTTGCCAGCTCGCTTCCTATTAAGTTATGACTGTGGGACATTCTGGAGGAAGATTGAAAGACAAGAGCAAAGCAGCAGACTTTTCATGGAGCTTCTGATGGTGGCAGCAACAGTAGCAGGCAATGGAGGGTGACAACATGTGACTCCAGCGGCGGCGATGGGCATCCAGCATCCTAGGTTTCTACTTGACAAAAGTGAAGGCACTTCCAGGAGCATTTTGACAAGTATGAGCTTCCGCCCAGGGTGAGAGCAGCTTTTCGATCTCTGGCTGACACTTCTTTCTCACCTTGGCACCTTCGGGCCTGCCAGTGTCTTTGTAATCAATGCCCCGCATGAAAGCTCTCTCTGACTTAAGTTCTACACGGTTTCTGGTTTCCTGCGGGACACTGCCTGGTACATCAGGTGACCTTTTGCACTTTCAGGAAAGCGGATTCAAACAAAAAAAGGAGGCACTCTGTGGGTGATAGGAGAGTCTACAGTCCTGAACGCTTTCTTCTTCTAGCCATCACTGCCACATATCGTGCTCACATAATCCATTCAAATGCTTAAAAAAAAAAAGTTGTGTTTTGTTTTCCTGATTACACTGGAGAGGCTCTCAGGAGAGGTAGGAGGAAAGCACAGCAACTGTAATTGGACACCTGGGCTTAGCTCCTCCACCTACCAGCTGTGAAGCTTTGGGCACGTTACTGTGACTCTTGTAGCTCAGTTTCCTCATCTGTGAAATGGCTGTAATGGTATTTCCTACCTCAGAGGATCAATATGGGGAACGGCGCTTGTACATAATGAGCATTACATAAGTGCTGGTTGTCGTTATTACCATACAGAAACCAAAGTTACAGATGTCCGGCTTCATTTCATACAATTCATCTGACAGGGCTTTAAGACGCTTGCTGTCCTTCAGTCACCCTCACTTCTAGCGCAGGCTTTGGCTCTACCCCCATCAGAGCTCTTTCTTCAGTCCATTCTATTTCCTTTCCTAGGTGTCTCTGGAGAAGTAATATCACCCCCAAGCTGCTCATGCACTCAGCCTAGATCAGGTTTCAGTCAGTATCTGCTCTCTCCCCCAACCTCCTTCTAAACATTCAGCTTTCCATGGCCTCTTCGCCCCACTATCACTGCTCCCTGTGATGGCAGAGCCGCTCCTGGCCTGAGCCTGTCTTCCTTCACTCAGTCTGCACACCATGCCTGGGACTCCTGGAACCATATACTTCCTTCACGACATCTGCAATCTTAAGCTTCCACATGCACATTTTATGACTCCAGGATCTGGGTTTCTACCCTCAGCACAATTTTCTCCTTGCCCCACACTACTCACTATAAGATTTCACCACTCTCCTTTTACTCATCTCCTTAATAGAGTGGACCCCCAAATCCATCTCACTATACAGACCCCTCACCTGATCTCAGATCTGTGTATCTAATGATCCACTCAGAATCTTCATCTCAGACAGCATTACAAGGCGGAACCTGGCATCTTCCACTTAGCCATCCAGGCCAAATACCCGCAGGTCAACCCCAGACTTCCCTCTTTCATTCTCAGCCCCAGTCAACCCCTAGGCCTCTCAATCACACCTTCAAACTCCCCAAACGCACTGACAATCCCTTAGTGGAGGTCACTTGGCCTCCCCTGTATCAATTTTTTTCCCCTCAAAGCCATCTCTCTAAAATATATATGTCTGGTGGTTCTTAGCTCAGCTCAGGTTCTATGACTCCAGGTAACAAACTTGCCTGTCACACTCTAGCCCCAAGGAAGCACTACTGCAAGCCTGGATGTGTCAAGTTATTGCTTCAGCGCTTTTGCACATGATGCACCCTCAATCTGGAATCCAGTGGGAACCCCTCCAACAATCTGCCTGGTGAACTACTTTTCATCTTTAAACATTCTCCTTCTCTGTGAGGACCACTTTTCAACACCAGAGCTGTCTCCATGTACTTTCCTATCTCTGTTTGCCACAATGAACTGAAATTTTTGTGAATGTTTTTAGGTCTCCTCTCCCTTTCTGCAAGCACCTGGAAGGCTGATCTGCAGGACCAGAACGCTATTCACCTTTGTGTCCTCAACAAGTAGGACAGGCCTTGGCACATAGCCGGCTCTTAAAAAACAAAAAAAGAAGAGAAGAGAGGAGAGGGAAGGGGAGAGGCAAGAGTGGAGAGGAGAGGAGAGGAGAGGAGAGGAGAGGAGAGGAGAGGAGAGGAGAGGAGAGGAGAGGAGAGGTGAGGAGAGGAGAGGAGAGAAAAAAGGAAGGAAGGAAGGAAGGAAGGAAGGAAGGAAGGAAGGAAGGAAGGAAGGAAGGAAGGAAGGGCATCTTACGTTGAATGGAATGTGTATTACATGCCTATGGCCTCTCATCAAAATGCACTTTTAAATAATACTTAAGATTAAAACTGAAATTGACTGTTAACAGAAATTATAATAACAAAGAATAAAGCATAAACTCTACTGAAACATCTAAAATGTCCAACAGGGTGTTTGCTGGTAAATTATGGTGCAAACCACATGGAATACGCTGCAGTCCTTAAAGCCTTGCTACCTGATGTGGAAGCTGTGAGCTGTGAGCATCACCTGGGAGCAGGTTAGAAAAGCAAAGTGTCAGCCTTCACTCTCCCCACTGCCCCCAAACCTGCCGAGTCAGGGGATTCATATGAACATTAGAGTCTGAGAAGCACTAAAGTATTTGTTACAAACATTTACTGAAAGATATTTAAGAAAAACACTGTTTTATAAAAATCTATGTACATATACATATAATCATGTTCTGAAATGTTTAAGACCTGAGAATTTGACTTCCCAAAGAATTTCATCAAATGTTCTTACTTGGGCTTGGGAGGTATTCTTCTGATTTACAAGGGAACGTTTGAATTTCATGTTCCTCAACATCCCAGAAGGGCCCACCTGGGTCATCTTCACACCGTACAGATGACATACAGCTAGGTAGGTGGCTTTAAGATGCCCCCTTGGAGACTTAGGGTTGACCAGTTCAGAGTTGTGCTCACTTGTGCCCACCTCTGTGCCACCTGCACTGTTTTTATTCATTCCTTTTGTCTTTAGTGTTCTGTTTGGTGGAGGATGGATTGCAATTAAAGGTTTAATTACAAAAACACTGAATGAGCCATGGACATGTTTTAACTACTGAATAATTGCATACCATTAACCTCAAAGGTAATTACATTTTTATCTAACAAAACTTATCATAATGCTGTTTATATATCCATAGGTGTAGTCAGGCATAAAGCTGGAAGAAGGTACACATACGTGTTATCGGTGGGGTGGAAGCACAATTGTGGGTAAGTGAATATGCACTTGTGCCTTGTCTCCCCCACTGGAATGTATTCCATGGAAGTCGGAGTCTTCACTTGCTCACCACTGAATTTGCAGTGACTAGAGAGGTAAGAGGCACATAACAGGCATCTAGTACATATTCATTGAACAAATACTCATTTCTCATGAGGGTTTCGAGGCGATGGTGGTTTCAGGCACTCCTCCAAGGACTTTTGTTGGCAGGCCATCGCCAAGGGCTTGTCTGTCTTCTGTCCTGTGGTGCCCTCCTAGCTTTCCTTCTCCACCTACTTCATGGGCAGTTCTTCCTCTACCATCTCCCAGTAAGTGATAGGGTCCCAGGGCTCAGAAATTTGAGCCTCTTTTCTCTCAGACTACCAGGGTAAAAGCCTTCGCTAACCACCTTCATAAAGAAA
The DNA here is from genome assembly GCA_028627145.1 of Eidolon dupreanum. Taxonomy (NCBI): domain Eukaryota; kingdom Metazoa; phylum Chordata; class Mammalia; order Chiroptera; family Pteropodidae; genus Eidolon; species Eidolon dupreanum. The sequence continues at coordinate 51,875,283 of CM053515.1, read as the reverse complement.
AGGCCTGACTTTCACATATATTTCTACTCACATACAAAAACATAAGCATTTAAGAAGCCCTTGAGGATTTTATTCAGGAGAGATCATGAAACACACAGAGGAAAATCACTGAGGAAGGAGCTGGGACCGTAGAGGAGGGGAAAGGCGAGTCTGAGATGGGAGACTGCTGAGGACCTACCAGTGCTTACAGTATATCCTGTCTCTCAGCATAGACGGTGGGCAGCTCACAGGATTTTTTCCCTGGTGGGTGAGTACTCATTTTGTTGAATTTTCTTGTTTTGTCAGTCTGTTATATTTTCATAAGAAAGAGATGTCATAGGGGAGGATACAAGCATAAATCCTATAAATCTGTTGTCCGGGCCAGCCCCCTGCAAACTGATGAGTGCGGATCTCACCAGACTGATGTCTATTTAAAAAAATGTCTCTGTGGATTACATGCACATGAGGTAAAAGCTATTGCTACAGGAATCGTGGAAGACAAAACCACAAACTGGTGGGTATGGCATTTGAGTCGTTAGCAAGCTTACCACCTTAAAAAAAGAAGGCTCCATGATAATATAAGTTGGTCACAGAACAGGTTAGATTAACATCAGGTTATCTGCCAACCTCAAGAAAAAATTTCCATGCATCAAGGAACACTGTAAAACTTTACACAATCCCCAACCCCACGGCACATTTCCCTTAGGTATTAGTCTGGTTCCAAGAGACTCAAGGCTTAAAGACGTTAATACAGCATTCCCCAACTCTTTTGGCACCAGGGACAGGTGCTCCTGTGAGAATCTAATGCCTCATGATCTGAGATGGAGCTGAGGCGGTGATGCTAACACTGACAAGCAGCTGCAAATACAGATGAAGCTTCACTAGCTCACCAGCTGCTCACCTCTTGCTGTGCAGCCTGGTTCCTAACCGGGAGTTGGTGACCCCTGTATTAATGTGCCTATAATAAAAGTTTTTTTTTTCCCCTCTCATCCTGAGAGTTGACTTTTTGATCCCTGCCATCCAAAAAGCACACCTATCAGAGTGCATTTGGCAGTTAAGCTAGCCAGAGCTTTTGATTAACATCTTGTCTTTTTGTCCAGGTATGACAGCTATTGGGGGAATGTGTCATGAGGGGGTCCCAGTCCATAGGGGACCTTTGTCATCACAACCTTCTTGCTTTACTGCCTATAGCAATGAAGGGCTTTTACTGTTTTCGACTACTCTGGGAGTGAATTTTCTGGATCTTGTTCTTTGCCTTTGGTTAAGCCATAAAAGACTTACTGGTCTGAGTCGCTGAAATTAATAGATCCTACCATAAATGGCCAGATGATGGATTCTTTGAATTGGAAAAAGTTCTAAATTGGAAAGTTTTTAGGGAGCTCTCATCACAACAGCTGTTTCATTGGTACCTAGAAAATACCAAATTAAAAATTGGATGCAAAGAAATATAATGGTTATCCTCCTTGATTTGAGTACTCATTCTAGTAATCCTTTGTATAAATGTATCAGCTATGATGTCATTTAAGAAGCAACTCAACACTTTGAGGAATTGAAAGCAGCTGTCCTTGTTTTACAAATTTAGTCTTTACAGGACCAGGGGTATGGCTCCAGAAACAAATGGAAGCCCACCAATCCTTTTTACTATCCCAAAACTTCACTATTCATTTTAAAAGGCTCTAAATATTGACCTTAGAAAATCAAAGTCTTTCTGGGAGGACCCTGCATTTCTTACTCTGTGCCTCTGAAATGTAAATACATGGTCTTCTTCGGAAACACGTATCTAGGCATTTTAAAATGTAAATTTCAGGAAAGTAATTCTTAGACCAAAAAATAAAAACATAAAATAAAAGCAGGGGGAAGGGGGTGAACGGTGGGAGAGGAAGATCCTTTGAACAGATTCCATTTCTTTTATGGAAGCTATGACGTCTCTGTTTGCATGTTTGTACGTTCATTTGTGTCAATATGTGTTATATATGTGTGGTATTTTCTACCACCAAATTGTATTTCTAATTTGTAAAAGAGCTCTATTTAATTGGTTTAAACAAGTGCTTATATAAATTAAGGAGTAGGTATTCTAAAATTCTCATAAATATAAAAACTAACCCAAATGTTTTTCAGGTTCTAGAAAAACATTTGGTATTAAAGCTAAATAAAATAGGGAGGCATGTCTTTAGAATGATCAGAATTAAATATAATACTTTTATTCTAACTAGGCTTACAAATTTGTCAGCAAAAATAACTCGGATTGATGGCTAACTTGGTCTAAAATCTCATGAGATTTTTGTGGGTAATCTAAATGAAATTGTTAAGATTAATAAACTAATAGATATAAGCAGAATAAAAGGTTTTTAGGTAAAATATTTTAGCAATAATTATATGTTATGGTCTGTGTACTTTAAAATATATCCTAAAATCTTTTGGTAATTTGGAATTTTAAAGGTTTTTTAAAAATTTATTTATTTTAGTTTCAAGTATATAATACATTGGTTAGACATCTATATAGTTCATAAAACGATCTCCCCAATTTCTCCCATCCTCTCCTGAAACTTCCACCTAGCTAACATATTAATGCTAATTGCATTCCCTATGCCGTGCTCCCCATCCCTGTGACCATCCATCAGCTACTAATTTGTACTTCTTTAACCCTTCACTCCATTCTCCCATCCCCCCAAACTCTCCTCCCCTCTGTCCGTCACGAAACTGCCCACTATATTTGAGTCTGTTTTTGATTAGTTTGTTCTTTTTATTCCTTCGATTCCGCATATAACTCAAATCATATAGTGTTTACCTTTCTCTGTCTGACTTAAATACCTTCTAGGTCCATCAAAGCAATATCTTTTGCCATCCCCTTCCTTTTAGTCTGTGTGTGCCTTTTAATCTGAAGTGAGTCTCTTATAGGCAATGTGTAGGGGTCTTGTTTTCCTTTTCATTTATTCTCTATCTTTTAGTTGGAGCACTTCTTTTCCATTTGAGGTACTTATTGATAGGAATGTAGTTGTTACCATTCTTTATTTCTGTTTTTGATACATGTTTTTTCTTCTTAAAGAAGTCCCTCCAACATTTCCTGTAATACTGGCTTGGTGGTGATATATTCCTTTAGTTTATTTTTGCCTGGGAAGCTCTTTATCTGTTCTTCAACTCTAAATGATAGCTTTGTTAGATAAAGTATTCTTGGTTGCAGATCCTGGGTCTTCATCACGTCAGATATTTTGTGCCAAGCCCTTCTGTCCTGCACAGTTTCTTTTGATAAATCGGCTGCCAGTTTTATGGGTGTTCCCTTGTAGGTAACTATCTGCTTTTCTCTTGCTGCTTTTTAATATTCTTTGTATTTAACTTCTGGCATTTTAATTATGATGTGTCTTGGTGTGGGTCTCTTTGGATCCCTGTTTTTTGGGGATTCTCTGAGCTTCCTGGGGTTTTATGTCCATTTCCTTCACCAGGTTAGGAAAGTTTTTATCATTATTTCTTCAAACAGCTGTTCATCTTCTTGTTTTCCTTTACGTACGCTGATCAGATATTTTGACCCTTGATTGTGTCCCACATGCTCATTAAATTATTTTTATAGTCTTGGTATCTTATCTCTTGCCATTTCGATTGAGTGTCCTTGGCTTTCTCATCCTCTAGATAGGGCATTTGATCCTTTTCTTTATTTACTTTGTTTATTCCTTTGCTTATTCCATTTAATATACTTCTCATCTCAGATAATGTGTTCTCCATTTCAGACTGGTTCCCTTTTACAATTTCCACTTCTATTTTTATACTTTTTATCTCTTTGTTTAAGTTCTCACTGAATTTATCTACACTTTCCAAAAGTTCATTGAGCATCTTTATAACCAGTGTTTTGAACTCTGCATCTGTTAGATTGCTTGACTGCATTGTATCTGGATCTCTGTTCTGTTCTTTCAAATGATTTCTGCTTCCCAATGTGGCTGCCTTTCCATGTCTGTTTCTATGTATTAAGCAAAGCTTTTAAGTCACCCGGTCTTATTAGTGTAAATTTGTGAAGTAGATGTCCAGTGGCACAGTCCTGAGAGGGGTTCAGCTGCAGGCCAAATTTAGCCCAAGCCTCTGCTCCTTAGAAGACACCTGTTAAGATTCAGCAAGCAGGACGTGGTTCCATAGTGTAGTGGTTAGCACATCTGCTTTACACGCAGAAGGTCCTGGGTTCACACCCCAGTGGAGCCACGGTCCATAGTCTATGGTCATGCCACCCTGAACAAACCCAATATCCGATCTCAGAAGTTAAGTAGGGTTGGGTCTAGTTAGTACTTAGATGAGAGACCACCTAGGAAGAGCAGGTGCTGTAGGCATAAAAAATAACAAAAAATAAAAAAAGAAAAAGAAAAAAAGAAAAAGATTCAGCAAGCAATCCACAGATGCTGTGTTTACAGTTCCCTCAAAAGGCCACACCAGAAACAGAGGCCAGCTGCCTCCAGTGTGAGTCTAGGCCCTGCTCAGCAAGGAGCACCTGACTCATTGAGGATATATCTGGGTGTGGCTTGGGTGGGTATGTGAGTTGGGGGAGGCGGGGTTTCAGGGAATCCTCTGGGTAGAATGACCTCTGTTATCCAGTTTGATGACATCAGGGCTATGGTAGTCCTGAGTCCCCCAATGGGAGGCAGGAGGGCTCAATAGGGAACAATGGATACTGCTGGCACTTCTGTACCAAGTGAGTCTCGCCTCAGCACTCACTCCGACAATGTATCTCTATAAATCTCTGGTGCTCCCTGTGTACAGCCGAATCGGCACTGGTGCTCAGAGTGAGCAGGTCCCTCACCTCGAAAATCTACTCACGGACACAGCCCCTTTAAGAAGCTTTAAGAAGCTTTTGCCGCTGCCACTGCCACAGCCTCCATCTCACTCAGCTGCTCAAAACCGGGCAGCCCGGCATCCTTGCCCCATCCTAGCTGATGTTGCAGGGTGATTTCTTGGATTTCTTCCTAGTTGTATGGCTTGTTCATCTAGATCCCAGGCAATTTTTCCTTGCTGTTTGCTCCTTGTTTCCATCACAACTTTGATTTGGTCGCCAGAGGGATGAATAGAGCCTCTGTCATGTATACCATTTTTTCCCCCTCACTGAAACTTTAAAGTTTTGGTAGCTAAATCAAATGATGGAAATTTACGGAATGTTTAGATAATTTCCAAATAAGATAAAATACTGAAACATTAATTATTAAATAAGTCTTAAGTTTACCTACTTTTGGCTTCTTATTACAGAGACATTAAAAGATAAATTTGGGTTAGTAAACTTGTTATACTGAAAGATCATACTATATAAAGGGGCATGTGATTCTTGAAATTATGAACATATTAATAAATTTGCCAATTAAAAAAAATCTGATATAACAGTTCACAATTATTTATTTTTCATTAGAAATTGATATTTTTAAGGGTTAAAATTCCAATATATGTCATTTCAATATATATGTAGTACCTTGCTTATTACAAACAATAAGAGAAACAACTTTGAATGCAAGGATATAATATATATTTTCAGTAAAAGAAGATATAAGGTATGAAAATGCATTCTAAGGAAATAACAATCTAAGTTGTAAGTTTGTGAAAAGGAATCTTAAGGAATTTTGTGCATGGTCAAGCTGAATAAGATCGAATGGTTTTTTCATAAGCTTTGATATCAACAGTGTACTTATGTAAAAATAAAACAATGTTCTTTCATCTGCTAAAAGGACAAAGATTCCTGTACAACTGAATGCTCTTAATAAGAGATTACAAAGGTAAAATAAAAGTTTTGTGTTTTATTATTTTCCTGTGCTCTTTGATTGCTTAGGTAAAATAAGTCTTCTTAATAGTAAAAGAGCTAAAACCTGAGACTATTTAATTTTCTGTATTTGCCTACAATGTTTGTCACCAGGATTACATGGATAACTAAACATTGTTTCAGTGACCTATGATCCTATTTGACCAAGTGTTTTAAAACTTTTGATGGTTGACAAACTTTCCAAAATTCAAAAATTAAAGTTTTTTTCTTAATCTGAAAATAACTGAGATTTTCCCAAAAGATCCCTGAAGTACTTCAAAGGATATTGCTCTCTTTACAAAAGGGGAAAATTAAACTAATTAGGCACAGTTGCTATGTTAAATTACATGAGAAGCATTATCAAGGGAGAATGTGTATGCATTTATTGTTATTAAATGTTCCAGAAAATATATAAAATCTCTAAAGATCTAAAATGTCCTGATGTTTTCATTTGTAATTCTAGCTATTATCTTAAAAAGTTGTATGCTGCAGAAAAAAGCAAATTTCTTTGTCAAATGCGCTGCAATCAAATCTTTAACCATATCATTTTAAGTCTTTGTCATTTACAGGGTCATTCTCTTACTCTGATAATTTTTGCAAATGTTTCATCTTCAGGGAGATTCATGTTAAATGTCAAATGACTGACATTTACTCTAGAATACAGGTTTTTAATAAACTTTCAGATCATACCATTAAATTAGGTGAGGATTTGCAAAACTCTAAGGAAAAGTGGATTCATAAAACTAACAAAAAGAGATCAAGATTAACAAGAATAACATGAAACTGAACTGATAATGATTATTATAATTTTTCTGACTTTTTATTTAAAATATTGCTTTTTTAAATCTTTGTTTTCCAGACAGAAGAAATTTTTTTTCTCCTAAGCTATGATCTACAGCAATTTGGTAAGGTATACCTTTAGAAGTAGAATACAAACATCTTTTCCTCCTGACCCGATTCCTCCAGAATTCAGAAACTCATAGTGAGTGTTGCTATTTTCATGGCCATGTAATTATTTACAAAAGTTCAACAAGAAGCTGTTCTCCTTGTAACAGCACACAAATGGAAACACTGGTTACATTACCAAGACTGGATGGAATGTCATATTTGAGAAAGACATGTAGAGTCCCAGATATGACCACATAGCTTTAAGGAATAAATGACTTACAGAAGCTTTCTTGAAAAAATTGGCCTGATATCTTGCTTACAGGGTTCCCAGCAGCCTTACTAGGTCGACCTATGCATTTAGCTTTACCTGCTTGTGATATTCAATTGATTAAAGGAGACAAAGAAATTAAACACCACAATTTACAATCAGGTGATTATACATACTGGAAAAGATATCTTCAGGACTCTTTATAACTAAAGAATGGAAAGGACCATATATATCAGGTACTCTCAACTAATCTGTGTGTAGCCAACTTGAAAGTTGTTGCTCTTGGATTCATGTTTTTCCTTTTAAAGAAAGCTCTTGAACCTAACTGGACTGCTAAATCAACAGAATATTTGAAATTAAAAATTACTGGGAAGTGAAGCTGACAACATCTGTTGTGGGCAGCTAACCCAAGATTCTGGGCCAGGTTTGTATAATTTCCACCTTCATTTTTCCTTAATTTAGTTCCTTCCTATCTCACAAACAATATGAGAGGCCAAGCACTCATTGTAATAGTTATTGTTTCCTTTCCCCCTAAATTTCTACCTGGAAAGATAACTCAGCATTGAATATCATCTTTAAAGCTACCTTGCAGATCAAAACATGCAACTGGCTGCACACACAGCCAAGGATGTTCAATGCCTGGCAGTATCAATTCTAGTGAAGATGCTAGATTTGGAAAGATATTTTTTCCTTGGGTAGGTGCTGCAATTAATGAGCACATGATTAGAAACTTTTCAAAAATCTGAGGGGAAATTGCTGGAGCTACCACCAAAGTAATAGCCAACCAGGAAAAATCTTTACATTCCCTTGTGCTAGTGTTAGACTTGCTCTTGACCATATCCTACTAAACAGTGGGGTTTGCTCTTATTGTACATGGAGAAAACACCTCTGGTAAAATAAAGGTGGAACTAGATAAGATCTGGGCACAACCAAATAGTTATATAGAGTGCCCACTGACACCTCATGGTTCTCCGATATCTTCAGCTGGCTGCCCTCGGTATTGCCTCCTGGTTCAGATTTATTCTCCAAATTGGACTTAATATTTTGTTTGCTACTATAGGAATTTTTGCTGCTATAAAATTTCATTTTGCATTGCTCAATGTTATAAGAACATCTTAAATATAGTTGTTCAACGTTTTGAGATGATGACTAAAGCCTATGTGACTTCATATGAGAAACCTAAAGAATACAGAAGATGTTTGTCCTTAAAAGAACATAATGATAAAGCTGTCCTCTGTCCTGGCACTCTTGTTGCTCAAATGTGGCCTAAGGCTCCTGAGAAAAAAAACACTTTCCCTCCCACATGGGACACATACTGAGAATGAGCCTTCCTGGCAACAAGGGGTCAATGATGCTTTTAATAACTAGTCAGTGTTTTCTGATGATTTTTCGGTGATATTTTCAAAGGAAGATCTTGATCAAAAAGGAAAATGTTAAAAATAATACAAACAGAGCCACTTTAAAATGGGGTCAGGGCTGCCATCCCAGAAGAACTGCCTTGCATGTTGTATAGAGCATAAAGAGTTATGGACTTTTTGGACTTTGTAAGTGGATTTCGTGGGGGCCATGAGAGTAATGTCAACTGGCACATAAGGGGATTGCCCTTATGACATCGGTCATTATTTACAAAATGTACTCACAGAACTTTTAATTGCTTTATTTCCTTTCCCAAGGTAAAAGCCCTTCTCCCTCAAACTCAGGTAATAACCCTGAAAGTTGTAACTAAGGTTATTGATTAAGTAACTCAGGTCCTCTGGTTATTAAGGATCACTGAAGCATAACATTCTTCTAGGTCCATTGTAAGCAGATATTGCCTTGGGCCAGACAGTACCATTGTGGTCACCGGGAAGAAGGGACCCTTAACCCAAGGCTTTCTTTAAGTAATGTGTTAATCTAGTCTGTCTTCCCTCACTAAGCTTATTCTTTTCACTTAATAAGAAAATTAATAAATATATGATTTCAATAACAAGTTTATATCCTCCCTTCTTTCTTGTCTAGGGACAGGGGTGGCATTTTGGCGGGATACATCCTCTGGCAGAACTCGAGACCCCTTTCTGACTGAGACAGAAAGGGAAAGAGCTCCATGAAACCCCAACAGGCAGGGGCTATGACCCTCCTCAGCAGGAAGCAGATACAGAAGAGACCCCTGTCCCTTAACATCTATGCTATTAAGAAGGGGTTCATGGCTATTAAAAAAAGTTAGGAAGGAAAGATAGAAAGGGAGTTTCGAGTCTGCCTGTAAAACTCTGAGGCCATCATTTTCTAGAAAACGCCCACCCCAGTCCACCCACAATTAAGTAAGCCAAAAGGCATTTTGGGGCTGAAAAGTAACCTCCACAAAGAAACAGGCAGGCAGAGAATTAGGTACCAGTTTAAGCCAGTCACTTGTACCTGCGCAATGGAAACCATAATGACCCCCAACTCACCTGAGCCTCATTACGCTATCATTATAATATAATGCATATGCCCAGAAGTTCACTAATGTGATTACAACAGACTGAATTCTGGGAACAAACATGCGCAGAGAGTGATTGATGAGTCACTGAGTCCTGTCAATCTTAGCTGTCAATCAAGGAAGCACACTCCTCTAAGAAAAGTAACCACTCACAGTAAATAGGGATAAAACTCCCAAAAGCTTTGTTACCAAGCCCTTTGAGCCACCCTTCTCTTGCTCAGCCTGCTTCCAAATCTGGAAGTACTCTCCCTTCTAATTAAGCTCTTCTTTTGCTGTTGTAGTTTAGTGTCTTGCTTAATCCTTTGTTCAAGACATCAAAAGCCTGGACAACATGCGGAGAGGGCAACGGAACCCCACTCTCCAGTAACACTTAGGGTGTGACCAGACCTCCCCAAACCACAGAAACGTCAGCCACAACTGCCTCCAAAAAGCCCCGAGTACAAGGGCTGATAAGCATGAGGATTCTACCTCGTAAGGTCCATACAAGCTGAAAACCTTAGATAGATGATGCCCAAGCCTGACCTGAGAGCATCACGGAGGGGTGCACTAAGAGCCAAAAACCCTGACCTTCTGCCTGTTGGAGCCGCTGGCTTGGGACCAAAGTGCAGCTTTCAGTACCACCAGTCAACAGCGCTGACTTTGGAGATGCTAAAGACTTTCATTCCTTTGTTCTGTTGCATAAGATTCTGTACTTCCTCTCTCTGTGTTGTGTGTTAACCTGTGTGGGTACTTGATGGGGTTTATCTGAGAAGGTTCCACTCAATAAACTTGGCACTGTGGAAAGACACAAATACGTGCAAGAGATTTACCTCGGTAGCTGCTTTTCTTGATTGCAACATAATTATCCCCCTTTCCTTTCTCATAAATAGCCCTTGCCTTCATCTCCTCATCAAAACACTACTTGGGTTTCTGTCTAAATCAGTGCTTCCTGAATAGCTATTCTTTCAGATCTCAAATGCTCATTACTTCTCATTTCGGCCTTTTACTTTTAGGTTAACAAAGAAAATAAAACTTAATGCAAAAACTGAAAATCAAAGACTGTGGCTTAAAAATAGTTGAGCTTCAGTATCTAGTCGGGAGCCAAAAGACACGAACAGGCCTGCATTCACACACCAGCCTGAGAAGGTGGAGGTCACAGATGTGCTCGGGGTTGGGGGATGGGTGGTGGTGGAAGGACAACACTCACTCCTGGATCCATAAAACTAAAGCAGAGCACCTTTAACCATTTCATTCCACTCCTACAGTAACACAGTGAAATGCTGGGTCTCTGACTACATGTTCCAGCCCGCATCTTTCCCATGGCCCTAAGGCTAATAGCTCCTGCTTTGTCTTGCATATAGACAAGGTAATCATTAAAGGGATTCCGCTCAGGGCTTCAGTTTTACAAAAACAGTCCCTTCCATTTTCCCTTCCCTTGACAGAAAAGAAGCCTGAAGTCTGTACTTTCTTAAGGTAGATTTGAGGAACCACTATGAATCCCATCTTCTTGGCTAGTGTCTTCTTGATCAATAAACTTTTCCTTACTCCAAACTCTATCATTCTGAGTTTTGGCTTTTCCAAGCCAAGGGCACACAGACTTTGGACCTGTAATACCACTTCCGCCCATAAAACCCCGACTATACTGTGCTTTCCTATTTCCACAGGGTCAGCAGTACCTTATGTCTTTTAGGAATGTAAATTTCACTCATGATATCAAAACCACAAAAAAAGTGCTGGCAAGAGCACTGGTGCTGAGACCACACCCAGTCATCTCTGATATCTTGCAGCATTTATTCAATTTACTGTACCAAATGCCCCCACAATGTTTTAGCCAGTGATTCTCTGGTCTGACTGTGCACAAGAACCACTGGTGGAGGCTATAATATATTCAGATTCCCAAACCTCTCTCCCAGAATCTCCCACCTGGTAGGACCAGGTGCGGGCACCAAACGTACAAATGTTCACTGTAAGCAAGTTTTCCCCTGAGTTACATTGGTGCGGCACTTGAGAAACCCTGCTTGCCAGTAAGCTTCTCACAGTTGTAATTAACAACAGATTTTAGCCTAAGGATTTTCAGATCCTACAGACTGCACAAAGTTATAAGGGCCTGTCTTCAGCAATGAAAAATAAGTGTTGCTCCACTAATTTTGACCAGCAACCAAGATGCAAGCACTTCAATGATTCTGAGGAATGCTTTTTAATCTACTCCTAATCAACCAGTATTCCTCTAATGTTGTGGATACATCATTACTATTATTCAATTGCCTGTTTTTTACATGTTTCAAAATGTTGAGGCAGTTAATTCTGAGTCCTCAGAATACAAAAACATTCTCCCAAAATAGACCAGGCCCAGCAACTACGAATGGTATTTCTCTAAGAGTTTACTGAAGTGGCAAAGATGTTAAGAGGGCAGCAACTCTTGCAGGGCCAAATCCAGAGCTCTCTCCCTTCCCCATCTTTTTTACACTCTCCTCCTTCTCACTTCGCTTCAGCTAGTAGGCCTGCTGCTCCTCACACCCCTTTCCCCACCTCAGGGTCTGCACTTGCAGTTCCCTCTGCCTCCTCCAGATGGCTTCCTCCCTTACCATCTTTATTCTGGTCTGTGTTCGAAACACACCTTCGACAAGGCCCTAAGATCCAAAATATACAAAGAACTCATACAACTCAGTAACAACAACAAAAAAACAAACGATCCAATTAAAAAATGGGCAGAGAACCTGAAAAGACACTTCTCCCAGGAAGACATAGAAATGGCCAATGAACATATGAAAACATGCTCAGTATTGCTAGCCATTAGGGAAATGTAAATCAAAACCACAATGAGATACCATCTCACATCTGTTATCAACAGGACAAGTAATAACAAATGTTGGAGAGGATGCAGAGAAAAAGGGACTGCAAATTGGTACAGCCACTATGGAAAACAGTATCGAGGTTCCTCAAAAAACTAAGAATTGATCTACCATATGATCCAGCAATCCCTCTACTGGGTATTTACCCTAAACACTTAAAAACGCATATCCAAAAAGATATTTGCACACCAATGTTCACAGCAACATTATTCATGGTGTCCAGGACATGGAAGCAACTGAAATGTCCTACGATAGATGATTGGCTAAAGAAGCTGTGGTACATATACAATGGAATATTACTCAGCCATAAGAAGAGATGAAATCTTGCCATTTGCAACAACATGGATGGACCTCAAGGTAATCATGCTAAGTGAAATAAGCCAGACAGAAAACGTTGAAAACCACATGATATCACTTATATGTAGGATATAAACCTAAAAGCAACAAACGAACAGGACAAACAAGCAGAGACATGGACAACAGACTAGTGGTTATCAGAGGGGACATCGACAACAGACTAGTGGTTATCAGAGGGAAGAAGGGGAATACGGGGCGGGGGGAGGGGGGTGGTAGATGGGGTAACGGGGTCAAATATATAAAATTGGAAGTTATGTAAATTACATCAAGTGAATGTAATTACCCTCTGTAAAACACCATTCCCACCCTCAAGCTGTTATTAACTTTCCTGCTTTACTTTACTTCAGAGCACTCATTGCTACTCATATATATGTCTATTGTCTGCTTTCCCTACCAGTAGATTCCTAGAGAAGGGCCTCTGTCAATTTTGTTCATTGCTATAACCTCGGAACCTAAAACAATGCTTAGCACATAAAAGGCACTTAACAAATACTTGTTGAATAAATGAACCAATGACTGAATGAATGCATAATCAGTGGCCTGCACCTAGATCCCCACAGAAAAGCTAACCCAAATTTAGCATACTCCTAACAAGAAGCAGATGTGAAGACCAGACCCTTCCATGTGTCTAAATATCACAACCACTGGACGTTTATGAAGTGTCACAACATACCTGGCACATGGAGAACAGGGATGGGAATCCTTTTTCTAACAAAAATCACTGTGTGTATGTTGAGGAAGGAGATAAAACAAAATCAAATGATTGTCCCACCTACTCCCATGGAAAAAAAGAACACCTGGATCCATTGTTTTGTTAAGAGAAAAGAGATAAAAAACTCAACTGTTTCACTGTTGGCTATTTGACTGTGTCCAAGTCACCTCTTTGAAGATGTGTACTAATATGTGAAGCAAGATTGGGTGAGAACATTTCTATTGCCCCTTCCTCCACTAAAATTTTACGAGTCCCACTTAACTACTTTTCAAAATTAAGAACAGGAAACATAAAACTTATTAAATGGAAGCTAGTAAGTTATGACCATTTAGGAGAGAAATAGGAAGCTGGAATAAGTTGAAGAAGATAGATTTTAAAAGGGGAAAGAGAGAGAGGGGGACAAAAGAGTGGAGAAAATGGAGTGAGGGTGGAAGATAAGACATTCTGGAAAAAGGAGAACTGGAAACAGAAAGGAACAGCTTAATCACCATTCTTAACCACATTCTGTTCCTTGGGGCTAATGAGTTTATGAGGAACTTCTCTGCAAATTCTACTATGCAGACCCACACACAAACCAACCTCGGGCTCCAGCTTAGAGTTCTCCTTCTGAATCCCCTGCCACCTCCAACCCACAGGAAAGATGCTAGCCAGAGGATAGAAGGTTGCCCTAACCCGGATAAAACTGGGGGTTGGAAAAAGACCCCCCTCCTCATGCAGAAATAGTACCTGCAGGATTTCTATCAAAACACACAGCCTGAGGTTCTGTCAAGCAAAGCAGGAGAGGGGACCATCTTCAACTGGTCAGTGCCAAGGGTCTGGGTAAAATGCACTGTCTGGGGCCTGGGCTTTACTTGCTAGCAAGGGCTTGACCAAAGCACCTCAGTGTGGATGAAAAAAAGGGGTTCTATGGAAAGTAGCCTCCCAGGGTGACCTGATCATAAATTCCTAACTGGGCAGGTCATGGCAGGTCAAAGAAGCCTATAGCTTCTTTAGTGGAAGGTTTTAAGGTAGCCTCGTCCATTGCGCTGGTGCATCTAGGCTAACACGCCTTTGAAATACCAGAAGTATTACCCCTCGAAGGGAGCCCATAATCTTGCCAACTATCCTGTTATCCAATCCCCGTCTTGCTTTCTCCAACCATCCTTACATCCCTTCCTTAATTTCAAATGCATAAATGAAGCTGCAAAACTGTTATTCTCCCAGCCATTTGAGATCTTTCTCCCTGGCATATGTTGTTAGTTTGGCTCCAATAAACTCTTATAAAAATTTTCTACAGGTTTGGATTTTTCTTACAGTGACACTGGCAAAGTGCGCTGATCTCATGCACAAACACTTTCCAACTGCATTTGAATATATTTTCAAAGTCATATCCTGCCTGGCAAGCCTCTTTCACAGGACAGCTGTAGGTCTAGTCTAAAGCAGGTAAACACAAGGATTAGAGCTGGTTGACCAGATACCTGAGGACAACTGGCAGGAGTGAAATCTCCTGGAACAGCAAGTAGCAGCAGCAGCAACTGAAGAAAGAAACCTTCCTGTCAGGTGAAGCCACACTTAATGGTCACCCACCCTGCTTTGCTCCAATGCTAGAGGAAGAAAAACCAATTTTGAAGAGAGCTCGATGTTATGGGAAATGACCTGAGTGACGACCACAGAAAGGGTAGACACCAAGAAAGCCCACTGTGGCCCTGAGGCTAGACTGGGCACAGCACCATGACCCAGAGGTTCCGAGTTTTAAAACTTTGTTTTTTGACATAATATCAAATTCATGGAAAGACTGCAAGAATAGTATAGAGTTCCTGTATGCCATTCACCTAGACTCCCCAATTGTTAACATTCAACACATTTGCTTTGTTACCATAATTCTATTATATAATACTCATATTACCTTTTAACCATATTAAAGTAATAAGCTGAAGACATGATTACATTTACCCCTAAATATTTTAGTATTTTCTAAAAACAAGGACACTCCCTTATACCACCACAATATAATGATAAAAATCAAGAAATTACTGTTTCTTCAACAGTGTTATCTCATCTAACACCCTTATACGCATTTCTTTAGTAGTCCCCAAATGGTCTTAGAGCAGGAACTGGATCACATGTCCAGAATTCCACGGAGCACTCAGCGGTCATGTCTTGTGGTCTCCTTTAATCTGAAATGGTTCCTTTATCTTTCACGACCTTGGCATTTTTTGAAAAGTACAGGCCTATTATTTTATAGGATGTCTCCCAATTGTGGTTTCTCTGTCTCTTTATGATAAGATTCAAGTTACCTATTTGGGGCAGGAATATCACAGTAGTGATTCTGTGCCTTTGATGCATTTTCTCTGGAGGCACATGATATCGATTTCTCCTAATACTGGTGGTGTTAAATTTGATCAATTGGTTAAAATGGTGTAAAACAGGTTTCTCTTCTGTCAGGTTACAATTTTCCTTCAGTAATTAATAAGTAACTTGATGAGAGTTACTTAGAGACTAAGCAAATATCCTGTTTCTCACCAAATCCACCTGCTTCAGCACCTACTGAAGCACCTCTAGATTTGCTTGTGAGAGTAGCCATGAGTATATCCATGAGTATGCTGGTTTCTCACACAGTGAGCCATGTCTGTTGCGAACTCAGCCCTTTAGTTCACAAGATGACGAGTGGCAGCAAAAAGAGACAGACACCAGGTGCAGACAGCTAACAGCTAATCATCCTCACACCGAGGCCCAGTTCACCAGGGGCAATGCTGAGGGCCTTGGCCGGATGACTCCTGGTCCGCTGCAGCAGGGCACAGGAAGCTATATTTAATTAATGACAGAAACTCCAACTCTATCGCCTTATACTGAGGTGTAACCAGGTTTGGGAACTCTGATTTGGCTTAGTCAAGAAACATTTTTTAAAACTGTTATCACAAAGTTAGAAATTCATAAATTATATAAAAGCAGAGAGACCATTATGAAATCACATACCGGTTGTTACATTACAGAGTACTGATATCCACTATAAACATTCTGTTCTATATTCTACGGGTCTTTTCTGTTTGCATATGTATATTTCATCAGGATTGGAATCATGCTGCCTATATCAGTCTTCTTCAAGCTGGGTTGCACTCAGCAATTTAGCCCTACAGGAAAGGATCTGCGTGTCCATTTTCTCAATTCTTCTAAAGATGATCTATACTTAGATCCATTCCAGAAGCATAGGAGAGAAGGTATTCATAACATACAATGATTGTCTTAAGGCAATGGTCCCCAACCTTTTTGGCATCAGAGACTGGTGCTTCTATGAGAATCTAAGGCCTGATGATCTGAGGTGGAGCTGAGGTGGTGATGCTAGTGACTGCAGATACAGATGAAGCTTCACTCCCTTGCCCATCGCTTACCTCCTGCTGTGCGGCCCTGTTCCTAACAGGCCATGGACCTGTAAGGTCAGTGCCCGGGGGTTGGGAACCTCTGCTTTAGAGTACTAGGGCTAAATTCTCTTGTACAGCCCAGCTAGGAAAGGCTGGTCCATATTGTTGTGTAATTTGTTTTTTTTACCTAACAGTCCTTTAAATAAGCATTTAATAAGCACCTTCCATACACCAGGCATTGAGAAGGTAAAGAAGACAAAGCTCCTTTCCTCTTTAAATGAATAATCTGGCCAGGGAAATGAAAATACCTAAATACCTCAAATATGGAATGACGCCATGACAGAGAAGTGGCAGTGCGCCTGGAGCACCCTGGGCAAGGAAGCACTAGCTCCATCAGAGGAAATCAGGCAGGCTTTGTGCAGGAGATGATGTGCAAATGGGTCTTTGAAGGATGGGCAAGACTTCAGACTCAGAGGAACAGGCATTCCAGATGGAAGCAAGGGCATGCCAAATGCCCAGAGAGGTGTGCTCACGTCAGATCACAGAGGACCTGTGGGAGATGTGGCCAACGAGGCACCAGGCCCACCAAACTGGCCCCAGAGGAGGCAGCATCGGATATCCACAGTGGTTCAGAAGCAGGGGGTTGGTGAGCTTAGCCTGGGATCAAAGTGACCAAGGGAAAGGATGGTCAAGGGGCTGCTGAGATCACTGCAGCCAGAAGTAAGTGGGGAGCTGAGCCAGAGCAGGGGCCGACCAAGAGATGTGCAGGAAGAAGATGCCACAGAATGTCACGGAACTCAGTGACTGAGCTGGCATGGGCTATTTTTATAGCACCCAGCCAAGATCTACCAGCATAACAAATTCAGGCCGCTAACAGGAAGAGAGAAAGAGAGAGAGGGAAGGAGGGAGGGGAGAGAGAGGGAGGGAGGGGGAATAAGAGAGCGTGAGCATGCAAGAAGGCTCCACATGCTGCCACCATTCTCTGAGATGATTTAAAAGCAAAGGTGGGGGCACCCCTCAAAGAGGAGGAGGCCAGAGGGAATAAGACATGACATTGGGGTAAACTGAAGAAACTGCCCACAGAACTGGCCCTCCTCTTGGGGTCCCTCTAAGCTCTAACAAAAGGCCTTATGTAATAGTTCATAGGGTGGGCCACTTTGACAGCAAATTATATACGCAGAATATGCTACAGGAGAAGCTACCTTTTTAATAAAAGATCTCCCTCTCAACTGAAGGGAAATACAAGTAGTTGGGTTGAATAAATAATACTTAATAGGAGAAAGTGAAAATCAGTAGAATCAACAAAAGCAACTCTGGAACCCAATATAAACAGGTTCGAACACAGGGACCTTCCCCAAACTTGAATATAATGGGGAACACAGAGTATGAGGTGATGGGAAAGAGTGTATGCAAATTCTAAAATAATGGAAACCCCCACTCTCAAAAAGAAAGAGTAAGGGTGTGGGTTCTTAAGGTTTGGGATTATGAAATGACAGAAGGAAAAGAAGAACCAGACTGGTCATATAAAACCCCAAATCAGAAAGTGGCAATGACTCTAGCTAACAGTCAGTCATCAGAAACAACCTGAAGTGTGAAAGGCCCTGGTAATTTAGAGACTGAAGGAGAGGGAAGAATCATAGAAGAGACGAAGGAAAGTTTTGTTTAGGCCACTTCAAGCTCAGAACAAGCTAAACAAGCTAAACATGTTTGAATTCCTAAAACCAACATGTATGTTTTTAAGGTCTGTAAGAGGCATGGCTAAAATATCCAGTTTTATATGCCAATCATACATCCCTGTTATTCTTTGCTCCAAAAATTCAGGAAACCAGCATTTGCGCAGGCTCCCAAACAGGTATACCGTCATTCACATAACCAGTTTTTAATCAAGCATGCAGCATGCACCTGGGGATTATAGCAATAGGCAACACCGCCAGTCTCTCCTTCAAAAAGCTCTCCTAATCTCATTTTAAAAATTGGACAAGTAGCTCTATCACCAATGTAATTATCTTCATAGTTTTTCTTTTTGCCTTACTCTCACTGGACATGAGGGTAGTGTTAGGAGGCATTTTTGATTTGGGGTGTGTATGTGTACATGTGCGCATGGGAAGGGGCTTAGAAAAAGCTCCCCAGTAGGAAATGAGTAGGACTTGGAGGGGGGGCCAGGGGAAGGCAAGTGCCACCAGAGCAGGGACAGCAGGCATTAAGGGCACAACTCCCAGTGGAGTGTCTGAAGGCCCAGCCCAGGAGGCAACGACGTATTAACAGAGCCTGGAAAAGACAAGCAGGCCAGGTCATGGCGAGTTGGAATTTTATCATAAAAGGAGCAACTAGGGAAGGGTGTGAGGTGGGGGTGACTGAAACCGAAACTGGATTTTGGAAAGACCTCTCTTGAGGCTGGACTGGAGATGGAGAAGTCCTCTTGTCAACTGAGACAAATCAGGAGGTATGCCTGGGAAGATCCGACCTGGACCAGGGAACAGAGCCATCTTAGCCACCTCAGCTGACATTTCTAAGAATTTCCACAGGAGCTGTTCTGTGGGGTGGGGTGGCAACGCACCATATGCTACAAAGATAGGGATGAACTTGCTTCATCTACCGCCTGCAGGCCAGACTGCTTGCATCTGCATCCTAGCTCTGTCCCCTACAGTTATTCTTAACCTCTTTAAGCCTCAGTGCCCTCAAATGGGGATGATATCAAACTCATATGGCTTTTGTGAAAATTAAATGGGCTGACATATATAACATGTCTAGAACAGGTGAGGAAAAGTGAGTCAGTATAGCATTTATCCTCTTTTCCATCCTATGCTTTGTAGCATGTGGGTTTGTTGGGGGTGAGGGGGTTATTACCGAGATTTTCACAAAGACCCTACCTTCTTTGCCAATTACAAAACACTGCTAGATTACCATGATCCTAGATTCGCTTGGCAGATAACTGAAAGAGAAAAATGTAAAACAGTTCATCAACAATTTTTATATTGATTTGATAATATATTGGACATAATTGGTTAACTAAAATAAATTAAAATTAATTTCACCTGTTTTTAAAAATTCCGTCTCATTCAATGGATTTATTTTAATTGCTATGTTCCTAGTTTCTTCTTATTTTAGCTGATTAGCTCATTAATTTTTGCCTTTTTTTCTTGCTAATATGAGGAATTAGGACTACATTTCTCTCTAAATACTGATTTAGTTGCATCCCACAAGTTTAAGTGTACAATTCATCCTACAAGTTTTGATATATATTTTCTTTACTCTTTTATCTTTCAAATCTCATAGTTTTCAAATTTTCAAAACATTAAAATTTTTTTGATTTAAAAAAATTTAAAATTGATATATAATTTAGTTGCATTGTGGTCAAAGAACTTTGACATTTGTATGATACTGATTACTTTAAATATGTTAAGATTTACTTTATGACCTGGCGTATACTCAGTTTTTGTAAAAGTATTATCTTCACTTGCTGGAATTATGTTTCTCTATACTATATAATCAGTTTGATCAAGTTTGTGGGGGGTTTTTTAAAAATAATTCCTGGTTTTTAGTAGATTGTTCTATCAGATACTGAAAGAGGTATACTGAAATCTCTCACTATGACGGCAGATTCGTAGACTTTTTTTCTCATTCTGTTATTTTACTTTAGATAGTTTCAGGCTGTGTTATTAGGTGTTTTTAAGTTGAGAAGTTTTTATCTTTCTGGAAAATTAAAACTTTGATCCACTTGTTTCTTTTTAATTTTCAAATGTAGCTACTTGAAAATTTTAAATTATATGTGTGGCTTGAGTCATA
Source organism: Eidolon dupreanum (assembly GCA_028627145.1). Classification (NCBI taxonomy): domain Eukaryota; kingdom Metazoa; phylum Chordata; class Mammalia; order Chiroptera; family Pteropodidae; genus Eidolon; species Eidolon dupreanum. The sequence goes on along the minus strand of CM053515.1, from coordinate 51,854,911 downwards.
TTTCCACTGGACAGTACTGGCCCAGAAGAAAGATAATCAGGATGCCTGCAACAGCCATCAAGTCCTGGATGACTAAGGATTTGATTGCAGAAAATGACAAGCAAAGAGAGTACTGGCATCCTTGATGAAGTATCACACTCTGTCCTCCTCTGTTGCTGCTGCAGTCTAGATAGGAAATGAGAACAAGACATTAAAGGCAGAATGGAGGTGAAGAAAGATAGAAGATGAAAAAGCAGAAAGTGAGAGGAAGGTCAGGGTAGAAAGAACTGTACATGTGTAATAGAAAAACTACCCCTGCTCTGAACATAACACAATAAGTCTTTAATTATAAGAATGACACCTAGTCTTAAAAAAGCTTTAATGTTCACAAGACAGAACTATTTCATCAAAGTACACTTTTAAAATTTAATTTGTTTTCATCAATTTTCCCTCTTTGAATTAATCAAATCATGTCATATGATACTTAACTATTATGACTCCAAATATTAAACACTTAAAGGGAAAGGGGGAAAATTCATGGGTATAGGAGTTGAGGAACCACCCAATCACTTAATCCTTTTTACACCATGTAAGAGGAAAACAAAAATGCTTCAAAAGACCAAACAAGAAATGGGCTTTTCCTCTACGGCAGTAGTCCCCAACCTTTTTGGTACCAGTGCTCCTGTGAAAACCTAATGCCTGATGATCTGAGGTAGAGCTGAGGCGGTGATGCCAGCACTGGGGAGTGGCTGCAAGTATAGATAAAGCTTCTTTGGCTTGCCCACAGCCTCACCTCCTGTGCTACAAGTACAGATAAAGTTTAGGTTGCTTGCCCACAGCTCACACTGCCTGCTGTGCGACTTGGTTCCTAACAGACCACAGACTAGTACCAGTCTGCAGCCTGGGAGTTTGGGGACCCCTGGTTTAGGGCATAGGGGAATTCTTAAGCAGAAATTCAGAGGTGCAAGGAAGACAGACAGGTCAGAGAAGCAGAAACAAAGTACAGAAAGTACAATGTTACAAATGCTAAGGGAGGAGAGGTTCCCAGGAACCTCTGCAGTAAGAAGCAAGGGAATTCAGACAAAGAAAAACAGTTTGGCCAAAGAAATTCTTCCCTGAAGACACAGACTATTGAAGCAGAAGGGTTCCCACAGCTCAGTCTGTTCTGCTGCTTGACCCAGGGGAGACTGGGGCCTGGAGGTGACTGCACTTGCCAAGAACACATGGGGCACAGCCAGGTAGAAACTGGCCATGACTCCCCGTCTGACTCCTGCTTCAGTCTTCTTGGTGAAGTGACGGTGAAAAGTGAAGTTACACATATCAGCTAGTAACCAGGACCAACCAATGTAGTTATTTCAAAATTGGAATAAAATAACTTTGTCTGTAGCTCCCGAAGCTAAGCATGCACACAACCCATGACCCAGTATTCATACTCCTTTGTATACCCCCATCAGAAATGCATACATATGTATACCAAAGAAAGGTATGAGAACACTCAAAACAGCATTATTTGTAAAAAACTAAAATGCTGGAAACTACCCAAATGTCCATCAACAGTGCACAGATTTGGTCACTCCATGACCAAATCAGCAATGAAAGTGAACATACTATCACAGGCAGCATCATGAGTGAATTACAGAAAACTAACTTGTAAGGAAAGATGGACACTGTAGAATTCCATTTATATAAGTGTAGGAAGTCAGGCAAGGGTTACCCTCGAGGAGGGTAGTGACTGGAAGGGAGTGTAAGGGCAGAAAAATCTTCCTGTCTTGCCTCCTAGATTCTTTGGCTGTTCTAATAATGAAATTGATATAAGGCATATTAACAGAAGGAAAACAAATGTAATATGTACCTAGTGGAGCCCCATAAAGATATGAAGACTGAAAAGGCAGCCAGGTAATTTTTAACATCCTTTTATTGTCCATTCACCTCCCAAGAAACAACCTGCTAAATAAACACCCTCACTGCTGTCAAATAGCCCAGTAAGGAAAACAGGGAAGAACTGGAGGAGACAAAATCAAAGAACAAAGAACGAAGAGTCTGTTCTTATTCTCCCTTGAACATATCTTTTAAATTCAATACCAATCAAAATAGACTGGTATAGTAACATGGGGGCAATTTGGTAGTCTATGCCAAAATTATAAGCATTTTCAAAATAGGCAGTCATAAAGGCAAATTTTTAGAATTTACACCTGTCAGCCCTCTCTCTCTTCCATAAACCTCTTCATGCCTTCCTATCTCACCCATTTCTTTTCTTGCCTGGGGAAAGAAATGACTACTAATTCTAAGGAAGGTTCATTTCCTCTCACAGAAACAACAGCACTCACATAATGGACAGACATTTAAAAAGCCCTATGACATGTGGTTATAGTACTCTTGAAGCTCATAGCAGCCTCTCCTTGCCCAAGCATTGGTTGGAATTTAGATGATCCCCAGCTCTATGAGCAGGGATGTAAGACATGCTTCTAAGTTGTCAAGCTTTCAGGATTACACATATGGAACCACAACCCTTCCTGTTTTTGAGCCTGTACCCCTTCAGTCAACAGATACAGGTACCTCTTCCAGTTTCAGGACATGCAACCTTCTGTGGAAGAAGATTAGCAGTCATAAACCAAGAGAAGGGCTCCGCTAAACACCAAAAGGCAGGAAGGAGATGGGTCTCCTTCCTCTTTAAAATCCCAACACCCAGAAAGGTGCTTGGCAGAAGAGCAGGCAGTTCAAGGGTGCCAGGTAAAGCACCGCAGGTAAAACCATTTTCCCTTTTAAACGAATGCTACCTAATTAAGCAGAGGCCATTATGCACACTAATTAAAATGTGAGAACATAAAATTAGTCTTTCAAGTCAGCTAGTGATTCTGCAGGACCCTCTATATCTTAAATACATTTTGTGGTCAGAACCACGGAACGAGGTCACCTGGAAGTGACCTCGACCATGAGCAGGTCAAGCTTCTCAGTACAGACAGGAGACCAAACCCCACAGGGACATCAGTGTTGGCCAAGGTCACTCAGCTGGTCTGGTCTGGTCCCTGCCTCTCCTTATTCGCCGCTCAAAGATGCTCTCTAAAAACCTTGCGTTACTTATACACTAAAGGCACATAATGAACGCATACACTGGTTAAGTAACTGCTTGCAATTCAGAAGAAACCAAAGGTCATCAAAACGTCTCTTCCGCAGGGCTGGTCGCAGAGAGCGGGCAGGGAAGGTCACTGGCGAATTTCTACCTGCAGACATCACACATCGCGCCTTCCCGATTGATGCAAAGGGCGGTATCAGGAGCTACCAGTTACCTTGCGGCGAGTCCCCCAATCCGGTCCCGGGGAAATGAGTCAACTTGGCTCAGCTGGCTCGGAAGCTTCCAGCAATGAATTAAACCCCGAACCGCTGCGGAAAGCTGTGAGGAAAGGGCCACTGCGGCTGCACTGGGCACCCAGGCCGTTCACCCCTGCGCCTCTACAGCGGGCCGCAGCGCCCCACGCCCGACCAGACACAACTGAGCCCGCGTCCCCGCGAGGCGCGTCTGGGGGCGCCGTACCCTGGGCGCTGCCCGCGGGGGCTGGGGCGGGGCCGCTAGGCCCAGACAGGCGGGGGCAATGACAGATCGCCGCCACCGCCCCCAGCCCGCGGGCCCCGCTGCGCCAAGGGAGGGGGCTGCGCCACGTACCTCGGCCGGCAGGTGCCGCGGCCGCCGCCGCCTCGGTTCGCGGCTGCAGGGGACGCCGCTCCGCGCCGCCCGCGGCCTTCGTCTGCATACTAAGGAGGGGGTGTCTGCTGGCAGCTAGCCCCGGGTCCCTCGCCCCCGCCCGCCCCCGGCGCCGCGCTCGCGCCCATTCAGTCCCGACCATCCGCTCCCCCGCGCGGATGCGGAGGAGGGGCGTGGGGCGGGACCGCGCGTCACGAGGACACGGGACACCAATTGGAGTGTGCGAGGGCTGCCGCGGCGGCCCCGCCCACAGGCCGCGCAGTCCCTCCACCAGCTAGGTTTGGGGAGCCGGGCGCCCCCAGCTGGACGCACCCAGGGCGGAGGGCGAGTTGGGACAGGGGTCCCAAGCACCCACTGCTGTCTCGAACTCTGCGTGCGGATAGATGGTGGAAGAAACAAAAGGTCAGACTGGTTGGTTATAGGTTTTCACTGCGAAGAGGACTCGTGAGTGTGAGCCAGTGAACGAAGGGGCTTCACATATTCGCGTGCTTTCTTTACTCGCCGGCACAACCTCCAGGCCAACCCTGGTTCAGAGCTCCTGGGGCGGTAAAACCTGCACCAAGGCAGCCTAGGCGTGTCTGAAGAGTTGCGGAACAGCTTTATGTTGTTCCACGTGTAGGATAAGAGTGTGAACGCTGATTACCCACCAGTGTAATAGATGGGTAATTGGGGCCCAGAGAGCAGAAGTGAGTCACTCTAACTCATTGGGGGCATTTAGTGGCAGAGCCAGCATCAGAACTTGCACTTGGAGCATCCCCTTCCATACCTCTGGAATCCCCTTTGATTCTGGAGAGGAAATGTCATACAATTAAAAAAAAGTATTAGTGAATCCCAAAATTGAGAAATTAATAAGAGTTTAAAACACTGATGTTACCTCTGTAACAGCTGTATGTCTATTGTGTGCCTGTGACATTTCTGTGCCTTTAAACTTGCTAACTCTTCAGTGATACTGTTCTGCTTTCAGAATTTTCTTTCAGGTTAATGAACTCAGAGCATCCTGTACATGTGCCTGCAATACTGCTTTGGGTTTGAAAAGGGAGATCCTAGACTTTGAACAAAATAGATTGCATAAACCCAAAGTTTTGTCACCTTTTTATTGCTGCAATTTGCACAGGGTTTGCACAGTTCCAAACAGGTTGAGGATGTCTGTGTTCTTCCCTTAGTGGGGGGTAGGGGTTCTGGAAAAGAATGTGTATCTGGGTAAGAAGGGTCAGGAGGGAAATCTTGCAAAGAGTGGGAGGACTCTGCCTTCGTACCTCCCAAAGAGATTTTGCCATTGAAATGTTTCTGGATTATTCTAAGGTGAGGACAAGAGCATTTTGAAAAAATTGGAGGAAAAGCTGTCACTGGGAGATCTAATCCAGAAGTTGGCCAAGGCTGGCCAGGCAGAGCAGCTGCCTGGGTCAGTGACAGCTGAAGGAGAATGCTGAGCACCTCACCTCTTCCCTCTTGGAGACCAGCCTGAGGCCTGCCTGCTGAATCAGACAGTTTACCTCCATTTGCTTCAGCTACTCTTCCCCTTTGCTCACAGATACTCCTTGTCCACAGAGCCAGGCCCTGAAAGCATGGAGGTCAGCAGTACCCTGGCTTGGAAGAGTGGGGATAAGGTGGTAGTGAGAAAGAAAGAGAGCTTGAAGCTGTCTCCTATCTCAGACTAACAGGACAACTGGTTAGCTTACTCTGTACTCACTAACTCATTCATCCTACTCACATTTGGTGGAAAGAGAGGTTGACCCACTTGTGTAACAAGAGAAGTGCTGCCCCTAAAACGTCCTTTTCACTGGCCACAGAGTCATTCTTAGCTACTGTTCTGGATTAAAACAGAAATCTCCAAGCAGTAGATTAGAATCAGCCAGCCACTAGATCTCAAAGCCTCACCTGGAATCTCTTCAGGTCAGTGGCTGGTGTCAGAAAAGCATCTGGACTCTGACTAGCAAAGAGATGTTTTTAAATCCAAGACAGCAACCATGATTTTTTAATTCTTTAGTTCCTTTTGCTCATTACTCTGGTCATTCTGTAAGCTGTCATTGTGGTTGCCCCCAACATCCATCCCACCCTTCCCTTTGTGATGCAAGGTACAGTTGAGGTAAGTTTGCCCCCACTCTTAGCTCTAATTGGTCTAAGTCAGTAGTTCTCAAATTATGGTCCATGGACCTCTCTGGTGGTCCCTGAGGATCTTTCAGGGAATCTCCAAAGTCAAAATTATTTTGTAATAATCTAAAACATTACTTACTTTCTCAATGATGGTACAAAAGCAAAGATGTACAAAACTTCACAAATCAAGGTAGTAGAACCAAACTGTATTAATATCTTCCACCACTATGTTTTAATGGTAAAAAAAAAAAAAAAAAAAAAAAATTACAGTTTTACTTAAGAATGTTCTTGATGGAGCAGTAAAAACTATTAACTTTATTAAAATCTCAATCTTTGTGTCTTTTTAATATATGACAAAATGAAAACTGCACATAAAACACTTGCTACAAACTGAAGCATGTTGGTTGTCTAAGAAGAAGCATTTGTGTAATCACTTGCTTTGCAGGCTGATCTAGCTGTTTGTTTTATTTCATGAAACAGCATTTTTACTTGAGAAAACAATTGACAAATTATGGTTATTCCAACTTAAGTATGGACTTGGACTGAGTGAACCTGTCTGTTCAAGGAAAACAATCGATTATTTATTGCCAATGATGAAAAAAATTTGTTTTCAGAAGAAATTTAGAATTTTGGGAAATTTATATCGTCATGAGTTTGACAGCTTCTTGATATTTAAAGATCTTTTTTGATAGGATCAATAGTGATATTAATGAATGTGATTTTTGGATATTGGATAATGTATAATATTTCGAAATTTGGAAGACCTGAATTTACTCAGTGAATCAGTGTTTTCCAAGTGGCTAATGCATGATGTTACAAAATCATTAATTAAAAATGCAAGGCAGACAATGGATTTTAATTTAATAATATTAAAAGTTTATAGATAAGGTTTTAGATTCCATAGTGTAACAAACTTTTAAGAAATTACCACTTGTAAAGTTTTGGTGTAGTATCAAAGAGGAATATCCACAATTTTCTTAAAAATCTATTAAAATACTCCCTCCTTTTCCAATTACATATTAGATTTTCGTCACGTACTTTAACCAAACAATATGCAACAGATTGAATGCAGAAGCAGATATGAAAATTCAACTGTCTTCTATTAACCCAAACTTAAAGAGGATTTAATTTTTAATTTGGCAAATATCAATAGATAAAGCCTCTATTAAAAAGATACTTTGGGATCTTCAGTAATTTTTGAGTATAAAGGGGTCCTAAGACCAGAATTTGAGACTAAGCCAATAAAGCTGGTCTAAGCCACCCAGAGTCCTCTCATCCTCCTTACTACTAGGATTGGTTCATGGGTGGCCATAGGAACCAGAGTGATCCAATGACAGGAAATCTCAGGAATTTATTGGGTGGTGGGGGAGGGATCTTTTCATTTCCTGCTAGACAGGAGCCAGGCAGTAGCTTCAAAAGCTGCTGATTAGGTAGCCATTTTAGACTACAGGAAGAGCTTATCTTAGGAAGAGAATAATGCTATGGGAAGCAGAGGGAGAGGTTAGGAAAAAACCATTTCCTTTATGACATTTTTGAACCACTAAATCAAACCAGCTCTGCAGCGCATCCTACCACTATACATGCCAGTTTTACAAGCCAATGAATTCTATTGCGGATTACACTAGTTACCCTCAAGTGCCCTAATTGATGCATTTTGGACCTTTTCCTGCATATTTTCACCTAAACAAGTACCTAATGTCTCAGATAATATATTTCTGGGGTTTACTCATTCAGCCATTATCATTACAATACAAATTAGCTTCTGAAGTAAAGTTGGAAGGCAGAGCAGCAGGGTCTGTGAGGACAGGAACCTAGCACAGACAGAGGGGTCAAAAGCGCTGACATTTTTGAGAGCAGTAAGGAACAGTGGCATGTGATCTTGAACAGCAAGATTATAGCAGATTTTAAGTTTTCTTTACTTTTATGTATTTCACAAATTGGACAACAGGAGCATGTATTGCTTTTTTTTTTTTTAAGGAAAAACTATATTATTTTTTAATAGTCCACTGAATGGGAGCACAGGCTTAGAAGCAGGTTGGGATTAGGATATGGCAAGAGAACTCTTGGGCTAAAATTGCTAGCAAGGAAGAAAGACGATCTGTAAGGAATGCCAATGGGCCTAGAAAACAAATTTCCTTTTATTTAGTTTGCCAAGAGCAAACCTCAAAGATCCAAGGGAATGAGCTGGAATCCCCAAAGGTTAAGGAATCATTAATTATGCCTCAATCAAATCAGCTGAAATATTTGCAGTTAAGAAAAAAGAGAAGCCAATGTGAAGATTATATTAACACTGGAAAAAGCATAACATTGAGTAACATTTCATTGAGTGAAAACAAAAAAGGGGGACATAGACTATATGCAAACTTTTATCATGTGGCCAAAAACTGGAAGAAAGTTTAGAAAAAGGAAACAGTTGTGGTGTTAGGGTGTTAGGATTGTGAGTACCTTTTTTTCCTTTTTTAAGAAATGTCCTTTCATGTTATAATATTGTGTTTTTTTGTAATAAATAAAAATGAGAGGAGTCACTGGTTCAAATTACTGAGGTCTTGGAGTCATTTCCAGATGGCCTGTTTCTTTACGCTGGCCAAATGGCTCTCATCTGACACCAAGACAAAAGCTGTGCCTTCCCCAGGGCCTGGCATTTTTGAAGCTCTTAGGAATGATGCTGATGTGACTATTTTGTAGGTGGCCAGTGGAAAGAAGGAAAGGAAGTATTAGCAGCCAAGACTGAAGATGTGTGACGTGGGGGGTCTGGAATCGCTGGCCCCCTTCCACCACCTTGTTTTGGGGGGTTCTGCCCCAGCCATTGTCTTTGTCTTTTTTTTCCTGGTGGGCCTCACCTTCTAGTCAACTCCCATCCTGGTCTTCCTGAGATGCTGTTCCTGCCTCAGTCCCCAGGGGTTGGAGCACAGCTGCAGCCAACAGAACACAGACTCTGTCTGCTGCCCTGAAGCACAAAGGAAGTCAGTCCCCTGAGGTTTTTCTAGGAATGTTTCCTGTGAGCAATCACAGGAGAAGCAAGAGTAAAACAAACAAAGAAGGGGAAGAGACATTTCAAAAACATCAGAGGAAGGCTGTCTGTTGGCAGAGGGCAGCTCAGATTGAGGAAACAGTTCCACACAGACTGATTTTTTTTGGAAGCTGTGGGGCACATCTTCGCACATGTGGATTCAGGCATGTCTACAGGCCTTCATTCTGTTTATCCTTCGCCCATATGTTAAATCACACAAACATTTGCCTAGTGCCTATTATGTGCCAGGTATTATGCTAAATATTTACATAAATTAATTCATTTTATCTTCACAACACCTTATTTGAGGTTGAGTCTTCTTATTTCCATATCTTATCTAAGGAAGGCAAGGCGTGGGAAAACTTAGAGAAATAAAGTAAACTGCCCAAGCTTTCATGGTTAAGAAGTAGCACACCAGGATTTGAACCTAGGCCATCAGACTCCAGAGGCCACCTAAGACATGATCCTTGCCCTGAAGGACCAAATGGTCTACCCGAAGAGATAGGTACTTTAAAACAAATGAACAAATAAAACCAGTAACAATGAGACATAAAAGAAAAACTACTAACAAAGGGGCATGGGAATGTCAAGGTTGGGGGCATGGCTAGATCTGCTTCAGAGCTCAAGGATACCTCTTTGTGAGATGTGATAATCAATTTTGACCAAGAACTACAAGACAAACAAAAGCTTTATTTGCGGATCTTTTTTAGCAATTGCAATCTGAGAGGCACAGATTTGGGTAGAAAACCCAACTGTGTACTGAGGGGAAGGAAAAGGATAGAGTTTCTAAAGACAGTAAAAGAGAGACTTTGAAAGGGATTGCACAAGTTACTTTGAAAGAGCTATAATTGGTGTTGGCAAGCAACACATGATATGCTGCACCTGTTTAATTGTTTATGTCTGTTGCTATGTGAAAATTTTATTTTTTAAAATAGAGTTCAGTGATGCGGAGACAGTTCTAGGATTGTATCAGGATGTAGCCATTTGGTTTAGCCCAGTTCAAAAATTCATTATCACAAGGAGGAGGTGAGTGAGCTCAGCTTCCCAGAGGCCCCCCAGCTCCATTTTGGACTGATCTCTTGACATACCGACTCCATTTTGCTGATTTTGTTTCACATATCCCCCTTTTGATGATTAACCATTAGGAAATATTGTGGGTCCCTCATTAAAAAAGTAATGAAGGACCAAAAAAAGTAATGAACCCTCACCAGGAAGGCTCATTCCAGGTATGTCATGTCTCATGTAGAAAGAAAAGCAGTCTCCTGAGTATACAATAAGAGAGCTTATGGCTACATTTAAGCAACAAGGAGCTTGTTGGAAACAGAGCTAAGTCATTTATTACACAATTTAAAAGTTCCTTTGTAGAGATGGTCTCAACTGGATTTATTTGTTGTCACACCTCTAGGCTTTGGGCTACTATTATGCTGATTGTTAGTCATTGTTCAATGCACCTGGCACAGCAGGAGGATTGAGTATGCTCATTTCAAATTAGTCTTAAGAACTAGGAAGAGGTATAATGTTTTCCTCAGAAGTTTTGTTCAGGCAAAAATTAGGTTAGGATAGCAATATCATGAGTTAAATTAAACAAAGGTGGTCAAAAGGAAGACCAAATGCATGAGTTTCTGGGTGGAATCATGTATGACTGGCCTAGTCCAGGGCCATGAGAGGGCCATCTGCATCAGGTGCTGTCTCCTTTGGTCTTGGAAATGAGAACTCTAGTGGTGGTCTTGGGTTGTTTAGAGACTCAACTTTAGACCTGCAATAGGCTGAGATTACCATTCAGGTGTGAGTGTCCTTTTTAAATGAGAAAGGTGAATCCATGTTTAAACCATCCTTAAGTTTAGCAGCACAAGAGTTAGTACATAATACCTGACATTTTGATCCAGCAGGATCAAAGGGCATCTTTATGGAGATGGACATCATCTTAGAATTGGAGATTGCGAGGCTGTAGGTCTCCATCTCCTGGGAGTGCACTGTGGAATGATTGTTCCATGAGCTGTTCGTCTTAAGGAACCTTATCAATTCTTTGCAGGATATCAGGAGGTCTCCTGCAGGTTCATACATTCCTTGACCTAATCTCATGGGCCTGCCAGTAATAATTTCAAACGAAGACAGTCTATATTTCCTGGAGGGAGTAGATCTTAAGTTGAGCAATACCAAGGGAAGAGCCTTAGGCCAAGGCAGACCAAAAGACACTAGGAGTTTTGCCAATTGAGTTTTGATTACCTTGTTAGTCCATTCTACAAGACCAGGGAACTGGGGATGATAAACACAATGGAAAGGTTGTAAAATCGGCCAGATCTTAGAAACAGATCACATAACTTGTCCTGTGAAATGAGTTACCAGGTTGCTATGGATCTCTGAGGGGATTCTCCAAAGTGGGGAAGCTCTTCTCTTAGGGCAGTTCACTGACTGCTGAGGCTATGACTTTGCAGCAGGGGACTGCTTCCACCCAATGAGAAAATATACAAATCATCACTAACACAGATTTGTATCTTTCAGAAGGGGGCATCTAAATAAAGTCTTTTTGCCAGACTCCTGAGTGTCCTAAAGTGCAAGGGAAAATGTCCCACAGAGGTGTGAATGGCCTTCCAGAGTTGTGTGTTGGGTAAATTTAGCATTTTTAGTATACCTGGGAAGCTACCTTTAGAGATGGTTTACAGTAATATTATTTTTCTCCATAAAACCATTTTGTCAGTGTTCCAGTGAGTTAAGTCATGTACATAATGTAATATGTGATGTTGTATGCAATCAGGGAGGAGGAAGGGTCAGTCATTTGGACCTACCCATAAGTGTCTTTTAGGGTCAGATTTACAGCCTTCTTCTAACCACTATTTTCTATTTTGTCGAACGTCTAAATACTGTGCTTCTATAATGTTATCTTAACTGTCCAATTGCTTCAGCAGGTAGCTCAGGTTCTTCCATTAGGGACTGAAATTGTTTCAATGCTGCTGACTAAGCAGCAGTGTCAACCAAATGATTATTTCTATTTTCTCTGTGTTTGCCATTGAATGTCCAGGGACTTTTATGATTGCTAAAGATTTAGGTAATTGGGTAGCCTCTAAGAGTTCTAAAACAGAAGAACTGTTTTTTTTTTTTTCTTTTGTACAGAAGAAGTCAGGAATCTTCTTTGTTTTCAGAGCATACCAAAATTATGGGCCACACCAAAGGTATACCTTCTGTCAATATAAATGTTAGCTGTCTTACCTTTGGTCAAATTGCAAGCTCAAATTAATTTATAGAGCTCTGCTTGTTGAGCAAAAGTTGCCTGAGATATTGGCCTGGCCTCAGTGGTTTCATTTAGAGAGACAGTTGCATAGGCTGCTTGATGGTGGCTTGTTTCATCTTTTGTTGTCAGTAAACCAAACTAATTCAGTGTTTTTAAAGGTATTTCCTATAAATCAATCCAAGGAGTTAGTAGTCGGTTTTTTTAATGTCAGACAGTCATGAGGGGTTTTGTCAGGGGGAAGAAGGAGGAGAGTAGCAGGGTTCAGAGTATTTCAGAGAGCAATAGTTGCATTAGATGAAGATAATGAAAGAACTTCACAGGAAGTGAGTCTGCTGGCAGAGAGGTGCTGAATTTTATGATTGCTGAAGATTGTTAAGTAAGGCTTCCACTGAATGAGAAACATAAAGAGTCAGTAAAGAGCCCATTATCTTTTCTACATGTAGTAGTAAGTTGGCAGTGGCTGCAATAGCTCTCATACAGGGAGGGAGACCTTTGACCACTGGATCTAATTGTTGACTATGGTATCCAATGGGCCTATGTTGGCTTCCATGTTGTTGTGTCAAGATGCCTAAGGTATTTGCCACTCTTTCATGGACAAAAAAGAAAAAGGGCAGTTGATAATTAGGTTGTCCTAAAGTAGGCAGACCATAAGACTGCCTTTTATTTCACTGAAGGCTTTCTGAGATTCCTCTGTCCATGTGAGGGGTTCTGTCTGGTCAGCCTTGAGAAGAAAGTAAAAGGTTGAGCAATGACAGAGAAATTAGGAATCCAATTTCTATACTATTCAGTCAAACCTAGGAATCCTCTGACTTGCTTTTTAGTATTGTGGGTAAGAAAAGTTAAAAAGCCTTGGATCCTATTGGAATCCAAGAGGAGATATTTATCAGATATTTAACTTGAGTTTTATAGAACTAAAGTTTCTCTTTAGATACGTTATGTCCCTCTTTTGCTAGTTCTTGAAGGAGGTGGAGGCTGTCTTCAAGGAATACTTCCTTGGAGGGTGAACAGAAGAGGAGGTCATCCATGTTGTAAAAGGTTGGACTGCTAGGGGAATTCTGTATTGACAATATCTGCCTTTAACCCATTTCCCATTTGCCCCAATAATACTTGCTGGTAGCACTTGCGGCTGCAGTGTTTACCCCGAGATAATTCGTGGATTATAGTCCTAACCTTACCCCTAAAGCTGGCCACAAAATATCTCACATTTCTTATTATTTTCTCATCACTGTAGTATATCAATAGTCTTGGGAAACAAATAACATCATTCTATTTATAGCATTCTGCTTTTAGTAGCGGTATTTCTATTTACAAAATATAGTAATTCTTGATCACTAACTCAATCACTGAAAATATCAAATCCTAGAAAACGTAGCATTCCTACATGTAATATTAACATTGCTCTTGAACAATTGTTAGCCGAAGATTCATTTGATGAATTCGATTTATGTATACATTTCTGTTACGTTAAGATTAGAGACAAGTTCTGTTTAGAAATAACTCCAAGAAGTTTCTATATTTTATTTTCACATTGAAGACCAGTCAGATTTGCTTCAGACTCAAAGAGTGTGTTTATGTAAAATTCAATTTATGTTGGCAGAGAGATGCACTTTTTTTCTAAACGGGAAATGAGTTAAAATTGGGAAAAGTAAGTCCAACTCTCAGTATAGTCCTAAGGCAGTACTGTCCAAGTATATTGTCCTTCCCATATGAAACTGAATAAAATTAGCCTTCAGTATCAACAAGGATGCTAAAGAAAGCACCACAAAGATCTAGAACTGAAAAGAATTTACTTCCTGTGTTACTGTTGCAGGATAATTGGACAGAGAGATGGACACCGAGGCAATAAGCAGGAAGGAGGGTTTATTGGTGCCGGCACTGACTCAGTGGATTCACATCCAAAGGCTGAGCCCCGATCACAGCTGGGCTTTCCCTTTTATACATATCTTATACTTCCTCATAGTTACAGTCTTGCATGTTCTTTCTATATAAGGAAAGTGTATTTTGATTGTTTGGCAGGCCTTAAGGGGAGTGAACGACCAGAGCCGGTAGTCTGTGCCACGTCAGCTGTGACACTGACAAGTCCCTTACCTATTGTGGGAAGGGAAGTGAACAACCTTCAACCATTATAGAAAATGGTTAGCTCAGCCACTGCTACCACAGTATGGCTAAAAGTAAGATATGAAGTTTAGGGATGACAGGATGCCAAGATATGGCTATACTTATTTACAGCTCTTAGATCTTGAACAAATCTTCATCTTTCTGTAAAGTTTTTTTTTTTTTTAAACAGGGAGGGTAGGAGTATTATGAGGGCTTGTGCAAGGAATGATGAGGCCTTGTTTGAGATATTCCTCAAGGATAGGTTTGATTCCTTGAATGGCCTCTACATTTAAAGGGTATTGGTGGCTATTAGGCAGAGGTTTATTTTTTTCTATTTGAATTTTCATCACTGGTGTGGAATGATTGTGATTTTTGGCATTTTTTGACCAAAGTTAATTTGGAATGGAATTTAAAAGAGGATTTGGGTCAGTTAAGGTGACTGAAAAAACTTCAATAGCTTTAAATGAGTCCTCTTGAGGGTCATTAGTTAGAAGCTCAAGATGGAAGACTATTTCTCCCTTTTTAGAGAAGAAAATATGAGCTTTGTGAGCTTTAAGAAAGTCTCATCCTAGAAGGTGAATAGGGCAGAAGGAACCAAAAGAAATCAGTGGGTTTCTTGAATTGCAAGCCCAAGTTGAAAAGGAATTGGAAGGGATTTAAATGCAGTCATGAGTTGGCTGGAAACTCCCACCACTTGTATGGTTTCAATATTCTGAAGAAGAAGAAGGGGTTAACCCTGTGGTGGGATTAAGAACTGATAAGGTAACTCTTGAGTGTCCACTAGGAACTTGGTTATCTCATTCCCAATAGTTAGATCAATTTCTCTTAAAGAACTAGAAGCATGTGAGAAATCCGCTTTTGATCCTCAGAGCAACTCTATTGCTGAGAAAATTTAGGTTGGACTCCTTGAGGAGGATTCATAGACTTTATGGGCTATTGGTCTTGTAATTGCTTTTGAGCTTTAAACAAATTTTTCCCAATATCCAGACTTTTTTTTTCTTTTTTCTTTTTTTTGCAATAATTACGGGCCCCTTTGAACGGTAGTTTGCCTTGGAGAATCTTAAAAGGCAGTTTTAGACCATTCTTGCAATTGTAGGCTCATTACTTGAGTTGTCTGAATTGGGCATTCAAGCCTTGTGTAGCTTTCTTTTTGGTATCTTTTTGGATATTTCCAGAGAGTTGCTCAGCATAGTTTACTAATTCATGGGTTTGCATAGTGGTGGTCCAATGAAGCTGCTATTTTTCTTTTACCTGTTGTTCAAGTTCATCTTGTAGATCCTCCACAAAAGCTGAATTAAGAATCTGTAAGCTGTCATCATAGACTTAATCTATGCCAGAATACTATTTAAACCTTTAAAAAATCTGTCATAATAATCAAAAACAGTTGAACATATTTTTGAATTTTATTTGAATCAATAACTTGAGGAAAAGTCTCAGGCATCTTTTCATGAAGTTGTCTAGCCAGCTTGGAGCTTCGTTCATGGCTTCTCATCCTCAATAGGAAAAGTCTCTATAGGGTTTTGCCATCGCACTTTGTTTAGCCATTCTCTGGTATGTCCTTCACCTAAAAAAAAAAAATGGATATGCTGATAGAGATCAGAGACCCCTGGCTCATATGTTTAGGTGGTGAACAGAAATTCTTCAGCAAACCAAACGGGGTCCTTTTAGGATTAAGGAAATCTTTAGTAGTGGTACAGAGCTCAGCTTTAGTACATGAGGTATAAGAAATAAGAGGTTGGCATCCGATGGTTTAACTTTAAATGGGGTGGTAAGAGCAGGGCTATCTAATGGAGCTTCAGGCTCATCATTATAAAAAGGTAGTTCAGTGAGTGAAGGGTAAAGAATGAAGGATAGGCAGGCAGCAAAGGAAGAGAAGGTGCAGATAATAAGATGTCAGAAGAACATATAGAAGTTTTCTCAAGTTTAGCAAGCTTCTGAGACAACTCAGAGCTTGTGTTGGTTAATTTAGAATTTGTATCTTGGTGAGAAGCAATTTTTGGATCACTTATATGTATAGAAGTCACAAAATGCCAATTGAAATATGCTTCCTGTTCAGTTTTTTTAGTTTTGTGATCTTTTTCCAATCCAAGTGATTGCACAGATAGACTAACTTGGGGATTTCGAAAGAGCCCCAAGTTGGCTGGTTTAACTGTAAATGATCCTGGTTAATTATGGCCCAGCAAGATAGAAAGTTGCAGGATAAGGGCCTATAATTTTTGTACATAAATCTAGCAGGAGTTCCGGTAAGTTCAACAGCTGTTCTTTTAGAAAGTGAACTTCCCATTTTCCAAAGAGTAATTTATTCACCAAATTGACATATTAAGTCCCATAGACAAAAAGCCAGATAGAGCCTGAACCTCAACTGTGACAGGGGTCTTGGGAATGGAAGACCTTACCACAATGATCTGGGATGACCAGGGAGGTGATGGAGTGCAGCGGACTCTTGTAGGTACCTTACCTGAATCCGTGGAGGCACCAGTGGTGCGGACAAGTCACCCTGGATCCCAATTTTCTGACACCATGCAATGGAAATCAAGCTTGATCAAGAACTGCAACACACACAAAAGCTTTATCGGCAGGTCTTTTTTAGGAATTGTGATCTGAAAGGCACAGATTTGAGTAGAAAATCCAACTGCATATTGAGGGGGAAAGAAAGGAACAGAAAGTACAAAGACAGGAAAAGAGGAACTTGAAAGGATTACATGAGCTTCTTTGACAGAGCTGTGATTGGTGCCGGCAAATAGTGTGCCATACATGTTTAATTGTTTATTGCTAGTTGAAAAATTTATTTTTTTAATAGAGTTCAGTGATGCAGAGCCAGTTCCAGTACTGTATCAGGATGCAGTCTAGTTCAAAAATTCAGCTCCACAGGGAAGGAAGGGTATTAGATCAGCTTCCCAGAGGCCTCCCAGTTCCATTTTGGACTGATCTCTTGACAATACCAACTTCGTTTTGCTGTTTTCCTTTCACAAGTGAAACTTGAATTTGTCTTTGAAGGCTAAGGTAGATATATTGGTAGGTATATTAGTTTAGGGCTGTATTAGTTTTTTATTACTGTGTAACATATTACCACAAATTTAGTAGATTAAAACAATACAAATTTATTACCTTACAGGTTAGGTCTGGATATAGTGTGACTATTTTCTCTGCTCGGGGTCTCATATGACTGAAAGAAAGATGTTGGCCAGGGATGCAGTTTTCGTGTGGGCTCAGGGTCCTCACTCAAGCTTACTGGTTTTGGCAGGACTTATTTCCTTGCAGTTATAGGACTGAGATCCTCGTTATTTTGCTGTCAGCAAAGTACCACCCTCAGCTCCTAGGGATTGCCTACAATTCCTTGTCCTGTAACCCCAAGTTCATCACATGGATGTTTGCTTTCTTCCAGGCCAGCCAGAGCACAGCTCCATTACTTTCTCTACTGCTACCAATCAGACAAAACTGTCTGCTTTTTAAGACCTCATGTGATTAAGTCAGGCCCACCCAGATAATCTACTAATTTTTAAACCAATTAATTTGAGATATTAATTACATATGCAAAATCCTTTCACAGATTCGTGTTTTATTGAATAACAGGGAGAAATTGTGCATACATGAGAGGCTAAGAATTTAGAAAACCATCTTAGAATTGTGCCTATGGCAGGCAGTAAGATTTAGAAAATGGAGAAAATGTGGAAGATTAAGCCAGAAGAGGAAATAGGATGAGCAAAGAATTCTGGGAGACTGTTGAAAAATGAAGATAGAAAAGTGAGTTCCATGTTTCCAATAGTATGACAGACTAGATTCTGGAGAAATCTATGAAGTCAAAAATCCTTAGGATGCTGGGGAAAAAACATGTTTTTACAGCAAGGCTGAGATGGTAGAATGGGGGAAACCACTCTGAGGCAGAAAAATAAGAAAGTGGGAATCCAGAGAGGTGAGCAGAAGTCAGAGTTTGCCTTGGAGTCATCTGTTAGTTGTGGCCAAGTGAGCTGGAGATAGAAGACAAAACCTAGACTGAAGCAGAATGTGATATTAGATTGGAGATCCTTATTCATACCCAGAACCTTCAAAAAGCAGAAATTTCAATGGGTTGTAGTCAGATCTTGCTTCCCAAGTGAAACAGTGAAAAACTTGTCATAGATAATTACTTGCTGTAAGGTATCTGATTTTAGTTCAGAGTGGAACCAAAATAAAAATAAAACTTTCCCCTGAAAATTTCCAACCAAAAGGCCGCACTCATTCAGGTTTGGGACTGGGATTCATACTACTTTTGTGACCAAAAATCTTTTAAAGTGGTCCTGGGTTGATAGTTTTCTTGGGCACCTGTAAGAAGCAAATCACCTCTAGGGACATAATTTTTTTTTAAAAAAAGTAATGATAATAATAAATTTACTTATTTAAATTAGTTTCAACTATACACTATATTGGTTAGATATCTATATTGTTCATAAACGATCCCCCCAAGTGCTCTCTCCCTTCCCTCACCCTCCACTTAGCCATCATATTAATGCTAACCACATTCCCTGTGCTGTGCTCCCCATCTTCGTGTGCAACTATCAACTATTAATTTGTACTTTTTTAATCTTTCACCCCATTCTCCCAGCCCCCCGACACCCCTCCCCTCTGTTGCTGAATTGGGACATACATTTTAAACCCAAGCCTAAGAATTCCCACAAAGTTCCAAAGAGTGTGACTTTGTGATTTAAAATATTGCATTATACATAAGGAAACAAGCCACTATACACAGGAGTCAGTAGAAATAATAAAATGAAATAATAAAAAAATAATAAAATAGAAATAATAAAATGAAGACTTGGACCCACAAAACCTACAGAGAATGGAGTTAGGAGATTCAAAATATTGAATAATTTTATTCAACATGTTTATAGAAATAAAAGAAGGTACTGAAAGTATGACTAAGAAATAAAAGAAGCAGGAGACTATCAGTAATAATAACTCAGTGAACAGGTGAGACAATAGTTTTAAAGGTAAAGATATAAGTAAGTAGAAAGATAGATATAAAAAAAAAATTACCTAAAATGCAGCACCAAGAGAAAAGTTATAGGAAAAAAAAATGAGATTAAGTGACATGGAGGATAGAATAAGTAAGTCAAAAGTCTAGCACATGCCTGATCAGATTTCCAGAAAGAAAAAAAAGAGAAAATGGTATAGAGGCAATCACTGAAGAAATAATGACTGAAATTTTTCCAGAATTCTTGAAAAACACAATCCTCAGATTTAGGAACCCCAGCAAGCCATAAGCAGGGAATAAATAGAAATTCTAGACACATCAGAGGGAAACTGTGGAACATTAAAGACAAAAAGAAAATCTTAAAAGCAGCCAGAGAGAGAAGACAGATTACCTACAGAGAAATAGCAGTTATGCTGAAAGTTGCCAGAAGACAGAGAAATAACATCTGTAAAGTTCTGGGAGAAAATAATTGTCTACCTAGAATTGTATAAATAAGGAAATCATCTTTCAAGATTCGGAGGAAAATAAAAACATTTTCCTACAATAAATATCGATTAGCATACTAAGGTACATACAGGATATACATTAGAGAGAAGGAAAATAATCTTGGAAGGTCTGAGAAGCCAAAAATATCAATCAACGCACAGGCAAAGAGTTGAGCAGTGAAACTTTATCTGAGAAAACAACAAGCTAAATGCACAAAAATGGAAAATTATTTTTGTGTACCCTAATATTGGGAGAAAAATATGTGTAGGGGAGCAATGGGAGGATTAGATTGGGACCAGATTTTGAAAGATTTAACAGCCTAAGGCATGTTTAAACTATTCCTCTGGCAGGAGGAAGGAATTGGATTTTTAAATTAAAAGAGGATAAGATTAGATGCCTGAGGGGGACCAAGCAGGTAACTTAAATGAGTGAAGCAAGCTGGGTGTGAGATAGTAGGAAGTGGGGACTATGACAGCTGGAGAGACCCATCTAAAGGGGACAGTCGACTCTTGCCAATTGCTGCCATGTGGGGACTGTGTACCCTGTGTTGCCAGATCTTCAGATTTTTCCAGAGAGCTAGATCTCTGGATTTTTAAGTCAAGTCTCTCAGTTTTTAAAAGTTAGCCACAAACTCAGTTTTTAAAATTGCAGTGCAAATGAGCATGGTATGGGTGAATGAAAACCGCCACACGAGGAGGGCCTGAAGGTTTGCAACCTCTGGACTGACAGAAAGGATAAAGAGGAAACACAAACATGATGGAGGGTATAAGTTCAACTGGCAGCCTCTTCAAAAGTTATCTTGTCCACTCAGATTTGGTTTTGTTTTACTCGGCAATGCCCTGTCAAGTCCTTACAAGACAGAGACCTCGTCTTCCCTGAATATTCCACAGGGCAGAGCATATTGCTTGGCTTTTAGAGGGTAGGACAAACAACTTTGTAAGAAGTTAGCTCTCTTTTTCCCCCTCCCCCAAGTTTTATTCTCACAAACTTGGAAGTATTGTTTTGTTCCTGACCCCTTAGGATTGCTGCACCCTAAAGATCTGGGTTTCCCTTGCCTAAGCTATAGTGGATGGCCTCCAGAGAGACTCCTATGATTGGTGCTATTGTTATCATTTATTTTATGTCTGGCTCTGGACATCTGCTCTAGAGCCCACGGAGATGCCCTCACCACACATAGCTCAGCCATAGTCTTGATCACAGGACCTCCAGCTTCCTGCACAGATGTGGCATTTATTGCTCCATACCTAGGCATCCACAGACATTCCTATGGAACGTTCGCCACTGCCTAGGACATTTTAGGGCAACTGAGCATAGGTCTTAGCCTCTCTAGAAAGTCATCCACTCATACCCAGAGCCTGGGCAGTTAGATAACTACTTGAGTTTAGGATTTCTGCCCTAAGTTCCCATTTTTCTTTTTCCAGGGCACCTTTTAAAATAATCACTTAGATTAAAGTCTGTGAGAAGTTAGTGACCTTTTCTCCAACCACCTTATAAGTAATAGGTAATTGCTATCTCGTTCTCTATCTCCTACATTCTCATGACCTAGGATGGGGGACTGCCCTTTCCCTGGGCTCACCATCCCCCCCTACCCCAGTCACTCTACTTTCCTTGTGTAAGTGTATTGAAACTTCACTTGAAACGGTCCTGTCATTTTCACTTTCCAAAGTGGGAACTCAGATGCCAACAGAGCTACCTGCCCATCCAGTGTGGGTAATTATTCAGCAGGTCATAATCTGAACATTCTTAGTTCAATACACCAACTCTGGCTTCTCAACATATACTGTTATGCCCATTCTATGGGCTTTTGAGAAATGTTTGTGCAAGCTCCACCAAGAGTAGAACTGAGGGAGGTGGAGGAAGGAAGTTGATAGAAATGGGAGAATTTACCAAGCCTTCAATCATCAGGGACATGTCACCTCCATTTATTCCAGAGGAGCACTTCTTTTGTGGCCAATTTTACTAGGGTCAATAAGAAAATAAATTACAGCCTTTCCATTTTCTATACATTTAAAATTTTTTACTGAAGTAAAAAGACCTGCTATAATGTTTAAAAATTACAATGTATGGCTCAGTGATTTCTCTAAGTAAATATACTTTGTCAAGAAACAGCATGGCCTGCCTTCCATAAGCCAGCCTCCTGGCTCCTTCTGGTCACCACCCTCACCTCCTCCTGCAGTGCAGACACT
Organism: Eidolon dupreanum; assembly: GCA_028627145.1. Classification (NCBI taxonomy): domain Eukaryota; kingdom Metazoa; phylum Chordata; class Mammalia; order Chiroptera; family Pteropodidae; genus Eidolon; species Eidolon dupreanum. The sequence goes on along the minus strand of CM053515.1, from coordinate 51,833,179 downwards.
CTTCCGACTTCCACCTCTTTGAAGTGTTTAGCCTGTTCTTGAACTTTATATAAAAGAAATCCTACAGTATGGACTCTTTTGTGTCTGGTTCCTTTCGCTCAGTGTTGGGTTTGTGAGTTTCATCTGTGTTTATTGCATGCCTTTTAAATTTGTTTATTTTCATTGCTGCATAGTGTAGATACATCACAGTTTTTTAATACCCTTGGTGGACATTTGGGTCGTTTCAAGTTGAAGACTATAACAGACAGAACTGCTGTGAACATCCTTGCTCATGTCTTTGGGTGGCATTATGCTTTTTTTTTAACCTTTGAGAAGATGTAGAATAATCTTATGAGAACAGTGTAATAACTATGTGTTCTGTGGTCAGCATATCACTCATGATCATAACATTTTACTGATCTAAGATGATCTGAAAGTACACTAATCATATCCTTTGCATTTCTCTGTACAGTAAGTCCTCACATAACATCATTGATAAGTTCTTGGAAACCATGACTCAAAGCAAAACAATGTATAACAAAACCAATCTTACCATGGACTAATTGATATAAATGTGAGTTAAGTTCCTACTGTATATTTCTGGTCACAAAAACATCACCAAACTTCTACATAAAAACCCAAAACTTCTAATATTAAACATTGAAATAAATGTGAGCTGTTCACACACTTTAAAAAGATTAATATAAACAAGATCATTCTTTTTCAATCCACTGATTCCAGTTCTGGGTGGTGGGTGACTGGAGTCCTTCCCTGCAGCTTGGGGCACAAGGCAGGACACACCCTAGACAAGATGCCCTGCTATCCCAGGGCGCACTCACACATCCACACTCACTCAGTCTGGGATGACGTAGACGCACCAACCACCTCATGTGCACATCTTTGGGGTGTGGAAGGAAACTCATGCAGATGTGGGGATCATGCCAACTCCACACAGACAGTGGGCCCTGCCCGGAATCATTTTTTTTTTCTCTCATCAACATTATAATAGAATGATGATGAATGAAATAAAGTTATTTAAGGACATGCTGTACTCAATTTAGACACTAAGAAACTCAAAGAGAGTCAGAGGTGAAAGAAATTTTATATATGATCCAGCCCAGAATTTCCCAAACTTCAGTTTCACAAATGACATCTTTGTGATTTTTCCCATATTTTTGTGCCATCTGTACTATTACTTAACATTTTCCTTTCAATTGTTTAACTTTTAATCATTTAAAGAACTACATTAGTCTTATCCTAAGCAGTAATAGCTGTGAACTCATAGCTTTGATATGCTAGCTATATTCTTTTTATTACACATTAAAAAAACACATAACATTTCAGATAAATTTGTCAGAGTGCTACCTGTGTGAGATATTCTTCAATGCCACCTTCTGGTGCATTCCGTGGCCTGCCCTGTCTGGGAAACTGACCTCTGGATTGCCTTGATTGGCTTCCTGGTTCTCTGGCTTTGGCTTATGTTCAGCCAAGAGGTACTGGAGGGTGGGTAGAAGTCAGGGTACTTATTCCCCTGGCCTCTGCCCTGCCCTACCACAGTTGGCAGTGGCTGGATTCTCCCTCAAAGACTATAGGTCTGGCCAGACAGAAAGCCCCTATCTCATAGTTAATAATGCCATCTCCTTGCCCTGAAAGCTTCCAGATGTTGCAAGTCCCTGGCGTTTTATCCTCTCTTGTTGGTTCTCTTAATTGTGCCCAACCCTTTATAAGCAACCTTTCACTAAGCCCTCCTCAGCTTCTTCCTTTCATGGGGCCGTCTATTTCCCTCGTAGGCATACTTTTCTTGCACTTGTACAGGTGCTAGCTGAGACCCAAGAGGAAACTCACTTACCCCAGATCCCCCAGCTGTGAGTGCCAGAGCTAAGCACAGTCTCCCTGATACAATATATTTCTTACCATAGACCTTACTCCTTAGGAGAAAATGATAGGTTCCAAGAACAGAGTTCAAAGGTTAAATATTGCAAATCCTCCTACCCAGCTCTTCCTACGCACCCTTTCCCGTCCTAATCCATTTTTGGCTGGGCCCCAGATCTAACTGGATCTGAGTCAGCTTAATTCTTCTCTCCCCTAACCCAATATTTGCGTATGGCATGCATCAGCCCTCCCAGAGCACTTTCCTTTTCTCAGACACACCTGCATTTCACCTCTTTTAATCATGAATCCTTCCTGGAAACAGACCAAAGTTCTGACTCAAACATCACTTCTTCTATAAGCCTGTTGCCTAACTTTTTCCCTCTATTCAGAAATAATCATTCCCTGCCCATTCTCCCATTACTCTACCTTATTACTGGCCTGAATTGTAACTAGTTGTGTATGCGTTTTCTCAACTACACTGTGACTGCTTCTATGAATGACCATGCTGAATTCCTCTTTATATCCTCAACACCCACCACAGAGCCTGAATCAAATAGGCCCTTGTAGTGCTGTATTGAATTAAATCGTACTCATTAGACCGTTAAGAACTTTAAAGTGTGAAAGATGTTCTAATGGGTCACAGATGAATTCCTATCCTGGTAATTTTTAATGATTATTTATTTTAAAATAATATGTTAGAGACATGATCTGTGCCCAGGGGACAGGGGAAGGGCTTCTTCTCAGTCTTTTAGTTTTCCCCTGTGAGGTCCGAGGGAAAGGGGTGAAGAAGTGGTCATCCAATTTCATAGTGGGTCATGAGTCCTTTAGCTGGAGTCCTTAGAGAGGCAGCACAGGACCTAGAAACCTCAGTAATCGTGTGTGAAATGTTGAGTAAGTATGCACTGGGTGGGGTGTGGGGTGGAGAAGGGACAGGAAGGGGGCCCTCAAAGCTCTCCTTGAATTCCCAAAGTGGCCCAGCTCCAAAGAGCACTTTGGCCTTCCTCCATCTTTCCTTTGGCCTTGAAGATAAAGTAGGTCTTGATCTCCACATTTGAGGTTGGGTCAAAACCCCACAAGTTATACATTGTTTCTTCTGAGCTTTTCCTCTGTGCATGGATCTCCCATAGGGGCCTTAAAGAAAGGGAATTTGGCCTCAAGTGGCAGCTTATCTGGGATTTAAGTGTTTGAATCCAGAGTTATGGCCATGTCTTTGTCTCTTTCAGACATAGTTTCTATGAGCATGTATCTAGGGCCTAAGTTTTGGAGGCAAAGTTCTTTGTGGAGAGTATCGGCTCCAGTACCAAGAGCAGCCTCCATGTTTACCACCGATAGTAGGCTCACCCATAGGTAGTTGACTCCCAGCCCTAAGCACCTCTGGGACCTTGGACTGTGAATTAAGGTGATCACATGATTTGTTGGGGTGGGGGGAGACTCCCCTAGAAGAGCAAAGAACTAGGTTGGAAGGTTGGGTTTTAGAATTGATGGGTTGTCTGGGGTTTACTGCATTCCAGTGTTAGGTTGGTTAAATGGGAGAAAAATACCAAAAAGTTCAGCGATGTTTGAAGTCCCAAGTCATGTTCAAGGTGTGTTTTCATTTGGACAGATTGGCAGATGCTTTCTTTTTCCCTTGCTCAATCCTTCCTTCTACATTCCACTGGAGTTCTTTTTTCCCATCCAAAGGGCTCAATTCTTTTTTGAACAATTTTAGTTTCCTAGTCTCCTGTTTCCTCCTCATTCTATAAATGTGGACACTGGTTCATCCCAGAGTTTCCCAGGTAACCTTGGTGTAGCCCTGCATTGGCTCTCTCAGCATCTGGCTCATAAATTAATACATCCTTCAGTCTAACTCAGTTCTATATGTTGCTCTCTTCTTTCTAAACTCTCATCTGGCTCCTCATTATCTACTGAGTTAACCTCCATCTGCTAAGCCCAGCCTTAGAGGCCTTCTTCCATCTGGTCCCCAGGGCAGGAGCCAGCACAGACCCAGGGCCATATGTGCCTTTTCCAGTGGCTGATGTAGCCTCAAGCCCAGGGCGCATGACTCTGACAGGGGAATTTGCCCTGGATATTAGTCCCATTGTACCCACTCACCCTAGTGGCTTTGTCAGGAATCTATTGGTCCCAGACACCCTTTTTGACCTCATTTCCTGTTTTTCCCTTATCTCTGCCCTGCTACTTGGCTCAATGCCCCCTACTCACTGCCTCTCTTAAAAGCCTCACCTTATTCTGTCTCATATTTCTTATATTATACCTTCCAACTAAAATTCTGTAATTTCCTTCTTAAAGTTCCCCAAGGCCCATCTCACATGGCACTTCCTCATCAGTCATGCATATGTGGATGGAGCCTGATCATACTGTAGGGGATTTGGGTGGGCTGTTTACTGTGCGACAATATCTTTAGGTTTTTCCTCTTAAGCTGCTCAGATTCCTCAGAAAAAAAAAATTCAAATTCCTGCCTGGAAGGTGGGTCAGGCTGCCAGTGTGTTCTGGGCCCCAAGCAGTGAGAAAGACTGGGAGTCCTAGAGTTTAGAAATTTGTTTACCATTCTGCACCTTAAACACCACTGTCCTCTGGCCCTCCATACAGAGACCCACTCTGTTACCTTCTCCAGAGAGAAAAACTCTAGACTTCTGTTGGGGTGAGGGAAGGGCAGGCACCCAGAAGATAGGGCCTCAAGGGTCCTAGAGAGTAGAGTAACAACAGAAACTCATAGATTGCTTACCAAGTGGGAAATTTGCTTATTACAAACCAAAGAATTTATATATACTAACTGTATTTACATGTTTCAACATACATTTACATATAGTGATTACCCCTCTAACAGCTGTCCTCCTAGTCTTCTCCACTTAAACATCCATCACCAGCCCACCGGGTTCTGAGGTTCCTCAGACTCCCACTTCCTTCTGTTGAGGAGTCTGTGGTATGGAATATTTGTTCAGTTTTAAATCAGGCTTGGGACTGGGCTCAAATGTCTGCTCAGTCAGTTATTCTTCATTTGTTTGCTTTCCTGCTTCCAAAATGTTATTGCTATTGTCTCCTCACAAAATTCTTTCTGACAAAACATCCCTGTAAGCATGTTAGTGGGCTAACCTATATTTATCTATGGAGAGAGTTGCCTATGCATCTGACCCGCCAGAACCAACTCCACTCACGCCCCCCTACACAAGGCCACACCATAAATCAAACCCAGATTCAAGGACAGGCCTGCGGTACTCAGTGCACTTACTTGTGCTTGCTCTCAAAGCAGAAAATAAGCAGTGTAAAAGTTGGTTACGAATGGACTGATGCAACTCGCTCTGTATCTCATGTGGACAGGCCTGAAATTCAGCAGTCTTAGCAGCCTGGGTGGAGGAACTGAGAGCTGCGGACTCCACCAGCTTCCCCAAAACACTTAGACTCTCTCACATGACATTAGTTCTGCTATTCAGGAAGCAACGTTCTTCAGCTCCATGTGTGCATTCTGAGCCCTGAACTTGTGGCTGAGCCAGCTCAGGGCCATCTCTCAGAGCTGGCACCTGGGTGACAAGGCTTCACAGTTTTCCATTTATGTCCATTTCTGGGCTTACCATGCACAGGCCTCATCATGGCCTGCCACATCACAGGGTTCTTAAAAGTGATAAATGCAGAGAGGTTTTATCCCCAAACCCCAAAACTGCCTCCAGTTAGGCAAGGCTGGACCCCATGGAGACCTCCCCACCTTGGGAAAGCTTAGGGCCCAAACCAGCCTACCAACAGCCTTTGAACAAATCAGGAAATGGCACTTCTTGGATTTTGTGTAATAAACACATGCAAAGCCCTAATGTCTGTAAGGTCAAGGTAACTTCTTTGATGTGGCGCCCTGTGCAGTGTACCACCTGGGCAGTTAGTTGTACGCGGTGGCCTTGAGTCCAAAGCCACTGTAAGCCAGGTGATCTCTTTTGGCCTTTCTCCCAAACTCACAATAAAATCTCTATCTATTCTGTTGGTTAGGAGTAGCTCAATCCGAGAAGGCATAATAACAGGCAGTGACAAACAAGAATGAGAGCATTTTATTATATATTTATTTATAATAACACGCATTTATTATTACTTTTAAAAAATCAGCACACTTCTTTTTGAACAGTTTTAAGTTTACAGAAAAAGTGGAAAATGCAGAATTTCTTTTTTTTAAATTTTTTTACTTTGTAGGCGGGGCAACACTTGATTGACCTCACAGATTGCAAAGACCTTGTCACCTTACAATCACTATTTTTTTTAGTTTTTACACCTACAGCACCTGGTCTTCCTAAGTGGTCTCCCATCCAAGTACTAACCAGGCCCGACCCTGCTTAGCTTCCAAGATCAGACAGGATGGGGCTTGTTCAGCGTAGCATCGCTATAGGCTAATACAGAATTTCTTTATACACCCTTACCCCACCAAGTTTCCTCTATTATCAACATCTTGCATTAATGTGATATATTAGTTACAACTGATAAATTAATATTAATACATTATTGTTAATTGAAGTCCATGACTAACATTAGGGGTCACTCTTTGTGTTGTACATTCTATGAGTTTTGACAAATGCATAATGACATCCATCATTATAGCACCATACAGAATAGTTTCACTGCCCTAAAAATCCCCCCTGATCTAACTTTTATCCTTTCCTTTCACTCCCACTCTGAACCTCTGTCTATGTTTATTTTTAATTTTGAACACTTTATTCCTCTCAAATCCTGATGCTGACAAATCTACCTCAGTGCCCCTCCTCCATGGGATAGAGTAGGAAAGGGAGAAGTGGGGAGGGAGGGAAAGTGCTGGGAGCCTCCTTTGAGGCCAGCATTCCTCAGGGCTTTGTTATTTTCTTCTGCTTACTCAATACTCCTCCAGGAAGGAGTTACCTGCACAAATCAATAAAAGCCAAACCTACTACTTTTCTCCCCTTCCTCCTTGAGCTGCCTTATATCAGATCCAGGAAAAGCGAGAGGAAGAAAAGCACTCACTAAAGAAAAGCATCCAATGAAACATACTTACTTTTATTTTGGTGTATTTAAACAAGTTTAAAAATACACATTTTATTATTTTATCTGAATGTTGGTAGAAAGCATCTATTTCATTATACTGGCAAAATTCCTGTGTTAAAAATAGGGTTTGGTAATATTGCTGTGCCTTGTGTAAATTTGAGAAAGAATTTCTGATAACAGTCATGCTATGTTCTTCCCAAGAAAACAACTCTGGTGGTGGTTGCTGTTGTTGTTGTTGTTGTTGTTGTTGTTGTTGTTGTTGTTTTGGGAGGGGGAGTGTCAAGGAGACAACCACTTAGGCAGGAGGACAGTTAAAATATGTAGGAACTTGTAAAGCATTGGTGCAATTAGTCAGAATGCACTGAGTTATGCTGCAGTAACAGTCAACCCTCTAACATCAGTGTCTTAAAATAAATTTATTTCTCAGTCACACTCCATGATCCCTGAATTGATGGGGGTAAGGAATGTGCTTGGTTAAATGCTCTGCTGTCACCGACTTGAAATTCTTGATAATTTTTAACAAGGGCTTCTGCATTTTGCACTGGGATTTGAAAACTACTATGCATAACCATCCTGGTCTCAGGGGGGCTAAAGGGGGCAGGCAAACCAAAATGGTAGAAGGGCACTCCAGGAGGAGGGAGCAATAATCATTTACCAAACAGCATGAGGTGTTTCAATGTTTTAACAATTGGCATGGCAACTAATACATATCAGCTGAATATCAGCCCAGCATGTAGGTTAACATGATGTTCCCTGAAAAGACCCACATTCACTAGGACAGTCATGGGGTAGAAGTGATTCTTTAGCTTGGAAATTAGAATTCAGGGGGCAGGTGACGTACTCCCATCTCTCTCTAAGTCTCCCTTTCATGACGCTAGATTTTAAAGAGGAGAAATGAAAAGACATGACCTCCTGGATGGTGAACGTTAAACATAGCATCTGCTACATGGCATTAGGACAGGAGCTAAAGGCCAAATAGTTATTCTCTTTTTAAAAAATCCCCTAGCCCAGGGTTAGCAAGTACCAACATGGATGCTCTCACACTCCTCTTCTTATCTTCTTCTATCACAAGGCTGTCGTGACCAGTGAATTATATCACTCTTTCCTGTTGATCCTGGATATAGCCTCAGAATCCTCTACATAGCACTCTAGGCAGTCACTAAGGTCATAGTAGGTTGGGATCCAAGGAAAACCCAAGCCATGGCAGCACTAGCCTTCAGTCAGTCTAGCTTAAATGTTTCGGCCTTGTGATAGTCATGCCATGGGATATGGTTGTATAATAATTTATCTGGTCTTTGTCCTGGATTTCTGGGATGCAGCTTTTAAACTCTTGGAATTTTCTGAATGATAGGAGTTTCTTATTCAGACTGGGTCCCCAGGACCACCTGAGTTTATGCTAATGAGGTGACTCCTAGTGGGCCCTAGATAGTTTCAAGATGGGGGCTGGTGGTGCCAGAAAAACCAATCATGTGATAAGAGTTGAGGCTTTTTTTTTTTTAAATGGTGATGAAATTGGTATATTTCATGTGTACAACACTATAATTCGATATTTATATACACTACACAGTGTTCACTGCTGTGGTTTAGTTACCATTCATTCATCACCATACAGTTCACCTCTTTCACCCTTTTTACCATCCTCCAATCCCTTTCCCCTCTGTTCTCTGTATCTGTGAGTTTGTTTTTGTTTTATTTTTATTTTATTTTATTTTTTTTTAGATTCTACATAAACGTAATATCGTATAGTATCCATGTGGCTTATTTCATTTAGCATAATGCTAAATTCCTTGACATAGGTCTTAGTGGTATCTATTTGGATCTCACTCCAAAAGGCAAGGGAAACAAAAGCAAAGATAAACAAATGGACTACTAAAAAGTTTCTGCACAGTGAAAGAAACAATCAACAAAACATAAGGCAACTTATTGAACAGGAGAAGATATTTGTAAATTGCATATTCGATAAGGGGTTAACATTCAAAATATAAAATAAACTCATACAACTCAACAATATAAAAACAAACTTCCTGATTAAAAAATGGGCAGAGGATCTGAACAGACATTTTTCCAAAGAAGAGATATGGATAGCCAATAGGCACATGAAAAGATGTTCAGCATCACTAATTGTCAGGGAAATGCAAATCAAAAACACAGTGAGATATCATCTCACACCTGTTAGAATGGCTATTATCAATAAATTGACAAATTGGCGAAGATGCGAAAAAAAGAGAACCCTCGTGCACTGTTGGCAGGAACATAAACTGGTGCAGCCACCATGGAAAACAGTATGGAGGTTCCTCAAAAAAATAAAAACAGAACTACTATATGATCCAGCTATTTCACTTCCAGGTTTTTGTCCACAGGACACAAAAACACTAATTCAAAAAGATATATGCACCCATATGTTCCCTGCAGAATTATTTATAATAGCCAAGACAGGCAAATAAGCTGAGTGTCCACTGGTGGATTAATGGATAAAGAAGATTATCTTGCCATTTTCTGCAACATGAATGCAACCCAAGGGTGTTAAGCTGAGAGTTAGAGTTTTAAGCCAGGTGATAAAAATCCCCAGGGATGGGGGAGCTAAAGATTGAGTTCAATCATATGGCCAGTGATTCAATTGATCATGCCTATGTAATGAAACCCCCCTGAAAGCTCTGGACCCTGAGACTTGGGCTAACTTCCTGGCAGGTGAACACATTTGTGTGCTGAGAGGGTGCCCTGAATTCCACGTGGAGAGGACCTGGAAGCTCCAAGTTCAGTACCATTCCAGACTTCTCCCTGTGGGCCTCCTCACTTGGCTAGTGCTGGTTTGTATTCTTTATAACAAAGCCAAGATTATAAATATAGCACTTTCCTGAGTTCTGTGAGTCATTTTAGTGAATTATCAACCTGAGAGGGTAGTCGGAACCCCCAAGTGTGTAGCCAGTTGATCAGAAGTATGGGTGGCCTAGGGATCCCTGAACTTGTGGCTGGCATATTGAACATATCAGTCTTGTTGGAGACTGCCCTTAACTTATGGAGCTGGGATAGTTAGTATTAGAACTGCATTGTGGTACTGCAGATATGAAAGGCAAGAAGGAAGCCCACTCTCCTGAGGTTGCCATTGGTAGCAAGAGTACAGGAGATGAAGAGGTCTCCAAGGGCAAAGGGAGCCTTTCCAGACCTCACCTGCCTTTGCAACCAGGGCATTCTCCCTCCACTGCCAACTTCAGAGGAGCTGGATTTTAGTAAGAAAATATGTGAGATTTCCCAGGCCTCATGGGTACAATGAGGTCACATTCGTGTCCTCATTTCTCAAGTTCTTCCCTACATCCATCCCTGCAAAGTGCACATGCCTCCTGCAAATTTCTGGGAGTTCCTAGGGTGGCTTGTGTCTGCTCATGAATAAGCACAGTCAGCTCTTCTCAAGGTCTACTGGACACTCTGCTTGTACGGGATGGCATTGTGTTGGATAAATTCTGCTTACCCCTCCAGATCCCCTCCCTATCCTCCTCAGTCATGCTTGGTATCCTGCACTGCTGACCTTTACGAATTGCATCATTCAGGCTACTTTGCCCTGGCTTCTAGTCAATTTCAGCCAAGAAAATCACTGCAGGGAGGGAGTGTGAGGTCAGGGTGTTTATTCCCTGCTCCCTCCCTGCTGTGAATTGCCTGAATCCCCTAAGAAAGTCTGCAGTTCTTGTCAGGTGGCCCATATTCTAATTACTTCTTCACTTGTCTCCTCAGGTCTAGGAGAGGTAAGAACTGCCTGCTGTTGCTGGCCCTCCTGATGTTCCACTACCCCTTGTAGGTTTCCCTTAACACCACCCACATCTTTTTAAATGGTCCTTCAAATTCTCCTCACATATTTGTTTTGAGACTCCATTTTCTTTCTGTTGGGACCCTGACCACACAGAAGCCACTGCTGTTTCCACTGGATATGTGTCATGAGGCCACCCTGCCTCCCCCAGACATCATCAGTAATTCTATTGTGTCCTCTTGAAGCAGAGTTGACAGGATGCCAAACCTGCATAGCCGCCTGTGGCAACGAGAGAGGGAGCATCTCACCCTGTTCCATTCCGTTCTGTTAGAGAGGTCTCAGAGAGGTACTCCTTGTGCTCCAGCGTCTTCCAGAATTTTGAATGCAACAGCTCCTTCTGTTTTATTTGCCTAAAGAGGAGTCTGGGTGTGGGAGGTGCTGAGCTGGAAGGAGCCAAGGAGAGGTGCCCTCACAGAGAAGGCACTGGACAAGGCCCTGAGGGATGGATCTGGGAGCTGGCTTTGCCACTGAATGGCTGTGTGCCCTTAGACAAATCACTCTCACTTTTAGGCCTCAGTTTTTTCAACTGTATCACAAGGGTTGGACTCAGTGGTTGCAGACTGCTCTGGGTCTGCAGCCTCTCTTCAGCCACAGTACTCTTATTTGATTGGGCTTTCATGAAGATTTCTTTTAACATGTGGATTCTACTGCTTTCAAAATACTTGAAAATAACTGGACCAGATGAATCTAAGGTCCCTTCCAACCTCAACATTTTTTAGCATAAAAATCAATTTTGTCTCTCTTACCATTGTGTCAGGGAAGTTCTGGTTTCAAGAATTAATGAGAACTGATACTTAAAGGCCCATTTCCTGCTAGGGTGTCTGCCAAGGCAGATCTGCCATGATCGGGTAAGTGGTTGTGCTCCATCCCTGTCCATCCTGAGCACCTTCTCACTTACTTCTCGGTGATGTCTATCACTAAGGCAAGGATAAGAAAGGGAAAAATTAAATCAGTTGTATAAAATGCAGACCAGCCCAGCAAACAAAAGTGTGGAAAAGATGGAAGCTTTAACACATTGACCTTGCGAGCTTTGCAAAAGCTTGGCCTACAGCAGTGGAAGCTGGCAGACCCTTAGTAGCTCATTCCAGACATTTGGTGCTGGTGAGGATTACAGAGCAGTGATTAATAGTTTAGGCTCTGGGGTCAGAAAGATATCAGTCAAATCCCAGCACCACCATTTACTAATTGGATGATCTTGACCAAGTTACTTAACCATGCTGAACATTTTTTTCATAACCTATAACTTCACAGTAATAATAATATCTACTTTATAGAGTTGTCATGAGGATTAAGACTGAGATAATACACATAAAATGTTTAGCAATGTGCCCAGTACATAGTATCCAACGAGTCAGCTATTTATGGTTATTGTTATTAGAACTATTCCCCTTGGCTTCCAGGAAACTCAGAGGTCAGAGCTCAACTGAGTGCTCAACTGAGAAACCTTCCTAAGGGTCATTCCCTCCCTCCTCCTCTCCCATTTCACACCTACTTTTAAGATAGTTATCACTGAATGCTTTTCATGTGCCAGGACTTAGAGATGTTACCCAACACAGCACAGTGCTAAGACTATTATAGATAATATAGTGTATGATGGTAGAATAAGAGAATTATCTTCTTCAATGCTCCCAGCAACCCTGAGAAATAGGTATCATTGTCTCTATTTTAGTAGGCACGTTTTTGTCATAATTGTGCGGCATCTGAGCCTACGGCCTGATTGTGGGGAATTTTGCCCCTTGTGTGAGGATCCCACTGTGGACGCTGAGAAGATAAACACCTCTCGACCTCTGGTGCTAGAGCACAAACATATGAACTAAATACAGCCAACCAGATCCCCTCCTGAGACTTTTAAATCCAGATTGAACAGTGTAATTGGAATTCCTTCTGGTGAGGCTGACGGCTAAGGTACTGGGCATCCAGTGTCTTGTGGCATTGATGGCACTGGAGCCAACAGTGACCACAGTGCTGGCAGAGGGCCCAGTGTCCAGCTACCTACAATCTATTTTGAAAGGTAGAAAGTTATGGTAAATGACATGATATAATGTTCGTTTTGCAAGAGAGTTTCTACATCTTGCCAGGCTGTAGTTTTTCCAACTTTCCCCTTTCTTCTATAGTTTGTGAGTTTCCTTGACACTCAGCCACCTCCAAACTCTCCCAGGGGATTCCTTTCTCAGGGTGCCTGGCTTCCATCGCCTCAGCAGACATTTAGGCAGCTGTGTTACCTCGAAAAGATGAAGCCATATCTCTCCTGCTTCCCGTATTCTCCTTCTGCCAATTTTATGCCCACATTCTGCCAATGCAAGGCTGTTGATACTCTTCTCCTCTTGGAAATGAAAGCCCCAGGGTGAGTGTTGCTGTCACACACACACATGTGCTGAAGTTGAGGGCTGATTTATAAATCTTACTTAAAGGAGAAAGGCTCCTGGGCAAGTTGGCAAAGTGGCTTTCATTTATTTCTTTTCCATTCCCTTCTTGAACTCCTCCTCTGCTCCAGGCCTGTGATATACCTCATGAAGAATTCTGAAGAGCAAATGCATATACAAAATCAGGAAAATAATGTTGGACTTTGAATTAGGATACCTGAGTTGGACCTCTGGCTTGGTTACTCACAATCTGTAAGAACTTGAGTAGGTTACCTAACCTCTCTGAGCTTCAGCTTCCTTATCTGTGGAATACATTCCTGAGTGCTCATATTCTATGGATTGTTAGAAAGTTTAAGTAAGAACACACTCAAGCATTTCTCAAAATTATTGGTTCATAGAAGACCTCCCCTAAGTGTGTGCTGCTGTCGACTGAAAATCCCCCAGTTGACGGAGCCCCAAATGAAGATGTCCCACACCCTAGCCATCCTAAGAGCGGTAGGGGCATTTGGGAGTTGGAGTACTTGGCAATGTGAGAAAAAAGACTTGCAGTCATGTTATATGTTGGGTTATATGAGTCAAATATCTTTTTAATTTTTTTTTTTTAGGTGCTGCAACCCTTGGTTGACCTCACAGATCGCAAGGACCTTGTCAGCTTACAAACCCTTATTTTTTTTAATTTTATGTTTTATGCCTACAGCACCTGGTCTTCCTAGGTAGTCTCCCATCCAAGTACTAACCAGGCCTGACCCTGCTTAGTTTCCGAGATCAGACGGGATCGGGCTTGCTCAGGGTGGTGTGGCCATAGACGTATCTTTTTATATTTATTGGCAAGAATGCTTGTAAAATAGAGTTAGCAGGGGCCCTGAACAACAAGGGTAGTTAGCATATGAGGGAGGGTGACTAGAGGGAAGAAGGTGCTAAAAAGAAGAGCTTTAAACAAGCTGTATCCATAGCTCAGTAATGTCTAAATAGTGCTGAGTCCAGCTTCCCTGTGGCCTTGAGGTAGGGCTGGCGAACATGCTAGAGGGGTGAAGTGGAAGCAGCATGCGTGCTGGTGTCTGCAGTCCTGAGTTCCAGTCTTATCTCTGACTTTTATGAGGTGAATGAACTGGGAGGGTCACTGAAGTTCTCTGAGCCTTAGCTTCATGTGCAGCGGCATAGGGGAAATACCAGTACTTGTCTCACAATGATGTAAACAATGGCTAAGCAATTGATTTTTTTAACAGCTTATTGAGATATGATTCACATGCCATAAAATTCACCCTTTTAAAGTATACACTTCCACTGCTTTTTATATATTTGCAAAGTTGTGCAACCATCACCACTGTCTTGTATTAGAACATTTTTATCATTCCTTCCAAAAAACCTGTGCCCATTATCAGTCACTCCCCATTCCCTCTCCCAAGAGATTTATTTTTAGCTTTTTAGTGCTCTATCCATTTTGATTAGTATCAAGTGGTTGGTTAGTAGTAATGGTTGATCTTTGTTGCACAATAGTCTGCTTCTAAGTAATACAGCAAATTTTTTAAATCAGATTTAGTAAAAGGTGGCTTGAGAACTGTGTCAGGAGTAAGCTCTGCAGGAAGAATTTTAAAGATAAGGAGGCTTAAAGAACACAATTTATTTCTCTCTCAGAGAATAGTCTAGGTAGCACCAGGTAGCTCACTGCTCCATCTTCTCTAGGATATGGCCTTCTTCCTCAGGATCTAAAATGCTAACTGGAGCTCCAGCCATCACGTCCTTGCTCCAGATAGAAAGATGCAGGAAGAAATGAACACTGTATGCCACAGACTTTTAAGGAAGGGCCTCAGAAGCTGTCACACAACACTTCTGCTAACATCACATTGACTAGAACTCAGTAATATGGCTACATCTAGCTGTGAGAAAGGCTGGGGAATTTAGCCTTATTCCAAATAACCAGTTAAAAACTGGGATTCGCGTTGTTACGAATGTGAAGAGAACAGCATTAGTTTTAGTCAGCAAATGCTATAATAATTCTGCATAACAAACCACACCAAATCTCAATGGCATGCAACACTGAACATTTATTTTTCTTGCTCTCCAGTCTGTAGGTTGGCTGGGAAAGCTCTGCTTGGGGCTACAAGTCTGCTGGGCTAGGGTTAAAGCTTCAAATTGACGCAAGTCTCCCTGCTTGGACCAGCCCTACTAGGGTGTGTTCTTTTTATGGCAAATTGCAGAAGCATAGGAAGTTGAGCACATGATGTCTCCTGAGTCACTCCTGCCCACATCTCATTGACCAAAGCAAGTCACACGGCCACTCTGACATCAGTGGCAGGAGGCGTACTCCACTCAAGCTAATGGAGAACACTGCAAAGTCACATGGCAAAGGGTGTGAGTGTAAAATTCTAATACAGAAAGGCTCTGAAGAATGGTGAACCATGATTCATTCTATGACAGAAGAAAACCGGCATTGCCAGGAAACACAATTATCAGTGGTTTTGGTCCCCCAAGATCTCCCAGGGGCCTGCTGATGCTGTTGTTCTTACAGTTGCAGTCTCCTGCTCCAGCTCCCCACTTTTGGTAATTCCACTTTTCAGATGGGGGACTATCCTAGTACAGCCTCTCATGTAAGCTTTCTAAGCCATAATTTCTCATTCCTGGCCTCATCAGCTACCCTGCAACCATTTCCTCTGAAGTCTTGCCAAGAGAATCAGGGCTTCCAAGGGGTTCAAGACTCCTTCATGTGGAATCAGCTCTGGTCAGACCCCTCTGCTCCGGTTTCCAGGCATCCAGTCAGGGTCAGATCCCTTTCTCCTGTTCAATCTCACAAAAACAAAAGCTTTCTCGCACTCCTTTCTTATATAATATGGCTTGATGATACATCTGGCAGAGAGAGAAGGCTCTCAAATCACAGAAAAGCCTGTTTATCTTTCCTGGAGTAGGACAGAGCCCACAGCAGTGAAAATTCAGAACTTAGATTAGCTTTTCAAAGGGTGACCTTTCCATAGTTTACATTCTTAATAAATCACCCTGCTAAATTGTAATTGATTGAGCTTAAGGCAAAATTCCTAAAGGTTTTGTCAACATTTTAGCGTAAATAACCTTCAGTGTATTTTGGTATTGCTACTCTGCCTAGTCCATTTCCACTAGTAATGTGAATAAATCATTTTCTTATGTAAGCATTTTCTTATGTACGGCCCAAAGTTAGCACTGATTATGAAACCTGCTCAGGAAACAGTTAATTCAGGAGCTATTAAAAAACAGCTTTTTTCAATAAGTGCTGTCATCTCTCTGTTACCACCTTCTCTCTGGGAATTGTTTTGGTGTGATCTTCACAAGCTGATTTCTAAACATCCTTTCAGGAAGGCCACATAGAAACAAGGCGCAAGTTTTTGTTGTTGTTTGTTTGTTTGTTTGTTTGGGGGTATCAAATTAAACATACCCTTATAACCCAGGAATTCCACATCTAGGTATTTTTAACTTAGAAAAATGAAACTTCTGTTCACTCTACACAAAGATTTCCACATAAATGTTCTTAGTAGCTTTATTCTTAACAGCCTAAAACTGCAAAAACCCAAAGGTCCATCAGCAGATGAATGGATAAACAAATTGTGGAATATACATATAATGGAACACTCCTCAAGCAGTAAAACAGAAAGGACTGCCAATACTTGTGACAACACAGATGAATCTCACAGATATTATGCTGAGTAAAAAAAAAAAAAAAAAAAAAAAAAAACGGACACAAAAGACTATATACTATTTGATTCCATTTGTATAACACTGTCTTAGTTGGGGATGCTTGACAGAATATCATAGACTGGATGACTTATAAAAAACAAATTTATTTCTGGAAGCTGGAAGTCTAAGATCAAGGCACAGGCAGTTTTTGTGTCTGGTGAGAGTCCTCTTACTGGTTCATAGATGGCTGTCTTCTCCTTGTGTCCTCATTCACATAGCAGAAGAGGCATGGAGTTCTCTGGTATCACTCTTATAAGAGCACCAATCCCATTCATGACACCTCCAACCTGATGACCTACACACCTCCCAAAGGCCTCGCCTCCTAACACTATCACATTCAGGGCTAAGGTTTTCTCATACTGTTGGGAAGAGGTGAGAATTTCCCCACTTTATCCTTCTTTAGTTCTTCTGGCTGGACTAGTTATAAAATAATAAACTTGACACAAGACTAGATTAACAGGAAAAAAAAAAATTTAATGCAGGTACTCAGGGAAATCACAATATGATATATTTAAATCATAAAATGAGGCTCAAAAAGTGATCGAACTAGGTACCTTTTTGTACTTTTTAGATAAAGAAACAATACATTTGTGAGAATTGACAGGACAAAGAAAGTCAGTGTTTATTAGAAAGGAATCTAAGCAGGTCTGGGTATTTATTAGTGAAGAATCTAAACAAAGTTTGGGCTTGGGTAGTAAATTACTAAAGCGTTATAAGGGTTGTTTACACATGCTTTTTTGACTCTGGATGTTATAACTCTTGTGATAGGTTGTCTCTGTCTTTAAGGAGTGGGGAGGGTGCCTATCTTGGAGATTTATTACCTGTTTTTAGTGGGGACAGAGGAGAGTCAGCTCTTCCTGCTCTTGCTGCTTCTCAGGTGACTTTTAGTTTGAAATAATCAATATGCCATCATGGAAGATCTTGGGGCAGCCTGCCCTGGGCACCAACAGCATGAATTATGGAGGGACACAAACATTCAGTCCATAACAGACACTCAAGAAAAGTCAAAACCACTATATGGTGATAGAATTCAGAACAGTTGGGATTGATCGAAAAGGCTGAGAAGGAACTTTCCAGGTGATAGAAATATTTTATGTCTTGGTTGGGGGTGGTGGTAACAAGCTGTATATATGTGTCAAAATCATCAAACTCCATAGGTTAGATCTGATTATTTCACTGTATATAAATTACACTTCAACAAAAAATATTTCTTAAAAGCCAGCCTATTTTCTCAAATGTCCCAAGAGCAAACTTAGGAGATCCGTGCTCTGAATGTTAATGGAGACACTGTAGCCTTCAGACTGGAGAGGTGGTTTGTAACATGTGATCAACAGCCACCTGGCAATATTTTCATTTTGCATCATCAATCATTTAGAAAGGGTTTTTCAAAAATAGAGCATGAGGCTCATATAATTAGGTCCTTAAAATAATATTGCGAGTGGAGTTCAGTAAACGCAACTGTCAGTATGGGTGGCTTTTCTATTAAAGTTCCATTATGCTCCCTTGCTGAGAAGCAGGGCTTTTCCAAGCCCTCAGAACTTGGATCTGAAGAGACAGAGACATATTTGTCAGAAAGAGTACCTCTCCAGCTCCAGGCAAAACATGAGATTCTGAAGGCACTACAGAGTTAAAGGAGATCATGGATCTTGTTTGGTGGGGTGGTGGAAAAAGCTCTGACTTGGGGTCAGGAACCTTGAAGTGAGACTTTGCCCTTGCAATAACCTGCACTGACCAATAAAGCTATCTGCAGTTCTGCAGACACTCAACAGGAGGGAACAATGCTGTGACCTTGAGCAAGGCATTTGTTGCCTCTCTTCCAATTTACCCAGGGCCTCGGGACTCCTAGAACAAGACATTCATTATCACACACCCTTGACCAAAATCCTTTATAATCCTCATGCTGCTGTCCTGCCAGGAAGGGCAAAAATCTTCCTTGTGCTGACGGCCTTGTTTTGTTTAATGTGGCCTGGGACTGACTTGGACCATGAGTTTCCCTCTACATGCTCAGCTGTGCAAACTCTTTTGACACAGAGCTATACTGGAAAAAAACCAACCAACCAACCAACCAAACAAACAAAAAACAAAACAAAAAAACAAATGAGCAAAAAGCCTCCACGAAAAACAGTGCATAAGCTACAAAGGAAGCCAGAGAGTCCCTTCTCTGTTTGTCAGATTTTCTTTGGAATATGTTTTCCTTCCCACTCTTCAGTGATGGGTATCCCTCCTAGTCAGGGAGGACCATTGTTGGGTGCTGTCAGTTGCTGGGTGGCCCAGGTAGTCTCCTGCTCACCGAGCCCCTGGAATGATCATGTGTAGTGTACTTTAAGGGCTTGGCTAAGGGTCCCCTCAATTCTTTTCTCTTCTGGTTACCATCTTCTCAGTGTTATCAAGAATGCTTGCCTCATCACCTTTATAACATGCACGCACAGAGGTACATACACACAATCACACCTACACACCACAGTCACACCTACATACCACATCCATGGCACACAGCACAGAAACGCGCGCGCGCACACACACACACACACACAACTGTTGTTCTAGGTAGAAACTGATCAGTACCCAGTTCTGTCCTCCCACAGCCTTTAGTGCTTCTTGAACCTTGGGTCACAGGGAAGTGTTGCTGGGGGCTGATCATCTGTTTCCCCATCTTGACCATGAATAATTTGCTGATACCCACCAGTAATGTTATTTTAGGCAACTGACAGATAAGCTGTCTTTCCAATCACTCCAGTTTTCTATAGTCCTACCAGTGACTACGGTTACTGGTCACCTCAGGGAAGTCACTGGTAGGATAAACAATGCACACAGCTAGAACACACCAAGATGATATTATTAGTTGTAAAGTATGAAATGCTTCTGTACCAGTTGGTCAATACCTGCTGTCCCAAGTTCTCTGGAAGTCACACCCTTATAGCTCTGGCTCCTCTTCTGGGTTTAGTGCTTTGCATATCAAGGGAGCCCAAGATACTGGTTGCTTGTGATTAGTTGCCTATTCATGATGTACCATTATTTGTAGTTTAATCATCATTTCTGTCCTCATCCTCAGGGAATGGGGGAAAGGTCGTCTTGCCTGCTTTGAGGTTTCTTATGATTGTTAAACATATGTTGTCCAAGTACAGATTAAACCCTTCTCTGTGAACAGGGCCTTTCAGCAGGATATGGCCCAGTTGGTGGCAGTGGAATAAGAGTCCCAGGAGAGATCACGACCAGTCAGACCTGTTCACCAGGCAGAGCAGACATGGCTCAAGGAGGATTCTCAGCCCAAGGGGGGACGATGGATCTGAAGGATGAGACAGCAGCAGCAGGTGGGATCTAGGCCAGCAGTTGGCACCATGGAGATGCAAGGCAGAGCCCACCAGGCAAGTGCATACCGAAACAGAATGCACGAATTTGGTGAGAGGTGAGTTTGGTAGCGGGTAGAGATAGGGAAGGGTAGATTGACAGTGAGGGAAGCAGTATGAACAGTCATTCATTAATTCACCCACCAGCAAGTGTGTATTGAGCACTTATGTACCAGGCACTGCACTAACCACTCAGAATACAGCAGTGAGAAAGATTAACCCCAGAGGAAGTGTGTACAACACTCATGCTAACAGATGGGTAGACAGAGATGTCAAAAAGCAATGACAATACAAAATGATGAATCCTACACCAGGGCAAGTGCTATAGGAATGCAAAGCTAGAGGCACTATTTCAAGATTTCAAGTGATTGTTACTTCTGTCTTTATATTTTCTGTTGCTTGAATCTTCATAATTATCTATTTTCTCAATCTGAAGCTCAATAAAGTTAGATTTTTTTCTTTGTTTCTTAAAATATTTTCTAATTGAAGTGTAATTGACCTACAATATTATCTTAGTTTCATGCATATAACATAGTGATTTAACATTTGTACATATTGCAAAATGATCAGATGGTTGTTATCATCTATCACTATACAAACTTAATTCAATATAATTGACTGTATTCTTTATGCTGTATATTACATCCCCATTTCTTTATCTTTCTTTAAAATTAAACTTTTAATTTTAGACTAGTTTTACAGGAACTTGAGACGATAGTAGAGAATTTCCATATACCTCCTAATCCAGTTTCCCTGTTAACCTAGCTGGAATCCTTCATTTAAATGGAGGACCTAAATAGGAACCACACTTGTAGACTTTGCCTCTATAAAGTCCTGACTTTCTTGTTCTCTCTGGCGCACAACTTAGGGGGCTACCTGAATCTTTGATTCACAGACTGAAATCCTTTTTGCTCATATAAATGCTGTTCATTCTTAATTGCAGCGTAAACCTCTTTTTTGGTTAATAAACTTTTCTGCATGGGGGATTTGTCCCTTCTCCCCCATTTGCTTATTTAATCATTTTTTATCAGTATGGACTCATGAATATTTATTGCATATTTTGGGTTATAATCTCATATTACTTTAATTATTTTGCTACTGAAAATAATTTGTTTCATCTTTGGCCATTGGAAGGTCTTTCGGTTGACTTCCAAGCCTCTTTGACATATCCCATTGATGTGGCTTTCTTTGGTGCCTGTGTGCCTTATTTCTTTATTTTTTGTTTAACACTCCTTACTTTCTGACACTACAAGATGCTCCAGGCTCACCTTGTGTGTTCCCTGCCCTGGTTCTAGAATTAATTTCTCTTCTCCCGAGCTTTGGCTCCTTTTATTGCAGAATGGAATTAGAAACCAGAATCTGTGCACTAGGTGTGCATGGTACAACTGTGGGGAAAAAACCAGTGAAGTCAAATCAGCAGCCATGTATTTAGGCAGACAATGAGGCCCACCCAGTGGCAGAATAAAGGTCCCTTTTAGAAGGGTGGTCAGGCTTAGGGACTGTCTCTGGGAGAAGGTTATGCTGGCACTGTCACAGGAGACGTGCAGGACAGGGAGAGTCTACCTGTCTCTGCCCTGACTCCATCTCAGGTTTTCTCTTGAGTGGCCAGAGGGTGTAGAAAAAGGAAGGGCCCTTCCCCTCCTCTAGACTCCAGGGCCACTGCAGGGCATGCGGGAGGGGTACAGGAGTGCCTGGTCCTCATCAGGGCCTGGCAGTCCCCAGATCCTGCCCCATCTGTTGTCCAGATAGGATCTTTCTCGGCAACACCTCTGGGCTGATGTTTAGGCCTGTGTCTGCTAGTCACTCTCCGGCTGCCAGGCAGCACTTCAAACATGTCCAGAGTCAGGAAAATCCTGCCAGAGGATTAAGTGAGGACTTCCAGTACACAGGCCTGGGAGGCAGCTCTCTTCCTACTAGCATCCTCTAAGGTGGGGCTGTGGCATGTGACCAAGCTGTCCCACACTTGTGCATCAAGGCCAGGTGGGGGACTGGTTTCCCAGGCTAAGTAGAAGGAAGTGCAAGCTGAGGCCTGCTGAGTCCTGGCCCACCTACAGTGCTCTGGAAGGTCTAGATTGGGGACCTGATGTTGGCTGCATTTAGGAGTAGGATATACTGATACTAATTGGGGCATGATTATACTTTAATCCATTTCCCGTTTGCCCCAAAAATACTCGCTCGAGGCGCTTGCAACTGCAACATTTATCCCGAGATAACTCACAGATTACAGTCTTAACCTTACCCTCAAAGTTTGCCATGAAATATCTCACTTTTGTTATTTTTGCATTGCTCTGGTATATTGATAGCCTTTGGAAACAAATGAAATCATTCCATTTATAGGATTCTGTTTTTAGTAGTGGTATTTCCATTTACAAAATACAGTAATTCTCAATCGCTGAAAATGTCAGATCCTAGAAAACGTAGTATTCCTATGTATGATGTTAACATCATTCTCTAACAGTCGTTACTGAAGATTCATTTGATGAATCTGATTTATGTATACATTTCTGTTACATTAGGATTAGAGACAAGTTCTGTTTAGAAATGACTCCAAGAACAGTTTTTATATTGTGTTTTCACATTAAAAACCAGTCAGATTTGCTTCAGCCTCAAAGAGCATGTTTATGTAAAATTAAATTAACACTTGCTGCAAGCTGCACTTTTTATTTCTAAACAGGAAATGGGTTAAGAAAATTATTCCTAGTTTATTTGAAATTAAAACTTAACTAGGCATCTGACAGTCTTACCCAGGACACTTCCTGAGGACTGCCTCAAGCAGAGTGAGGTCGGAGTGGGCTTGTGCCCACCAAGTGTCCTTCCCTAAGTCACTCATCATCTCATCTCTTACCTAGATGTTTTGTCTGAATTCTTGATAATATACAACACGACTTCTCCAGGTTGTAAAAGATAATCAGAAGTGCCAGAATTTGATTTGTCCCGAAGCAGGATTAGAATCCTTGACTGTGTCATTTGCCTTCAGTTCCAAGTACAGGAACAGGGGCTCACCATCAGGGTAATGTTCAAAAGGCAGTGTCAAAGGAGCTGAGGCATGCACCCTAAAGGGTTTGGAAAAGCCAGATTGGGTACTTGAAGAGAGGAAAGCGGGAGCTCATCTACTGAGCCGGCCAAAATGGGAGAACCTAGATAGATGAGAGAGTAGCAAACTGTTATGGAACAATGGGGAAATGTGCAGGAATTTGTGTGGCATGGGCCAACACTCAGCTGGATTTGTACCCTTTCTACTGTGTGTGCTAATAATGACAGCGTGACCCCTTTCCTAACCCCATATAAATGACATGATTGAGACAGCCAATGACTTTTTTTGGTTAAGCATGATGTTCTGAAATGAAAGCAAGACATTAGAGCAGACACAGCAAATCTGGTGAGTTGATAACTGTACTCTTTCCTGTTGGATCTCGACCCCGCCTCAGAATCATTCTCAGCACTCTGCACTGTCCTTCATAATCAACATAAGACCCTTATTCCATCTCTGCTTTATAGCTGCTCATCCCACCCTTGTCCACTGCCTATTTCTGGACAATACTGTGAGACTCAAGTCGAATAGTCCAATTTTGTGAGAATTTTTCCTTTATAACTAGGCTCTATGCTGATGAACAGTTTTCTGGTCATTATTCCATTCCCCCTTCCCTGAAAGGGAAGCACTGCTGGGAAGACATCACAGGCTGAGACATGTAGAGTCTGTAGTGGAGGCCAAGGGAGTGATCCTAGGAGTGTTTCTTATCTGCAGCCTGAGTCACAATGCTGGAAGGAAAATGACAGGTTTGTGTTTGCATTTCTAGCTTTTTCAAAAGTCAGATGAAAAGTTATTGTGGTCAATCAGACTGCGATATGTTGATGTGACTAAAATTCAGCCTTATAATAGTACATATTTTCATGCCCAGAAGCTCAATCTAAATTGTTTCTGCCTTGAATTGCATAATTTACTTAAAAATTGCAGTGTACCTGTCATTTGCTCTGAAACCTTTATGTTAACCTTTGACTCAAAACACTAAAGCTTTGGAGAATATGATGAAATAAATGTTACTGTCTTCAATAACACATTTAGTGCTGTGTCTGAAGCAGAAAGATGTTTGATAGATGGTAGCAATGTTTATTTTGTTTCATCAAGTTTTGGCAAATAAACATTTAGAAATTTTATATCTAAGCCAAAGGGATTAGAAGAAACAGTAGACACACCTGTGCTTGAGACTCTTGTAGGAAGCTTTTTAAAAGACATTAAATTACTGTCCAAGTTTTCTCAATCCTGACACTGTCGATATTTGGGACCAAATCATCTTTGTTGTGTATGGGGTGCTCTGGGCACTGTAGAATGTTTAGCAGACTCTTCAGCTTCTACCCACTAGATGCCAATAGCACCCCCTTCTTAACTGTGACAGCCAATAATGTCTTCAGATATTACCAGATGTCCTCTGGGGAGAAGGAAGGTACAAAATGCTCCCAATTGAGAACAATTGATCATTGCCAAATCCTCTGTATGAACTGTAACAGAGAGGAACAAATTCTAAGGTCAACCACGATTGTCTTATAAAGAAGTAAATCTGTCACACAATAGGCCTTTTTGCCTACCTCTGGTCACCTGATAGGTTGGAACATGCTCGGGTCAGCTTAGCACTGAATCTGTCAGCAAGCAGCCATCCAGAAGTGATTATTCCCAGCAGAGATATCAGAGAAACTCTGCCAATGTAGAGTACTCGGAAGTGCTGAATACAATATAGTTTAAATGTCTTCTTTTAATGTAGGGGGAAAGTAGTGGGAAAGAAAGGGAAGTCCTCAGAGGTCAAAGATGAGAAAACTAAATACAAAGGTAAGCAAATGCTGAAGTCAGAACTCATTCTGAAGCTATCTGCCAACCCCCAGGGCTTAGAGCTGGGTTTTGATAGGTCTCATACACTAGGAACAGGTGGCAAACTCTGGGACCTCTGTGGGATGGAAGTAGGATTAGAGCCTCCTTCATCAAGCCAGTACCTCTGAAAGGTAACTAGTAAAAAAGAAAACCCACCCTCAGAGTTCTGTCCAGGCCTTGGCTCTGTGTGGAATGGAAAAAAAAGGATCTCCTCTACTAATTCCTAACCATAAGCCTACTCACACTTTCTCTAAGAGTTGAAATTCACACTCCTTATGTAACTACAAATGTAAAACTAAAAATTCAGTATAAAAGAGTAAGTTGGTAATATCCTCAGGCATCTGGCAGAAGAAATGCAAATCCTCCTGAGATGAATACACGATAAACCCACACCTTGAAATATCCTAAGAGATAAAACACTGAGAAATATGAGATCACAATAAAGAAATTATAAAATACTTAAGGAAAAAAGCCACTATGAGTTAGAGTCAGCAGAAACAACAAACTAAAGAATCAGACATGCAAAGATAATAGATATGCAACAGTTGAATATGTAATAGAAAATAAATATGCTTAAAGAAGTAAAAGAGAGACTAGGAAGTATAACAGAGAAGTAAGAATCTGTCCAGAATGACCAAAGAGAAAGGAAAAAATGTAAGTGTTATTATTATAGATGACATATTTATGTATATAGAAAATTCAAAAGAATCTTTGGACAAATTATTAAAATTAAATAAATTTAGCAAGGATGAGGGATACAAAGGCAATATACTTAAATCAATTGGACTCAGAATAGCCAAAATAATCTTGAAAAAGGACAAAACTGGAGCACTCACACTTTCTAATTTCAAAACAAGTACAAAGCTGCACTGTGGTACTGGCACAAGGACAAACATAGATCCATGGAATAGAATTGACAGTCCAGAAATAAACTCTCATATTTAGAGTCAATTGATTTTCAACAAAGGTGCCAAAACAATTCAATGAGGGAAAGAATAATCCTTCAGCAAATGGTCTTACTGGAACAACTGGATATCCACATGCAAAAGAATCAAGATAAACCCCTATCTCGTACCATGTACAAAAATTAACTCTAAATGAGCCACTTAAATATCAGAGCTAAAACTATAACAAAGGTTTTAGAAGAAAACATAGGTATAAATCTTCATGACCTTGGATTAGATACTGCACTAAAACCACATGTGACAAAAGAAAAATATAGACAAATTAAACTTCATCGAAATTTAACTTTGTGCCTCAAAGGACATGATCAAGAAAGTGAAAAGAGGAGGGGAAAAAATGGTGTAGATGATAAAGGCCCTGTCCATCCCTCTGGCAACCAAATCAAAGTTGTGACAGAAATGAGGAGTAGCATTAAGGAAAAGTCGCCTGGGATCTAGATGCACAAACTGTATAACTAGGGAGAAATCCAAGAAAGCACCCTGCAATGGCAGAAGGTAGGACAAGGCGAGGACGCAGGGTGACCCAGTCTCGAGCCACTGAGTGAGATAGAGGCTGTGGCAGCAGCATCAGTAAAAGCCTCTTAAAGGGGCCACATCAGTGAGCCCCTTTTTTGTGGTGTCAGACCTGCTTGCTCTGAGCACCAGTGCTGATTTGGCTGTGCACAGGGGGCACCAGGGAATTACAGGGCAACATTGTCGGAGTGAGGGCCAAAGCGAGATTCATCCTGTACAGAAGTGTTGGCGGTATCCATTGTTTCCTGTTGAGCCCTTACCCCAACCATTGTGACAGACACAGCACCACCATAGCCATGACATCATCAAACTGGATAACATAGTTCACTCAGCCCAGAGGATTCCTTGAAACCCCACCTCCCCTAACTTGTGGCCCCATACAAGCCACATCCAGGTATATCCTCAACGAGTCAGGTGCTCCTTGCTGAGCAGTGCCTAGACTCACACTGGAGGCAGCTGGCCTTGGTTTCTGGTGTAGCCTTTTGAAGCAACTATAATCACAGCATCTGTGGATTGCTTGCTGAATCTTAGCAGGTGGCCCTTGAGGCACAGAGGCTTGGGCTAAATTTGGCCTGTACCTGAACCCCTCTCAGGACTGTGCCACTGGACACCTACTTCACAAATCCACACTAATAAGACCAGGAGACTTAGGAGTTTTGCTTAATACATAGAAATAGACACAGAAAGGCAGCCAAAATGGGACGACAAAGAAGCAGAAAACTTATGAGAGAACAGAATAGAGATCCAGATGGAATGGAGTCAGGTAATCTACCAGATGCAGAGTTCAAAACATTAGTTATAAAAATACTCAATGAACTTTTGGGAAGTGTAGATAAATTCAGTGAGAACTTGAACAAAAAGATAAAAAACATAAAAATGGAAATGGAAATTATAAAAGGGAACCAGTCCGAAATGAAGAACACATTACCTGAGATGAGAAGTATCTTAAAAGGAATAAACAAAGCGAATAAAGAAAAGAATCTCATGCCCTATCTAGAAGAAAGGAAAGCCAAGTGCACGCAATCAGAATGGCAAGAGATAAGATGCCAACACTTTAAAAATAATTTAGGAAGAATGTGGGACACTATTAAGGGTCCAAATATCCATCTGACTGGTGTAACTAAAGAAAATCAAGATGTTGAACAGCTGTTTGAAGAAATAATGATGGAAAATTTCCCTAACCTGGTGGAGGAAATGGACATAAAACCCCAGGAAGCTCAGAGAATTCCAAAAATCAGGGATCCAAAGAGGCCTACACCAAATCACATCATAATTAAAATGCCAAAGTTTAAATACAAAGAAAGAATATTAAAAGCAGCCAGAAAAACAACAACAACAAATAATTCCATATAAGGGAAAATCTGTAAGACTGGCAGCTGATTTCTCAAAAGAAATTATGCAGGACAGAAGGGCTTAGCAAAAAGTATTCGACAGGATGAAGACCCAGGATCTACAACCAAGGATACTTTGGCCAGCAAAGCTATCATTTAGAGTTGAAGGACCGATAAAGAACTTCCCAGACAAAAATAAACTAAAGGAATATATCACCACCAAGCCAGTATTACAGGAAATGTTGGAGGGATTTCTTTAAGAAGAAAAAACATGTATCAAAAACAGGAATAAAGAATGGTAACGACTACATTTCAATCAAGAAGTACCTTAAATGTTAAAGAATTAAGTGCTCCAACCAAAAGATAGAGTGGCTGAAAGGATAAGAAAACAAGACTCCTACATATGAAAAGGAAGGGGATGACAAAAGATATTGCTTTGATGGACCTAGAAGGTATTTAAGTCAGACAGAGAAAGATAAACACTATATGATTTCTTATATGTGGAATCTAAGGAATAAAAAGAATGAACTAATCAAAAACAGACTCATAAATATAGTGGACAGTTTGGTGACAGACAGAGGTGATGGGGGTTTGGGGGGCTGGGATAATGGGGTGAAGTGTTAAAGAAGTACAAATTAGTAGCTGATGGATGGTCACGGGGATGGGGAGCACGACATAGATAATTCAGTTAGCATTAATTCGTGGGCTAGGTAGAGGGTCAGAGGAGGGAGGGAGCAATTGGATGGATTGTTTTACGAACTAAATAGATGTCTAACCAATGTACTGCATACTTGAAACTAATTTAAATAAATAAATTTTTAAAAATCCACCTACTTAAAAAAAAAGAAAGTGAAAAGACAATGACAGAATGGGAGAAAATTTTTGCAAATAACATGTTTGATAAATGACTTGATCTAGAATACATGAAAGAGCTTTACAACTCAATAATACTGTGACAAATAACACAGTTTTTTAAATGAGCAAAGAATCTGAATATATATTTCTCTAAAAAAGATAAACGAATGGCCTATAAGCACATGAAAAGATGCTCAACATCATCAGTCATTAGAGAAATGTAAATCAACACATATACATTCACCAGATTAATGACAAAGATGACACCGGCAATACATTGGGGAACAGGGGAAAAGATGTTCTTTCCTAGGGCAATTGAATAGACCAAGGGTCAAAATAAATATTGACTCCTGTCTCACATCATTCACAAAAATTAATTCCAGATGGACTGTAGGTCTAAATGTGAAAGGTTAAAAAAATTGTTTAGACTAAAACTTGGGGTAGGCAAATATTTCTTAACATGACACAAAAGGAAAAAACGACAAATTGGACTACATTAAGATTAAGAACTTCTGTTCATCAAAAGACATTAAAAGTGTGAAAGGCAAGAACAGACTGAGGAAAGATATTTACAATAGAGGACTCATGTGGCAGACACGGGTGCACCATTCAGATCCCTCTTCAAGTAAGGACCCACCTCTAAGCTGTGAGGAGTGTGGTAACTCACAGTTTGCTGCTGTTAGCTCCTTCAAGTCCACATTGGCCTTTGAGCCAAGGTCATACTTTTTTTGTGGTGGTCTTCGAGCAATGATAAAGGCTCTGATGACTGAGTGTGTTCTTTGTGTAGTGTTTCCTTCCAATGATAAACAAGGCTGTGGTACAGGGGCCCAGCTATTTCACCCACTGTGAAACTCCTCTAATGAGCAGCCTTTGCTCCAGAGCTCCCTGCTGGGCTGTCAGACACCTTCAGGTCTGCACTGTTGTCTAATGATCTCCCCTCCAATGTCCAACTCTGCTTTCTTTCCTTTTTTTTTGTGAGTGTTACTCTACAGTAAGCCCATTACATTTCTAATGTCAACTTGATCTCTGCTTCCCAGACAACTCAAATCTATTCAACTTACATTCAGAATATATAAAAAGAACCACTAGGTATCAATTAACAAAATGACAGACAACCCAATAAAAAAAAAAAAAAACAGGCAATATAGTTGAATACGCACTTCATAAAAAAGAAAATCCAAATAGCCAATATAAACAAATGAAAATATTCTTATATTAGTTTCCTAGAACTGTTATAACAAATTTCCACAATTTTGGTGGCTTAAAACAATATAAATTGATTCCCTTACAGTTCGAGAAGCTAAGGGTTTGAAATCAAGGTTTTGGCAAGGTCAGCCTCATTCCAGAGGCTCTGGGGGAAAATCCAATGCTTGCATTTTCTGGTTTCTGGTGGCTGCTGGCATTCCTTGGCTTGTGGCTACAGCATTCCAATCTCTGCCTCCATCTTCCCCTTGCTTCCTCTTGTCTAATTTCCTTCTGCTTTTCTCTTATAAGGATACTTGTTATAGCTTTTATAGCTTTTAGAGCCCAACAAATAATCTTTTCAAAATTCTTAACTTAATCACATCTGAAAAAACTTTATCATGTAAGGTAACGTTCACAGCTTCCAGGGATTAGGACCTGATATTCTTGGGGGGCACCATTCAGCCCACTAAAGCTTGTGTCATTAGTTATGAAGGAAATGCAAAATAAATGCAAGTTAAGATCAAAATGTGCTACTACTTCACACTCACCAGAATAGTTAAAATTAAAAAGGTAACATCAAGTGTTGGCAGGAATGTAGAGCTGCCAGAACTCTTATACATTGCTCATGTATAAGTTGATACAACTATTACATACAACCAGTTGGCAGTACTAGAGCTGAGCATATGCGTATGCCATGACCCAGAAATTCTGGTTCTAGGTATATAGCAGTTTTAAAACACAGTTGCAAATTCTCTGACACTTCCTTCACCAAGAAATAAATGTCTATATCTACTCCTTTTGAATCGTGAAGGACTTACGGTTGTTTTCAACAATAAAGCATGATGTCAATGACAAATGCGTGACTTCTGAAACTAGGTCACAAAAGGTCTTACAGTGTCTATTTTGCTTGCTAGAATACTTGCTCTTAGAGTCCCAAGCCTTCAGGTAAAAAGTCTGGCTACATGAGGCCAACATATTGTGGGGAAGCCTAAGTTACATGGAGAGACTGTGGATAAGTATCCTGAAGTAGAGTCCCAGCTGAGCCAAGCTTTTGAGTTATTTCACCTCAGATATCAGATAAATAAGTGAAGAAATCTCCACATGATTCCAGTCCCTAGCCATCTGAGTTTTCCTGGTTGAGACCTCAGATAAGGTGGAACAGGGACAAACTTTACCTTCTGTGTCCTATCCAAATTCCTCACTCACAGAATCCATGAGTAAAATAGAATGATTGTTTGATGTCACTAAGTTTTGGGGCACCTTATCATGCGCCAATAGGTAAATGGGACAATATCCATCAGAAATAGGTAGATAAACTCATTGAAAGAAAAGAATATTCATAATTGCCCTATTATACTAACCAAACAGGTAGCTATTCCTAAACACACATCGACAGTGGAATAGATCGATAATTTGTGGTATATTTGTACAATGGAATACTACACAACAGTAAGAATAAACAAATTACAGCCACACACAACAATATGGATGATTCCCACAAACATTTAGGGCTTTGAACAACAGAAGCTAGACACAAAAAGAACCTACACTTATTATTCCACTGGTAATTTTATACATAATTTTTATACAACTTAAAAATAGAAAAAACAAATCTATAATATTAGCAGCCAAGATAGTGGTTACCCTTGAGGGGAGTAGTGACTAGAAGGTTTATGTTATGGGTGATGTTCTGTTTTTTGATCTGAGTGTCGGTCACACAGGTGTGATTACTTTGTGAAAATTCATCAAGCTGTACTCTGTGATTAGTACATTTTTATGTAAATATGTTACACCTCAATAAAAAGTTCAAGGAAGATGTGCCTTAGAAGCAATGAAATAGGGTCTTTCAAGGGGAGAAAGATCGATAGAGGATAGATAGTAACCAAAAGATGATGGCCTGAAGGCTTAAAATAAACAATCTTGGTTCCAAGCGGAAACTTGGAAGCCTACTAAATGTTTAAGGGAATTGAACTGCCAAAAAAATCTCCAAACTGGCTTGCCACAACCTGTGGCAGTTAAACCTCCAAAAGCACACTCCAAGCCCGAAATTTGTACCAGCAGAAGTGGACTGTGAAAATGTTGCAAGAATTAGACCTTCCAGTGCACATTCATATGTGGCCATGGAGGATGAGGAACAGGGAAGAAACTCAGAGAAGGCAGAGCCCTGACCACAAAGGATACTCACATAGAGTAGGATGTTCATCTCAGAGGAACTTCGGACTATCAGATGGGATAACCAGACAGAAAACCCTACCACCAGGGCTGGAAGTCTCCAGTAGTTCTTTTCAGCTGCATTTGGTGATTTCTATAAACCAGTGCTGTATGCTTGTAGTAAAATTGCAGAACAATAGAGACAAAGGAATCTTAAAGGCCAAAAACAGACAGGGAGAAAAAACAAAAAATGACAAACCAATTTTTGACTTAACATAAAAGCTGAAGCCAATAAACAGTTAAATGATATTGACAAAACATTAAGAGAAAATAATTGTCAGTCTAGAATTTTATATCCAGGGAAATTCTTACTTGGGAAAAAGAGCAAAATAATGACATCTTCAGTTAGGACTTGCCACCAATAGACCCTGGACAGATTTAACTTCAAAAGATATACTTCAGGAAGAATAAAAATGAGCTCAGAAGAACAATCTAAGGTACTAGAAGGAAAAATTAACCAAAAAAAATTATAAACATATGGGTAAATCTAAATAAACACTTGACTATATAAAATCATCATCATCATCACCATCATCGTCTCTAACTGTGGTTGAAAAGAACTAAAATTCTGGACAACGATAGCATATAAGTTGAGAGAGTATGGTTTGAGTTAAAGTAATCTAAGGCCTTTGTATTTTGGGGAGGTTAAAGACATTAACTGCACAGATGATATCAAATCACAGAAGAACTAAATAAATGGAGAGATATTCCATATCTAGATAGAAAAACTGAATATTGTCAAGATGCCAGTTGTTCTCAGTTTAATTTGTAGATTAAATGCAATCTCAATCAAAACCCCAGTAAATTATTATACAGATGTTGACAAATTAATTCTAAAGTTTTTATGGTAAGGCAAACGATCCAGAATAATCAACATAATATTAAAAGAGAAGAACAAAGTTGAAAGACTGACACAACCCAACTTTAACACTTAATATAAAACTACAGTAAGCAAGATAATGTGATATTGGCAAAAGAGCAGACAAATAAATCAGTGGAACAGAATAGATAGCCCAGAAATAGGCCACATAAATATAGTCAATTGATCTTTGACAAAGGAGTAAAGGCAATATAATATAGAAAAGACAGTCCTTTCAATGAATGGTGCTGAAGAAACTGAATATTTACATGCAAAAACTGAATATACACACAGACTTTATGCTATTCACAAAACTAACTCAAAATGAATCACAGACCTTAATGCAAAACTTTAAAACTTTGAGAAAATAACATAGGAGAAAATCTAGATGACTCTGGGTTTGGCGATAACTTTTTAGATACAAATACAAAGGCATGATTCATGAAAGAATCAATAAGCTGAACTTCATTATGATTAAAATTTTCTGCTCTGGGAAAGATACTATCAAGAGAATAAAAAGACAACCCACAGCTTGAAAGAAAATATTTGCAAAGGACACATCTGATAAAGGACTATTATTCAAAATATACAAAGAACTTTTGAAAATCAACAATAAGAAAGGAATCTAATTTAAAAATGGCCCAAAGACCTTAACAAACAAACACCTTACCAAAGAAGATATACAGATGTCAAAAAAGCATATGAAAAGATGCTTCATATCATATATCTTCATGGAAATGTAAATTAAAACAATGAAACATCATTGCACATATATCAGAATGTTCAAAATCCAGAACACTGGTAACACCAAATGCTGGCAAGGATGTGGAGCAACAGAAATTCTCATACATTGCTGGTGAGAATGCAAAATGGTACAGCCACTTTGGAAGGCAGTTAGGTAGTTTTTACCACCTAACTAAACATAAACATATCCTTACCATGGGATCTGGCAATTGTGCTCCTTGGTATTTACCCAAAGGAATTGAAAACTTATATCCACATAAGAACCTGCACAAGGATATTTATAGCAGCTTATTTATAATTGACCAAACTTAGAAGCAATCTAGATGTCCTTCAGTAGATAAATGGCTAGATAACCTGTGGTACATCCAATTGTACATTCTAGACAATGGAATATTATTCAGTACTAAAAAGAAAGACATGGAGGAATCTTAAATGTATATTTCTAAGTGAAAGAAGACAATCTGAAAAGGCTACATGCTGTATGATTTCAACTATATGACACTCTGGAAAAGTCCCAACTATGGACATGATAAAAGATTAGTAGTTTCCGAGGACTGGGGGTGATGGAGGGATAAACAGTTTGGGGCACAGAGCATTTTCAGGACAGTGAAACTACTCTGTACGATACTATAATGTTATATACATATCATTATACATTTATCCAAACCCATACAACACAGAGCAACTCATGCTGCAGGTCAAAGGAAAACTGATGGTCTGAGACTCCAAACTTTCATGAGGTGAAACAGCTACTGAAAAATCTCTGATGGTAGAAGGACTGATAAACTTTTAACAAGAGGATTTAATGATGAATGTAAAGTCGCTTTTAATTCTTCAGCATTTTCTGGGTAAAGAGGACCTCACTTATCTAATGCTCACATTGCAATCATGATTGGCCTTTCTTAGGTCACATCTCTATAATTGAATCAATCACTAAGGATAGAGAAATGGGATCCTCTGATTGGCCAGCCTCGGCTAAGTTCTATCTCTGTGGAGGTGGAAATAGGGTTGGAAGCATCTTGACCCCTAGACTCACCAAGAGCACAGGAGGTCAGAAAAGAAGTCTTTCCTGAGAAGGAAGCTGGACAAACAAAACCACCCTTCTTCCCACAGATACAGTTCTACAAATGCCCCTGCCCAGCATAATACAATGACTATAAACAAAAACTAAAAATCAGTATCATGTCTAGTTGCCATATCCAGTCCTAAGACCAGGATTTCTTGGTGATGCATTTTCCTCTTTCATCGGGTTCCAAAGCAGCCTTTTATGAATTTGGCAGCCTATGGCTAAAAGATAAATTTAATGACTGTCAACACCCCCAGGACCCAGTGACGAAGGGATAACAGAGACACTGCACCATGTCTCCCAGTTGGCAATGGGGAGAAGGGAGGACCACACGGAGCAACTCTGCGTGTACTCCACGGCCTGCAGGGCATGAACAGCGACAGCCAAGCAGAGCAGCCAATCTGGGTCAGCCCACCCAACTGCAAGGACACCCTTGTCTAGGAATTTCCATGGCCACTTCCGAGGCGAGTGTAGGGGATGAGTCCCCATCGGGGAGGCTGCTTCAGTGGCCACTTCCTCTCAGCATAATTGCAGGGCCTGGGACTCTCCCTGGGGTTTACACAACCACAGACCATTGTTCACCAAGCTTGGGATCTTCTGGAAATATAATATCCTCACAGTCCTAGGGGGTGGCTTTTTAATTGAGTTTATACACTTTGTTAACTAGTAACTGCCTCCAGAAGTCTATTCCTGGTCATAGTCCTTGAACTCAACTTGCCCTTGTGGTTTCTGACTCAGAGATAAGAACTGCTCCTTTGCCCTTGTTCTCAAATTGAGAGCTTTCCTTTGGACTCAAAATGGGAAACAGCTGATCTGACTCCTGCCTCCAGTCTACATCCCAGTGCGTGGTGGGAAAAGAGACTTTACTAGCTTCATTTACAGGGTATATCCAGGGCTGGATCCTGCTTTGGGTATAGTTAGATTCTGTGGCTCAAATGACACTGTCAAGGCTCTGTCTCTTCTTTTCTCTCAGCTCTGCTTGCCTCTGCTTGGCCTCATGCTAAATGAGGCTGTGTCCATATGATGGAAAAGAAAGCTCCTAGAAAACTTAGATTCATACCCTTTCAAATAAGAGAACATTTCTCTCCCCATATCGATCTTGGATAATTCTCAGATCGGACCATCTTGAGTTACATGGCCATCCCTGTGGCCATGTGGGTGGGGCACTTTGGCCAGCTGAGTCAGGTGCCCACCTGGTAATGAGGGTAGGAGATGGGGCTGGGTACTATGATTGGCATCTCTGTAAGAACTACCTGGAGTGGGTAAAATGCTTCAAAGGAAGGGGATGCTGGTAACCAAAGACAGGAAAGGTCCACAATACAGGAGCAAGTGAAAATGAAGTCCAAACAGTAGGATAAAGAGTGGGGAGTAGCTCTGCACAAGTTCCTGAACATTTATAATAAAGTACCTCCAGTTTGATTCTGAGTTTCCTGGCATTTTAAACCTAGATGGAAACATGATCAGTGATTCAAACCAGATGGTAGTTGAGATCTCCAGGCCCAGGGGAGGTTCAAAGCAGGTTCTATCTTTCCTTCTGTCTCCCTGGAGGCTTACTATCTCAGAGTTCTTGATTTCACAAAGGCTACCTCTGTTCCACGCCATGTGGCTCCCAGATGTGAAGCTTACCTTTTCTTTGACATCTACGAAAGATTCTAGTCACACAAAATAGTGATTTTCACAGGATGATAAGGTTGTGGGGGTGGAGGGTGGTCTTCAAACGTCCTTTGGCTCCTGTTATAGGCTGCAATGTGCTCCTCTCAAAACCTATATGCTGAAGTCTTAACCTCTAGTACCTCAGAATGTGACTATGTTTGGAGATAGGGTCTTTAAAGAAGAAGTTAAAATGAGATCATTAGGGTAGGCCCTAGTTTGATATGACTGGTGTCCTTATGAGAAGAGATTAGGACACTGACATGCACGGAGGGAAGACTGTGAAGACACAGGGAGAAGAAAGCCATCTACAAGCCAAGAAGAGAAGCCTTAGAAGAAACCAACCCTACCAATCCCTAGATCTTGGACGTCTAGCCTCTAGAACTGCGAGAAGATAAATTTCTGTTGTTTAAGCCACCCAGTCTGTGGTACTTTGTTATGGCCACCCTAGGAAATTAATACAGCCCCTCTATCACTGGTCTTCACCTCACTTGCCATCTTACAGGCATCTCTCCCCAACCTTCCCCGGCTTCCTTGAATTTTCTCTCCTTCTCAGAAGCCCAATTTCCCTCTTTGTCTCAGGCAGAACAGTCTATGCCTTATCTTGAGTTGCTTAGCCTACACAAACACCCATTTCTTGGGCTCCTACTCCCATGCCTTCAACTTATCAAAATACCTTCCCAACAAAGGCTCTTTCCTGCCTAAGAAGAATTCTACAACCAGCAGTTAAAAAGCAAAACATTTCCCCTCATTTTAACATTATGCCCGGGCTGGAGACAATACTTGTGTTAGAGAAGTGTTGCTGCAAGCCTCATGTACAGGAAACCACTGTACAGTCAGAATATTCATCTCAACATGCCTGCAATAAACACAATCATCTCAAACACGCAGCCCAGAGCTCAACACCCCAGGGCAATGATGACGGTAGTAAGTGGGACACTTCGAGGGAAAGATCGTGTTCCAAAAAGAGTCAAGGACACAGCTATTGATTGTCTGCCTTGGTCAAATCTGAAGGAGGAGATACCCTCATATGCTCCAGGCATTCCTCTGTTAATACTATTTCTCACAGAGTTGAGATTGGGGTTGGCAGTGGCAATCCAAATCTAAAAGCCTTGCAAGACCACAGCACACTGGCATTGCTGGCGTAGATCGCAGAAGATCTGTATAGTTTTTAAATCAACCGAACAGTAGATAGGGCAAAATACCATTATTATGCCTATTTTACATTTGATGAAATTGAGGCTCCATTTGGTTGAGTAAGGCTAAGGTCAGAGCCAAAGTCTGTACCCTGGTCTATTTGATACTGAAGTCTCCGAACTTCTGAAATTTGGTTCTTGCTCTCATTCCTACTTAGTTTGGAAAGTATTCCTGTGTAGCAGTTAAGAGCAGAGACTGTGTTCAAATCTTGGCTTTATTAGTTAGTAGCTGAGAGACTTTGTGCAAGTCACTTGACCATTCCGTACTTTAGTTTCCTTAAGTATAAAGTGAGGACTATACTTTATACTTAAAGTATAATATTCACAATAGGGTTATTGTGAATATTAACTGACCTTAGAACAAAGTCTAGCATGTAGTAGGTACTCAGTGCACCTTTATTATTATTCTCTAATTAGAGCTTCTTGCTTCTGTCTTGTCCAAAGCAACAGATATGTGATAAGCACCTATTAGATGCCAAGCTCAGCCTTGGCTTTCAAGTTGTCTCATGGGTCGGGGGGACAGATACATTGACAGCTGAGGCACCGTAACTCCAGAGTGAATGGTGAGTTGTACTGTAGAGGCTGGAGCAGCAGTCTTCGGAGGACAGAATAGCAAACTACTGGGGAGGAGAGGATGCACGGAGCAGCCATTTTTACTTCACATCCAGGAGAATGAGTGAAAAACTTTCAGGAGGGCCATGGTATTTGCAAACAAGGGGACATCAGGAGCAAGTGGCAAGTGGCAGTAGGGAAGTGTAGCCACTCAGAGGTTTATTGGAGCAGAACAAAGGGTGTTTGGGGCTGGGGATATAATGGTGAAGATCAGAAACACTTTTCAACTGGAGGGATGGCTCAGACTGGCGTTTTAACTAGTTCTGACCAATACAAGTGGGAGGATGGTCAGTGGGATAAGGGTGGCTGGTTAGGCTTCTGTCATCTAGAAAAATTCCATTCAGATCCCAACGTGCCTGAGCATGAGCTGGGTGGGAACCCAGATGGGCCCAGCATGCCAGGTTGTGGTGAGGAT
>CM053515.1:51760877-51794171 GCA_028627145.1 Eidolon dupreanum | reverse complement strand
TCTTCTGGTAACAACACTCTTCCTTTTTTTCTTTGGAGAACTTCCTCTCCCCTAATTCTAATCCTCAACTGTCTATCATAGTTCTCCTCTGTCCCTTGGCAACAGAAGAGAGATGTGTGACTGAAGTTTGGCCAGTCAGATCTCTTTGGTCAT
The DNA here is from genome assembly GCA_028627145.1 of Eidolon dupreanum. NCBI lineage: Eukaryota > Metazoa > Chordata > Mammalia > Chiroptera > Pteropodidae > Eidolon > Eidolon dupreanum. The sequence goes on along the minus strand of CM053515.1, from coordinate 51,794,018 downwards.
CATGACTGGTTCAAGGACAAGCATGTGACCCGACCAAAGATTACAAGTTTCCCCCCTTCAAGCAATGATGCAATAAATATACTATGCTGGTACTGACATCTTTTTTCATTTGTCCAATTATTCCCATTGGATAAACGCCTGGTTTGTAATTGCTTAGTCATATATATGTACATTTTAAATGTTGGCACATTTTGTGCGGTTGGCCTACAGAAAAGTTGGCCCAAATTTACACCATCCCAGCAATATATGAGGGTTGACTCTGCATACTTCAGCAACACCTGGTGTTGTCAATCTTTTAATGTGTTTGCCAGTCTGAAAACTGAAGACAGCTGTTGAAATTTGTTCCCAGCACTGGGCCTTTTTTTGAGTCATGTTCCTACATGCCTGTTCCTAAAGTTATCCACCCCTGGCCTTGCTTCTATGTCTCTTGCTTGGCCCTTTGTCCAACTTTGTTGGTCTGCTTGTATCCTGGTCTCACTCTACAGACTGGAAAGTGAATCTTTATCATTCACATCTCTTTTTTCTCTTTAAGCTCCTTGCAGGTGCTAAGAACAGTTTGGAATCCAATGATTATTTGTTGAATGAATGAATGAATGAATGAGTATAAACCTTTCTGGGACTCATCTATTCTCTGGTTCTGAGTGGTGCCATGTAGCTGGGTCAGTGCTGATCTGGATAGACAAATGCCCAAGAACATCATATTTCAAGGATCCTGACACTGGATGTTTAGGATAGGGGACAAGATTCTCCTATTCCAGGAAATGTTACTCCCCATGGAATGTCCTTGATTAACACATTGTTACTGCTAATCTGCATGTTTCTAGTGTGGAATCAAAAGACACAGTCCTTGATCTCAAATAATTTATTCATGTGAGAGGCAGAACTAACAAAGAAGGATTTGAATTTAAGTGGGAACTATATCATGTGGCATTTCTGAAGTGCAATCCTTTGTGGAAACTGGAGCGTAATGTGGGCTGGAATCATCTGAGAATGTTTTATTAAAAAGGTAATTGTAAAGGGGATATTAATGAGGATTGGAGAGGTGCTCTGGGCTCCCCGCTTACTTCCCAGGGGATCTGAAGCCATAGCTCTCCTAATATAAGCCAGTAGTATAACCTCTAGCCTCTTTTCTAGATCTCTTAAATCAAATTTTTTATCTTCTTGGTTTTTGGGTTTGGAATCTCATTGGCCAAGAAGAAGGTCCTGAATCCACCCACGGTACTTTAGGGAGTAGTGTCACAAATTGCCAAAAGCTCAGCAGGAGAGGAAACAAACATTTCTGAGTTAGAAGTAAGTGTTGGCAGTGGTCAGAATTGCTGGTAGATTTCCCTAGCACAGTAAAAATTCCCAAACTATTTCAGAGCAATTTGGTCTTTGTCTTATCTTCAATGGTGCCAGGACACCAAAGGGCCACAGTTGCTAGAATAGGGAACTCTGGCTTTCTTAACAGGGAATTAGACCTAGTCTCTGAAAGGTAGAGAGAAGTTAGGTAAAGGAAAGGAAAAAGAAATGCATTCCAGGTAGGGTAAATGAAGAAAAGCATTTCCACAGGACTTTACAAACAAAATATTTTCTGGGGGTGGTGAAGAATCAAACCATTTTATGGAGGGCCTTTTGGGGGATGATCAAAGTGGGACCCAATGTCCCCACCTAGCAAGGATCTCTGCAGCTTCAGTCTCCCAAAGCACAAACATTATCGTTTATATAATTCCAAATAACACTGAAAGTATTGTTGGTTATTATCATTATCATTGCTGTTTTTAGGTTTTAAAAAGCTGAGGTTCTGTGGAGTTAATAATCTTGTTCAAGGTCTCTAAGCTATTAAAGGCATAGGGAGCCTCAAGTCCATGTCCTCTGACCTGCACTGGTATCCAAAACAATTAACAATGAGTGAGGCACAGGCATCATGGCTGAGACAGGTTAGCTGGTCACCAAACCAGTCTCCTCTTCTCCTTGGGTCTACAGCTAGACTGTTTTTCCCAGCCTCCCTGTAATTAGAAGTGATGTTGACATTTCTAGGCCAGCTGCCAAATCTTTCACACATATCTCTTCATGGTCTTTCACCTTCTTGCAACTTATAATAATAACTCTATAAGACACATGCTGCAGAAGACAAAGTGTAAGAAGGAAGGTGCCTGGGCCCCAAAAGGCAGCTTAGAGGAAACCCACCCAACAAATCAGGAAAACCCATTTTGGACTTTATCTGAAAAATAAGCTGGGTTTATCCTTGAGTCACTACACGTTTTTGTTAGAACAGCTTGCTTTATCCTAACTAATTCAGACCCCAACCTATTACAACAGAGGTCAGTGGTAGCAGCCAACTAATTGTCCGAGGAAAGTAAATTTCCAGACACTTTGGGTTTTGGTAGCCTCAGGATAGTCCTTTGAGGATGAGCTTCAGGGGCTGGCTGTTGGGGGATGAGAAGACAAAAGTGATTTTTAAAAAGTGGGGTGGCAGGTTGTGGATCTAACTGAGCACCAGCATTTTCCCTCATGTGGGGCTGGATTATGACCAAACAGTAGTTTGAGCTTAGTGTTCCATGCAGAAGAGACCAGAGTAGGTCTCTGAGTTAGGGTGTAAAGGAGTACACATGAGAGAGCCCAGTTATCTCATGATCTGGTCACCCTGAGTGAGACAGCTCCCTTCAGCCCCAAACACACACCACAAATGAGTTCCGCCTGGGAACAATAATGACTTTTTTCCTTGTGAGCTTCTGTATCCAGTCGGGTTGCCTCATCTCTAAGTGGCATATTTAGTTCAAGGAAATGCCATACTCCTTCCTGAGCTTGTCTGCTATCCCAATCAACCCACCAACATCACAGGATCAAGTTCAATATTGAATTTCTGTGACCCTGAGTTCTGGCTGTACATGGAATCTGGAAAAACAATTAACATTTATTGAGTTCTCACTGTTTGCCAGACATTGGGCTAAGCGTTTTACTGAGTTCATTCATCACATCCTTCAGGGTCCCTGGGCTGTCCAGGGCATTCCTGAAGTGGGGTTTGGGGTGCAGGGAACACTTGGCAGCCATGCTTTATATCCCAGTTTTTGTCCATCAGTAAAACTGTATCATTTTAAAAAGTTAAGTCTTCTACTCACTTATTAGGTCTATTTTTAGGTGTTTAATCTTTCTGTGTAAATATGATTCTTTTTCTGTGATGTTTTGAATTGGCTATTGTTTGTTTATTAGAACATGATTTTTGTGTGCTGATTTTTGTACTTGGCCACCTTTCTAAACTCTCACTTTTACTACTCCTTCAGTTTATTCTTTTTGATTTTGTAAGTAGACAAATATCTTCTAAGTAGTAAATACCTTGTAATAGACAAGATGATGATTTTTTAACAGTTTTATGGAGATATAATTCACATACCATACAATTTACCCATTTAAAGGGTAAAAAATTCAATTTCTTTTTAGTATATTTACAGAGTTGTGCAACTATCACCACAATCAATTTTAGAACAACAAATAGCAATTTTTTAATTTCTTTTTTTTCTTATTGGTTAGAGTCACCAATAGACTGTTAAGTAGTGATTGATGGTGAGCATGGGTAAACTTGTCTTGTTCTTGATTTTTATGGAATGTTTGATTTTTCACCATTGAATAGGATGTTTGGTAACAGTTTGGGGTAGTTTCTCTTTATGCAGGTAAGAAAGTTTCCTTCTACTGCTAGCTGGCCAAGAATTCTGTGTTCTTATTTAGAAATAAGCACACATTTTATCAAATTTATTTACCAAGGCATTTATTGTGATAAGAATATCTTTTCTCTTCTTTAATCCATTCATGTAGCAAGTTCATAGATTCTCTGCTTAAAACCATCTTTTCATTCTTTATGTATAATTCTTCTAAAACACCATAGTATTCAATTTGCTAATGGTATATTTAGAATTTTTTGCCTTTAACTTTTTAGTGTAATTAGCCTATATTTTTCCTTCTTCCTTCCTTCCTTTCTTTCTTCTTCTTCTTCTTCTTCTTTTTTTTTTTTTAATGTGCTGTGGTGAGCCAAGGTCAAGCTTTTCTCAGGATGTTTCCAGGTAATGACTAAGCAAGACTGAGGAAGGTTCAAGGGTTGAGCTATTTTTGTCCAATGCAGAACTCCACTACTGGGCAATCTTTGCTCTGGAGCTTTTCATTGGGCTGGCAAAGGCTTGGTCAGAACTGCATCCCAGTCTGACAGTTTTTACTGCCTAATCTGGATGATACTTTTTCCCTTTCACAAGTGTTATTCCCCAATATACAACCTGCATGCCTAAATCCAGTCAGCCTCTTCTTCCCACAGCCCCCAGCTGACACGTAGCATAACCTAGCCTTTCCAGCTTGGCGTCTAGCCTCGTAGACTTTCATTTTCTACACTTTGGAAGAATATATGTATCATAGAAATAATTGGGCCCCTAAAAATTACATGTGATTCACCAACAAAACCATCTGAACTTGTTTTTTTTTCTTCTAAGGGAAAGAACTTCAAAAATAATTCTAAAATTCTGCTGTGTGTATTAGCCAATACTGGTTTTCTATCTCCTCTTGTATAAATTTTAGTTATTTGCGTTTTTCAAGAAAGCTTGTTATTTAGATCTAGATTAAAATTTTTTTATTAATATTAATTTCTTTTTAGTTATTTCTTGAAATATTTTAAAGTTTCGATGGTTGTTTCCTTTCTCGTTTCAAATATTATCTTTAAAAGTTTTATTCAAATATCTTTTTATGAAATTCAATTAGATTCATCTATAGTAATGGTTTTTTAAAAATTAAGATTTTGTTTTATTAATCAAGTTTATTTTTTTGTGTAAGTATTCCACCTCATTAAATTCTGCTAATTTTTATATTCCATTTCTTTATTTACTTTGGGTTTATTTTGATGATCTTTCATTCTAACACCTTGATTTTAATATTTCTTTCATTTATTCTAAACTCTTCATTTTTATAATAAATTTCCCAAGTCCACCTGGATCACATCCCACAAAACCATGAAACGTAGTCTCTCAATGCGACTTATTTCTAATTTCTAATGTCCTCTTTAATATAAGAATTACTTTAGAGGGCGCTTTTAAATTTCCAGTGAAAATAATTTTTTTGTCACTTCTCGTGTTTTGTTTTGTTTTTCAATTTGTAATTTTATTGCATAATGGCCAAAAAAATTTATATGATTTCTGCTTTTTGGAATTTATTGGGATTCTCTTTGTGGTCAAATACATGACTAGTTTGTAAAAGAGCCAGGGGTATTTGGAAAAAATGAGTACTTTCTCTTTGTTGGGTACAATGTTTTATTTATATTATATTTAAATAGATATATTTCAGACCTCTGTTGTGAGCTGCACTGAGGCATATGACTATTATATCTTTTTGGTGGACTGTAATTTTCATCAATATGAACTAATCCTTGTTTGTTGTGATATTTTTTATTTGTTTGTTTGTTTTAAATTGTGGTAAAATACATGACATAAAATTTGCCATCTTAACCATTTCTGAGTGCACAGTTCAGTGGCATTAAATACATTCATATTGTTGTGCAGCCATCACACCATCCAACCACAGAACTCCTTTTTACCTTGCAAAACTGAATGTCTGTACCTGTTAAACAACTCTCCGTTCTTCCCTCCCCCCAGCCCCAGGCTGCCACCATTCTACTTTCTATGAATCTGACTACTCTAGGTGCCACATGTAAGTGGAATCATACAGTATTTATACTTCGTTACTAGCTTATTTCACTTATCATAATGTCCTTAATGTTCATTTATGTTGTAGCATGTGTCAGAATTTCCTTTCATTTTAAGACTGAATAACATTCCACTGTACGCATACATACCACATTTTGTTGTTTATCTATTCATCCACTGATGGGCACTTGAGCTACTTACTTTCCGCTTTTAGATACTGTGAGTAATGTTATGAATCTGGGTGTACAAACATCTCTTTGAGTCCTTGCTTTCAATCCTTTTGAGTATTTTTGCTGGGTCATATCGTAGTTCTCAAAATTTTCAATTTTTTAAAAACCTCTCATACTGTTCTCCATAGCCCCTGAACCATTTTGCATTCCACCAACAGTGCATCAGGGTTCCAATTTCTTCACATCCTCGCCAACACTTGTTATTTTCTATTTTTGTGGGTTTTTTTTTTTTTGGAGTAGCCATCCTAATGGGTATGATGCTTTTAATTTTCAATTATTGTTTCTGTTTTTATAGCAATTATGTAATATTTGATACTTATTTAGGTGGTCTATATTTTTCTCTACCTGCATAATTTTGTTTTATATGTACATTTTGAAATAAGATATAACTTTATTTTTTCTTTTTATTAACCTAAACTGAAAATCTATGTCTTATAATACGCTAATTTAATCTATTGTGATTACATATATAATTAGACTTATTTTTGTCCTGTTACTTCATGTTTTTTACTTATCGTACTTACTTCTTGTTTATTTTTTTCCCAACCTTTTCTTCAGCTAATCAGTTTTTCTTTATTCATAGTTTTTCCTTGTGTGGGTTGGAAATGATATATATTCTATTTCTATCTTTTTAGTGGTTACCATTTGGTCTGTGGGCCAAATCCCACCATCTATCTTTTTACACAGCCTGCAGGCTAAGAATAATTTTTAAGCTTTTAAATGGTTGGGGAAAAAAATCTAAAGAAGAATAATATTTTGTTACACATGGAACCTCTATAATTTAAATTTTGGCGTTCATAAATAAAGTTTTATTGAAACACAGTCATGTTTATTTGTTTACTTATTGTCTGTAGCTGCTCTTGTGCTGCAATGGCAAAGCCTAAAATATTCACAATCTAGACTTTTACTGAATAAAATCGATATTCTCTACTCTAAATGTACATCTTCACTCGAACAATATAAGAATTAATACAGAGATTAATTCTTCCTTTCAATCTCCAAGCCTTACTCCATGCCACCCCTATGTTATATTCAGTTGGGATTTTAGTTCCAAAAACTGAAAACAACCCAAGTGTCCATCAACAAATGAGTGGATTAACAAATTTTGGTATGTCAATACAATGGAATGCTTTCAGCTACAAGAAGGAACTATCGAAACACACACATCTGAAAGCATAATGGGGAGTGAAAGAAACTAAATGCAAAAACATACTGTATGAAGTATCCTGATGTCTGCAATATACTTTGAAATACATCATCTTGAGCAGCACGGATGGGAAGATTCCTGGGGTTTGTGAGGTGGTCACAGCCTGATTGTGAGTGCAACCTGAGTGCAATCTTTGGCACTGTGACTTTGGGCAAGTTACTTAATGTTTCAGCTTAGGTTTCCTCAGGGGGACCATAGGATAATATCTTCCTCTTCAGGGTATCATGATGTTTAAATAAAACATTGTTTATGAAACAGTTAGCACAGTGCCTGGACCCAGCAAGTACTCACTCTAAGGGAACCACTATTATTGTTATTACTAGTAAGTTTATTGTTCTGAGATTCTGAGAAATCAGATTTTGACTACACTTATAAGCTGTGACATTAATTCTCACAACAATCCCCAAGGTAGTAGTATTTTCCATATTTGACAAATAAGGAAACTGATATGCATGTCCAACATCAAGTCTTCAGATCTAGATCAAGCACAAATATTGTTTTCTAATAATCCTCTTGGCAGGTATGGTCTCAGCAAAATTAACATTCAGCAAAGTGTATTTTAGTACTGCCCTCATTTCTTCCCAAGCCTCTGTTCTCTCCCACCATGCTGGTGTGAGGAAGAGAAAGTTGGAGACAACCTGAGATTCCTAGGTGATAGTAACACCCTAGGGACATCTCCCAGGACCCCTTGGGGCAATCTAGAAAGTTCTGCATTTTCCCTAGCACTGGCTGACAAATCTAGTCAGTAGAAGAGAAGATTCATTTGTGATATCCCTAAGGCAGTACCACTCAATGCCTGCTTCGCTGACCAGAGACACATTTGTAGGGGAGGAAAAAGTTTTCCTCAATCCTTTTAGGGTCCCTGACTGGATCTGAAAATTAAACTGACAGAGACGGATTAACAGGAGAAAAGCATACAGGTTTTATTGAATTTGTACATGTACAAGGGAGCTGTCATAAGAGAACAAAGACCCAAAAAAGTGGCCAGAACAGGAACCTTTTATACCTTTTAGACAAACAAATTTGTGAAGAATTGATAAGGCAAGGGGTCTGGGCTGGGGTAGGAATTGGTAAAAAGGTAACTAGGAAGACACGGGTTAGTCTGACAATGTTAGTTTATACATCTTTCTCTGCCCCAGATTCTCTGTCTCTGATGATAAGAGTGACTTACTTTCTCTTTGTACAGAGAGGGCAAATTTCACATGGGGGTTTTATGATCTGTTTATGGAAAGAAGGGTGAGAGTAGGGGATAGGTCAGAGTGACCTTCTTGCTTCTGCCATTTTCTCATACTCCTTCAGCTTAAGATGTTCAATATGCCACGCTGACATGTTTGGGGGTAATGTATCCTAAACTTCATATGTGCATCATCTGGGAGATTGTCAGAAATGACGATTCTGCCCTCACCCACTTCCAGACCTGCTGATACAGAATCTCTAGAGGTGAGGGCCCAGGATCTGTTTTAGCAAGCTCTGCAGGAGGCTTCAGCACAATATAGTTGAGAAGTCCTATTTTAAGGACCAATAAGAGGACATAGGAGTAGACCAGCCTCTATAATCTTACCTTTCCCCAAAATAGGATCACTGATCTGTGTTAAGTCTCTTTTCCAGGGAGGAAATAGGACTGAAAAGGGATAATTGTATAAACAATGTGTTTCCTTATTTTCGTTATCCTCGTAGCTTTGTTCCAACTTTTTTTTTCACTTTCAACAAAATGTCTACGTTTTTTGTTTTGGAAATGGTGGATGTGGTACGTTTGGCAGCAGGGAACAAATCAGAGAGGAGTGTGAAATGGATTTATATCTGACATGACCAAGCCAGGCAGGAGAGCAGCTTAGTAAAGAGGATGTGACAGGGCCTTGGACTAGAAGTGGGCCCCAGCCTGTGCTGAAAAAAAAAAAAAAGGCTTCACACACCAAGCTGTAAATCGCTGCCCTGTTCTGTCACTCACTAGCTATGAGAACTTGGGCAAGTGACTGGGCTTCTCTCAGCCAAGGGGTGCATGTGCGTTAAAGTACCTGGCACCCAGGAGGCATTCAACATAGGCTGGATAACCTCACCTTGGGCCCTCGTTGTGTTGCTGTGAAGGGAGGTGTGGCACAGGGCTCAAACCAAGCAGTCTGTCTATCTGTTGGCCTCCAACATGTAGAGGGTCCCTAGAGTCCCCTGCTTCAAGTCTCTCCATAGAGAGCCCATGGAATTGGGGTTTGGTGTGATTTCTCCATCCTGCAGCATGTGTCCCTATGGCCATGCCCCGGTGTGGAAAACTTGGGACACTCCCTGGGATACCTTCTTCATGAGCGAAGACCTCCCTTCCTTTCCCCAGAGCCTCTCCTTGCTTTCCCCACAGCTCCAGCCCCTTGGCCCTTTTCACGCATTAACTGCTGCCCCTGGACTTCAGTATGGTTGGTGAGTCCTTCTTTGATGTATTGGTTCCACGGCATGGGGGGTGGGGGAGGAGTGAGAACTGGGGTGGTGGGAAATTCCTCTGGATTTTACTAGACTTTATTATGGTGATCAGCTTCAGGGTGGTGCATCTACAGATTAGATGTCCAATCTACAAAGAGTAAACGTCTTGCTAGCATTTCTGCTATATCTTTTAACGCTAAAATAATAGTCGCCCTCCCAGACTTGTGAAAGTCTCAGTCGTTGCCAGGTTCCAGGAAAGGGGTGCAAAGGTGAGACAAACACTTGCCTCTCCATGCTGTTATTATTTGTGTTATTTATGTTATTATTGGTTCACCTAGGGCATCCTCAAAGACACTTAGAGAGCCTCACTTTGGAAGTTTTTTCTTTTCATCTCACTGGAGTGCATAAGGATTTTAGATCACCAAATGAGGACTCATATGCTCAAGAGCTGATGACTTATCCACAACCATGGCCTGTGCCCCCATGGCTGAGACGCAGTGCTTGGCAGAACCAAGCAAAGCTACCTGGCCCCACAGGAGGCTGTAAAATTAACCATGCACTTCCTCAACAACAACTAACTCAATATACGTTGGTTTAGAAACTCGTTACGTGTTATCAAAATGTACACTGGTAGAACCCTCAGAACCAAGTCTAGTCCAGACAGTGGCTTGCTGGTGGGAGATGGTATTAGGGATATAAGAGAATGGAAGAGGTTCTAATAACTCAGTTTATTTTCTCAGCCCCCTAGCCAGACCCAGCTTCCCCTGCTGCCCTCACTTGTTTCATTTACACCTTTTTATTACAGCTTCTGCCTCTCATCACTCCTAGTTCGGATGACCTCCAAACTCCATCACCAGAGGCAGAAACTACCAGAGTCCTAAATGCAGCTGGAAAAACATTCTGGAGCTTTTGCATCTGGCAGTGAATATCTCGCTTCTTAACCAAACTTGATCACTGGCAGGAAGAACCTTGCTCCAAATCAGGCCCCTGCCCAGCTGGATCTAGTGCCAGGGTATGGCTGGCATGAGATTAAGTTATTTAATGTGTTAGCAATAGAGCTGCATTTAATAAAAGTCAAAGAGCTTCTGAACACACATGTTGGAGGAGAAAAAAAGCAAATTAGAGCTCAGGAGCTGAGCAGAGGCAGGACATGTGGTGAGCCTGGTGGGAGATGATGTTACTTAGGACCAGAAGCCAAGGCCCTAAGGGCAGTGCAGGAATCTTTGCTAGGACCAGAAGGCAATAACAATCAGTTAATTCATTCCACAAATATTTATTGGCACTGTTCAAGACACCAGGGCTACACAGATGGGCACCAGAGATGACTGAAAGAAAAGGCAAGGATTTGTTTTCTGAAAATTATCTTTCAGAAAAGACAAATTCCAAGCAGTCTTAACATTGGAATAATTCTTGCTTACACGCTTGCCTCCTTCCTCTCATCCCTTCCTTCATTCTCTCTTCTCTCTTGTTCTATCTTTTTCCCTACCTCTCTTTCTTTTTCCTTCCTTCCTTCCTTCCCTCTTCCTTCCTTCCTTCCTTCCTTCCTTCCTTCCTTCCTTCCTTCCTTCCTTCCTTCCTTCCTTCCTTCTTTCCTTCCTTCCTTCTTCCCACCTTCCTCTCTTCTTTCCTTTCCTTCTTCCTTTTTTTCTTCCTTCTTTTAAAGTAATGAAGTAGCCTTAAACAACCTTAATCAATGTTACTTTGTATGTTTATAAAGGTCACATAATGACACTGGTAGAAAAAAATATGCAAAGAAATTTGGACAAAGATTTAGTAAGTCTTCTTAGGGATGTAACCTCATGATGAAGAGCTGTAAAATATTAGCTCTGGAGATGACAAATATGTACCTACTGGGTAAGTGGGTAGAAAAACCATCCTAATATTATGTTAATGGGTTATTGTGGTTTGGGTTAAAATTTCCAATGTCAGCATCACATGCAAGTTCAGAAAGTACTGTCTCTCAAACAGTTTAGGTAGAGTAAAAATGATTCGTGAGAAACGAGTTGGGACTCGGAAGCACTCCTAGTGAAGCTGTTACTTCCCCTGCAGACAGTTGAGTGGAACTGTTCTGTCTCCAGCTGTCACACCTCGGGCCTGAGGAGGGTCCATGGTACCTTTCCTCCTCATTGCTGCTTCCAAACCATTCTCCTTCCTTCTTTCTTAAAAAACCACATAACTGAATCTCCCTTTGAATCTTATCAAACTATACCATGATCCCCTCCTGTTGTAGGCACCTGCTGTCCCCAAGTTATTTCTCATTCCTGGAGGACTTTGAGTTCACTCTCACTCTCCCCTGCGCTGCTTTTGTTTTACCTCATGAGGATTCCAGTATTCACAAAGAAGATCCTGCCATGTCTCAGTGTCTTACTCCATTTGGGCTGCTATAACAGAAAATCATAAACTGGGCAATTTATAAAGAACAGAAATTTTTTTCATAGTTCTGGAGACTGGGGAGTCCAAGATTACAAAGCCCCCATATTGTCTGGTGAGAAACTGCTTCCTGGCTCGTAAAAACCTGTCTTTTTGTTATGTCTGCACATGAGGGATGGAGTAAGGGACTGTCTGGACTCTTACAAGGGCACTAATCCCATTTATGACAGCTCCACCCTCATGACTTAATCGCCTCCCAAAAGCCCCACTTCCAAATACCATCATATTGGGCGTTTTGTTTTAATATATGAATTTTGGGGGACACAAACATTCAGTCTATACCATCCGGCCTCTCAGTTCCATGATCTACTCTCCATCAATGACCTTGTCACCTTCACGTACTCCTCTGGTCCTGTCCTGGGACCTGTCACTGACTGCATCTTCACATTTCCCTCAGTTTTCAGTGATCCATGCTGTCCCTATGCCCTTCTTCCAGCTTAATTCTTCTCTTTCACAGACTCTAGTAGTTCTTCCAATTGAGACCTACGATCTATGACTCAATCATGTTTTCACTTCTCCTTCAAGGCCTCATTGCCCTTCTTACACGACTTAGATTTCACAGCTCATCATTACAGAACTTCTTTGCACACATCTCAACTCCCTCCATTATTTTTGCCTGGCAGAATCTCAACCATGGCTGACTTAATCAATAAGAAGATGGAGAAACAAAGTGACAGCAAATGTCTCTTCCTTTGTCTCTCATCCTACTTCAGACATTGCTCCACTTCTCTACCCCTCTTAGATACAGAACTCTTTAAGTATTGTCCAATTACTGTCACTAATTTCTTTCCTCCCCATCTTGCTGGAACTCATACTTTGTCTTTGTCATCTCACTCCACTGAAATAGCTCACATCAAGACCCCTGAGGACCTCCAATTAACAATACAGTGGGTGAGTCTCAGATGCCATCTCGTCTGACTGATCAGCAGTATCTTCTGATGGAGAGGATCACTCCACCTCCTGACACACTCCTGGTTTGGACACACCATTCCCTTGGGTAACCTCTGACCTAACTGCCACTCCTCACAGACCCTAAACACTGGAGTGTACCAAAGTTCAGACCATGGACCTTTCCTCTACCATTTCTTACTGACCTCAGCCAGTCCCAAGGACTAAATAACTCCTAAAGTTAGATCTCCAGCCCAGACCTCTACCCCGAATTCCAAACTTCTATCTCCAACTTACAGTTTGAATTCTCTACTTGGATGTCTAATGGACATCTCCTATCCTTCCACTGTGTTCTTCTTGATCTTCTTCATCTTAGAAAAGGACAATTCCAGTGACTCAGGCAATACAACCTCAGAGCCATCCTGAGTCCTTTTTTCCTCTCATGCCCTGCATGCAATCAATTAGTAAATCATGTTGGCTTACCTTAAAAATACATCAGAACACAGTGCTTCTTACCATGGCTTCTAATATGACCTAAGCCACCATCATCTCTCCTTCATCATCTAGCCTCCTTGTTGCACTGGTCTCCTAACTAGTCTCCCTGCCTCGGACATCCTTCCCATCTCCTCTCCATCTAGCTACTAGAGTAAACTTTTTAAAATTCAAATCAAATCGAATTACTCCTTTGCTCAAAACTCTACTGTGGCTTTGGATCTCATACAGAGTAAAAGCCCAAATTTTCATAGTGGCCCAAAGGCCTAATATTATCTGATCTTCACCGCCTGATGACCTCATTTCTTACTTTTCCCCCACATCACTCCACTTCAGCCACTCTGGCACCTGATCTTGGATGCACCAAGCACACTCCTACTTTAGAATTTTTACACTTTGCTGCTTCCTCTTCCTTGGACAATTTTCCTCAGAGAGTCACATGGTTTGTTTCCTTAGTTTAGATGCCACTTTATCAAAGATGACTTCTCTGATCACCCTGTATGGAATGTAAAACCTACCCCTACTCTTGTCTTCCTGTCTCCTTCAAGTCCTGCTTTACTCTTTCCCCTTGAGGAGGCAGCACCTAGACACTAGACAAATAGGGAACAAGGAAGGCAGGGACTTTGATGTTTTATCAGTGACGTTGGAATGAAACTCATACCCTGCCTCCTCTCCAGCCTCACCTTTTGACTTAAGTTCTAAGCCACCAAGCTTTTTTGTACCTCTCCAGGTGACTTTCTGCTTAGGTAGCCTTGTCACTCTCATCCCTACACTTGGAATGCCAGCTCCCTCTCCTCTGCCTGACAAGGTAAAGCCCACCACTCCAGTGGAAAGTTCTCCCTTGGGAAATCTCCCCAGCCCTCACCAGACAAGCTGTGCTCCCTTGCCTGTGCCTGTACTGTGCTTTGCACACCTTCTCCTATCTTTTGTTAATGGCAGACACCAATTTGTCTCTTTCCTCTAGTCTGTGAGCTTTTTAAAGACGCCATGGTGTCTTATCTCTCACCTTCAACTCTGGTCCCTAGTCCTTGGCACTGAGTTGGTGTTCAATAGTCACTTGTTTTCCTGTGAATTGTTGGCTTGGAAATCTCAGGTAGTAGGCATGACAACAGGGGCCCCTCAAGCAATTATCAGCAATGCGGAACTACTTACTTCAATTTACTGGGCCGGGGCTTCTCCACACAATATTTTATTTGCATTTCACAAGAATACCTTGTGAAATATAACCATCTCTATTTACAAATGGGGATACAGAGGCATTTAACACACGCTATTGGCTCCCCTTCTAGGATAGCCTGTTCATTTGAGGCTAGGCCTCATTATGAGCTCTCTCACGTTCTTTCATTTCATTTAATCCCACATTAACTCCAGGAGGAAGACAGCGGAATTCTCATTACAGAAGTAAAACCAAGACTTCCATAATGGCAAAGCCAGGACTTCAAACTCTGTTATCTGAGACTGGGAGTCAGGTAGAACACCAGGTATGAGTGAAGCGATGCCTCAGGGAGAGCATTATCTAGAGGAGGTGGCATAGCCCAAGCAAGAGGGAACATGGTGTTCCAGGAGCCTCGGGCCTTCCTCTCCGTCAACCTTATTCCCTGTGGACACCCAGTTTAATCTCTCAGTCACCACTCTTTACCTGTGAAATGCTAGGGTAGATTTTCTTTCTTTCTTTCTTTCTTTTTTTTTTTTTTGTCCTTAAAAGGGCAAATGCTGGGTCTACACAGAGCTGGATTGTTGGGATTTGCCAGCTAAGTGGGCAGGAGGGGAGATTAAGCAAAGACTTTTGTGGTGAACTTCTGGCTCTGGCAAGTGTTGACAGCGCCTGCTAGGAGCTTCAAGGGGCCTAGTTGCATATTCCAAGTAGAGGAAACCACAAAGGAAACATGGCTTCTTACAACCTGGGCTGAATGCAAATAAATTCGAATTGCATGGTAGTGCAAAAGCCTGATTCCTTAGTTTAAGAAACACTTGAAAAACAAACAAATAATTGTCATAGCAATCCCCAAAAATGTTTTCGATGCAGAGAAGGCATGCAAATGTGCCTGGCGTTTCAATATTCCCTTCCCGAAAGGACAGTTTCCTGTTCCCAAGGCCCAGATAGCCTTACCTTCCAAAGAAAGAGTCTTCAGCTCAAAGACCTAGTGGTGCAAAAATACCCACCGCAGTGAATGACACCCCTTGAAGTTTCGAAGTGTGGGGTCCTCACTGCCCCTCGCCAGCACCCCTGTCCTTCTGGAGGTCTGATGCAGACATTAGGATGATCGGGATCTCCGAATTAAAAAATCAGTATACATAGGCTAACAAATAATTTCTGACTTGCAACTGTATTTATATAGATAGTCTCGTAAAGACTGCTGGCTCTACACTTTCAGGCTCTAAGGCTTGGCTGGAAAGAATAAAGTTCTATAAGAGCCAGACCACCTTGGACACACTGAGATGTACATTTGCCACATGTGTGATGTCAGATAATAGTGGTTTGGTTAATTCAGGGGTGGATTTTGAGGCCCCGTGTAGTGCGCAGGGCAACACAGGTGGTAGGGAGACCACGACCTTGGCAGCAGAAGGCCCTCCATCTGCATCTGATGCACTGCAGCCGGTGAGGCCCTGAGCAAGTGGCTGGCATGGTGCTAGTGAGGATGGGCAGTGGTGCCATAAAGGGCACAGGGCCTGCCTCATCAGGTACTTAATCAATGGTATTGAGACGGGATATCACTTATAAAATTCTTAATCTTTTAGCAAGAAATGAAATAGGACATCTCTTGCAGAGTTAATCTTTTAGTAAACCTAGTTAAGTTTTCTTCCCTCCTTTCTTTGGAAAAAAAGGCCCTATCCCTCAAATCCTGATAATTGCCCTGCTGACTCAGATCTTCTGGCTGTTGATAAAATTCATCAGCCCATTGTTAACCAGAAATAGTGTTAAGCCAGGCAGGGCCCTTTGAGTCTGAAGCGGGGGAAAGGACTTTAAGCCAAAGGGTCTCTCTTTTTACTCTTTAAGAAACATATTAACCAAGCCTGTTTCCCTTTACTCACTTAATAGGCAAATCAATAATAGAAATTAATAGATGTATGATTTAAATAACGAGTTTGTATTTTCTTTTTCTTGTCTAGGGACTGAAGTAGCACTTCAGCAGGAAACCTAAGATCCCACCCTGACTGAGGCAGAAAGGGAAAGAGTTCCATGAAACCCCTGTAGACAGGAACTGCGGCCATTCCCAGCAGGAAGCAGATATGGAAGAAGAGACCTCCTGTCCTTCAACATCCATACTAATAATAAGGGGGTTCATGGCTCTTAGAAAAGAGGTAGGCAGGAAAGTTAGTTAGGGAGTTTCGAGTCTGCTTTCAAAGACACTGAGGTCATCCTATCTTAGAAGGGGTCTGCCCTAGTCTGCCCACAATTAAGAAAGCCAGAAGACATTTCTTTTTAACTCACACAAAGAAACCAGTAGGCAGAGATTTAGGTGCCAGTTTAAGCCAGTCACTCACACCTGTGCAATGAAGACTCAACGACCTTCAACTCACCTGAGCCTCATTATACCGTCATTATAATATGATGTATATGCCTGGAAGTTCATTAATATCATTATAACAGACTGAATTCTGGGAACAAACATGAGCTGAAAGCAAAATGATGAATCACTGAGTCCTGTCAATCTTAGTTGTCAGTCAAGGAAGTCTACTCTAAGTAACCACCCACAGCAAAAAGGGATAAAAACCCTGAAGTCTTTGTTACCAGGCCTTCTGAGCCATGCTTCTCTTGCTCAGGCCCACTTCCACATCTGGAAATATATTTTCACTTCTGATAAAACTTTTCTTTTCTACTGTATTTCGGTGTCTTACTCAATTCTTTGTGCGAGATGTCAAGAACCTTGACAACACGCCGGGAGAGGATCTCCACTCTCTGGTAACAGTATTAACTCTGTTATTCTCTTTTCTTATGGCCTGTTGGGACCTGTCACCAAGGCTGTATGGAGAGTGGTGCTCTATGGTAGGGAAGAAATCCCCTCTGTCCTCCCACCCTAACCCCTTTCACTAACCTGGCAGTTGGTTCACTTTGCTCCAAGGGCTGGAAGTGAGGGGGTATATTTCTCTGTGGTGACCCCACTTAGGCTAATAGATTCCAACTCACTGTCAGCTCCAACTGATGGTCAGTAGTGGCCTGAGGTGCTCTGTGGAGAACTCTGAAGGCCATGACTGATTAGCAACGTCTGCCAGAGGAAGGCAACGGGAGCAGGATGTGCACACCACATTATTATGCCCCTGAGACAAGGTTCCCTTCCCCAGTGGGCTGCTAAAACTCATTCCCCAGAAGCAGATGCAAGGCAAGGATTCATGTACAAGTAATTTGTTAGAAAAATGATAGCAGAGGAGGAAGTGAGACAGGAAAGGAATAGTGGGGACAGGGAGGAAATCAAAGCAAGTGCTTTCATAAGCAGGTCACCACTAAAAGCCTCTGAAGCTCAGCTGGGGCACCCCCGGGAGAGAGGGGGGGGGATACCTCAGAGTTGCCCCAACTGAGAGAAGAGAGAAAGGGACAGTTATCCTCCAATGCCCTTCAGCTTTCTGTGCAACCTAGGGCAAAACACTGAGATGGAGGTCATGGCCTGTGGGCAGATGCCCTAGGCACATGTGGACAGGGTGCCGACAGTATCTGCTTTGGTGTTCTGCCCTATGTGGATGACCAGCCCTGCTCCGACAGTGGAGCTCAACCCCAATAACTTGCTCCTTCAGAAAAATAGGCCTGACCCAAAGGTAACAAGGGAAGTGGGATGGCCCCGTGGGACAGACATGGGCTCTGCACTCAGCCAAACCTGGGTCCAAATCCTGGCACAGGCTGTGTGACTTCAGGCGAGCTACTGGACTTCCCAGCATCCTCATAATAACCAAGAGGTAACCCACCACTTCTCCTGCACATCCTGATCTTGGCTCTGCTGTCCATCTTCATCGCCTGGACAAGCCCACCCACTTAGTTAAAATGTGACTTCTCAGGAAGACCCAGTTTATTGACTGGCCATTATTCTGACAGGAAAAGTCTGAGTTCTAGGGAAAAAATTTATTTATTCCAAAAAACACAAGAAAAAACTGCATAATCAAAATGAATAAATGTTTAATTAAATGCCTACAAAGTGGAACATTATGTCAACTTCATTAGTTGATAGATTTAGTATTTACAAAAACTTCATTACATTTGAAAAATGAATTAAAAGTAACATTTCTTCCTTTGTAAGAATTCTTGAGGAGTACATAGAGTCATGAAGAAATAACATGTGTTGCTCATATCCTATTATTTTTAAAAGAAAAGTATTAAAACCATTTAAAAATATTTTACAATAAAAATATATACACATAAAACATATATATGTGTAAGTGTATACACATACTCATACAATAGTCAGTGTGGGTTGTGTTTAAAGTATTTGCTGTTATTGGAGTAGAGTCTTAAAAAGTAAGAAGAGGGTCCGCAGTTCTTCACAAGGCTCGGACCACCCCAAGGAGCCTGGTTCTCAGACAGGATCCCCTTCTGCAAGCATGAGATATGAGTCATTCTAAGTCAAGAGGAAGTTTTTGAATAATCTCTAAAAATAGTTTTTAGCACATGGGGCAGGATATTAGTGGTCTGGGAACTAGGAGAATCAGAGGCAGAATTCAGAGAGCTGACAAAAATAAAACCATAGCCCAGAAGGCATTTTCAAGGTTGCTTTGGTCCTCCAGAAAATCGAAAAATCCTATCATTAGAGCCAACGCCTTCGTTGGTCTAGATTCCCACTGACATGCAAGTAACTTCAGGAGAAAATGACTTTTTCCCCCCTCCCTTAAAAAAAATGTAACATGTATAATAAAAGGGCACAAGTGTTGAGAGTATGGCCTATAGCTTTTTTACACATGTATACTCCTAGGTTAGCACTGCCCTCATCAATACATAGAATATTTCTGTCACCTCAGAAGACTTCCTTTGCTTCCTCCCAGGGAAAATCCTCCCTGCCAAGGTAAACACCATTCTGACTTCTGCCACCCCGCTTAGTTTGCTTGTCATTGAACTTCATAAAAGGAATATACTGGATGTACTCTTTCGTATCTAGGATCTTTGTTCAACATTGCTCCTGTGAGATTCATCTTTGTTGCCGAAAGTGAAAATAGCCCTTTCAGGTGATAGATGTAGCTATGACAGATTTGCATATGGTCAGATGTTACTATTTTCGCTTGTCCCACAGTCCTTTTCTATATCATGTGATTATCATATCTTGCCTTCTTCCCTTACAACACATGGCTGTATAAATGGACAAATAAATGTCATAAGTTTTTACAACATAAATGTATTTTTTCCTGAGTACAAAAGTTACACATGCTCATTTAAAAAAAAAAAAATCTAGCTTTGAGAATCTTGCATGGCTCACCAAACACAGCCAATTCGTGGTCAGTGGCCTGTGGCCTAGCTCAGAAAAATGAATTGGGTCTGTCACATTCTCCCCTCAGGAATGTGGTCTCTAAAGCTCGGAGGGAAGAAGCTGCGTTTGGTGGAGACGTCGGTCCCACGTGAGCTGTGCCCACGTGGTGCTGACTACACCCTTTTCCAGACTGCAGGGCTTGCTTCCCTAGCTGCCAGCCTTCTCGTCCCCACTCAGGACAGCTCTCAGGGGCCAGGCCAGCTCCAGAGCGTCTCCAGAGTGGGGTTAGCCGACGCTTTTGTTGAGACCGCACTGTTGCCGGATTTTTCCTACTGTCCACTCCTGCTCCTTCCTTCACTCGCACTCCCCATGGGCATTAACTGCAGGGCACAGCACAATAAACTTCAGCTCACTAGTCTCCATCTCAGAGTCTTTCCCAAAGGACCAACAGGGTAGGGAGGAAGGATGACACGCAAGTATCAGGTGTGCATGGAACACATCCTTCCTTCTGACCTGGCTGAGTCCTATATCTTGCTCAGAGGGCTGGGGGAAAAGAAATCTCCTCTGCCCCCTCCCGCCTCATGCTCCTGCACTTTTATCCTCCTGGAGGATTGCTTACCCAGTACTCAGGGTCTCCAAAGGAAAAAGACAAGTTTTGCAGAGAAGCAAAGCCAGATCTAGAATTACCTACCTGAACCTTAGTTTCTTCATTTGTGAAACGAGCCTTTGGCAAGGCCACTCCACACCCTGTGTCTTTTCCACCATCCTCCATTTCCCTCCACAGCCCCCACATATCTCTCCCCATCCCTTATTAGATCTCCCCTCCCCAATTCACCTTCCATACCTCACTTAACAGCAGGGCTCAGGCTCATACGGGTTGACATTTTCCTGGGGAAAATGGGATAAACAACTGCTTTCACAATTCTCCATTTCATGACAATCATGGGAAAGCATTGCTGCCGGCCAGAGCACTTTTGTAGAGAGGACTTTCTGAGGCCCCATTTTAATTAAATAATGCTCCCCCAATCACCTTCGGTGGTCTCCCCAACCTGCCTGAAAAGCTCAGATCTGTAAGACCTGCGCCTCACCTCACGGTTCCCAGGCATTCCCATCTCTGTGCCTTTGCTCATACTGACCCTGCCTGCTGAGACTCAGCTCAGGCTCCAGCTCTTCTATATAGCCTTCCTAGAATCCCCCGTCACTGCCAAAATATTTTGTGTGCGTGTGCGTTGATGACAGCATTTGCCATTAGCTGCCTAGTGTTAAGGGTTAACTAGGTTAACTAGCCAGAGCGTTTTTTTTTTTATTAAAAAAAAAAAAAAAAACGAGTAGCATGTCTTCATGGCTTGGAAACTTGTAAAATTCCTTCCATTTGGCACTTAAACCTATCATTCCTACAGGTGAGTCAGGAGAGGGGAGAGTTAATTAATGGCTTAGGTTTGGAGAGAATGCACAAGAGGGGTAGGTGTCACCTTTCTGATCCCCTCCCCCAGATGAGCAACTCCCGAGGAATGCAGGCCTAAATGAGGACCTCATACAGTACCCACTCAGGAAGGTCCCCAACATCTTCACCCTTTTCTGGGTCGGAGAGGGGTGGGTAGGCTTGGGAAGTCCCTGGAAACCATCCCTTAGTACAGTATTAGGGGGCCTTTCCCAGGCCAGAGGGGATGGTTCCTCCCACCTTCCCATCCCCCGCCAGAGAAGAGGCTGGGACTCAAGGACTCCCACACAAGGTCTCCATTGACACTTGTGGCCAAGTCAGCATCTGGGTGCCATGGAAACCTCTCTGGGGAGCAGGGAGGGAAAGCAACAGCCCAGCCTTCCCACACTAAGCCCATTGTCCCCTAAGCCAAAGCCATCCCTCCCTTATGAGCTTGCTCTCAGACCTGCAGCTCCTGGCTCCCCAGCCCACCGGCAGCACCAGCTTTCCTCTTGCTGGCCCAGCTTGGGGAACTAAAGGGGTCTCACCTGCCTCAGTCTACCACCCATCCTGCCCTCCTTACGCCTCTTGAAATCAAAGGCAGCCCTAGTTGTGAGGCCAGAAAATTCCTTAGCTGCCCAGAGAGTGGAGGGGACACCAGGCAGAGAGAGATACCGAGGCAGTCAGTTCCCAGCACTGCAATCTCCTTTTTGAAGTTGAAAAGAAACTCCCTTCTCTGATTGGGGCAGAGTTATGCCCTGAGTACCGGTCTGCTGTGACCTCCTAGCATCTAAGAGGAAGGCCAGGCTCTGGGAAATGTCTCTGGAACTGGCCTTAGGGCACTAGAATAAATCCCTATGGGCCACCCAGTCCTTGGTTCTGCTGTAGGACCCATCCATTCTTTTCTCCTCTCTCAGGTCCTAGAAACTTCCCCAAAAGCTCCTCCCACCCCCTCTTCCTATCTTGATCCTGACACAGAGTAAATCAGAGCCAGGAGAGGCCTGAGGAATTTGAGTCCCGTGCCCTTTCCCTCTCCATTCCCATTTTGTAGGGGAGAAGCTGAGGCCAGAGAGGGGGAGGGACTTGCCAGGGATCACAGAGCCCAGGAGCCTGCCTCTGGTTCCATCTGACCTCACCACACACATTGCTCCTCCTGCTTTGAAGAGACTTAATAGTCACAAGATCCCTGGAAGCAGCAAAACTCACAGGGGTTGGAAGATCCCAATCCAACCCAATCCAAAGTGGGGATGTCGACAACTAGAAGAAAGAGCTTGTGGTTATAGTACCCCCTCCCACCAGCAGTCACCCAGGTGTCCCCAGACACCGCATAGGCCAACCAAGGGTACCTGCCTTGAAAAAAAGCATCTGAACCTTCTCCAGCTCCAAGAGGGAGGGGCTGGCCCAGATGGGCAGCCAAAGGGAGCTTGGGCTTTGGACCCAGAGCTGGAGGGCTCCAATCACTGCTCGTGGCCTGGGACAAGTTATGCAACCTCCCTTAGCCTTAGTTTCACCATCTGTAGAAAAAGAGCAGTAAAAAATTTCTACACACCTTATTGGGATGTTGTAAAAACTTGACAAGATAGTAAACAAAATGTTTAACAAGGTACAGAGATCACTCGATAAACAGATCATGTGGACAGATGATGGATCATGTTGCTATTATTATCTACAGGGCGACCTTTTACCTCCAGAACTCTGAGCACCAAGTTAGGTGCAGAGGGATAAAGGAACACAGGGAGCAAAGGGAGGGCCCTCAAGTGACCCTCAGTGAGTCGCAAATGGTTGAATTGCAGCATATGACCCACCAAGGGGCCTCCCTGACGTTCCTTTTGGGATTTAATAGGAGGTGGCCGGTTAGTTTCTGGAATGTCCAAGAAAAACAAACTGGTTATTCTGAGTGAAATTGCAGCCTAGCTAAGGCAAGATAGGTCTGCTTTAAATTAAACACAGCATTTCTAAGATTCTTTTCATCTCCTGGCCACTGCGGCTTAGTGGAGACATTACCTCACCTCACCTTCCTGCTCTGAGATGGGGAAGCTGGCAGATGCAGGCTTGGGGATGGGATGAAATGTAGGGGAAGGGACAGGGGATGAGAGCCCCACCCTGGGTCCTGGGGGACTGGAGGTGAGCAGGCCATCCTTCTCCAACAACTCAGTCTCCTTCTGGGACTGGGGATACTGGATATTTGGGGGTTCAAGGGTGCTCCCATGTGCAGTCACCCCTGTTTGTGGTATTTAGCTGAGGAATTACAGCATTTACAAATAGACTGCTTTCGTAGTATTTGAAAAAAAAACTTGACTGCAGTTTTACAAGTTCAAGGTTGGTCTCTTTCTTGCCCCTGTCAAACATTTAAGCTCTGGGTGGCCATGCCTGACAGCCCTTCAGCAGAACTGTGTGCTTGGCTTCCAAGCTGAGATAGAGAAGCCAAGTTTTTCACGAGGGTGTCTTGGTCAAGGGGTGGAGTTCGATTCTGGTTCTGGAAATTGCCTTTGGCTAGCCTTGCCAGCTGTGAAGTATAGAAAATTACAGAGTGTTGGAGTCAGGTGGACCCAAAGGGGAGTTCCAACTCCCTTGATGAAGTTTACCTAATCTGACTTGGACCTTGCGTATGCTCATCTTTAAAATGGAGGTAAGGATGCCTACCTTTCAGGGTTATTATGTGGATTAAATGAAATTAAGTGTATTCGAGATTCTTTTGTTTCAAATGAAGTATACCCAAAGTACTTTGGTTATGAGAAATAGAAGCTTCCTCAAGCTGCGTTATGCCGAAGGGAAATGTTTTCTATGAATCAAAAGACTTCCATGAAAACAGCCACCAGGCTTCTCAGAGAACAGAAACCAGGAACTGGAAAAGGGATTTGCAGTTTCTCTCTTCCTACTGTCTCCACATGTCCTGGGAAACCTGCTTCTCTTGGGACCTCAGTGTCAGTCTCCTCCCCCTGCAGACCGGCTTTCTCTTTCCCAATTACTCAAAGCCCAGACTTGTCTTTATGTCATTTCTTCATGCTAGGTCCAAGGTTAGTGCTCAGTAAATGACAGGCAGTTTCTATTGTGTTATTTTGGTGTATATGTCAATATTAATGTGCTGAATATTCCACTTTCCCCTCTAGATTGACTCCTCCTTCTTTTCCACTTTGCTCTGTCCCTGGGACCGACTTGTATAAACTATGTCAATTGAGCTTCCTCAACTTCTGGGTTCTGGTTGAGTTCACTCATAGTGGGCACCAGCAGAAGACAGGTGGGTAGCAGGAGGGAGCTGGCAGGACATCAATTGTTCTAGAGCCTTGTCTGTGGGGGATGAGCTGGCAGCGGCCTGGCCGGTTCCCATACTGAAGGCCACAGCAACTTTCTGGCCACCTCTCCTTCAGCTACAGCCCTCTTTGTGTTCTTGTGGCCAGTTCTTCTCCTTGTCCATTTGAGCTTACCATGGTATTGACTCTCCACAGTTACTGTCCTGGAGGTACTGCGCCATCCCTTGTTGTTTTCCCTTTATCTTGCCCGCATCTTCATGAATAGTCCATTCATTTTATTCTCTCCAAAGACAAACTTGTAAATTTGAGTGTCCATCTTGCTTGTGGTGGGACTCTGATGACATAATAAGATCGAGGGGGAAGACAGCTTTGTCTTCTCACCTCACCTCTCACTCTGGTTCCTATGGAAAATGTATGAAAAGCTAGAAGCTCTTTGAGATAAGCATTCAAGTAGGATATGCAAAATTGGGAAGATACTCAGAATTCTGCTAGAAGTGAAAAATAATATGTGTGCCCTGGGTGGAATTATTTCTCTTATAAGAAACTGTCTATTTTCCTGGAAGAATATGATACACATGAAAGAGTTGAAATATGCTCAGTTTAGTCAGGGCCCTCTTTCTTTCTTAGGACACAGTTGTCTGAAAGTGAGCATCATACAAGTTGTGAACAGAGACTATTTTTTGTCAACTTTTCTGTGTTTTTCATTCCTAAATTTAATGGACTGGTCACTAGGATCTCTGTCTTTTCCTTCCCTTTTCTAGTTGGCTCATGCACAACTCACTGTGGGCTTCGACCATAACAATAGCCTATGACAGACCTACCCGTCTCTGGTCTCTTTTGCCTAGTCTATTCCACAGATCACTGTCAAATTCGTCTTGGCTTAACGCAGGCCTGTGCATGTCAAGTCCCAGATCAAAAGTATTCCACGGCTTCCCATTGAAGTGTCTGCATGCTTCAGCCTGACATGCAAGGCCTCTGCAGTCTGTTCTCAACTCAACTTTCTGGCTTGCCCCCCATTCCAGGAGCTCCCCATTCCTAACAAATCAGATTCTTCACTGACCTGCCAATCCTCACTCCCCACCCTCTCCATCTATTCTTTAACATGCAGTTCAGGTAGGGCTTCCTTGCCCACTCAGCCAGAGGCAACTTCTCACGTTGAAATCCTGCCATTCAAAAGAGAGCATTCAGAAACTGAGGAGGAAGAGTTGAGGAAAGGATAGCTGAGTTCGTACACCACTTAAAGTGTCTATGCTTGCTCACCTAGATGTCACTCATCGTCACTCAGAGGACCTTCTGTGTGACTCCCTGTGCATATGTATAAGCATCTCTATCCCAGAGGAGCTGAGGGGAGACCCTGCGGCTCCAGGTGGAGTCGTCTCCTCTTCAGGCCTCTCCATTGTCTGGTTCTATCACATGCTGGTGCCAGTTGTTTCCCTCTTCACAGACAAACTTGGGAACCATGGTTTTCTCATCTGAATGCTTGGGTCAAAGGTTAAGAGGAAGTCTCATGGGTGCATGGAGACTGGGCTGGTCTTAGTTCACTGAACTCATAAGCGAGCACCAGGGAGTGGTTTCCCCAGGAGGTGCCTTCCTGGCATGAGCTGCACATCTTCAGGTGGGGCGTCTTGCCTTGGCCTTGTGAGTGCCAGGAGACTTTGTGTCTTCTTTTGCCCATATACAAATCCCAAGTCTTCTGCTGCTTTTGAGATTAAACTTCAGCTAGTTTCAACCATTTTTGGTTACACACACACACACACACACACACACACACACACACACACACAGAGCTTGGAGTACTAACCACATTACAAAGGCCTTCATGACATTATAACAATAAATACCATGCAGTTAATTTTTTGACAATTGATTTATGCAAGCTTAAGGAAACCATAGACTTGTAAGT
Source organism: Eidolon dupreanum (assembly GCA_028627145.1). Taxonomy (NCBI): domain Eukaryota; kingdom Metazoa; phylum Chordata; class Mammalia; order Chiroptera; family Pteropodidae; genus Eidolon; species Eidolon dupreanum. Next base: position 51,767,748 of record CM053515.1, on the reverse strand, counting down.
TTCTTTTATCCCTGAGAGAATTCCATAATGATCAGTTAACCTTTAGATTGTGATCGCTTAGAATAAGGAAACAAAAATAATTTAAATTGGAATATTTTTAAGTGTCTTTTTTTTTAAAGAAAAACTAGTCATCCTGGGAACCATTATAATTTACTAACAATAAATCATGTCAAACTAATTTAAGTTTCTTTACTTGTAGAGTCATCAGGCTGAATAAAGATCAACTATAGATAGAGAATCGAAGGTTAGGTGATGTGTATCAGTTTCCACGGGCATATAGTGAAGCTTCTCATAATAGCTGGGATAGTCATTAGTGCTGTACACAAATATTCAGTTTCTCCTCTTCTCGTTCACATAGTTGGGTTGCATTTTCTTGCCCTCTTTGAAGTTAGATGTTATCATATAAAAGGCTTTGGCCAACAAAATATGAGCCAATGTTCCATTTAATACTTGGATGAGCACTTGCTGACAATAAATGAAGACAAATCTGAACAGCATTATCAGGCCTTCCTAAGGCCAGCTGACATTTAACCTGTGAGGTTAAGTAAGATAATAGACAAGAAAGTGTACTGAGGAAAGTAAAAAGAGTTATATAGACACGAGGGTGACAGAGACTACTATCTGTTCTCTCCTCCTTTCTTGTATTAATAAATTTAGTCCTGAGATTTAGCTGTGCTCATGGCCATCCAACTAGAGACTTTATTTCTTAGTCTTCCTTGCAGTAAGATATGACCATGTGACTAAATCTGAGCTGATGAGATGTGAAGCAGAAACGATGTGTGCCACTGCTAGACCATGTTATTATCGGTAAACTGTCTGCCCTCTGTGTTCCTTCTGTCTTGTGGACTGGAGTGTGGCCAAAGTGCTGGTGAGTGAGCAGTTTTGACAATGTAGACGGAGAAACCCTGAGGGATGGTGGAGCCACAAGAGAAGGAACTTGACTCCTCCAACAATGTCTATAAACCAGATGGCTTATCTTGTACTACCTACCTACTTCTTAGTAGTTTCATGGGAAAGACATGAACTTCCATTTGTTTAAGCCGTTGTGTTCACTGTATTTCAAGGTATCTTTGTTACTGCAACCTCACTTGCATTTTTACTAATATGAGGGGTTATTAACCTTAGTCCTAAAATATTCTTCAGCTTCTTGCTTCTGAAGATTAATGTGGAAGAAACTTGTGGTCGACTCTATTGGCATACTTTTTTCCCATTCCTTCAGTCAGTCAGCCTGTCAGTCAGTCCATCAATGTTTATTGAGAGACTCCCAAATGTCAGGTGTTATACACAGGGCTGGAGATATAATAATGAACAAAACAGACGTGGGAGCCACTCTCATGGAGCTTCCCATCTAGTGGGGAATACCACAAATAAATATCTAACCATACATTGTGATATGTGTTTGAATTGAAAGTGTGGAGAGTCTTACAAGGATATAGTGGTGTGTGTGTATGAGGGGGGTGGTCTTTATTTAGTTTGGAGAACTCTGGAGGGCCTTCCCCGTAAGAGAAACTTTTATGCTAAGACCTGAAAAATGTGTGGGAATTAATGAAGTGTTCCTGCAGCATAGGTCAAGTCTTAGAGGGGTTATGGGAACCCCAATGTTTTTCCTTGGGTCTACCTGCCTGCATGCATAAACAGAAGTTTGCAGTATAGAAAGAAAATATAGTTTAATATTTAATTGGTCAATCCAAAGACAAAGAGTCTAAACAAACTGACTTCCTGATAGCATGTAGATTACAGATTCTACGAGGTATAATCACAAGACACTGTGAGTTAAGAGTTTGGTGTTATTCTGAAAGCTGATTGGTCAGAGGTGAGGTAAGAGTAATAAATATTTTCTTTAGGTCTTGAGGACAGTTCTGAGGTCTTTTCTAGGGTCCCTCTGTTGGGTCTCATGGGAAAATAGTCAGGGGGTCATTCCATCTTAGGGGTAAGGAGCTGAAACATAACATGGGGCAAGATGTTCTCTTTAACCTGAAAGAGGTCTGGAATGTGTGACCATTAGTCAGATCTAAGCTGCTGTCTTCTCCTGCCTTGGGGGTTGCTGATTATCTGGGGAAAGGCTAGGTTTGTGAGTGGGGTTGGAAGGGGGTGGCACGAGGATTTAAAATTAAATTTACTCAAAGTCATAAGGACACTTAGTTTCAGAGGTAAGAAAGAGGTTAGTACTTCAGGCACAGGAAGGTTGATGTGGCCAAAAGAAGGCAGACGTTGAGGACAATGGCTTGAATCAGGTCAGGAAGGAGAGAGATATAGAGGCCCAAGCATGTAGGACCTTGGAGGCCATCTCTGATAGGCAGGATTCTAAGGTGGTCCCCAAGATTTCTGCCTCCTGTATTCACACCCTGTATAATCCCCTCTCCTTGAGTGTGAGTAGGGCCTGTGAATATTATGGGATGTCATTCTTGTGATGGTTACATTATATGGCAAAGGTGGAGGAATTTTGCCAATATAATTAAGGTTCATAATACGTTGATTTTAAGTTGAGCATAATGGAAGCATAGGTGAGCCCTTTAAAAGAGGATGTATAAGGCACTCATGAAAGGATAAATACTGTATGATTCTACTTATATGAGGTACTTAGTGAAGTTAAGTAGAATGGTAGCTGTCAGCAGCTGGAGAGAGGGGGAAGTGGGGAATTATTGTTTAATAGGTACAGAACTTCTATCTGAGATGATGGGAAAAGTTCTGTAGATGGATGGTGGTGACGAATGCACAACAATGTGAATATACTTAATGTCACTGAACTGTATACTTAAAAATGGTTAAATGGTATATGTTATGTGTATTTACTACAATTTAAAAGATCTAGATGTCAGAGACAGAAAAAACAGCAGAGATGTTCTCCTGTTGGCTTTGACAGAGCAAACTGCCATGTTGTGGAGAGGGTCATGTAAGGAACCCGAGGCAGCCTTTAGGAGCTGAAAGTCTGTCCCACGGCAGCAAGGGATTGAATTCTGCTGACAACCAGTGAACCTGGAAGAGGACCCGAGTCTCAGATGAGCTCATGGCCCAGTCAACACCTTGACTGCAGCCTTGTGGGACCTTGAGCAGTGGACCCAGTTTAGTCATGCCTAGATTCTTGACCCATGGAAACTGTAAGGTTATACATATGCATACTTTTAAGTTGCTAAGTTTGTGGTAATTTGTTATGCAGTAGTAGGAAATTAATATAACATGCTATGGGTTTAAGAGCTTATCCTATATCCAAGGAGAACCTATGGGATACTTTAAGAATGAGAGTGTCAAGATCAAATTTATACTTTTTAAAGATCATGTTGGATGCTTTAAGGAGGGTGAGCAGGGGAGCAGAAACACTATATGGAAGGCTACTGAATAGCTGAGGCAAGAGGTGACACAGGTGCTGGGACTCCACCGGTGGCAAAGAATGGAAAGAAATTGACCAATTCAAAATATACTTGGGAGGTAAGCGATAGGTTGGGAAGGCAGAGGGCAGTGATGGAAGGGTCAGTGATGTCTTCTAGGCTTTAGGCATGAGCAGCTGTGTTGAGGAACACGAGTAGAGAAAATGTGTCCACAGGAAGTGCTTTCCTGGAAACTTTCATGGGAATTCTCTGTGCTAGTTTGGCTCCAAGGAACAGAAAATCCAAATGACCGAGCTTAAATTATAAATATGTTTAATTGTATCACATAACAAAAGCCTGCAGTTATGAATTCTAAGTTTGGTTCAGCAGTTTGCAGAAACAGGAAACTATGAGTGACATATTCTTTAATCTGGCCTTGGCTAGAAAAGACTCAGTCTACAGTTAATGAATAGCCTTGACAGGATGAAAGTCTATTGACACAGTGCTTTAGGAAGACAAGCCTGAGTCAGCCATCATATATATTAGATAACGAAAATGTTAGCAAAGTCCAGCACTGGCAGATGTCCTTTTTGGCACTCTCCCTCTGTCTTAATAACACCACTTGCCTCACCCTGAGCTCTTTTGTGGTCCCGCTCTGCCAAACCCAACAAACAAGCTCCTCCCAACCGGTGTTCTACCTTGGTCCACTCTATCAAACCCAGAGGGTTTGTGCAGTCCTCACAGGGGACTCTCCTTGAATGTCTGGCATTGATGGCCAGGCAGGCTTGCATTTCTGGGCCTCATGGCACTTAAACAACCAGAAAGACAGTTCTTGGCAGACTACCACTTCCAGGACACTGCACAGAAAACAGACTGAAGCACACCCCAAGGCTTCCTGTGATCACTTCTTCAAGGCTGGGAGAGATTGGAGAGATTACTGTTTTGCCTAAAACATAGATACAAATACAGAGAGTAAAGGAAAAAGAGGATACAGAGGACTACATTCAAAATTTTAAAAAAAAGAAAAAAGGTAAAACCCTGGGAAAAGTTTTAATGAAATGGAAATAAGTAATTCAGCTGATAAAGAGTTCAAAGCAATGGTAATAAAGATACTCACAAACTCAAAAGAATAATAAATTAACACAGTGAGAACTTCAACAAAGAGATAGAAAAAATATTTTTAAAGTTCTAAACAGGAGTTACAGAGCTGAAGAGTACAATAATTGTGCTGAAAAATACTCTAGAGGGGTTTGGCATCAGACTAGATGAAGCAGAAGAAAGAGTCAGTGATCTGGAAGACAAAGTAGTGGAAACCACCCAAACAGAGCAGCAAAAAAAAAAAAAAAAAAAAAAAAAAAAAAAAAAAAAGAATTGAAAAAATAAAGATAGTTTAAGGGACCTATGGGACAATATCAAGCAGAATAACATTCACATTATAGGAGTCTCAAGAGGAGAGGAGAAAAAAGGAAGGGATAGAAAACTTATTTGAAGTAATAATGGCAGAAAACTTCTCTAACCTAAGAAAGGAAACATACATCCAGATCCAGAAAACTCAGAGAGTTTCAAACAAGGTGAACTCGAAGAGATTCACATCAAAACACATTACAATTAAAATGTCAATGGTTAAACATAAAGAGAGAACCTTAAAAGCAGCAAGAGAAAAATAACTTGTTATATACATACGAACCCCACTTAAGATCATCAGCAGATTTTCAGCAGAAAATTTACAGGCCAGAGAGATTGGCATGATATACTCAAAGTGCTGAAATAAAAGGTGCAACCAAGAATGTTCCAGTCAGCAATATTATCATACAGAATCAAAGGAGAAATAAAAAGTTTTTCAGTCAAGAAAAAATAAAGATCACTACAACTAGATTGACCTTAAAAGAGATGTTAAAGGGTCTTCTGCAAGCTGAAAACAAAGGGCATTAATTAGTAACAAGAAAACATAAGAAAGTAAAACTATAAATAGCAGGTAAATATGTAGTAAAGGTAGCTGACTAGCCAATTATAATGCTAATATAAAGGTTAAAAGACAAAAGTAGTAAAAATAATTATAACTACAACAATTAGTTAAAGGATATCAGAATAAAAAGATAGAAAATGTGACATCAAAAACATAAAATGTAGCATGAGGGAATAAAAATGTAGACTTGCAGAATGTGTTCAGTCTTAACTTGCTATCAAATTAAAATAGACCAGTAGAAATACAGGCCAATTATGTGAGCCTCAAGATAACCAGAAAGCAAAAATGTATGGTAGGTACACAAAAGATAGTAAGAATAGGATCTACACATAACATGAAAGAAAGTTATCAAACCACAAGAAAAGAGAGCAAGAAAAAAGGAACAGAGAATAAATACAAATGAGCCAGAAAACAATGAACAAAATGACAAGAAGTATATATCTGTTTATAATTACTTTAAATGTAAATAGGCTAAATTCTCCAATCAAAAGATATAAACTGGCTGAATGGATAAAAAAACAAGAGCCATCTCTAGCTGCTTGCCAGAGGTTCATTTTAGATGTAAAGACACACAGAGACAGAAAGTGAAGGAATGGAAAGAGATGTTTCATGCAAATGGAAAACAAAAGAAAACCAAAGTAACAATAGTTATATCATACAAAATAGGCTTTGAAACAAAAACTGTAATAAAATGTAGGAGGAACATTACATAATGACAAAGAGATCAATCCAACAGGAAGATATAACATTTATAGATCTATATACACCTGGCATAGGAGCACCTAAGCATATAAAGCAAATATTAACAAACTTAAAAGGAAAAATTGACAGCAATACAATAATAGTAGGGAACTTTTATACCCCACTTACAGTAATGGATAGCTCATCTAGATAGAAAGTCAATAAAGAAGCATTGGCCTTAAATGATATATTAGACTACATATATATATATGTGTGTGTGTGTGTGTGTGTGTGTGTATGTGTATCAATGTTTATACCTATATCAAAAGCAGAATATACATTCTTCTCTAGTACATATAGAACATTCTTCAAGATAGATCAAATGTTAGGCCAGGATCAGGCCAGTCAAGAACAAAGGGACTGGGGTTGCTATTGGCTTAGATTAATCAGAGGCTGAGCATGTTGCAGCTTGATCGAAACTGGGACTCTGTTACTAAGGGGACAGGGGGCTGAACAGGTGGTGGGATTTCACAGGCTGCACAGCCCTGGCCTTCTGAGAGCCTACTGTAGAGGATATATAATGGGCAGAAAATGGATGTGAAAAGATTCCTGGTAGAGCATGAGCCACCCAGGATTTTTCTCACAGGACTGGGGATTATCAGAGGTTGGGCATTGAGTGTAGACCTGGTCAAGTTTCAGTGTACTTCTAAAGGCACCAGGTACTCAGCAGGGATGCCCTCACTTTCTCTCTGTGACTCCACTCCCAGCAGCTCAAAGGCCTTCTAGGCTGGACTAGTGGGGCCTCTAGGAAGGTCCTGAGGAAGCGGAAAAGCCAGTTAGGGTCCTGGGAAGTGATCACAGACTTTATCCAGCCTTGTATTATGGTACTCTGTTATAGCAACTTAAGCCAACTAAAACA
>CM053515.1:51570791-51760377 GCA_028627145.1 Eidolon dupreanum | reverse complement strand
AGAAAGGAAAGTTCAAGTTTCAGACTGGGAATGGGAAGAGGTGCTTCATTCTTGTTTCCTTTCTGTTTGAGAAAAGAAAATGTTTCAGACTCACAGGGGTACTGGTAGGAATGCTGGTATTGTTTTTGATGGGAAACTAGAAAGGGGAGATTTTTAAAAAAATTAACTGTTACAAGAAAGTAGGTAGGACATTGACACACAAAGGGTAAGGTGGGGTGGACGTCCAAGAACAGTGGCTGCTTACAGCGCCTCAGGGTTCCAAAAGGACTCACAGCTTCCATGAAGTCTGAGAACCTCACCAGTCACTCTTCAGTCTGCTTTGATTAAAAAATGATCATGCAGCTTGATGCAGCCTTTTCATGTGTTTTGGCATGGACTTACTAGTCTCTTTCAAAATATCAAATGTGCCCTCAGAGAAAGCACATTTACAATACTGAGAATATTCCAAAAAAATATGCCATCTTAAACAGCAAGGGAGGCCACCCACGAGGCTTCTAAACAAAGAATCAGTGAAGTGAGTGTGTAATTCAGTTAAGGGGAGTGAAGCAAGATCCCTGGTCCACCAAGGGAAAGCTCTGGAATGTCTGCTTATAAACCAGGAATAAGGTGTAACCTAGGAGAGAAAGGCATATAAACAGGAAATGAGTGGAAGTATAAGGCAGGAAGAGCAGGGGGCCATCACCCCACTCTTAACACAGGTCAGAGTCTGGCTTCAGTGTACAGTCACGGCCTGTCTATATTCTGGCTTTGCTCTTTCACCTCTGTGCCCTCATGCCTAGGTGGGGCTGACCTGCGACTTCCGTGCTTATGCCTAGCCCCGGGGCCAGACAACCATGTGGATTTGTCCACTGAGTTAACTCCCCCAATTCTAGTAGGAGTGGAAATCATCAAGTAGTGAATTGGCCCTCTAGCTCCCAGAATGCACAGCTTAACCTGTGTTGCAGGGTTCCATGGTGACCCTACTTCCTGTGCCCTTGGAAGCTGTTCATACCCCAGCCCTGGTGAGCCGTTTTTGCCAGGTTTTCCCCAGTGTGGGCAGAGGAGGCGCACACTGGCTTCTATCACATCTGGAGAGAGCAGTGGGGTTACTCTTTCCAGGCAAGGCCTCCCTTCCTACCCCAGACACACACAGCTCCTTCCCACTAGCTTCCACTCTCCTGGTGTCAGGGCCTAAAGCTGGCTCTGGAAGGGGGATGCTGTAGAGGCAGGCTCGGGTCACAGGGGGAAGCTGTAGGGCTGAGCTCTCCCTCCAGGTCCTCTGTTAAGAATGGGAAGAGGACCCAACATGTGACTGCTGAACTCCCAAATCACAAATGCAGAAACCATAAACCAAGGGGAAAACAAAACAAAACAAACCCACGTTTTCTCCCTCCCAATAGCGAGTTCCAGTGATGTTTATTACTCAGCGTCAGCTGGAATAACATTAGACAAAAATAGAAACAGCCTCTGGTTTTACAAAGCCTTTGTATAAGTCCTCTGACTTTTCTGTTCATGCCAGGGCCCCTTGCTGTGGTGCCAGAGGTCAAGGGAGGCCAGTCGACCCTGACACAGTAGGGCCTACAGACAGATACATGGGCCTCAACACTGGGCTCAGAGCAGAACCGGAAAAAGATGACCAAGCAGCTCGTCTGCAGTGTAGCCTGGCCAGCGACTCAAGGTTAATGTGTTGGGGTGAGCTGCTGGGGCCCTGGAGAGATGGGGCCCTGGAGAAACAGGCCCCAGACTCAGAGCTGATCCAATTTAGGAGAACATGTTGCCACATGCCAGCAGGACCAGGACTCTGCCCCAGGGACAGAAGCTGGGTGGGCAGAGATCTGTGCCACCTGGTGGCTGGCCCAGGGAGAGCCTTGGGTGGAGAGTCTGGGAACTCTGTCCCCAGGGGCTGGTACAGTCAGGAGGAGCAAGTGTTGGGGCAGCAGGCTCCTTGTCCCTTCTCAAGAGCCCACAGTAGTCCTGTCTGCAGTGACTGGCTGCTCACACAATGGGCCCCCACCTCCTTACCCTGGGGCGGCCAGGAATCTGGTCTCCGCAGCACAGACGAAGGCCCTGCAACCTTGGAGGGACTCGGGGGACCTGGCAAAGCTTGTTTGTATCCTGAGATGGGGAGGGACAAGGATGAGTGACACTACCACTTTCCAGTTGAAGTTGGTGCAGCTCTAAGGCCATCTGCTTTTTGGAACCCGGAGATCACTGTTGTGATTTGCATTGTCATTTTGAACTGCCCGAGATTCTGGTCTCCTGGTCGTCTCACATGAAGGCCAGGCACTCATCTGGGTCCTCTGAGCCATCCTCCAGGCCAGGGAGATGGTGCTGTGGTGGCTGCTATCTCAGGGGCTGCTTGAGTTCGAACAGGCCCGTTCCGCCCTTGACAACCTTTCCAACCACAAGGCAAGCGGAAGGGGACCTCAGCTCATCGTGGGATCCTGGAAGAGACATAGAGCGCTTGTTAGGTGGCTGAGGGAGAAGCTGGGGGTGATGTAAGAGGGTGTGGAGCTCAATACTGAGGCCGGGCAGATGGGGCACCTTGGAGGCCATGAGGAGCAGTCCAGAGTCTTGGAGGCTGATGAGACTATAGGAGGCATCACTCCTTCTGCATCTGAGAGAGGAAGGCCCTTTCCCTTTCCTTCAAAATGCAGAGGCGCTTTCCTGTCTGCTGCCCACCCCTCCCCAGCTGCTTCCTATAGTGAGTTGGAGATCTCGCTCACACGGAGGGAGTATGGGACGGTGCCTGAAGAACAAGTCCATTTGCCCAGAGCAGATTCAGTAGACAGGCCAAAGATACTTGCTCAGACACTGACCCATCATGGTGGCTTGTTTCAGGAACTGGAAGCTGGTTTCAAAGGTCATCTGCTGTAGAGGGGACGAATTTGACCGGATTCCAAAGCGGTTCAGTGGCTTGTAAACGCCTTCAAAGCACATATAGTCGGCAACCAGGGAGAGATGGCGGGGATCGACTGCAATGCCTGTCACGTGAAGCAACATCAGGAAGGATTAAGCAGCGACAAAAGGACAGTGGAGCAACATCACCTTCTGACTCAAGTCAGTGCAGGGGCTCAGGTGTCAGACTCCAGGGTTCCACTTCCAGCTCCATCACCTATTTACTCAGCTACTTAACCCCTAACCTCGGCTGGGCAGTCCCTCCCTTAGCCCTGCTCGCTATTACTTCACCCTGCACTCTGCATCCATCCAGCAGCACAGGAAACAGATTCCAGACTGGCAGAACATGAGTAACTAATAGCATTGCTTTCACTTGGGAACTGAAACCCTCAGGAGGATGGGGCCAAGTTATCAGAGGCCAGAGGACAAGAAACAAGCGGGGGCTCTCGGTGATGGGACTCACTACACAAGACTGAAAGACAAGCCACCCCTTCTCTCCACGGTCATTCTCAGGGTCTTCCACAGGCTACATGCTCACTGTGCCCACACTTTGGCTCCCCTATGGTGCTGGACTGACACGCTGGAACCTCCCGATTGCGGTGTGCGGTGCCTCTTACCGTACACAGCAAACACGTCCTTGATCTCCTTCTCGATAACCCGCAGTGCAGCCTCGATGCCATATGTGCTGGCCATCGCGTGGATGTCATTGGAATATAGGCGGCGCAAATCCAGAACCTGGGGAGAGAGGGGGGATCGATTTGGAGGGCCTGGCCTTCTGCTCCCTTCCTCAGGCATGTCCCACCCCGGCTGCGCTCTCTCCTTGTCTGGCAGTCAAGCACAACTGATGACAAAGTGGTCCCCAGGAGGCCCAGGATTACTGGAAGGAAACAGTGTAGACAGAGCTGCCGAGAGGACGCTGGCCAAGCCCCAAGGTCTGTCTCTTCAGTTTCAGAGCTGAGAGAGAGGATTTGGTACCTGCTATAGAGTCAACAGAAAAAAAGGTATTTTTTGTTTGTTTATTTAACAGAAAAACCTGTTTCCTGGCTCGAGGCTTCTCCCTGACGGGTGAGGAAAGTTCTCCAGCAGAGATACAAACATTTCTCCAGGGTACATGAAACGGGGACAGGCCACCTCTGCGGGGTAAGCGGAGCCTCGTCTGGGTCCAGTTCAGCTGTCCTGGGGGGACTCAAGGTGGCTCTGTGCCATGGCAGGTCACCCCCACAGGAGACCTCAGAGACCCTGGTAGCTTGTATGACCTTGTTTAAACAAACCCATGCGCATGACATGGAGCCTATCCAGTCAGTGGCTGACTCAGGAGATATGAGCCTTCTTGCTCTGTCCTCTGAAGAATTTGGTGAAAGGCTCCAGGGCAGAAGGGAACTTTGTGTGGGGGAAGTATGTGAGGTGGGAGAGCTTTGCCAGCTTGGGAGACTAGAGGAGAGTGGGCTGGAGGATCTGAGCTCCTCGGTATTCTACAGGGAAAACACTTGTGCACAAGGACTGAGAGAATCTCAGAAAGCTGTGGGGACTCAGTGAAGTTGGAGGAGCCAGGAGAGAGCTCAGAGGAAAGGACAGAAGTGCTAGTGGAGCAGACTGGGTGCGGGGCACTGGGCCTGGGCCACCGCTACACCCGGGGCCTCCTTTACCAGATAAAGTGAGCAGCTCCCAGGCCAGCAACTCAGCAAACTATTTCTTACTGTACTTTGGGAAGGTTTTAATTTCAAGGAAAAGCAATTATATTCAAATTAGTTTAGGAAACTCTGGGTTAGATAAAGTTAAGTAGGTTTCTGTACTGCAAGCCTGAACAAGGCTCATGTGCCTTGCAGATCCCCAAGAGGTAAGCCAAGTTTGGGGACACTGGGCTAGAAGTGCCAGCAGCTCGGAAAGGGCCAGGATAAAGTGGCTGGAGCCTCACCTCTGAGTGGCTTGAAGCTGAGACAGTGTGAGGGTCTGTCCCAGGCCAGGAGATAGCCTGGAGAGGGATGCATACCTCAGCATACTTGAAAAGCTCTGGCAGGTTGATTCCTTCTGTGTTTAAGACAAGCTCCTTCTCATTCTTGCTGTTAGTGGTTTCATTCAGGAGGCACCTTGTGATGCCCTTGGTCGCATAAATGACAGCACTGTGGGCCAATGACACTACCAGGGAGCTCATGTCAAAGTTAACCTTCATTAGAGGGAGCTTCACCGTCACCTGCAAGAAGAGAAAGAGCTGAGCCAGGGGAGATGACCACCCCAGCCCATGGAGGGGACAGAGGCCATGCCGACCAGGCTCCCCGGGGTACTCCTCCAAAGCCCTTTTAGGAAACAACCTTGGCTGGGACAGGTGGCCCTGCTGGAGCGAGCTGGGGCAGTGGGTCTGCACACATGAACACCTGGTGGCCTAACCAACCACACAGAGCAGCCATCTACAGTCAACCAGACTGAGGTGAGGACAATGGGTGACATTTTCACAGACATCGATGAGAACAGTGAAAATCATGTCGCTCAACGTCACCCTTGATACCCTCTCAATGACCACAAAGCGTAAGACACAGTTTCGCATGTGTAACCCTGGTCAGTGACTCTTATCTACAGTGCCATCTGAGAACCACTGAACTGGATCAAAAGGACAGGACAAAAAAGCCACTATGCGTGTTTATGTCTAGGCATCCAAATCACCCAGCTTGTGAGGAAACGATGTCATCCCATAGTTGGGGACCAGGGGCCACGCACGGAAGAAACAAAGTACTCCTGCTTGCCTCTGTGACGACTATAATACATGTTGACAATTTGCTATACTGAGGACTGAATGGGGTGACATATTTGAAAGTGCTGATCAGCCCTCACACAAACTGTTTTTGGAAAATCAGAAGAGTAGTCCACTAGGGGTTTGAAAGTCTAATGTGTGAGGCCGTGATTTGGGGCAGAGGGTCCACAGTTGTCACCAGATTCTGAATTTAAGGGAACAGAGATCAAAAAGAGAGTAACTAATTTTCACAGGCCGCAAATGGCCACGGCAGCTGAGCAGGGAGGCGCCGAGCAGCAGGCCCCTCCCGTGGCCCTGGGCCCACCGCGGCGCTGCTGGTGCTGACCTGGCACCACAGGCTCTCCTCGGAGTCATACTGGTAGTCCTCTATGAATGGGTGGGATTCGCGCACAGCCTGCACCCGGCGCTCCATGGCCTCAGCTCCCTGGGGCTCTGGGCTGCAGGTGGGTTTCCGGTGCTGTCTTGGGGCTGGAGCAGGGGGCGAGTTCTCCTCGGGGCCTGAGCCCACTTCTTCGTCCTGCTCCTGGGCCTTGTGGGTGTCCTCCCCACAAACGTTTCCTTCCTCCTGCACATCCTCCTCGTCGTTATTCTCTTCTCCCTCCTTCTCACCTTCTTCCTCGCTCTCATAATCGACCTGGCAGGGGACAGACCACAGGCTGTGTCACTGGGGCCCCACTGTCTATCTGACTTGGCTTGCGGAATAAGTGCCCAGCAAAGGCCTATCTGACTGGCCCACCCATGCCCCACATGCTCCATGTGGCTAGGCTGCCTTCCTTGTTCCTCCTGTTGGCCCTTCCCCTGGGAATGCTGGCTGCCCAGTCTCCAAGGGCCCTCCTCACCCTCACCTCGTGCTCTCGTTCCCGTGAATTCCCTCAGCCCTTCTAACCTGTCCTTTGTCCTTGCAGGCACCATGATAGCAGAGGACTGGTTTGGGGGATAGAAGGGAGGTATTATGTTTTCACTGTAACAACAGGAGGTAGCTTGCCTTCATCCCCCTGCAAAGGCCTCTGGGTCCTTGAAACTGACTCAAATCCTGGGACATCTAGACCCAAAGGGCAGCCCTGTCAACACCATCTTCTTGATCAAGAATGGTGTCAGCCAGGATGGTCTTGCTTCAAGGCTCCTGACGGGTTCCATCAAGATACAAAGGTGTGGCCTTATGCATCAGGGGGTGATCCTGTAGATGTGAGATAGGAGGGACGTAACCTCAGCCACAGTCCCCTCACCTCCTCCTCTTGCTTCTCCTTGCGTTTGATGTCAGAGGCATCAGCGTCTCCCTCCTCAGCTTCGGCGTCCACGATGTGCCCCTCCTCTTCCTCATCACCTTCCTGCTCACCCTGTGGTATGAGGACAAGAAGGAAAAAGGTTAGTGCCAACATCCAATGCCTGGAAAAGCCATCCACCCACATACCCTTCCACCCTGTGCTAGCCCTGGATTCCATGCCTCCTCATTAGTCTTCATCTTTACATGTATTGCTTCCAAAATCTTGCCTTAAGAAATTTTTCTTAGAAAGTGCCACGATTTTCCAAGTCATTAAAAGAAGATGGTTTTGCAAAATATTGTTCTAAAATATTTTTGTTGCAGGTAGAAACGAAGTGAAAGAGTTTGGCCTGGTGAGATATCGAGTATTTAAAAACCCAAATATTTATACCTTTCTCCTTCTGACCTTGGCTCCTAGTTTCTTAAGTTTCTTTCTGGGTGATTTAATAAGGACTAGGCAGCCCTTCAAAGACAGTCTGTGCCCATTTGTGCTTGAATTAGCCAACTGTTACACGTCCATAACAGGAGACCCAGAATTCTCTCTAACTAAGCCAGTCCCTCATTTTAGGGATGAGGAGACAGGCCCAGAGAGTGAAGGTGACACAGCTGAGATAGCAGAGTAGGCAGGGACAGTGCTGGTCTTCACTGCAACTCTACCCAAGGAGGCTCACTGCATTGGCACAGCCTACTGCTCAACAAACTGCTGGCTCAGATGACACTCAGGGACCTGCCCCCATGCTGGCCCAGGTTTCCTGGCAGATGAGGTATTATCACTGCTGGACTACTTTGCCTCCAATGGCTTTTCTCTGGCTCCTTCCTTTTTTACCACTCAAGCACAACTTCCCTGCTTCAAAATGCCCCTCTGGTCCCTGCCAGTACCCTGTGGGCCTCAGTTCATTTGGCCTTGGTAAGTTAAAGGCAGAGCAAAATGAGACTGAAAAAGAATTTCCAAAAGCCCAACAAGTACCATTACTTTGAATCTATCCACAAGATAAAACCTCACTTATGGAGGTGTCCTTGAGAGCAGACAGATGAACTGGGGCCCTGCCCAGGGCCAACCAGAACATGCTGCCTCCCTCAAATGGCCTGCCACACCCAAAAAGTCAATATTGCTTCTCAGCTCTCAGCATAGCAGATAAATGCTAAGGTAAGTGGAGAGATGGGCCAACACCAGGAAGAAGCTGAAGAGTGCTAAGAAGAGTCACAAAGGCTTCCCAGGAGAGAAGACTGAGCGAGCTGACACCCTACATGTTTCCCAGCCCTGGAACCCTACCTGTGCCAGTTCCCAAGGGCCCAGGGGCACTCACCTGATTCTTCTCTGACCCCCCACTGTTGTCTAGGTCCCGCTGGGTAGCTCTTCGAGTGTTTACGCTTCTGAAAGCTGATGCTTTGCTATTCTTCTTTCTGATGGATTCCATAAGAATTTTAAAGAATCTAAAACGAGAAGAAAGCCAAGCAGACCCATTCAGCACCAGAATCTCCACTCTCCCCTCACTGTAGTGGTAGGATGTTCTATGCAAGGTTCTTACAGCCATCTAGGCTGATGTTGGGGATTTATACATGAGATGAGAACGGGCCTCTCCTATCAGCTCACTTTTCTTCCCTCTTGCTGTTTCTGAACGGCACACTGCATGTCAGAAAGAACACCACCTGACAGGCCTGGGCTGAATATGTGCTCTGCCACGCGGAGGAGTGTGGCTTTGAGCACGGTGGTCTCCTGAGTGTCAACTGCCTTGTCTGTAAAATACGGGTAGTCATATGTATCAAGCAATCTTGTTTTTAGGGATTAGAAATCACACTACATTTGATACTCATCACAGGGCCTGGCAGAGTGGGTGCTCATTAAATGACAGTTGTTGGAACACTTATGGCTGTTGTCTAGCAAGGATGGCAAAATCTACAGTAGGAGAGGACAGTCCAGCCAGGACTAGGACTGTACCTCTGCCCGCTGCATCCCCAGAAAGTGGCACTGCTCAGGCCTGACAACTCCTGTCTCCTTGGTGTGGGAACCCTGACATTTGATGAAGGAACTAAGATGTGGAAATGCTCTTTGGCATTTCAAAGACAGTGATAACTTACTTTGTGGCAATAAATCATGTCAACAGGTTAAAACTAAACCTATTTGAAAGAACTAATTTTAAGCATAGCCCAGGGGACCTTTCCTGACCCCTGGCCCCTTCCTCCTGAGTTATCTATTTTTACGGTCCCTTAGGGCCTCACCCCATTCCCCACCGAGCTTCTTTGTTCACATAATCTCTTGCCTGTCTTCTTCATTAGGCCATAACAGCATGCCAAAATGAAGTGCTTTTAATTATGTAAAGAATCAGGTCTACGGCCATGCCATGCCATCCTGAACATGCCCGATCTCATCTGATCTTGGAAGCTAAGCAAGGTCGGGCCTGGTTAGTACTTGGATGGGAGGCCACTATGGAATACCAGGTGCTGTAGGCATTTTAAAAAAAAGAATCAAGTCCCTCATAAGTCCCGCCAGCCATCCTCTATTTTCTGAGCACCTCTAATGCGCCTATCATTTGCCCTGTGGCAAAGCAAGGATGAAAGGCAGGAGCTTAGAGTCTTCGTTTGAGAAATAGGCACATCAAATGTTTACTATTTTGCTCATTAAAAACAAAAAATTGCCACTCTCCCTCCTCATTGTTTTTTAAAACTTTAAGAAGTTACACATGGTTTTGCTGGGGTTTCTGTCCTTGGCAGAAAAAAGGCTCCTCACTCACTAATCTGGGTAAGAGCTTAGTCACTAGGTACTGGGGACAGGGATAAGAAAGCCAGATAGAGGCATGCCAGGCTTGATTATAGGAAGATACAATCCAACTGGGAAAGGGAGCAGAAGAGATGTTTCTGAGAGGACAGGCTCTGGTTCAAGGCCCTGTTCCACCAGAGACTAGAGAGGAGGACCTTGCCCTCATCCATATAGTGGGACCACTCCCACCTCATGCCCAAACCTACTGTGTAAAGGAAATAAAAAGAGATGCACGGGGATGGAGAAGCACTCAGCCTGCGCCCCGAACATAACCGCTCCTTACCTCCCTCTGCCTTGGGGCTGCTGCTCCGACTCATCAGGTTCCCCTAGCCAGTCACTTTGTGGCGACATCACCCATCTGAGGCTCCTCCCAGCAGCATTTCCAGTTCCCCAGAGCTGTCCTCAACCCCAATTACACGTCTGCATTCTCATGCTCAAGCCATTCGCTCTGCCAGCAATCTTCCCAGCTCTTTATCTAATATTGAAGCTGTCTTCCCACCCCACCCCCCAACACTCCCACCTGAGGCTAGGTCTAAGTGCAGATGTTATTCCCCCAAAACAGCTTCTCTAATCTCCCAGTTAGGAATACTTTTTGCCTTGTCTGCCTCTTATGGTGAACAGGATTGGTGGGGAACATGAGAGAAGGTGAGAAAGTAGACTAAACAGCTGACCAGAAAGTGGCAGACAGGCGAACAGTGTGCTGGAGTTCTCCTGGGGTACAAGCAGTTTGCCCTTCTGTGATTTTGCCAAGAGCAAGGGAACTGAAGGCCCACAGTGACTGCTCTGCGAAAGTTTTGCTATTTGTCAGGATGTGGCAACAGGAACAGGAGGGACAGGCTTCAGAGAAACCTCCTATCCCACATAAATAATTACAAACAGAGAAAATGACCCTTGGCTGATTCTGAAAGTGCCTGGCAACACAGCTCCACCACCTGCTGTTTTCAAAGTTAGACTCACAGAAGCTATAACTGCAGGCTGCCAACTTGGTCATTTCATGGCTGGGGACCCGAGACCAGAACTGACAACCTGACTCTTAGTTCAGTGCTCTTTCTACTTCACCCCGACCTCTAGCCTGCCTTCCAGATAACTTACACAAATGTCCAAAGTGACAGGTGCCAGTACAAATATCTAAGGGACTTTCAAGGCTTATATGTCTCCATCTGTGGAAATGACACTGTGTGTCTATTTTTTTTTTTGTCTCCTGTGTCAAAATAGTCTCATGAACCCTCATGTACTGCTGGTGGGAATGTAAACTGGTGGAGCCATTATGTAAAATAATATGGAGATTCCTCAAAAAATTAAAAATAGAACTACCATATGATTCACCACTGGGTATCTATCTGAAGAAATGCAAAACACTAATTCAAAAAGATATATGCAACCCCCTATGTTCTTTAATGCACCCCAGCATTATTTGTAATAGCCAAATATGGAAACAACTTGAGTGTTCTCTGACAGATAAATGGATAAAGAAAATATGACATATACACATATTTGTCATATTGTCTGAGTATATGTGTCATATTTGTCATACTCAGACAATATTACTGAATATTGAATATTGAATATTCGATATTACTCAGACATTAAAAAATGAAATCTTGCCATCTGCAACAACATAGATGGATCCTGAAGATATGCTAAGTGAAATAAGTCAGACAGAGAAAGACAAATACTGTATAATTTCACTTATATGTGGAATCTAAAAAACAAAACTAGCCAAACAAAACAAAACTAGCCAAACGAAACAAAACTAGCCGAACGAAACAAAACCCAGACTCATAGATTTAAGAACAGATGGGTGATTGCCAGAGGAGAGGGGAGTTGGGGGTGGTGAAATGGGTAAAAAGAATTAAGAAGTATAAACTTCCAATTATAAAATAAATAAGTCATGGGGATGTAACGTACAGCCTCGGGAATATAATAAATATTGTATTAATTTTTTAAAGTGACGGATGGTAACTAGATTTACTGTGATGACCATTTCATAATGTATACAGATGTTGAGTCACCATGTTGTACACCTGACACTAAATGTTAGTTATCCCTGAATGGAAAAAAAGTGTCATGATTCCAAAACTGGGAGAGAGGAAGGGAAGAAAGAGAAAAAAAGGAGACGAGAGAAGAGGATGAGAGAGAGGAGGGAGAGGGGAAGGAGAGAGAGAAAGGAAGGAGAAAAAGTTTCTTGGGGGGAGGATTACTCTTTTGAAACCACACTCACATTTCTTGTGGTCTGTAAGAGGCCTTAATGTGGCTGCTTTGCTACCCAGGCCTGACAAAGGTAGTCCAGTCCACATGCTGCTGCTTCTCTCACCTTTATCCCACTCCACTGAAGTCATACAGTAGCTCTACCAAGAGCTACTGCACACAGTTTGTTTATCACAGATTTACAAGTGCATAAGAGTGCATATGCAAAGTACAAACTAGGAGTTGAAAAAGTATTTCACTGCTTGGGAAGTAGCCAGGATTGTCCCTTAATGAGAAGAAATTTTTAAAAAGTGATGGATTTTTAACTCTCCAAGATAAGGTAAGTAAAAAGAACTCAATGCACAGCCTGGTGCACACCTTATGCAGACCTACCTGCTTGGCAGGCCTTAGATGAATGGAAATGGGGCAGATCATCCAACTCCACCTGCTCTTGATAATTCTCAAGAGGCCATGAAATCCTAATTCCTATTTCTCAGAAAAGGGCTGCCTGCCCAGCACAAACATGAAGGACCCTTGGGAACTATGTTCTTCCCTGTTAATTAATGAGCCGCAGGCTGGTGCACTGATGGGTCTCCAGTGACCTGGCCCAGCACCACGAAAGCACAGGGCCTGCCTGATAGAATGAACCTTCTTTACCCAGGTGGATAGTGATGCAGGTGTTCGCTGAGGCCTGGCCAGCAACAGCTTCACACAGGGCTCATGTAAACTGGGACAGGATCTGCCTGGTCGGTGATCCCCATCTAAAAGGCTGAGTTCACATCCCAGATAACCTACCACAATACCCACTGTCCTCAACACCACATGCTTAGAGGGCCAGCTTGAAGCCAGCTCACATCTTCAGGTGAGAGGAGAGAGGGTCCATGGCAGGGCAGCCACCCTCTCCTGGCCATGCTGCCTTATGACCTGACTGAGTGGGTGTCTCTCAGTAAAGCTTTGTGGGACAACTGAATGCAGCGGACTTTCTACATCGACTCTGCCATTAGTTCTCCATTCTGAGGAGTTCCAGGAAGACCTGACAGCTGGTCTAGGTTAGAGGCAGTGGTTGGTGGTCCAACCAAATCCTGCCAACAGATGGGATCTATTTGGGCCTTATCACGGTTTTAAAAAGATATGAATTAGTTGCAATTTAAAAATTAGGAGACTTCTCATTTATAAAAGCAAAAGCAAGTAACCAAAAACCAAAGACAGAAAAAAGATGGCGAAGCTTTCTTTTTTTTTTTTTGAAGCAGAAGATCCGCTACCCTGGCCCACGTTCCCACCCCCTGGAGGTAGGTTCTGCACACTCTAGTCTGCTGGGGGCCTGCCAACCCGTCCTGTTACCTGTCAGGCCCTGAAGCCATTTGAGTTTGCACTCTAAGATCTGGGGTCCACTGGCAAGTCAAAAGTACTCAGTTGGCCCTTCTTGGCTTGCCTCGTCCCAATATGCCTATGCTTCTATTCCTCTGTACTCAGCACTGCGGCCTGTGCTTCTCGAATGTCCAAAGGTAACTTGAACTTGAGAGAAAAAGGAAGTTCATTCTACCTACCAGAAGGAAAGCAGAATTTCTCTGTAAGAAGCTGGAGGTGACCCAGTTATAGAACTGGCATTTAAGAGCAGCAGACCATCTGTACGTGACTCATCATTAACAGAATATAAATGTATCAGGAACTACATTATGCTGCCTGGAATCACATCACGTTAAAAAACCCACAAGCTCCTCTGAAATCACAGCAGCAACACCGTAACGGGGCTCGATTCTCTTTTTATTACTCATACTTCTATGTCTTAAAACCTATAGACCCAAAAAGACAAGATTCGACCAGTGAGAAGAACAGGGTTAAGAGGTGCTGTGTGGTTACTGCAGTCATGCTCACAACCCAGAGTGGGGATGAGGATTCCGGATTGGGCTACAGGGCCCTGCTATTTTCTTAAGCACTTCTCATGCAGAACTAATTTAGGCAAATGGTCCCAATATCTCCGGGAGTCCTATAGCCAGGAGGGCTCAAGATCAATGACAAAGTCAAACAAAAAATATGGCCTGAGTCCTGACCTTGTTTCCATGAAGTGCAGGATGTCCTCAGGTTTCAGGCACTTCTCTTGCTGGTAATATGCATGTGGCAGGAAATGAAACTGCAGCTGGTACATGCGAGACTTGTTCTGCTTTTCTCCCATACAGAAGGACTCCTGGACATCAATTTTCTGCAACACCTAAAACCAGAAACACAGAGAGAACCCAACTTGCCATGGTACCAGGAAACTGAGCATTATAGATGGGTTATGAGAAACCTGAGGCCTTAGGGGGACAGGGGCTAGGACCACCCACCAAAACCCCAAAGAAACTCCAGTGAGTTCTGCTGGTACAGACCCCTTTGGGGGAGAGAGGCCTTTAGCCTACAGGTAGCTGCCAGAGAATGGCTCAAGGCTACAGGTAGTGGGCTCCAGCAGGGCTGGGAAGCTAACCTGAAGCCTCTTTATTTTTAAGGCACATGAGAATCTTGTAGAACTAATGATTACTCTTAAAGCTTTCTGATCCACCCCTATGCAGCTTCCGGCAGAGTAAGCATCCCTCTCATTGGTGGGAGTCTGAGCCCAGGGTCTGAACAGTCAGCAAAACTGTTCTTCATGGGTGAGAGGATGCTGGAAAATGCCTCGCCCAGTTTGCAGGGGGTCGAGAGACCATTACCTCCCCTAAGCACACTCTGGTGAGCTGCCTCTTCAGGCTTTTCACTCTCTTCAGTGCTTTTTTGGTGTTGAGCACGGGCACACTCATCATGGGTGTCTTGATATTGGCGCTGGCCACCATGAGAATCTCCCTCAACCTGTCACAGAACAAGGGCATGTTTGATCATGAGAGGCACCTGGATTCCCTATTTGTGTGAGGCCTTTTTTTGTCAGAGTTCTCTGGGATCTGAGAGAGACTTGGGATCTTGCAGGGAGATATGCTGAATCAGAGTCCCAGCTCTGGCCCCATGATAACAGCAAGTGACACTTCTGATAGTTTCCTCCACTGGAGTGTGGCTCTTCAATGACAGGACTGTGTCTTATTCTTGTTTCCGATGACCTGTGCCTTACATACAGTGGGTGCTTACTAAGAGCTTACTGAATGGATAAGAGATATGGCCTTGCCCATGAGCCCAGCCTGACTGCACAGTATGCTGGGCCTCTGTCCTTTCTTCCACAGGTAAGGACCGTGAGGTAGAGGAAGCTGAGCAACCTGCCTGAGTCACTCTGCTGGAAAGTGGCAGGGCCAAGCACTGAATGCAGGTGGGTCTGACCTCCATTCTTTCCTATCGCCCACTGGCCATCATTCTGCAGGGTGCACATTTACCCAAAGGGTCAAAGGCCACTAGTGGTAGGTCACATCCTAGGTGAATGGTACCCTGGAACTGGGCAACCAGGTGGCTCTGCATGGGGCTTGTTTACAATATCTTCCTGAGTCCTGACCCCAGAAGTGTGCAGTTTCACAAGCATCTGGGTAACTCTGACACAGGAGTTGGCAGAGGAACAAATAGGGATTCCAAGAGGCCTGGGCACTGACTCAGCCATGAAACTGTACAGAAAAGCAGGGTTCTGGAAATTCCAACCCTGATCCCTACTTTGATAAAACTCTGTCTCTCAGTCATACATACACACTCTAATAACTTCTCTAGGAGTGGGCTAGGACAGGCCCCACCCCCACACCCCCTCACAGCCCACCTCGGAATGCCCAGGGTCACATTCATCTCGCCTCTGCCTGCAAAGTGGAAGGTGTTCAGAGTCATCTGTGTGGAGGGCTCCCCGATGCTCTGGGCGGCCAGCAGGCCCACTGCCTCGCCCGGGTCACACAGTGAGCGCTGCCACTTCAGCTGCAGCAGGGTCCTCAACCTTGAGAGGGGCAGGGGACGCAGGGATTAGAAGCGCAGACACCACTAGGGCACATGGAACTATTCCCCCTCCCTTTCTGGGCTGGTTTTTCCAGACAAATGATCCTTATAATCCTTAAATTCCTGCTAGTGACCCTGAAATGTCCTAAATTACTCCAACTGGTAAACAGTAACACCCTGAGCTGCAGGGAAGCAGGATCCCAGCTGGGTGGCTAAAGCTCTAGATGTCCAAGCTCAGACTGTTCACATTCTCCCTGAGGATGACATGGGTTCACTCTGCACCAGTGACAAGCTCCCCAAATGGTGAGAATGTCTGAGCTCACTAGTGACATTTCCTTGTTCCTTTCCTCACTGGCTGTGACAGTTTGGAGAGGGCCTAAACCTCTCACTGTATGAACTAGAAAGAGGTTCACGAAGCAGTTATGGGATATGGGGGGAGGTGGCAGTAGGCGTTTATTTTCTTAATTAGTGTAAACGTGTGCCACATCGGAAGTACATGTGCCATCCAGCAGTCCCCAACCTTTTTGGTACTAGGGATCAGTGCTCCTATGAGAATCTAATGTCTGATGATCTGAGGTGGAGCTGAGGTGGTGATATTAGTGCTGGGGAGTGGCTATAAATACAGATGGCGCTTTGTTTGCCCACCCGCTGCTCACTTCCTGCTGTGGGCCCAGTTCCTAACAGGCCACGGTCTGCTCTGCAGCCTGGGGGGTTAGGGACCCATGCACTACACAATTTTGCAATTTACTAGGCGTTCTTCCTTTTAGAACAGTCATAGGAATGCTGTAGTACCTCTGTACATGGAATAAAAAAGGGCTCAACAAATGGGGACTAAACGGACAAATGTGTGAATACAGAAGAAAGCAACTAAACTATGCTTCTATGTGAGTTTTTTGTAAAAGTCAGGCTTTTCACTACTCTGATGTGTCTTCTCTTCCCTATTACTTCAAATCAGTGAAGTCTGAGTGCACAGCAGCATTTCTGACAGCAAAACCCTTCAAATACTTCCAGAACTTCGGAGTTGCACCCAGAGCTTGCTGCTTGTTAAAAGGTCCCCTACAAGAGCCACTAACGTGGAATCCCCATCCCGTTCTGGCCCTCCAAACCCATGTGATGCTCCCCAGGGCAAACTTCTCCCCTTTCTTGATGCAGCACAGCTGGAGGGAGGATCAACTTGGTCCTCCAACCAGTAAACAGTAACACTCTGAGCTGCAGGGAAGCAGGCAATGGGGGTAGGGGATCCAGGTCTTCCTCTTGCAGTGAAAGCCCTGCCGGCAGCTGTGATAACCAGTACGCCTTATTCTATCTGAGAATCTCTGAGGCCTGGCTGGAGAAACTACTTCAAGGGGTCAAAAGAGAAAGCCCTGTCCCTTCCCTCCAGCTCTTCCACCTAAGTGTTTGTCTTTGCTCATTGCCAACATCTGCAGTCCTTGGACCCTTTTAGCTTCTCCAGGCACTTGACAGGTTTCACCAGGGGCAGGACAAGGAGCCAGGCTATGGCAGATGATCTCAGTCTTTCAGCTCTGCAGGCCAGGCTTAGTGATCTAAGGAGGAAAAACCTCCTGACAACTCCCCAAGACCAGTCCCCAGCAGGCATTCCTTGGGTGTACTTTTGATGTTTTAACCCACTGTGGTTCATGCCTGGCTTCCCATCCGCCTAGACTATAAGATTTTTTTTCCCATTTTATTTATTTATTTTTTTGAGTGAATGGGTCCAAACTGAGGACTCTATGTGGTCCTTCGTCCTTAAGGCTTTGAAACCCAAAGCTCAAAAGATCATTGGAGTAATCAGATCCAATCCCCTCACAAAAGGCTGAGACATGGTGTCACAGGGCAGTGAATGATTTGCTATGGCTCATACAGTTAGTTGGCAGTCACTGAACAGTGCCCAGATTCCCTGACTC
This sequence comes from Eidolon dupreanum, assembly GCA_028627145.1. Taxonomy (NCBI): domain Eukaryota; kingdom Metazoa; phylum Chordata; class Mammalia; order Chiroptera; family Pteropodidae; genus Eidolon; species Eidolon dupreanum. The sequence continues at coordinate 51,742,780 of CM053515.1, read as the reverse complement.
TCAATAAGCCACGTCCACCACACCAAACTCATGACAAAGGTCATTTCTGTAAGCCTCGCTCCCAGCAGAGCACTCTTCTACATCTTGATCCAGATTGGGGTGTCCACCCCTGCCTACCTGCTCCTGTCTGTCCTCGAGCCCTTGGGGCTTGCAAGGTGCCCTTCTATTTCACTTCCTGCTAGAGTCTGGGATCCAGGGGGCTGTCCTCTTCTGGAGGGGTAGGGAAGGGCCTGACAACAGACTTTCCCTCAGCACATACCATATAAACACCAGCATCATTACCTGTCAAGAGAAAGCTCTGATTTCTCATAACTCTTCTCTGCTTGGGATGCCCACTCGCAACTGTAGTCGTCCATCTTTTTTTCAAATGTTTCTGACACTGATGCAAAGTAGATGTCTGGGCGCCAGACAGACAGACTGGGGTCAGGACAAGGAGCTGCCTTCTTTTGGTATTTCCTTCGACTCTGCTCATCTAACTCACCCCACATCCTCAGTATCTGAAAGGAAGGACAGGCCTCAGCCACACTGGAGGATACCAGGAATGAGCTTCTTTTCCTGAGACATCCAGTAGGATAAGAAGGATCAAAGGCTGGCTTCAAATGAGAGTTGGGGAATGAGAGAGAACCCTGAGTGCGATGAGAAAACCAGCTCAACATTTAAAACGGGCAGAAACCGAATCCATTCTAGGGTGCACTGCTTGACTACGACTCTTCGTCCCAGCCTACTCAAACATAGGCAGAGTGACCAGGTAAGTTAGGATGACTAGGTAGAGTAAAATGGGGCACTATTAATAAGTATGCTAGGATAAGAATTGCCAGGGCTGTCTGAAGCCAACCAGGACACAGTTGAGCCCAGTAACTCTGAAAGATCCTTTTGTCCCATCCAGGCTTTCACACACCCTATACCCAAAAGCTGTTCAACAGTGTCTACTTAAAAGCACTCTCCTGCCTCTTGCCTCTTGCCTCCTAGCTGTGTTTGGCTAATGGAAAGCCCCAGAAGCAGAGGGAAAGGCAGGAGAGTGAAGCCCAGCATGTAGCTTCCATCTTTTCCAAGGCACATCTGAGGCCACGTCCCTCCAATGAGGGCTCCTGTCAAGTGGCCTCTGCCCACAGCCACTTCCCTTTTCCTTCATGCCTGGGCTGATGATGAACCAAAGTTACCAGACCCAGTTAGGTTCCTCAAACCCTGCCCCCACCTTTGTAAAGAGTCCCCTCTTTGAATTGCCATTTGAATGCCGTGTGTTTCTTGACAGTGAACGAACCCAGATTTTACATTATCTTCTCTTAGAAAAATGACCCTCATTCCCTTACCCCCTAACTGAGGCCTGTATACACTAGGCACTGGACATATAGCCCCCTAAGTTACCTGGTAAGTCCCAGGGCTGCGGCCATGCTGATCGGTATCCTGCAAGTTCAAGGCTTTCACAGCTTCCCGAACTTTCTGGGAATAACTCAAGAAGGCGCCTTTTCTCAGCAAGGTGTTAGAATGCTTGTTCTGCCATTTTTTGATGGCTCTGAAGTGGCGGAGAGCTTTTTGGGGATCTGCTCTGGATAAAACTTCATGGAGATGCTTCGATTTCATTATTACCTAAGCAAACCACACACACAAGACCAAAGTGATGAGGGTGTGACCCAAGGACCAGGTCACACAACTTGATGGGCCCAAGATGGCCTGTCATGACACCTCTTAGAGGGGCTGAGCACCCACTACTAATTGGGGCCCTCACAGTGCAAACCAGACTTGAGAGCTGGTGGTCTCAGCAGCAGAGGGGGTCATGGGAGAATAGCACACTCAGAACCCCTTCACAACACAGCAGCGTTTCTAGGAAGAAGGGAGAAGCGACGGCCAAAACTGTGGGTGGATGGTGCCAGGATGGAGAGGAGCTAGCACCGAGCGCAACCTTCATTCGACCATCTGCTGCGTGACCTTGGACAGGCCACATCCGTTTCATTTTCCCACCCAACAAAACAGGGTGACTGCTCGGTCAACAGTAATGGTCATTACTGGAGCAGTAAGGTATGGCATGGAAACCATAAGCTTGTGTGTCACAGGCCTGGGTTCAAACGCTGGCTCTGCCCCTCACCAGCTAGTCACTGATGCTCTGCTCCCCAGTTGCCTCAGCTGTGAAATGGGCAGAGGAAGGAATATCAACTTCCCCAGGCTGCAGTGAAGGGGAGAACAGACAGTGTCCACAATGCACTTGACTGAGGGCCCCATATATAGCAAATGCCCCTAAACGGCAGTTGCTGTTCTGGAGGTGCTCGTGCCTTTCTGCCATCTCAAAGTCCCCAGAGGGGATATGAAAATAGCAAGTGTTTCAAGGCATCAGTTGGTGTTTTATACATTTCCCACTCTACTTTTCAACAGCCACTATGACTGGGTGGCAAAACTCGGATGCAAGGCCCACTTCCCCTGGGTGCCATGGGTCTAGCACCTACCTCGTAGTTGCTGGCGAGGAAGGGAAACTGCTTGGGCTGTAGAAACTGTGTCTTGGGGATGTCCAGGCCGTCCTCCCCATACAGGAACTGTACCACGCTGCCGTCACTGTCACGGACTGTCAGGTCATACTGGACAACCAGCCCCTCCAGGTGCTTGATGATGCACCTGCATAAAGACTTGGCTCAGGGCCCGCCAAGCTCACCACTTCCCAGCACAGCCTCTGAAGGGAACCGGGGACAGGGGAGGAAGTGGTGGAGGGTGGAAAGGAGACAGCTAGACTCCAGGTCAGGCAGGCTTCAAAGCCCCAGGCTCTGAGCTATATCGCCCAGCCAGAGGCTGCAACTGTGTGCCCCAGAGATGGCTGCCACTGCTGGACCCTGGCTCCTATCTTCAGCCCAAGCTGCTGGGACTACTGCCTGCCCTTTCACTCTGCTGTACTGCAGAGATTCCCAGGAACAGGTATCCTTAGATCCACAAAGTAGGCAAAGCAGTGGGGTCGTCCCTCCACCCACTGCTTCTTTAATGCTGTCAGTCCAGATTGTCAGGGACACCAAGGGGACATTAGGAACTACATGCTGATGTGATATTTGTAAGCCAGTGCCCTCTTCTCTTGATCCTCCCAGTGGTCAGCTGCCTCCCTCAACTTCTCCCTCTCTGCTGCCATGGTGCTGGCCCCGTATCTTGTCTCTGGACACTGTGCCTCAGTTTCTCCTGCCAATTTAAGAGGAGGTTTCCTAGGCGCCACTGTTCCCTCAAGCTCGAAGGACAGAGCTCAGTGTTAGTCACCACTGTCTTCTTGGCACCCAGCCTGGGGCCTGGCAGGGCTGGTGCTGAGCACTCACTCCCCCTTTGCTGAAAGTGCTAAGGTGTCGGTCATCAGCCCTCTGCTCTGCTCTGCTCTGCCCACCTCACAGGGCTCCAGCTCTCAGCACAGCAACGGCCCCTCATGGCTGCATCTCAGGCCTCTCCCGAGCTTCAGGCCTGATCTCCAAGTTCCACCGAATGGATCCGCTTGCATATCCTGCTGCTGCTACCTCCTGCCACCCACACATTCTCTCCTCTCTGTGGCATCTTGCTTTCTGCCAACTGTCCCACTGTGCTGCAACTCGGGTGTGAAAATGCAGCTGGGTCTGACACCTCCCTTTCTCTTACTCTGGCATTTCAGCTAGTTGCCCTATGTCTTGCCACATCTGCTTCTTCCTTCCCATTGCCATCCTCTGGAGGCTGCGTTCTAACCTCCAGCCTGGACCTCCGCCACAGCCACCCTGGGATCCTCCAATCCGTCCTGTCCAAAGCACTGCACTTGCCCTCTTCACCATCAACGTCCGCTAGCAGATGAACGTCATAGATGTCTGTGCCCTCTGTCCCAACGGCTGCTGCTCTTCTGTTCCAGTCAGGATCCCAACATCCCACATTCAGATGGCCCCAAGTATTCCTGCCTCACACACAGAATCCCACCCCGGACGTAGCTGACCACTTGTTTTCTAACTTTCTCTAAACTGCATAGGTATTCTTGAATGATTGAAGGAATAGAGGTGGAGTGTCATTCCTGTTCATGGAAGGAACTGGCCATATGATCCATGCCCCCAAGAAGGGAGCTCACTGCCCTGCACTGAATGTAGCCAGCCCTGCAGATGGGCGTCTCACTGAATGGCCACCCAGGTGTGTCTCTACCCTAATCCCAAACCCACGGGCTGAAGCTCTGAGAATCAAAGAGGAAGGGGCCAAAACAAGAGTAGCAGCTTTGGGGGAATCTGGAGCTCAGAAGCAGGGGAAAGGAGAGAGGACAAAGCTGGGATAGGCCGGCAGGCTTCTGAGGTAGAGAAGGAAGGGAGCTCTGCCTCCCCACCCAGCAATCAGCAGAGCTCCCCGAGAATATTAACTTAAAACCAGGCCTGCGAGGCATGGGAATTTATTTTTGCCGTCTCCTCCATTTCCCACCACCAGTTCTCTGGGCTCACAGAGAACCATTACCAAAAAATCCCCAAGGCAGAGCTACCCACTCTGCACCCCAAGGGTGGGAGGCTGGAGCGCAGGGGCTATGCTGTCCTGCCCAGCACCCTAGAGTCAGGCCTCACTCAGATTTAAGCATCATCCCCCTACCTGCTCAAACAGGCCAATAAGAATGGCTACTTGATTTCGTTCTCCCCAGAGATGAGAGAAAACAAGCAGGTCTAGGCTGAGAAACCCCAAAGTGACACCTGCACCTGGAGAAACAGTAACTACAGACTCGCAGGCAGGGACCCCGGCCTGGCTGTCTCTGCACTCTCCTGGACTGCTGCGCCCTCCTAGGACAGAGGACCAGCTCGTCACTAGTCACTACATATTTGTAACTCCCCCCAGCGAATGGCACAGCCTCAGAATAAAAGGGTCCTTTGTTTAAGCCTCTGAGCTCATGTGCTACAAGTCCTTTAGAAGGGGAAGAATATCTACTATTTTCTGTCTCAGGATAACCATGGACATTTTAAAGAGTTTTTTTTTTTTTTAATCCCAAGAAATCCTAAGTGACTTGTCATTGAAAATGTGAAAGATGACCAAGGTGAATGGTATTGGGATGCTGATCTCATCTAAAAGTGGTAGAACTGGTGCTTTTTACCTTTGGAGGTAGCCAGAGCGGCTAGTTTTCACAGCGGTGTCGACGAGACCCTCTCGCCCTGCCATGCAGTGAAAGAAGAACTCCTGTGGGAGAAACAAGACCCAGGTCCCTGAGGTGGAAGTGAGGACAGCATGCTTCCTGAAGAGCAGCCTAGACCAACGCCTCCTTGCCTGATGGTTCCAGTGGCCCCAGTGACTCTGTCCTCCCCTGTGGTGACCCTTGTCTTAACCTGCCCGAGAGCAGAGGAACAAGTGGATGAGAAGTAACAGCTCCTGTCTACAGGCGCCAGGTGCGCTACCTGCACTTGTGTACTTTATCCTCAGTATTATACTCCACATCCCATTTTCCAAATAGAAATGACGCTGGTGCCTCATCACTGTTTGATTTAGCTCACACGTCTGAATTCCACTTCCAACAGTGTTAAAAGAGATACACAGTGTTTTCCAAACTTTTTGATTGCAATCCACAGTTACAGATACATTTACAACAGTAATCAGCAAGCACACATATCCACACATGCACATAAAGATATATATGCTCTCTGTACCATTCTGTTCTGTTTCATTATATAAGAACTGCCAGTCACAACATATTACAATGTTTTCATGACTCGCTAAGGGGTCGCAACCAGTTTAAAAAATTATGGTCTGGATCAGCTCTCCCACCATCCTTTGCCAGAGGCCATAAATGAACACTGGAGAGTCTGTGTGGGACCAAGGGAAGTGCCGCTGGAGCAGTCAGTGGCCTTGAAACAAAGGGTCAGTGCTATTCACAATCTGGACTTAGTTGTCTGACCAGAAGGGTTAACTTTGCAGAGATGCAACAAACCAGGGAACTAAAGGTACTAATATATTCAGAAAGCCATTTTTGACAAGTGTGAGGAGAAAACCCTCCTCTGAGGGGAGAATTCTGCCGACCAAGGGAAAACTAGACATTTGCTACAGCTAGTCAATTTTCCCATGGTGAAGGAGGAGCCATGGGAGGTTCTTCTGGGGGGCTTTGTGGAATAAATCTCTGTGATGCTCCCTTTGACAATGGAGATCACCCTGGTGAGAAGCCTCCCCTTCCCCTGCTGCCTTCAAGTGCAGGTGAGAACTGGTTGAGTGAGGACACATAGCAGGAAAAGGTGGAGCTAGGATTGGTCTCATTGATCTTTTCATTCATCAGCAAACACTGAGCTCCCACCATGTGCCAGGCACTGTGCTAGGCTCTGGTGTCACAATGGTGGACGCGACATGGTCGCATTCTTACGGTGCTCATGGGCCATGGGGTCTAGAGGGTAAGCAGCAAATGGCTTGCCATTTATTCTTTGATCGTCATTGCTCAAAGTTGTTGGGAAAGGTCAAAGGCCTCCTACCACTAAGTCTAGAAACAAGGAGAAAAGCCAAAAGGAAAAACCAAAATACATACAGGAGGATTGATGCCAGTGAGGAATCTGCCAGTGACAAAACCACCAGCCCTGGGGGTGAATTCATAAGGCTCAAAGCAGGGCAGTGACTTGCCAGATGCCATCAGTGGGGGTCTCCGACCTTCCAATTCAATCTGGCCCAGCAGGCATGAAATCTAGGGGAAAGGAAATCCAAAGAAAACCCAAGATCTACACGTTACAAAATGTTTTGTCCTGGCAGGGGTGGGAGGGCCTGCTCTTCAAGAAAAGATGCATGGAAACTGAGTTCTTAAAGGCCAACCTAGATTTGTAAATGAACCAGGGAAGCATGTGTTTCAAGAAAATAACAGTGTTTTCCTTTTGTTGACAGAGATTTTTCACATTTGGTGACAGTTGTAAATGGGCTTATAAAAGAAGCCATATTTCAGAATCAACAAGGGCTAGTTTGATGCCTGCAGGTAAAAGTAATTTATGTGATCCTTAAATTCTAAGGCCAAAAGAGAGTAATACTGCCTATTAATTTTTTTTTGGGGGGGGAGGGGAGAATAGTGTGTCTAGATTTCACTTTAGTCAAATAGGCTTTCTGATGGCCTTTACCCTTTTAAGTCCATTCTTATGACTCTCAACTGACCAAACAATGAGATGGTCCTTAAGACCCTCTCAAGGTCAAGATTAAAAAAAAAAGTTACTAAGATCTGTGAAAATGCTACCATAGCACTACAATAATCTGAGGAGATAACAGGCCTCAAATTAAGGGTTAGAAACCTCTAAGGAAACATGTATAACATAATACTAAATGGAAAAAGCAGATCATGCAAAATTACAGGGTCTAAGCTAAGATTATATATACATATACACAGTGTTTCTATATAATGTGAATACATATAACACGATAATACAGTATATAAATTTATAATATCTGTATTATACATATCACTATCTAAATACTTATATCTGTTTGTTTATAACATTGAGGTGTTAATGGTGGTTAGCTCCTATATTCTTTTCTGCATGCTTTTTTATTTTCTAGTACTTGCCATGCTTTACATACAATGTGGACCCTTTCAAAATCAGAAACAAATCTAAAAACTAACTCTGGCCATCACCCCACCCTCTAGCAAATCAGCCAGGCCCGCCTTTGCTCACACCTGCATGGTGTTCACAGTTGAACCTTTGGCTCCAGACTGCACCATCATCTGCAGGTTGTTCTCTGGGAACTGTCTGTGCAGGCCAAAAGGCATGCATGCCTGTGGATTAAATAAATACATTGGTCAGTGATCTCACCCCCTTCTGAAGTCTCAAAGTAAATCCAGAATGTGGAGGCAACAAACTCAGACTATTCAGAGATAAAGTGCCAAACCCCACTTGAGGTAAGAAGACATCTCATTTGGCATCAACTCTCTTGCTAGATCCCCTAGAGAGAAGTCTAGCAATGGCCGCATGTGCTGCTCTTGATATTCTCTGTCAAGAAGCCTGAGGTTCCTGCCACTGAGGCAGCAAAAAAGGGAGAAGCAGAGGGGCTAGCACATGTAGTTTGTAATTCTAAAGAGAAGCTGGTTAAAAATAAAATTTAAGGTGATGGGAGCTTCCAGTTAAGATGGCAGAGTAGGTAAACACTGTGCTTGCCACCTTTCACAACCACAAAAGAATTACAACTGAATTACAGAATAGCCATCATTGGAAGTCACCTGATATCTAGCTGAACAGAAGTCCTACAACTGGGGACATACAGAAGAGGTGATCTCCAAACTGGTAGAGAAACGGAGGTGAGGAAAAGGCTGGTCCACACCCATGTATGGCGGTTGAGAATGGGAGGGATATCTCTGCTTCGGAGGACCCTCCTTAGGACTGAGAGGTCCTGGCCTCACACCAGGCTCCCCAGTCCAGGGTTCCAGTGCTGGAAAGAGAAGTCCCCACAACTTCTGGCTGTGAAAACCAGTGGAGATTGTGCTAGATGCAGAGCCTCTGGAGTCACAGACGTTCCTCTTAATGGGCCTGCACGCAGACTTACTCACTGATGGACTACTCACTCTGAGCTCCAGCACTGGGGCAGCAGCTCAGGAAGTGACTGGGACATATAGAGAGGAACTGAGTTGTCTGGCTTCAGGGTGAGGGTTAGAGAGGCAGCTTTCTTCCAGACAAAAGTGCTGGTGGAGAGGTCTTTGTTCCCTTCGTTGAACCTTACCCCTGCCTGGCTTGCAGATGCACATGGCCGCCATCTCTGAGTCTCCATCAACCTGGCTAACACTGGTTGTTGCACCCTGGTGATTCCTTGAAACCCCACCCAACTCAACTTGTGGGCCCACCCAAGCCTCTTCCAGTGGATTTTCCACACAAATGGCCTGTCTTGGCTCATGCTATACTTTCCTAAACTCTCATAAAGGTTCACAAAACCTAAAAGAGCAGCATTTGGCCTTGGTGTGCCCTGTATCTCTTGCCAGGCAGCCCGGCACTAGCAGCAGCCAGTCTCAGTTTGTGGCTTGGCTTCTTGAGGCACATCCAAGTCCAGTGTGGGTGGTGGCCATCTGTGGACTGCTTGGTAGCTCATGCCAGGTGGCCCTGGGCAGGGTACAGGCTGCAGCTGAACTTGGTCTGCAGCAGGGCCCCACCAAGGAGGCCCTGGCCTGTACATGCAGTGGTCAGCTTTGGTCTGAGCTGGAGCACCACTAGGGATGATACACCCAAAAGACAGCCTGGGCACACACCAGAGCCCTGCTAAATCCTGCTCTGTAAAGTGGCCACTTAATGGCCAGTCCTCACAATCAATCAGCACAAGGGTCAATCCTTCCCATTAATGTGCAAAGAGCAACCAAGGCTCAACTACAACAGGAGGGCACACAACCCATACAAGGGACATACCCGGAGCACTTGGCTCAGGTGGACAGGAAAGACTGCCACTGGGCCCCACAGTACACCTATTACATAATGCCACTCCACTAAGACTGGGAGACATAGCAGCCCTACCTAATACATAGAAACAAATACAGGGTGGCAGGAAAAAGAAAAAGGAAAAAAAAATATGTCCCAATGAAAGAAGAGAACAAAGCTCCAGAAAAAGAACTAAACAAAATGGAGACAAGCAATCTACCAGATTCAGAGTTCAAAACACTGATTATAAAGATACTCAATGAATACAGGAGAAGAGTAGATGAACGCAGTGAGAACTTTAACAAAGAGATAGAAAACATGAAAGTGGAGACAGAAAACATAAAAAAGAACCAGTCAGAAATGAAGAATACAATAACTGAAATGAAGAATACCTTAGGAAGAATCAACAGTAGATTAGATGAAACAGAAGATCAAATCAGTGATTTAAAAGATAAGGTAGCAGAAAACACCCAATCTGGACAGCAAAGAAAAGAATCCCCCAAAATGAGGATAGTTTAAGGAGACCCTCTGAGACAACATCAAGCTTAAAAACATTCACATCATAAGGGTACCAAAAGGAGAAGAGAGAGAACCAGGAATTGAAAACCTATTTGAATAAATAATGACAGAAATAGACCTACAACCCCAGGAAGCACACTGTCCAAAAAAAGATGAACCTTAAGACACATCATAATTAAAATGCCAAAGGTTAAATACAACGAGAGAATATTAAAAGTAGCAAGAAAAAAGCAGTTAGTTACCTACAAGGGAGCTCCCATAAGACTTTCCAGCTGATTTTTCAACAGAAACTCTTCAGGCCAGAAAGGATTGGCAGGCAATATTCACAGTGATGAAAAGCAAGGACCTACAACCAAGACTGCTCTACTCAGCAAAGCTATCATTTAGAATCGAAGGAATAATAAAGAGCTTTCCAGACAAAAAGAAGCAAAAGGAATTCATCATCACCAAGGCAGTATTACAGGAAATGTTGGAGGGACATCTTTAAGAAGAAGAAAAAAATATGTATCAAAAATATGAATAAAGAATGGCAACAACTACATATCTCTCAATAAGTACTTCAAATGAAAAATAATTAAATGATCCAATCAAAAGATCGAATGGCTAAATGGGTAAGAAAACAAGACCCTTATATACGCTGTCCAGATTAAAAGACACACACAGATGGAAAATAAAGGGATAGAAAAAGATATTTCATGATAGACCTAGAAGGTATTGTGCTGAGTGTAGTGAGTCAGACAGAGAAAGACAAATGTCATATGATTTCATGTATATGTGGAATCTAAAGAACAAAATAAACAAACAAACAAACAAAAAAAACAGAAACAAACTCGTAGATACAAAGAATACTTTGAGGATTACCAGATGGGAGGGGAGTTGGGGATCAGTGAAGAAGGGGGAAGGGAGTAGTACAAATTGGTAGTTACAGGACAGTCATGGGTATGTCAAGTATTTGCACAGAAGTGGAGTTGGTAGTATTGTGACTATGTACAGTGTCAGATGGGTACTTAATTTATCAAAGTACTTAATTGATCACTGTAAGTTATATAATGTCTAATCAATATGTTGTCCACCTGAAACTAACATCATGTTCTGTCAATTAAAAACATTTTTTAATTATTAAAAAGTATATTTAAGGCAATAACCTTGAAAATTATCCAGCAGAGCATGGCCTTGGTTCCCAAACACCTGGCAATGATGACCAATGTCTCTTATCATATTCACATTTACCAACATGCTGCCTCGGCATCATGTGGGAGGCTTGCTTCAGCTCCAGAGCCAGTGTAAGCAGGCCAAGCTGAACCTGGGGAGACGCTGGGAGAGGGCTAAGTCTATTATTTAAGCCTCTGCCAAGGGTTGCAGAGACTCAGCCCAACGTAGAAGAGGCAGAGTGGGTGGGAAGAGGGGAGCTGGAGGGACAAGAAGCAATTCTAAGATGTCTCTGGGACAATGCCCCAACCCAGCATTCCCAGGCAACCCTGAAAGTTGAGCCTCCAGGTTCTCGGTGAAGGTTCCTCTGAACAAAACCTCTCAAGGACGAGCTTGTACCAATGAGAGGTCTGTGTTCTTGGCAGCCTAAGGGTTGCTGAAAGGCAGTCAAGAACACATGACAGGCAAACACTGGCTCTGTGGAGTGTTGGCCTTTTCTCCAGGATGCAGGGTGAGGGTCAGGCTGGTGGTTTCGTCTCAGGACAGGAAGTCTGAGCTTTGGGACAATAAGGTGGAGAGAACCAGACTGTGGTCTTGGCTCTTGCAGGGATTTCTCTCTCCTTTCTTAACTGCACTGGAAATGGCTTGGTGGAAAAGCAGAAGGGACTCTGGAGGACTTCCCCAGTACTCCCATCATGCCAAAAGCATTGTGTAGGTTCGGTCTTTAATCCTCACAGCAACCCAGTGAGGTAGGTGCTCCTCACTTCTCTACCTTCACATAAGAAAACCAAGGCACAGACTGGTTATATCACCTGCCTCAGGTCACAAAGTAACTATACATCAGAGACAGGATTTAAATCCAGGCCTTTGCTCCTGGCTCCATTTTATATGCAGCAGTGGTATTTTGGGTCCTTCATTCTGCTCCTCCACCCGGCAGTGGCACCAATGGAGTCTTTCTTCAGTCCCTTTTAATGTAGTCACCCCTAAATAAGAACACTTAAAAAGAAAAACAGTGCAAAGCATTCCCTCTCAGTATTAAGTGAAGACCCTTCCTGACCCTAACTGGGTGAGGGAATGAAGCCCTTGGCTCTTCAAAATGGATTTTGCACATCTCACTTCACATCTCACCTAGTCAGCTGTTAAACAGCCAAATTGCTCTGAAGGGACCCAAATGAGAATCAAAATGTAATTTTTTAAAAAACCAGCATTCAAAATGGTGGTGATAAGTGTACTCACTGCCAGACTAACCTTGTTAATCTCATTACTATAATGGTTCACTTCCTCCTTGAACTTCAGATCGATCATGTTAAAATCCCTCTGGTCTTTGCCCAGATGGGCATCCTGCCATTTCCCTTGGACCTCATCACATGATGCAGTTTCTGGCAGGTTTAATGCAGCCCTGACAGCCTAAAATGAGAAAAAGAACACATTGGAGGCAGCAGCCAGGTGTGGAGGGTGTGAGTTTCACTCTGCAGGAAAGATGAGCCTGTGAGGCAGGCTGTGGCCTCCCAGGCCCTCCTCACCCGGGGCCCACAGTGGGTGGACTCGCCGATGATCCTGTGTCTCTTGTCGTCCGCCTTGGGTGTAACCAAGATGTCTTCCATGCCTGCAAAGTGAAACAGACAAGGCCTGACTTCTCGGAGGATGTAAACTCAGTGAGGGCAGGGCATGGGTAGCGTCGTACACTCAGGGAACACCTGAATTATGATGACAGCAACATCCTGAAGAGACTGCTACCATCTCTTAAGCAATTATGAGGCCAAACATTATATTCTTCATTTACCAATGACAAAACTAAGGCTCAGACTTGAGCCACTTGCCCAGGGTTACACAGCTAAGAAGTAAACCCAGGCTTAAGTCCAAATTTGTGCTCTTAGTCATCAGTTCTATGGCCTCTACTCAATAAATATATGTTGGATGAATGGGCTAGAGGTGAAGAAGAGATTTTGGATGAAAAAGTGGGTTTAGGAAAAGAAGAGAGGGAGGGGTAGAACTTTCCAGTTTTGATTCCCAGAAGTCACTTGTCACAGGGACCACCTCACAGAGTCATGAAGGTGGATGTACAGATACAGACACAGGAACACTTGAGCCTGGATGGCAGGGACTACCATTACAAGTTCGTCCCCAGGATGGAAGCCTGAGTCACTTCCGTTAAGGCTGTCCTTCTGGCTCCACAGCTGAGGAAGTCCTCACTTTGGGAGGACGTCCTTCCACTTCATTTTTCAACCAACTATTTTATGTCTATATCTGTAAGTGTTACTGGAGTCAAAAGTCCCTCAGCCAAGATCTGAGTGGGAAGGAAAACAATGGCTTCACTATTCAAAAGCTGGATTGAAATATCTGGAACCCCCAATACAATCTCCTGGATGCTTGAGGGCCTCTAAAGAACATGTGTGAGTGGGAGGGGGAAGAAACAGTCCCTCTTTGAGGGAGCTACAATAACAGGTCCTTCCATGGGGTCAGCTCCAGGACACCTTGTTGTCCCTTCACTGACCCCACTGGCTATGAGGGCTGGAGTGAAAACAACTTCTCTAGCCTGTCCTTCCCTCAGAGCTCTATGCCCAGCTTGGCCCTACTCTCTTCTCAGTCTGGAGGCATCAGGGTGCTCTTTGCGTGCAGGGGCCAATTTCCCTTGGTGCCATATGCTAAGTGGAGTAGCGAGCAGGACTTATTTGTTAGGGTTGATGCTCACCATGACCTGGGCAGGGGATCTTCCTTTACTTTGTGTTTTTGACAGATATTTGTTCAAAGTTACTCATGCGGGATTAAAGTGAAAACCAAGAAACAGCCTAAATGATTAATAACCAGTTAAATATAGTACATCTACACAACTGGAATAATCTGCAGCCACAGACCTAAAAACATAGATTTATATTAGTTCACTCAAAAGGATATCTACAAATATACTTGCAAATGGGGGGGGGGGAGAGGTTAGAGATTACAAAACAGCAGGTAGCATAGGATCCCATTTTTTCTGAATGTGTTTGCACTTGAAATGTCCAGAAAGATGCATATCAAATCGATATTGGTGGTTACCTCTGGCAACTGAATGCTGGGTGATTTTAAATTATTTTCAGGCCTGTATTTATTTAGACTTTTCTACAATTAATATACACATTATACAATTATGCAGGCCCCACTGCAGGCCAATGAACACACTTTGGCTGTGGCAGGCCCTCTGGCCCCACGGTGGGACTCTCACCGTGCCTGCACTCAAGCAAATCCACAGAGCAGTCTCACTTCCACCACTAATAGTATCATCGACTAGACAATTCCCACTCACTGTAGCTCATGCTCAATGTGTAGTATGTCATTTACTCCTCATAGGATCACTGCAGAAGGGCTTGGGCTCCACTCTGTGTACTCAGAGATGCACCACCCTGAATAAGATCAAATAGAGGCCAAGCCCTTGAGCAGAACTTCTGATCTCAATTGTACCTGGTGCACAGAAAGTAAAAGCTCATTTGTTTTCTTTTTCAAAGTCAACTTCCTAAAACAGTGCACACTCATTTCCAGGGAGGAAACAAGGTAGTTCCTCTGCCTATCTGAGGATCACACCAATAGGCCTGCCTCAATATGGCGATTCCAACAGCACTGATGCCTGCACTGTGTTGGGAGGTGTGGCCAGTTTTGACAACAGGGAAAACCCTTTGCAGAGTGCAGAATGTCCAGGAAATTCTGGAAGGGCACTTACAAGGGAGAATGGAGATAAGTGTGAGTGAAAAATCAAACTCAGAGACAGAAAACTGTAAAGGGTGGGATTGAGAAAAAGACAGAATGGAAATGGGGACAGAGAGGGTCACTCTGCACTGTAGATAGTGAAGAAACACTGGTTGTGGGGCGGGGGGCGGAAAGCACTGACAAGGAGCAAGGCTGTCAAGTGAGGACATTCTTGTAGAAGGAGACTGGCTGCTTCCCTGGAGGCTGCTAGTAGAGCCGGGAGATATCCTGGTGGGCATGCTGGCCAAGAGAGGAGGGACCCCCAGAGCCACTCATCTGGCACTCACCCAAGGTGAAGCCTCTGTAGAGCTGCAGATAGGCGGTGAAAAGTCGGGCCAGGCAGGTGAGAACCTTGCCACTGGTCTCCCCTCCATAGATCTCATAGCAGCAGTGGACCAGGCCATAGGCAGAGCTCCCGTAGTGTGCTTTGTCCAGCACTCCGCAGAGCAGCTCTCCTTCCCTGATGATCACCTGCAGAAGGGAGGGCCACCAATGTTGGGCTGGAGGTGATGCCTCCAGTGAGCTACCTCTCCCCTTCGCTCTAGTTTATTAACCTTCTTGTGTCTGTCTCTGCACTATAACCTGCTTTGTGTTTGATGGAAAGAGGAAGAGTATAATTGGAAGCGTTTTTTTTTTAATAAAGGAGGTGAGCACATCTAGACCATTAAAAAATTTTTTTTTCAGGGACTACATCACACACATGCGCACACATACACACACAGACATTTTAGTGTGTTCATATGTCCTACTCATCCCACCTACCCATACTGACTTGAGATCAGGTACCCTTGACAAAAACTTTGTAACTAGAAATGAGAATATTTACAGTCTAAACTTCATAACCATGACCTTGGCTTAGGTACTCCCTCCTCTGTACCCTGGAAATAAGAACAACATAACTTTCTAACATCCTTTAAGGCCTGAATTTATACTTTCACAAAGTAGAATTAATGAATTAGAAGCTAATTAAAAGAAGGATTTCTGGTTGCAAAATGTAGCATGTATTAAGCATATAATCTGTAACGGGAAAGAAAAGTGGCAGCTTCAGTTCTAACGGAATATCTGTTAGACCTGGTGACAAAGCACTTGTGAGGGGGATACCACCAAGAACATGCTGAGGCTTTGGAAATCTTTAGTGTGGGGCCACAGTCTTGCTCTCTTGCAGCAGCACTGTGCCTGGGTTTGGCTGCCCTGGGGTTGCCCCCTGAGGCCTGCTTCCTAAGGCAAGGAGCTGACAGGAGTAAAACCTCATAGCAGTTTCATGATCTTCAGCCACTCAAGGGTCTCAAGGAAAAACACAGGCTCTGCATTTCCAAGCTTTGCAGAGCAAGTTCAGAGGCCTTCTGCTGCAGAAGCCTCTCTAAGGTGGTTGCAAGTCTTACACTGAGGGCCAAACGCTAGCAATCAACTCTGACCCTTTCTAAAACCAAAAGTTGACACCAAGTTGGGCATAATTCCTTCTCATATGAGCTACAACACCTGCTTCTGTGCATGTGCCTCCATTTCTCTGTTTTAAATCAATCTGTCTAAACCTGGAACTAGGAGACTCCAGCTGAAACGGCGAGGCAGCCGTACCTGGGACTCGCACATGGAGTTGGGGTTAAAGCCGGGAACAGGTCGAGGAGACTCCTTCACCCAGGCTTTCCCGCTGATCTTCGCCTTGCCTGATAAATTCAGTGGGATGTGCTCCTCTGGGATTATGTTTATGAGCAGTGTTGACACGACCTGAGAAGAAAAAGAAGACAAAGTAGATGGCAAGAAGAGAAAATGAGAAGTTCTCTTTTAGGACTTTCTGTTCCTATTCATCCTGAAAAACCAGACAACTCCATTCTCATGATCTGTAGGTAAAGCAAGAAAAACAGCCATGTCTACCTCTGTGGGATAAGCTAATCTCAGTTCTAGTCTATTCACATGATCTCAGAGGGAGCTTAGGAGCAGAAACAAACACATACAACTAAGAAATTCACTGGGACTTCCGTTCGCTAAAATAATTGTTAAAGTGAACAATCTCCCAGACCTGTAAAAATGACATTAAGTTCCTGTTAGACAAAAAGAAGGAGAGAAAAAGTAAATGCTGTGGAGTCATGGTAAAAAGATTCGAGGATGTGGTAAAAAACAAAAGCAAAGACAGCAGGATTGAGAGAGATGGCGGGGCTCGTAATGCTGCCTTCTGCCAGAAGTCGGCCTGACACAATGTCAGGCCTAGCACTGAGGCAGAGGTTGAAGAACGCTTCTCAGAGCAGCCCTCCCTGTCTTTGGGCCACATTGAAATCGATGACAATCATTATACAGTCAATAATGTCATTCCACAGAATAGCTTTGACTTCCTGGTGGGCACCAGGGAAGGAAAGAGTGCAAAGACTAAGAATGGAGAGCTTTTCCTCCAAGGAGCTGGCTGCTAATAGGTACAGAGTTTCTTTTAAAGGTGATGGAAATGTTCTGAACTTAGCTAATGGTGATTATTGTACAACACAGTGAATACACTAAAAATCACTGGATGATACACTTTTTAAAAATGGTAAAATATATGTTAAATATGAATTACATCTCAATTTAAAAAACCAGGGAGTCAGACAAGACTTCTCCTTCTGCATTGACATTGTAAAAGTATACGATTTACTTTCTAGTCATAAATTATTACGCTAGGGAGAAAAGATCATTTGCAACATTCTCTTAAATTGTGAAGGTAGCAGTTATCTATGAGAATTATAACTAAAAAAATTTTTTTTTGACTTTGTCATAGTCTTTATTCCCAAAATGATAATCGATCTTGAGTACAAATTAACTGTGAAAATTCATTTTTATTTAGTTATGAACATAAGTTAACAATGCTGTTAATGTTTAGTTTTTCAGAAAAAAGATATAATTCTATTACAATACTATGTCCTGGCCTACCAGAACTTCTTGGACTTAAATAAGTGAACTTTACTTATACCTTTATAACTCAATATGCAGGGTTGTTTTGTTTTGCCTCTCCTTATTGGAGGCTATAAACAGCTATAGTGCTAGAATTCTGTGTGTGAGGCTTTTCTTTCAAACAATATCTGTACTCCTACCTCTGTCAATGTATTTCTCTTTGGTAGCCCATATCATTAGTCATCATCTCAAGGCGGTGAACTTGAAGCTAATCATTCTTACGTTAATTTTTGCATTCCCAGAATATCTCAAAGGGAGCTCCTTTGTACGTAGCCACACATTCATCATTTGTGTGAAGATCAGACTGGATCTGTTCCCAAATCTTAGGATTCAGCTCCTTGTCAGGCTCTCCAGAAAAAGCATTAAAAGTAATTCTGTTTCCAAGAACAGACCCACTAGGAGGTGACAAGATTTCAACTTTTTCTGGTGAATTAGCACACACCAGCACTGCCTGAGACAGTATTTCCTTCATCTTTGCAGGTTTTAGGTTACCAAGTAAAATCACCATCCAATTTTGCATCTGTTCAAGAGGAAGTGGGTCACCAGGCCACTGACAACTGCTCGTAGGGCTGCTTCTCCAACATTTAGTTCTATATACAAACACTCTGCATCAGGATGTTTTCTGGCAGTGATGATATAACCAATTAAAAGATCCAGACGGGAAACACCTAACTTAGAGTTAGTGCTTCTTTTTCTCTCCTTTCTTTTCAAGTTTCTCTTTCACCTCTTTTCTCCTCCTCTTCCTCCTTTCATCTGTTCTTTGGCACCAGAAGATATGGTTGTTATTGGTATAGACTGTTATCACGTTTCAGAAATTGTAGAATTAGCTTGCAGTGGAGTACCAGAAAAAAATGGTATTTGTTTCATTAGCTTGCAGTGGAGTACCAGAAAAAAATGGTATTTGTTTCACTCCATTTTTAATTTCTGCCTGAATGGCTCTTGCTTCAATTCTTCAATTTAGCATTTTCAACTCGAAGTTTCTTCTCTCAAAGTTGCCTGTAAAATTGCTTTCTCCTTAAGAAGAGAAAGTTGCTGCTTAAGATATTCAATAATTTGATTTACCTCTGCACACTTCTGTTCCAATCTCTTCAGAACAGTGTCACTCGTTGCCATTTTTGCCAAGAAAAGGCGGAAAATCATGATCATTAGAAAACAGTATTAGGTAAAAGGGCAAAAAGGCTAGTAGTCTTCAAGTTGAAGGTATTTGCAATACATATATATGGCAATGGACTTACACCAGAATATATAATAAGTGCTTACCTATCAATAATAAAAATGGCATAGAATAGAAAATAGGCAGAAGACTTAACCAACACTTCATAAAAGATGATATCCAAAGGCCAATAAGCATACGAAAAGGTGCTCAACCTCATTTGTCAGTAAGAAAATGCAAGTTAAAACTACAATAAGATGCCACTACACACCCATCTGAATGGCTAAAATTAAAAACAAACAAACAAACAAAACAGAAACAAATATCAAGTTCTGCCGAGGAAGGAGCAACTAGAACTCACATGCCCTGCTAGTCAAAGTGTAAACTGCTACAAGCACTCTGGAAACCTGTTTATTAAACTATTTATTAAAGCTGAACATAGATCTTATGACCTGGTAATTTGATTCCTTGATATTTACCCATCAAAATGCATATATATGTTCCATAAGAGATAGATATATATAAAAGAATGTTCATAGTAGCCCTATTTGTAATAGCCAAATGGAGACAACTGAAGAGAACCCAAATGTCCATCAATAGTAAAATAGATAAATATACAATGGTATACTCATATAATGAAATACTATACAGCAATGAAAATGAATAAACCACTGCTATATGTGATGACATGAGTGACTCACACAAAAGATACGATTTACTGTATGATTCCCTTTATATAAAGTTCAAGGAAAGACAAAACTTACCTACAGTGTTAGAAGTTAGGAGAGCAGTAGTTGGGGAGCAGTAGAAACTGAAAGGGGTCTGGTAGGGTCTTCTGGAAGTGCTGGTGATATTCTACTTTCTGATTTGGGTTGATAGTTTACAAATATGTATTCATTTTGTGAACATTCATTGAGCTGTACACTTGAGATTTGCAATTACAGGCAAATCTTCTTTCTTTATAGGGTCTTTCAGCAAATGATGAGAAACCTCAGAGTCTAAGTAGAACGAAAAGCACTCAAGATGCTATATGAAATGCCCTGGAAAGATAGCCTAAGACTTCATTTTCTGGGGCCATACAAAAAGACAGTCCAAGCTCAATTCCTTATCTTCTGATTTTAAACATGGCTCTTCTCTGTAGAATCAGACTGAGCCACTAACAAATTCTTGTGCAGTGCAGTGCAGTCACTGTTCCACTCTGATCTATTTGCAAAGAAATAAAAACTTGTACCAACCTCTAAAGAAACAATGAATATTCTCGACTATTACAGAAGTAAAGCCTGGGCCTATTTTCTAGTTTTATTTAATTGTAAAATAATAACCATAGTCCAGAAACATTATAAAAGTTAAAAAAATCCCAAATTATTCTATCATTTTGATTTTTTTATGGTAAACTTTTCATATACATTTTAAACATGGTTGCAACTGTGATTACACATAGAGTTGTGTACTCTATTTCTTCTTTTACCATTATGTTAGAGAATTTTCCAGATTGCTACAATATTTTGAAACCACTATTTTTAACAACCACGTAATATCTTAACAAGTGGATGTTTCACAAATTTACTTAGCTCCAATCTTAAGTATCTAGGGTTTTCTGAATTTCTACCACTATAAACCATGGATTGCTTTTTCAAATAGCTTTTTCTACATTTCAGATTATTTTCTTAGGCTGGATTCCCAGATTGAAGGGAATGAACATATTCATAGCTCTAGATATATATACTTCATACACTATTTGGTTTTATTTTGAACACTGCTTATGTTTAAATAAAATTCTAATAAATTCTAGACACTAAATTACTTAAGAATTATAATCCATTCACTTCTAAGATAACTTGAGATCGCTTATATAATGAAAACATAAACAGGAATAATAAAAATAATATGAATAGGAATAATAATGTGGACAAATATATACAGCTGACTAAATCAGGGGTAGGTAAACCACAGCTGATATGCTAAATCTGGCCCACCATCTCTTTCTGTAAATAAAGTTAAACTGGATCACTACTATGCATACTCATTTATGTGTTGTCTATGGCTGCTTTGATGTTATAATGGCAGAGTTGAGTAGTTGCAGCAGAGATTGTATGGCCAGTAAAGCCTAAAATATTTGCTATCTGGCTTTTACAGAAAAAGCTTACTACTCCTTGAACTAAACTATCTATACTTACAGATTTTAATCTTAAACTGCAAAATTCTCCATATATTCTGTTAAATCTGTTTCCATTTCTGGGCAGGCTAGAGCAATTGATGGCTTGATTTACTCTCCCACCAGAAACAACAACAAAAGCACACAAGAATATGAAACCCAATATAACAGAAAAAAGGAAATAATAAAGATCAAAGTAAAATCAATGAAATAGAAAACAGAAAAATAGAAAAAGTCTATGAAAACTGGTTCTTTGAGAGCAAGAAAATCAATAAACCCCTAGGCAAACTGATCAGGAAAAAAGAGAAGACAAATTACCAACATCAGGAATGAGAGAGATGACCGACCTACAGACAATGTAGAGTAGGATGGTAAACAACTATTATGAATAACTTTATGCCTAAAAATTTAACAACTTAGATGAAATTGACAAATTCCTTGAAAAAACAAAGAGATACCGTGAATAGTCCTGTATGTGTTAGAGAAACAGAAATTTTAGTTTAAAAACTTTCCAATAAAGAAAACTCTTGGTCCAGATGGCTTCACAGATGAATTCTACCAAATATTTAAAAAAAAAATAATAGCAGTACTACACACTTACAGAAAACTGAAGAAGAGGACTACTTCCCAACTCACTGTATAAAGCCAACGTTACCCTGATACCCAAACCAGGCAAACATACTACAAGAAAAGAAAATTACAGATTAATATCCCTTATGAACACAAATACAAAAAAAATTTTCTAAAAAACTTTTGCAAATTGAATTTAATGATACATAGACAAGATAATGCCTCATAACCATGTAAAGCTTATCCCAGGAATGGAAGGTAGATTTAACAACTAAAAATCAGTCAAGACCCAGGTCTACAGACTTTAAAGAACTGCAGAGCTGGAAGAGACCTTAGAGATCATCAACCTAAAACTCTTGGTTTTATAGATGTAAAATGAGGTCCACAGAGCCTAGAGTACATAGCTGATTAGTAGTTGGGCCTTAAAACTGATGGAGACCCAGCCAACAGCAGAAGCACATATTTTATTGCACTGAATTACTTAGTCACCACATATATTATTATTTTATTACTTTAAAGGGAAGTATAGTGTGATGCTTTGGGAGTTAGAAAATCCTGGATTTGAACTCCAACTGTCTCCTATAGACTTGGGCATGTAATTTAACTTTGCTAAGCCTCAATATCCTTATTTGCTAAATGGTGATAATAGTCTTTGCATTGTAGGTTGGTTTTGAGGATTAAATAATACATTGAACACTTTTCCTAGAAAAATGAAAAGTGCAGCTCACTGCCAGTGTTAACATCATGCATAGGAATGCTATGTTTTCTAGGATTTGGCATTTTCAGCAATCAAGAATTACTATATTTGTAAATGGAAATACCACTACTAAAAATAGAATGCTATAAACAGAATGATGTTATTTGTTTCCAAAGACTAACAATATACTAGAGCAATGCAAAAAAAAAAAAAAAAAAAAAAAAAAGGCAAGATACTTCATGGCAAACTTTCAGAGTAAGGGTAGGACTATAATTGGCGAGTTAATCTTGGGGTAAATGCTGCAGCCCTAAGTGCCACTGGTGAGTATTCTCCGGGCAAATGGTAGATAGGTTAAGGCATTCTGCAAAGCACTTGGCTCCTCCCAACAAATATGACTAATACGAACATCAGTACCATTGCCTACAACATACACTATATTTAGATTATGAGGACATCAAGTTTAAGTTAGATGCTAAGGACAGAAACCATGTAGCCTACTTTTAGTAGATACTCCCTTGAAACCACCTGGACCCAGGAAACCAACCCATCAAAGAGAAAATCAGACTATTGCTTGAGCTGTCATTTCTCTGTCTCTGGAGTGGGCTCTCCTAAGAATAAAACCTATTATATGAGTGGCCAGTTTCCTCCTTATACATATATTGGTTGTTTTCTCCCAATTACCTGCTTTCCCGTCCATAGTGGAAGAGGCTTTAGGATGGCGGGAGGAAAGAGCTTCACACGTCCCACTTTGTCTGTGAGTCCTCGGTATACCAATTGCATGTACTGCTCCCGGGTGAAAAAGCAACCTCGAGTGGTCATGTTTGCACCAGAAACCATGTGATCCTGGATCAAGCCCGCCAATGGCTGGCCATCCTACAAACCAAAACATAAGAGAAGAATGAAGATAAATTTTAAGTCACACTCTAATGCTTAATCATCCACTTGGATGCTACCTATCAGCAATAGCCCTGCCTTATAGCCCCATGTCATCCTTCCCCACAGCCTTGGTTGGCCAGTGCCTAGGCCTTTCATCTTGACAGCAAACTGCCTCCCCCAAACTGCCAGGGCTTCCTGACTGACTGGCTCCTACCTTTGCCATTTGCCCACAGTTCTATACTAAAACTGCTTCAAACTCATTCACTTCCCAAAGCCTTCTCTCCATACTCCCATCTGGTTCTAGTTACTGCAGCATATTTTTGGCATTTATGCATAAATTTAGACTGGCTACTGTTAGCTATGTTCTTGTTTTTATATTTTGGTTTTATGCTTTAGTATTTTTCATACATTTTTGGCCTGGTTCTCCTCTAAACTGGTCATCCATTCAACAAATAGTTACTGAGAGCCTACTGTGTTGCCTAGGCACTGGGTTAGACCTTCAATGTACTTCAGTAGACCAAATAAACATGATCCTTTAGGATGAGGAAGAACTAGAAGCAGCAAATGATTGGATAAATACACTGACACAGAGGGTTTTAAATGCCATGGAGGAAAACAACAAAATGGATCACCATACAGATTCGAGGCAGGGGGATAGTTGGGAATGGGCTCTGTGAAGGGCAGTATTATAGCCAGGCCTGAGGAGTGACTTGGAGCCAGCTGGTGCAGGGAGGTGGGGGTTTAGGTAGAGGTTCTTCTATAGTGCTGTGAGAAAGCCTTGACATACATGATTGTAGAAGGAAAGAATGTCCATTATGAGTGTCTTTTCACAATGCAGCATGTGTTCACGTGGGCCCTTAATAAAGACTGTTACCTACCAGATGCCCAAACAAGGGCTTTTATAAAAGCCCCAGTTTTGGTGGGTACATTCATCTCATTTGACATGCGTCACAGGCTTTCTGATCCTCAGTCTCCTGAACCTTATCTATAGGTCTAAGCTCACAGCAACACAGGGCACACTAAAGTAAAAATAGTTGTGCTCACTGTCATTCTTTGAGAAGCGGTTTTTGCAAACTTTTCAATGTTTATGGGAACTTGAGAAGAATCTGTGCTGTGGATCTAAAGATTGTTATCATTTGATTATTTGTTAAATACTATCCAACATTATGGCCATGTTTTATAACTAGGGCTAAAGGAACTCACAAATGCAGCCGTGGAGAAACACCAGGAATTTAACAACATGTACTAACTCAAAAGCTAAAAATGATGCTTGTCAAATAGTCTAAATACTGCAACAATGGCTCTATGTAAACACAGAGCTAATTATTACAGATAGGCTGAATAGATGTTATAGACGAAAGGCAAGATCAAATGTAACACACAGTCCTTCTTATGAAAGCTTTGAGTACCAAATTGAATAAAAATTTATACTTTGTGTTTTGTTCCAAAAACATAGTCTTATTTTGCTTGGGGGAAAACTCAAACCAGTATTATGCATTTGACTCATCCTACAGTCTTTGGAGGCAGATAGAGAGTTTTTCTTTTGTTTTATTCCTTTAAAAAACTTAATTACAGGTTATGTGATCTATTCCATGCCTTCTCCTCTCTCCATCTAGATTTCTACATGACTAGAAAATTATCTTAATGCCTAAATTGCTTTCAATGCAATAATCATGAATTCTAGGGAGGAATGCTGATTAAAGCAATTTACTAAGGGTCTACTTATAATTCTGAATTTCCTAAAACCTGCTTAGGATCAGAAAAACCATCTCTGAACCAAAAACCCAGATAATTGTCAGCTATCCTATTCCACTTACTATCACAGCAAAATGCCATTACTGTTAACGTTTTTGGTTAAGATGCTTAGAGAATCAGAATATCATGTAACTCGAATCTTCTAGCTGACTTAGAAGCCAGGAAACTATTCCCAAGTCTTGTTAAAAGAATTTCCACAAAGCATTGGCCCTCAATAAAAACAAACAAACAAAAAACCCAGAAGAAAATAAATTAATCCACAAAGAAATACATAAATAAAAAGTTTAACTGTTTTCTGGAAAAGAAATAAAATTCTATTCTACTCCTATTTTAAGAAAGAAGACAAATTACAACGCTATTAAATACATACAACCAACAACAAAAAAAGTACTTTAATTGGGTACTATGGTTAGATAAGGAAGAGAACCTGGAAATAGAGAAGAAATGGAATAATAAACAAAGAGAAATGGAAACAAAAGGAAATAAAGATATTCCAAAAACATGACCAATAAAAATGGCTTTCCTAGTTTAACAAAGCCAGCTCTTGTCCTCTTAGGACACTGCCACCAAAGTATGTCAAGATGTGTTGTATTTTTATAATCATCAGTAAACATAAGGATTCCACCTCTTGGCATTTACATTAAGAACAAAATTAAATGAAATGTATCAAGAATCAAAAGCTCTTTACCTAGGACAAAAGAAATGGAATAAAAGTGAAGTGAACCCTCAGATCATCCCCTAGAAAATTTTACTATTTGTTAATAAATTAATTTATTCAACTAACTATAAAGCTAGCACAAAGGTTAAAAGACAAAAGGAGGAAGATTATGAGTAATTACAACAATAAATTAAGGGAAAGACACACACATACATAAGAAGTAAAACACAATAACAAAAACATAAATGTGGAGGGGGTCAGTAAAAATTGTAGTTATTTTAGAATGTGCTCGAACTTAAGGAACCATCAACTTAAAATAGACTACTATAAAGATAGCTTGGTATATATGAACCACATGGTAACCACAATCCAAAAATCTGAAAGTGATACACAAGAAATAAAGAGAAAGGAATCCAAACATAACACTACAGAAAGTCATCAACATATAAGAAATAAAGAGAATAGAAAGGAACAGAAAAGAACTACAAAAACAATCAGAAAACAATTAATAAAATAGCAGTAAATACATACCTATCAATAATTACTTTAAATACAAATAGACTAAATGCTTCAATCAAAAGACGTGGGCTGGTGAATGAAAAATAAAACAAAAACAAGACCCATACATATGCTACCTACAAGAGACCCACTTTAGATTGAAAAACACAGAGAATGAAAGTATAGAGACAGAAAAAGATACTTCTTTTTGCATCACTTTGTTTCATGCAAATGGAAATGAAAAAAATCTGGGTAGTAATACTAATAACAGACAAAAGAGACTTTAAGACAAAGGCTGTAACAAGAGACAAAGAAAGGTATTTTATAATGATAAAGGGGTCAATCCAACAAGAGGATATAACTCTTGTAAACATCTGTGCGCCTAATGCAGGAGCACTTAAATATATAAAGCAAATACTGATGTAAATAAAGGGAGAGATGAATAGTAGTAAAAGCAGGGGACTTTAAAAACCTATTGACATCAATGGACAAATTATCCAGGCAAAAATCAACAAGAAAACAGAGGCCTTAAATGACACATCAGACTATATGGATTTAATTGCTACTTTTAGAGTATTTCATCCTAAAGCAGCAAAATATACATCTTTTCAAGTGCACATGGAAAATTTTCCCGGATAGACTACATGTTAATGCCACAAAACAAGTACCAATAAAGAAGACTGAAATCATATCAAGCATATTTTTCAATCACAATGGTATGAAAACAATTAATTACAAGAAAACTGAAAAACACACAAACACATGAAAGACAAATAACATTCTACTAAACAATGAAATCAAGGAAGAAATCAAAAGATACCTTGAGGCAAATAAAAATGAAAGCATGATGATCTCCCAAAAATCTGTGAGACACAGCCACTAAGAGGGAAATTCACAGCAATACAGATCTACTTCAAGAAACAAAAAAAATCTAAAATCAACAATTTAATCTTACACCTAAAGGAACTAAAAGAAGAAGAACAAACAAAGCCCAAAGTGAGTAGAAGGAAGGAAATAATAGAGATCAGAGTGGAGAGGCCTCACCATTGCGGCCTCGCTGCGGGGGTGCATCTGGTTCGCCGAGCAGGGCCCTAGCGACCACCTGCATCATGTGCCAGTGCGGCATCACCTCCTCCAAGACCATGCTGTTGTTTCTCAACCTCATCTTCTAGGGGCAGTGAGCATTTTGTGAGAGCCTATGTCTTCATCACTTATGATGACTACAACCACTTCTTTGAAGATGTGTACACTCTCATTCCTGCTGTAGTGATTGATCATAGCTATCGAAATCCTACTTTTCATTATCGGGCTAATTGGCTGCTGTGCCACAAACCAGGAAAGCTGCTTTGGACTGGCCACGTTTGTCATCATCTGACCCTTGGTTTTTGTCACAGAAGTCACTGTAATGGCTTTGGGATACATTTATAGAGCAAAGGTGGAAAATGAGGTTGATCACAGCATTCGGAAAGTATGTAAGACCTACAATGGAACCAACCCAGATTCTGCTAGCCAGGCTATAGATTATATATAGAGACAGCTGCACTGTTGTGGAATTCACAGCTACTCAGACTGGGAAAACACTGACTGCTGACTGGTTCAAAGAAACCAAAAACCAGAGTGTCCCTCTTAGCTGCTGTAGAGAGACCTCTAGCAGCTGTTATGGCGGTCTGGTCTATCCTTCTAACCTCTCACTGAGGGGTATGAGGCTCTAGCTGTGAAGAAGCTACAAGAAATCATGATGCATGTTATCTGGGCAGCGCTGGCATTTATAGCTCTTCAGCTGCTGGGCATGCTGTGTGCATGCATTGTGTTGCGCAGAAGGAGTAGAGATCCTACTTACAAGCTCCTCATCACTGGCAGAACCTAGGCAAAGTTGAAAACTCAAGCCTGATCTTTTTAGTCTTGTTCTAATTTGGAAGATGAATTGAGCAGATCTATTCCTGTTGGCCTCCTGAACTTGTTTAGTTAAAGCACACGTACACAGGTGTTAGACAGCTACTTGGTTCTTCGTGTGCCCACCTATTTACCTACAAACTTATGACTTTCTTTTCTAGCTGACTGTCCACGTCCCTAAGTTTTTAAGTATGATGGTATAGGTTCTAATTTCAGAACTATTTGTGAATGGCATAGTGTAGAATTAAGGGAGGGTGTGGCCTGCTTCTGTTACCTCCAAGCAGCAATGAGACTGTTCCTGAAGTACCACTGGGTCCTGGTCAGGCTTCGCAATGAACCACCCTTGGCCAAAGGTTTTTGAGAGAAGGGGAATTAACACTAGACAATGCCTCTCATTGGTGTCCTTTTAAAAGTATATACTGTAGTCCAATAAGATAGCAACTGTACAAAATGGCTAAAATAGATTTTAGAATCATATAGTGTGCATCTTGGTTTATCTGCAAAATCAGACTGATGTTTGAAACTAGCCATTTTTAATCAAAGTTGGCTTTATAGGAGGAGTATAATGCACGTACTACTGTTTTAAAACAACAAGTGTGATTGTGTGTGTGTGTGTGTGTGTTTGTATCATTGAGTCCATTCATTTTAAGTCTAAACTTATCAGAAATAATGTACCCATGCAGGCTAGCAAAATAAGATGTAGATGTGATCTCAGTTGTAAATAGGAAAATCTAATTCAATAAACAGTATTACCCATCAAAAAAAAAAAAAAAAGATTGAGTGGAGAT
This sequence comes from Eidolon dupreanum, assembly GCA_028627145.1. Classification (NCBI taxonomy): domain Eukaryota; kingdom Metazoa; phylum Chordata; class Mammalia; order Chiroptera; family Pteropodidae; genus Eidolon; species Eidolon dupreanum. Next base: position 51,714,143 of record CM053515.1, on the reverse strand, counting down.
AAATGAAATATTCTAAAAGAGAATAACATAAAAGAACAATGAAACCAAGAGCTGGTTATTTGAAAAGATAAACAAAATTGATAAACCTTTAGCTAGACTCAACAAGAAAAGAAGACAGAGGGTCCAAACAAATTAGAAATGAAAGAGAAAAAGTGACAACCAAAACTACAGAAATACAAAGGATTATAAGAAACTACTATGAACAACTATATGCCAAAAAATTGGACAACCTGGAATAAATGGATAAGTTTCTAGAAATATATAAGCCTCCAAAAACGAATCAAGAAGAAACAGAAAATCTGAACGGACCATTAACTACTAATGAAATTGAATTAGTAATCAAAAGCTCCCAAGAAACCAAATTCCCAGATCAGCTGGCTTCAGGTGAATTTTACCAGTTAAAGAATTACCACTTATTTTTCTCAAACTATTCCAAAAAATTCAAGAGGTGAAAAAGCTCCCAAACTCGTTTTACAAGGCCATTATCACCCCGATTCCAAAACCAGACAAAGACATTACAAAAAAAGAAAATTATAGGCCAATATCTCTGATGAATGTAAAAACAAAAATCCACAACAAAATATCAGCAAACCGAATTCAGTAATACATTAAAAATATCAAATATCATGATCAAGTGGGATTTATTCCCACGATACAAAGATGATTCCATATCTGCAAGTCAATTAATGTGATACGCATTAACAAAATGAAGGATAAAAATAATATGATCATATCAATAGATACAGAAAAAGCAATCGACAAGATTCAGCATCCATTTGTGCTAAAAATCTCAGCAAAGTGGCTATAGAAAGAACATATCTCAACATAATAAAGGCCATATATGATAAACCCAAAGCTAACATTGTACTCAATGTGGAAAAGCTAAAGGCATTTTCCTTAACATCAGAAAGAAGACAAAGATGTCCAATTTCACCACTTTTATTCAACACAGTATTGGAAGTCCTAGCCACAGCTATCAGACAAGAAAAGGAAATAAAATGCATCTAAATTGGAAGTAAAGATATAAAACTGTCATTTGCAGATGACACATGATACTATATTTAGAGAACCCTAGAGATTCCACCAAAAACTATTAGAATTGATAAATGAATTCAGTAAAGTAGCAGGATACAAAATTAATATTCAGAAATTGGTTGCGTTTTTATACATCAATAACAAACTATCAGTAAGAGAAATTAAGAAAACAATCCCATTTATAATTGCATCAAAAAGAATAAAATAACTAGGAATTTAACTAGATGTAAAAGGCCTGTACTCAAAAAACTATAAGACAATGAGGAAAGAAACTGAAGATGCAAATGAATGAAAGCATATACTGTGCTCATGCATAGGAAGAATTAACATTGTTAAAATGTTTATACTACCCAAAGTAATTTAGAGTCAGTGCAATCCCTATCAAAATACCAATGGCATTTTTCAGAGAACTAGAATAATCTTAAAATTTATATGAAAACACAAAGACCCCAAGTAGCCAAAGCAATCTTCAGAAAGAAGAACAAAGGTGGAGGTATCACGATATCAAACTATGCTACAAAGCTATAATAATCAAAATAACATGGTACTGGCATAAAAACGGATGCATACACAAATGGAACATAATAGAGAACCCAGAAAAAAAAAAAACCACATCTATATAGTCAACTAATCTATGACAACAGAGGCAAGAATATATGGGGTAAAGACAGCCTATTCAATAAATAGTGTTGGGAATACTGGACAGATACATGCAAAAAAATGAAACTAGACCACTTTCTTGGACCATATACAAGAATAAACTCAAAATAGATTAAAGACTTCAATATAAGACCCCAAACCATAAAACTCCTGGAAGGAAATTAGGCAGTAAACTCTTTGACATTGCTTTTAGTAATATTTTTTTGGATATGTCTCCTTGGGCAAAGAAACAAAAGAAAAAATAAACAGAACTATATCAAACTAAAAAGATTTTGCACAGCAAAGAAAAGCATGAAAAAAATGAAAAAACAACCTATTCAATGAGAGATATATCAATAAGGGGTTAATATCTAAAATATATAAGGAACTCAAACAATTTAACACCAAAAACACAAATAATCCAATGAAAAATTTGTCAGAGGATTTGAACAGACATTTCTCCAAAGAGGACATACAGAGAGCCAACAGACATATGAAAAGATGCTCAATGTTACTAATCATAAGAGAAATGCAAATTAAAATCATAATGAGATATAACCTCCTACTTGTGAGAATAGCTATCATCAATAAATTAACAAACAAGTGTTCTCAAGGATGTGGAAAAAAAGGGAACCCTTGTGCACTGCTGGTGAGATTGGAAAATGGTGTAGAAGCTATGGAAAACGGTATGGAGGTTCCGCAAGAAATTAAAAATTGAACTACCATTATGACTCAGCAATTCCACTTCTGGTTATTTATCTGACAAAATCCAAAACACTAATTTAAAAAGACATTTGCACCCCTATATTCATTGCAGCATTATTTACAATAGTCAAAATATGGAAGTAACTTAAATGTCCACTGATAGACAAATGGATCAAAAAGAAGTGGTACATACAACAATGAAATATTACTCAGCCATAAAAAAGTGAAATGTTACAATTTGGGACGTTGATGGACCTAGAGAGTATTATGCTAAGTGAAATAAGTCAAAGACAAATACCATATATTTTCACTTACATGTAGAATATAGAAAACAAAATAAATGAACAAAGAAAACAGAAACAAACTAGATACAGAGAATGATTTGATGATTGCCAGAAGGGTGGGGGATTGAGCATTGGGTGAAAAATGTGAAAAGGATTAGGAAATACAAATTGACAGTTATAATAGTCAAAAAGATGTAAAGTACATCACAGAGAATATAGTCAATAATATTATAATAACTATGTATGGTTCAGGTAGGTACTAGACTTATTGGAATGAGTACTTCGTAAGGTATATAAAATGTCTAATCACTGTGTTGTACACCGAAACTAATATAATGTCAACTGTAATTGAAAAATAAATTTAAAAAATGGAAATTAATTGATTGATATAAGCCTATTTACCTGTGTTCTGCCTGTCTACCGACATAAAACTCATAGGCATGGGAGCATGTGATGAGGCACATCTGGATTTAAACAGGTCAGTCATTTGCAGGACACATGTAAACATGAAGCTCCCTATACTATCTTTTTCAATCAAAATCAGGTATAGAACATTCAAGTTCACTGGTCTGAGAATTTCAGAGCATCTCAATTCCTTACACGGCTAATGTCCAGAGGTCACTCTGCCAACAAAATTAAACCATCTGCAGCTCTCTGGTAGTGTTCCCTGTGGTGAAATGTGATGCTGCCTTTAGAGAGTCAGAGAGCCAGCTCAGCCCTGGCATCCACTTACTGCCCTCACCTAGCCCCAGCCTCACCTGTCAAGGAGGCTGAGCACACGCGCTTAGGGGTCAGGTGCTAGGTTCAATCCTGACCTCATTGCTGGCTGATAAGTTACTCACTCATGTTTCCTCATCTAAAAATCGCACCTGCCTCATAAAGCTGTTGTGAGGACTAAATAAGAGAATGTTGGCAAGTTGTGTGAAGCGGTGCGTGATGAAGAGGAAGTACTTAACAGATGAGCTTTAACTGTCACTACGACTATAGCTATGACCATTACCATTTTTATGAAAAGACAGAAGCCAATTTTCAAATTAGTAAAATTATCTCCTTCTAAGAATTTCATCTAATTATTAGTACATTAGTAAAAATTAGTAAAATTATTTCTCCTAATTTCCGAGTGCCCTGAGTGGGCCCTAACTCCTGCCTGCTTTCAGCCCCTTCACTAATCAATAGCCAGCTAAGGTAGGCGCAGAAAGTGAAGAAAGTTAAACAACTGTGTTCATTATGAAGCCACTGTGGTGCGTTTGGTGGGAAAAGAGGCTAGGGCACTAGGCCCCTGGCCGCCTGCCTGAGTCCCAGGGAGGGAGATGACTGATGGGGAAAGAGAACTTCCCAGAAAGAGAGGGCAGTAATTGATGCTGGACATCTCTGAGCAGGCTCTAGTGCTTCTCAGAGTGCGAAAGTCTCCGTCTCTCCTGCAGAAGGGCTGCAGGGCCCACAGAGGGAAATGAACAAAACCCTGAGGATCTAGGAGCTCCTGGTCCTTCCTCCTCCTTCTTAGCTACATGACCTGGGGCAAGTTACACCACTTCTTCATGTGCAGATGTGGACATTAGCAGCACCTACTCTACCTTCTGTGGGGAGGGTAAAAGGAGAAGCCTCCAAAGTGCTTTGCACCCTGTCTGGCACTGAAAAGGTGCTTGGAAATGGTAGCTACAATGCTATATTATCATTACTACTAGTTCTTTCATACTCTACCACAACCCAAGTGAATGATGTATTATTGTGAATCACTGATGCATGAGACTTCTGGTTTAAAAGGCCTTCAGTCTTTGGGTGAGTGGTGAGGAGTAAGGGGGGATGGGGCTCTTTCCCTTCTCTGTTGCTCCCATGAGTACATGTTCACTCCATCCCTGCCACTTAGTAGGAATGAGTCAGCTGGCCAGGCCTCTGAGGACCAACCTCAGTGAGAGAAGGAAGGGATTCAAAGAGGAGATGCCTTAGTGGGCTGGAGGGGACTTCATCTGGGTCTTTGGAGTTAAGTTGTCCCTTAAAATTCATTCAATCAGAATTCAAAAGATCAAAGTCATCTGAGGATCATGGGGACCAACACAGTTGGGATGCTAATGCTTGCCATAGGCTAATAAGCTACAAATCCAAACCTATTACGTAGCTGCTAAACTCAGCTTTAGGTGATGACTTATAATCTTTCCATTTAAGAGGCAGCAAAACAGAAACCTTTCCCTGGCTCTAAGGAACTAGAGGGCCGAAAACTCAACCGAAAGAAGCCAGGACCCTGTGTTCCACATGCCCCTGCCCTGGGCCCAGTGACTCCAGGAACTGGAGAGGGCCCAGATCTGAAGAGCCAAGTTGTGCCAGCGATAACTGTGGAATGGCCCCAAAGTCAGACCTACCTTGGGAACAAGGTACTGCTGATCCGTGCAGGCAAGGACGTAGGCTTCAGCCCGGCCCAGCTCACTCTGGGGAAAGTGGGCGTTCATCTCGTCTCCATCAAAGTCGGCATTGTAGGCTTTGCAGTTGGCATAGTGGAGCCGTAGGACTTTCTCTTCGGGAAGGATGCGGGCATGATGTGCCTGGATGGAGGGTTTGTGCAGGGTGGGCTGTCGGTTCAGGAGGAGAATGTCCCCATTCTTCACATGCCGGCACACCTGGGGCAGGGGAGAGAGCAGAAGGTGATCAGAGGCAACTTCAGTATCATCACAACTGTTCTGGGAACTCACCTCCGCCTGGCCTGAGTGTGGCCTCTGTCTCATGCTTTATTCAACTAAGTAAAAGGGGAATTTTTAGTCTGGAGCAAAACTCTAGAATTCTTTGAGAAATAGCCACTAAGTCTCTCTGGTACTCTGAGAAATAGCTACTAGCCCAGCATAACCTTGACCCGGGCTCTGGGCTCAGTAGAATAAGCAACAGACAAGGCTCCAGACCTCTGTCCAGAAACTTTGTCTGCTTCAGAGATGCATGCCCTTTCCAGAGTCTTGAATTCCTCAGAGAATTAATTTGAAGAAAGAAATGGACACATCTGAAGACATCATATCTGCATGTAGCTGTAAAACCCCTGGGCTTGAAAGGACTTGGCAGACCTCTAGAATCCTCCCTGCTTACCCATGAGTATGTTATTCTAAGTATAAATTCCACACTTTAGAAATATCTTGCCCAACCTCATGTAGCAGGGCCAGGACTGGAACACAGGGTTCCCGATTCCCAGTTCAATGCCCTCTGAAAACATTTTATTACATTCAAGATATTAATAAGTTTAAATTGCCATAGTCTTCGGGAAAGCAATTTGACAAAGGAGTTTAGAACATTTAAAATTCATTTTCTTTTGGCATTTCAGAAGAAAAAGAGTGCCAATGCAAGACTTTATGATCATTATGTTTACGTGGCACTGTTTACAGTGGCAAAAACTGAAAATGACCTGGCCGCCCCACAGAAGGAACACAGGTGAATAAATCATGGTATATACTATGGAATATTATGCACTGATGCAAAGGGCTCTGTTAAATCTCTGCCAGTCTTGAAGTGATGGCAATAATGTATTCTAGTTAAAAAAAAAATCCAGATGCCAGCTAAGGTACTAGGATGAGGCGATTCAAAACTCAACCCAACTCTGTACGTATTTATACACACAAGGGGAAAAAGACGTATGGCTACTCACCAAGCTGCTACTCTGGGCTCCTTAGGGCCAGGGGTGCATGCGGAAGGTGAGTAAGGCGCAGATTATCCTTACATCATTATTATTACCTTTATATATCTTAGTATTGTTCATGTTACAATGAGCGGGTATTTACTTCTGTAAAAATTTTTTAAAAGATCTTCAAGTATTTTTAAAGAAAGCAAAAACTATTAAATAATATGCTCATTGTGGAAGGAAAACAAAATACAGACAAATATAAAGAAAATAAAAACCACAAGTAATTTTACCCCTTAAAGATAACCACCATTCACTTTTTTCACCAATATGTCACTGGTCATCTCCTCCCGACAGAACACCTCTTCCCACAAAGCTGACTTTAACATTAGGCCTGTTAAGCCTTTTACTGCCTTTTATCTTATATTAACTACCGGGCTTTCTAAATTATGAATAAAAATGATATTTTATAGAAGAAATGTGTGAAAAACTGCTACCTCAACCATTCTGCAGGCCCCCTTAGGAGCCCAGGGGAATCATGGAGACTTGGTGAGACCTCTCCCTACCCCAATTCTCCTCTAAATCCCAGCAGATAACAGGCTGAGGGAACAACAAAATTCTCCAAGGCTACTGTCTTCTTATGCTGCCCACATTTATGAAGCTGTATCAGAAAGTTGGAGAAAGAGAGAGGCTACAGAGAGAGCATCTTAATAAGAGATACTCCCCACCTCCCTCCTCCCATTCCTACTAATCTGGGCTGAAAGTTTCCCCCAACTCAGTGAAGGAGGGAGCAAACCTCACAAATTCTAAAAGGCAGTTCCAAAAACAATTGATGTAGAGTCAATCTTTCTGTGCCACAAGGAACTCACACCTTCCCCTCTCTGCCTCCGTTTCGGTGTTTGCAGGGAGACCTGGACTCTGAGGGTTCCCATGAGCATCTGTCCAGGGCATGTTATTGAGCCTGAGCTGACTTTCAAGGTCTTATTTCTTTAGGCTCTCCAGGGAGTAACTGCCTGACTGACCTGTGGCCCAGGCTCAAAACCCCAGGCTGGGCCTCAGATCTAAGTCTCACAAATTCGAGACATCCTCCAGCATAAGCAAATCCCATAGCTGGGAAGGCACGCAGGCCAGACTGGCAGTCACCCGCCAATTCAAACAGAAGCCCTGGAGCACAGGGCACTACCCTCGCCAAACCAAACCTGAAGTCCTTCCTTTTTCATCTGTCTCTAAATAAATACTACAGTGAAAATTAGCATGCCCCTGTGCCCGGGTCAGAGTTTTCAGAGGCACACCCAGAGCCAAAATCGGCTTCTGGCAGACTGCTGGGCCGAGAAATGAGACTTGGCTGTCCTGCCCACTTTCTCCTCCATTTATGAGGCCCAGGGGAAGGGGCAGAGATTTCATACCTCCTGAGAGACAGGTCCTTCGGTCATCCTTTTCCCTCCTCTCTTAACCCCTCTCATCCTCATTTGGACCTGTGACTTCACTCAGCCCTTTAGCCCTGATCTATATGCAATGCCACTGACGAAAGTCTTTACAAATTACAAATAAATTATAAGTGCACATATATTTGATGAAATTTATAAGTACGTATTATATATATAACATGATTGAGTTTTTGGAGAATAAAGACAATCATCCTGAGTCCTCAGGTCCTGATGTCAGAACTACTTTTCCTTCATAAAGTCCTTTCCTGTCTTTGCCCCTGGGCCTCATCGTCAGGTCCAGCGTGGCCCTCATGCCTCAAAGCCTCCCGTGCCTCAGCCTGGACCCATCCACTCCACAGGGGTATCCAACTGGTGAGCAGAACACCCTGCTCTTATCCTCATGGGAACTCAAGGGCAGACAGATGGGTGCACACACAGTGACAATACAACACAATAAGAGCTGTGAGAGAATGAGGATGTGGTAGGAACCCAATGGGGGGACCACACAGTTTTGAGAGGGGCAAACTATAGTCCACAGGCGAGTCACCTGTTTTTGTAAACAGTTATTTTGGGGTACACAGCCATGTCCATTTGCTTACGTATCACCTGTGGTGGCTTTCACGGTACAACAGCAGGGCTGAGTCACTGCAACAGAGACTGCAGGGCCCACAAAGCCTAAAATATTTACTGTCTGGCCCTTTGCTGAAAAAGTCTGTGGACCCCTGTGCTGGAGGAAGGAGGGCACTGCTGAGAACAGAAGGACTAGCAGGAGTTAGCGGGGGAGTCCAGGGGAGGGCAAGGGAACAGCAAGCATGAGGCCTGAAGTGGAGAAAGAGCCCTGCACGGACGGGATGGTTGCAGTGTGAGGGGCGAGCTGAGAGGTGAGGCTGGAGGAGGAGGCAGGGACAGTGTACTCATGGCCAGAACTTCAGCCAGAAGACTAGCAACTGGGCCTACCTCAAACAACCTTGCTGCTGCTCAGAATGCATTTCAGTAACTTCTCATGAACTGACCAATGTGTGGCAGTGAGGCCAACTGTCCCTCCATAAGTTCCCAAGCCCACTCACCTCTAACCCTATAGCCGTAACTGAGACCATGCAAAGCGGTTTTGTTGTAGCTGCTTCATCCTCACACCCCAATAATGTCAGAAACCCCCATATTCTTCTATTTTTTCTTCAAATGTTCTTAGTTATAGCCTTCACTGCCTTACAAAGGCTCTGAAACCTGGCTCCTTTCCCTTTGTTTGAATTGCTCTTCTGGATCATAGGTGATTTTCATTAGGACAAATATAATGCATCTTCTCGGTTTCCTCATTATCTGAATTTCATATTTATCTCACAAATATCTAATAAGTGCCCCTGGGAGATACAAAGATGCCTAGGGGCTGGTCTTGACCTGGAAGAACCACTCGCCCACATGTGAGAGGAGAGACGCAGATACCGCTCTCTTCTCCCTCAGCTTCCTGAGGCCCAACTGCCCAGTTTCCCCCATTTTCTCTCTCCATTGTACTTTGTGGTTAAAGGATTTAACACTATAATAATTTCAAGTCTTATCTTTGTGGCCCCGTAATCCAAGTCCTACATTTCTACCTTTTCTGCAAGATGGGCCCTTAGATTCTCCACGATCACCTCAGTTTAGAAGGGCCCAGATGCCGCTCCATCCAGGGCCCTCCCATTCTCCCATTCTGTAAACCATGGCTTCCTTCTCACCTCTCCTCTCTTCGGTAGCCCTGACACACAGCTATCACCAACTCCCCTGGCTCTCCCTTTGAAACATCCCCCGCTTTCACCCCTGGCTCCCCAGGAGCCCTCAGGCTGGCCCTCCCTCACCTGCTTCCTGATGACTCCAAAGCCCTCTGCCAGCCCACCCTACACAATGCCCTCAAACTCCTTTCTTCTTGAGCATTATGTAAATAAAGTCACCGCCCTCCATTGCTATTCCCTATTTTAACTGCCACAGCACTCAGCAGTCTCATTCCTTGATGGTGACACAATAAACTCCAGGGTGGCAGGATTCTGTCCAAGCGCAGGACGTAGGAGGTAGTGAGCCCTCACACAGTACCACCTGACCCCACTCTGCTCTCCACTCTCAATTTTTCTCTCAAAATTTCCTATGCACACCATTTCACTGTTTGACTTCAGTTAACTGTTAAGGGAAATACACCCTGAATTCACTTACAGCTCTCACACAGCTCCTAGCAAAATACCAGGCACTTAAGGAAGGCAGGAAAACCTGTGAGCCTGAACACAAATCTTAACACACTAGATAAGAACAAATTTGGTGACTAGATTTGTTCCTGCATGTGTCCCCTGCCACCAAAGCAGAAACCATGTGGCATCAGGAGAGCTGCAAGATGGGGAAGAAGCAAGATGACAAGCTGCAAGGAAGAAAGGTGGGAACCAGTGGTCCCCATGACAAGACTTCCTTTTCCTTTGTTTCTCCTCCAAGGTTCTTTCATGGCTGAGGAAACAGCAGAGCTTGGACCCATTGCTAAAGACCTGGTCAGCCACTGGGTCTAGATGTGTCAGAGGGCAAGGAGAGGTGAAGAAAACGCAGTCAGTCACCCCCTGACTCTGGGCTGTCACCAAGAAATCAAACTCAAATTGAATCCATTTAACTCCAACTTCCGCCACAACCACCTGGTTATGGTCATTTGCTACCCTCTGCTAGCATGAAATGTCTATTATTTGACAAGGACACAAATGATGTCACCCACCAATTTCATGCTCTCAAATGACATTGTTAACCAGTCACATACTCTTGCCAGATAAGGCTCAAGATCCCTTAATACAGTACTGTGGGCAAACACTAGCAATTACCTGAAATTGAAGCAACAGATGACAACTGTCAATTATCAGTTACTGCTGACAAAATATTTACTTCCTTTGGGTCAGTTCTCAAACTTGAGAAAGAGCTTGTTAAAATGCAAATTCCTGGGCCCCATTCCCAGAGATTCTAATCCAGTATGGCGGGGTGGGGGCTAAAAGGAGGGCGAATGTGTATTTCTCACAAGCTCCAGGGATGCTGCTGCTGCTGCTGACCTGATGACCAGCCTCTGAGTAGCCCTGAACAAGGGCAGCAAATTCTCCTGCCCCAGGACCACAAGTGAGTTATTATTAAAGAGCCTTTCTTGAGCCCTTGATGTGCCCAGCACTGTGCTGCATGGCATTAAGGCAGTCAAACGAAGCTTTGATCATGGCGTCCAGGCCCTAGCAGCCCCAGCCAGACTGCAGAGATAGAGCAAGCACCACCAAGCCCCAGAGGAACACCCACATGTGGGAGAAGCTTCATCTTGGGGATGCTCACACAGCATTCCTGCCACGACACTCACTGGAGCCAGAGCCGATGGCCAGCAGCCATTGATCAAATCTGCCCACTACTCACAATCTTTGTCCCCTGGGGCTTTGGTGCCCCCGTGGCTGGTGTCAGAAGCTGTTTGGCCACGGCCTCCCGCTGGGTCAGGTCCACAGCACTCAAGGCTGTGCGACTTCCATCCTCGTTGATGACCATGGAAGCTCCTGGGTGCACATTGGGGCCGTTGATAACTGCTTGCCTCAGTTCCTGAACGTTCCAGGGGGTAACTGGCTGAGGGTAGGTCAGCTTTGTGGCAAAAACCTGAAAACAAGGAGTGGCTATGAAAACTCAGGGTGGGCAGAAAAAGGTTACACTGACTCAAAATCTGACTTTTTCTCCAAGACATGCAGGTGCTATATTAGCCAAAAAGGTCCTTCAGGGAGTAAAGCAACATCTTGCCTGTCTTTTCCACAGAGCCATTTTCCCATATTTGTGGTCTTAAGGGAATAGAGATTGGGCCTTCCTTTCCCGCAGAGTCTGACTGAAGAGAATGATCTGCATATTGCAGTTTACACATTAAAATTTTTTTAACTCACTCTAAAACTTCCTCATTTCCTTATATGCCAATAAATTCATGGGCCCCAAAAGGAACACAGAATGGGATGCTAGCTTGAGAGAGGTGGCAACTGCCTGCCCTCAAGTACCACCATACCCTCTTCTACTCCAACAGACATTACTAACTGATCATGACCCCTGCCCTGAACCCAAACATAGCATCAGAATCTCTTTACTCAGCAGTTCCGGTAGCCACTACAATCAAGGTGGCATTTGAGATGAAAATGCACATAAGTATACCAGAGACTCTGGGGAGTCCTATGCAAAGGACCTTGTTGAACTCTGTCCAGTTCTCTGTTCCAACAGCACTTTGTGAGAGACCTTCTCCAACACCCCACCCTCTGCTTCTTTCCCTGTAGCCTGTTCTACTTTTGCTGACGCACTGACTACCACCTGACAGTGTTTACATTCCTGTGTATTTGTTTATGTGTCTCCACCATTGGCATATTAGCTTCACAGGGGATACTCTAGTCTGTGGGGTTCACTGCTGAGTCTCTAGCTTATTCTGCAAACTTATTTCACCTTCTTTGCTCCCATAACACCTCTCCACAGGGCCCTAGGGGTAGGACATGCCACACAGGACCAAGAGGACCACTTCCCATGCTCTGCTCCTCATGGCCATCCACTGATTAACAACTCCAAGCCACCATGGCCCTGAGACCTGGGCAGGTTGGAGAGGGGCTGGGGGTTAACTTCTGAGTCTCTGTCAGGGAACAAGCCATTAACAAACAAATGAACCCAGATCCAAGAAAGAGAGGCCCAGTATCTCTGAAAGTGGAAAGTGGAGGCAGTGCTAAAGGTCTCTCCCAAAGCTAGGGATACTCTAGGTACCAGGAGGCCAAAGCCAATGGGGTAGCCCCTGCCCTCTGTCCAGAGAAAGCAACAAACAGGTCATAGACCCCTCTTCTCAGGGCCTCAGACTCAGGAATGGTGCCACTGGGCTTCACAATGCCTTTCCCTGCCAGTGACCCAGCTTCTGGATGCAAAGACCTATGGTTCCCAGGAGGTGGTAGGCACAAGACTGATTATTCTGACTCTTGTCCTCTCCTTCGTTATGCCCTTGCCCAGGAAGCCCAAGTGTGCCTGAGAGATGAAGCAGTGTGTACACATGAGGCCATCGGAACCGCTGAGCTCTGCTTGTTACCAGCACTCCCCTGAGAGCAGCAGAGGGGATAAAGCATGAGGAAATGAGACTCCTCACAGAGGGAATTAAACCATCTTCACATTACTGACCTCAAGGCCCATTAAGGAGGAAGCCATTAAAGGACTACTGCTAATGGGAGCCACAGCTTGAGCTGGTGGGGAAGTGAAAAAAGAAGGCTGGCTCCCCAAGGAAACACTAATGGGTAGATGGGGCTAACTGCGCTTACCCCAAGGACACATACCTCCTCTCCGGGGCCCACTCCTCTCTCTCTCCCTGGCAACATTCCTGACTCCTGAAGCCAGAAGAGTAGAAGGGATGGAAATCCTTCTTTCCCCCAGGCTCATCTCTGTCATGTAGCCCATTTGACTAGGAAGATTTAAAGATTGGTCCAAGACAAGCAGAAGAAAGCTATGTGGGCAGGGACATGGAACACCCTATAGTCAGCTACCTGGTGGCCCAGGAAGTGGGTCTTCCTCAAGGTAGGTGTGAGAGCCGGCAAGGAGAGCAATGCCATCACACAGCCTCACATCCCCTCCAAATGACTTGTCCAGGAAGAGGCAAAAGCTGTCCCCATCCCAGTCACCACAATCTGCCACACACTTCCCTAGCTCTCTTAGACACTCCCATGTGCCGCCCAAGAGTAGCAGGTGAGGCCCCTCCATACACACCATGGGGATTCCAATCTCGTTGGTATTGATGTACAGGTCTGGACAGATGACTGAGCGGGCTGCATAGTCTACTCGCTTCCCCATCATGTGCTTTCGGAACAAGCCGTCCTTCTTCTCTAGGGTCTTCACAGGGAAACAAGTTGACACAAAGTATTAAAAAAAACTCAAATATGTTTATTATTTTCTTGTTTCAATACAAAGATGTTTATTACATAACCCTTTCGGCTATCAACGAAGATCCAACTTATTGCTCACCTGTCTAATGCCAGGGTACTTTTCCATCATTAATTTGTCCATCTCGCTATCAAACACAATATTGACGTGGCTCTGAAGGCGAATCCAAATGTTGTATAGTTTGTCTGTGAGGGACTGGCCTGGAAGCATATTCAAAAAGGATCGGTCCATAGCAACTGAAGAGTCTTTTTCCTGCTAAAACATAACCAAGAAAACAGGTATGATGGAAAAACTTCAAAAAAAGCCAGGCTTGGTTTTATTTCCTTTTTTACTCTAGTTCTGACAAATGATGAGCTCTGGAGTGTGCTTTTATGTCTTTTGAAACTGCTAGATCTGTGGTAAAAGTGCTAATAGATCCATCTTGTCAGTATGCATCAACAAAATATCAATCAGCCCCACTACATATTTACCAGACTGTCTCTTTCTGGTAGTAAAATGAACTCAAATTTATAAGCAGTCTGCTTTCTTTTCATTTAAACCAACACACATTTATCATTTCAGTTTGTGTGTGTCAGGAATCTGGACACAGCTTCTCTGGCGTCTCTGCTTCCGAGTGTCTCCCAGGCTATGATGAAGGAGTCAGCCAGTGCTGGGCTCCCAACTGAAGGTTTGCTGGGGAAGGACCCACCTCTAAGCTGACGAGGTTATAGGCAGGATTTAGTTCCTTAAAGGCTGCCTGACTGAGAGATAATAGTTCCTAGCTGGCTTCAATTATTTGCCACATGAGCTTCTCCAACATGGTAGCTTGATTCATCAAACTGCTAGCAGCAGTTGCTAAAGCCCCTTAATATCTAATTTTTAAGGCAACCCAAGAAATTCTTTCTACATCCACACTCTTTTTATGAAGCTCTTTTACCCTGGGAGTTAACAGATTCTCATATGGAGTTTCAGCTTTATTTATGGTTTTGGAAAAGCTTGATCCTTTCAAAGCACTTATAAAAATGCAGGTGGAAAATTTCTTAAAAGGAAAAAATGTTTGCCACGTGATTTTGTATGTAATCAATTAAGATGTAGGTCCCCAACTGGGATATGTCAAGTGACTGGCTGATTCCCAAGCCTCATTGGAATGTTTAACCAATCCTTTTCTGTCCCTGGCTCTGCCTCCTCCTCTTCTCCAGTACCTTCTCAGAAGACAGGCCTGAGTCCCTTAAGCTGCCTTAGAGCACCACCTATTGATAATATCTGGCCACCGACTGGCCCTATCTGGCAGGGTATGACACAGGAGATAGACAGATGGTCCTATGACCCCCAGCATGGGTCAAACGAGAGAAGAAACCTGTTAGAGTGTTGGGAGCTAGAGGTGGGGGCCAGGGGGGATGGGAGGGGAGGAGAGAATGCCATGGAACTCACTAGTGATGAGGTAGGCTTATCCTCACCTAGGGGAACAGAGGGTCGTCTTTAGTCATACAAAGAGAAGATATATTTTCTGCTCTGGCTGAAGGAGCCTCACAGGGAGAGATGGTCACCTTTATGACGACTGGGGCCCTGTCAACCTAACTCACTGCTATGGCATTACCTAACTCAGGGCCACGTGACTACTTATGAAATGAGTAAGACTGCCTCACTGGGTATCCTCAGTGCCTAGAACAGTGCCTGGCCCATGCTAGGCATCCATGATTTGTGAGAGGGCTGTCATGAAAATGGAATGTGGGGAGCAAGTTGGGGGAGAAAAAAGAACATGTCCTATTAATCGATGGAAAGAGGGCACTGTGACTTCATGTAGCAAAGACCTTCCAGAGAGAATACTGTTTATTTCTGTAGAGACTCAGCTTTTTTTTTTTTTTTTTTTTTAAGACAAAGGACTACCTTATTTTTAAGGGACAACAAAATAAAGTTCTTATCTTTGATCATTTGATGACCTAGCCATCCAATGACTTTCTTCCCTAAACTAGACTAGGACCTGCACATGGCAGATTTTCTTATAATGAGGATTTTTTTAAAGCATACCTACACCAGTAAACCAGAAAACTTAAGCAAAACCAAAGACAACCCCAAACAGAAAGACTGGGTTAACTCAGAGTGAGTGTCTAGGACAAACAGTGCTACCACTTTGTGATAGGCCTGGTTCGTAGCAGGACTGTCCCAGCAGCTAGAAGGGAGCCTGAAAGCCCTTCCTATTTGCATCCAGAGAGCATCTCAGAGCTGGGAAGGACCTTAGTGATCTCAGCAACCCTTCTGAGCACCTGATTCATCTTCATAACCCAGGCGCTAGAGGAATGTTTGCTGAAATGGGAAACATAAATTTAGCTCCATCATTTACTGATGAGGAAGCTGAGGCCTCAAATCTAACAGTCCTATTCTGGGAAATTCCTAGACTACACAACCCTGCCTTCCTAACCCCAATGTTGGAGATCTTAATAAGCCCCAAACAAAGCTGGGTGACTCAAGATTGAGTACTATAACCCTAGAGAAGCAAACTCTTTCTTCTAGAGCTGCCAAGGGCAGGTGGCCCAGAACAGCCTATGTGTAAAATCTCACCACAAACCATACCCATGTTATAGCAGAGATGGGTCCACGAAATTAAAGCAATTCAACCGAGGTCACTGGGGCAGAACCCAGACCTTTCCATGTTTTCCTTCTGACATTATCTATGTTTTCCCCAACCGACAGCCCACACATAGCTGTACATAATCCCAACCAGCATCTCTAGATACCCAGTGTCCACACCCAACTGCAGGGAGTTAGAGCTAAGTATGTACGCTTATGACATCAGCTCCAAGGCAGCCCTGACCTCATCTTTGGCAGGTGCTGCCACCTCACATGGCAGCTCCTGCTCTTGAGCCATCAATGCCAGAAGCTTTCGGATCAGAACCATGTCCTTCATGACAGCCTGCAAGTTCACTGTCTGGCCATTGGTAAACATCTGGTCCCCCAGGCGATTGACAGGGCGATACCTGCAGGGGGACATATGGAACCAGTGAATGTTTAGTGTAGGGGGGTCATGTTCTTCAGCTTCTCACCCACCCCCACTATAAGCAATTCACACCCCACCACACTCGAGACAACCAACATTCCTACTGCGTTGAGGACAAAGGAAAATACTGCCACACCTGCAACCTGGAAGCAAAAGTGCTGGTCTATTTCTCAGTGCCCTTCACCCTTCCATCCTCTCCCAGCGGTCATCATTCAATTACTCAATACATTTTTTATGGGTGAAATAAAGTCAATTAAAGGGCATTACCTTGAGGGAGGCACCACTAAGAAATCCAGAAAGAACATACTAGGACTGAAACTGGACTCCATGCCAACATCTTCCAGTCCCGAAAAAAGGAAATTCAGAAAGAATCCTGTGTTTGAAACGAAACAAAAAAAAATCATTTAAATCAATTAGGGCACAGATGCTAAAACATTTTACTAGGTAAAGAAAAAAAAGTAAACGAGAATATAGGACAATTTGTAGAATAAAATCACTTTTACACACACACACACACACACACACACACAAATGAGAAAAAAATAGCCTCTGGGTGTTGCGAGCCTACACACAGATTAAAGGATGGTTTCGGGATGAGTACCACAGGGATGACAGTGCTTAGTCCAGGGACTAAGATGGGCAGAGAAGGGAAACAAAAACCTTCACTTGTTGCTTATTATCCTCCTGGACTATCAGACTTACACACACACACACACACACACACAAATTATTTTGGTATTTATAAAAAATGTATTTGAAATATGGAAAGAAAAAAATCAAACTAAAAAAAGCCTTCTTAAAAGTAAAACAAAAACCCTTTACAACAATGCTACCAAGAAGGGATCTTCTGTGGATTCAAAGGTATTACTTTAAGTATCTGGTGACCAAAAACAAAACACACACACTCTACAGAGAATGAATAAAATGTGTTAGCGCCTGCCAAAGAAACGATCACACTATATTGAGTGCCCTTTTTCTCCCTGACATCACTTATCTCTTTAGCAATATTTTCATTTTTAAGTGCTTATCCTTACACATGGTTACTTCCAGTGTTCTCAAATACAATCTCAGAGGGTGGGTGGCGTGAAGGCTTGAAGTTAACTGCATAAGTTTTGTTATACGCTCAAATGGAAATGGAAGATTTTCCTTTTCGTAGAGAATTAAAATATATAAAAATACCAATAAGGGAAGACATATTTAATGAGTTCATTTTTTGATTCATAGAATGAATCCCCATAGAAACTTTTAAAAATAAAAACCTTTTATGAGCATTGAAAATAAGGTGTATCACACTGAACCTTCTAGAAATATGTCAAACTGTATTAAGCAGCTGTCATTTAATGATCAGGCTCAGTTACAACAATTATCAAATTCACGGTTTGAAGTACAAGACCTTCTCTACTCTATAATGTATCAGTGAAAGCTGAAGCCTGCTCCAAACCTATAAATTAATTTTAGCAGAGATCTACAAGAATTACAACTTTGAAAAAATAAAAGTACAGCAGGATAAATGAATCCAGGAAGTTAAGTTAAAGCCAGGAGAGGATAATGGACTATTTCTTTAGGCTGGTACAGTACCTTCATTTTTCCAGAGGGCACTAAGATGGTCTCGTGCGCTGGTGGGTGTCAGGTACCCTCGTTTTCCCATCTGAGCTTCCTCAATTCCTAGAGCCGAGGAGGGGAATCAAAGCATAATACAATTACAGGTACTCTTTTGTGATAGGATTTAGCAATTCTTTCTCCCCACCCTGCCAAGACTGCAATTTAACCACATAAATCAAACTCTAGGACAGCATATTCTCAGCTCTATTTTCCCCTATTACGTAATATCTAAAGTGATGAAAACAATATAACTATGTATAAAATCAACAGAGCAAAAAAAAAATCGTCCACCATTCTATCACATTCTATCACTCGTATCACTTTTATAATATTCTTTTCCAGGTCTTCAGTTTCAAGTGTTTTAGATAGTTGTCATCTTAACTGTGGATCTACTTTGTATACGACTTTGCTCACTTAGTGTCTTCTTATGAGCATTTCCTCATGTTACCACATAGCTTTTGCCTGACTATCATTTTTAATGGCTGCATAATATTCTGCTGAGAGGACATTTTCCTAAGTGGTTTAACCACACTCTTATAGCTGGACACGTAAGTTGATTCAAAGTTTTTACTATTATAAGTAACATTGTAATAAATAACTTTATGCACATGGCTTTTTTGCCAGAAATGTTCATAAAAAGAGAATTATAGATGAGTATGAGTATTTTTATGGGTAAATGTATATTTAATTTCTTCTTACATATATCATGCTGATGTGTGAGGAGCAGATTGATTTTGGTCTCTCAGATCAAGCAAGATCCCTCTGGGACACTCTCAGCTATACCCAGGCTAACTCAGAACATCAGATCTGGGGCTGCCACTCGGATCGGGCTCCAGGCACTCAGATGGTTAACAAAGATATAAGTAATGTGATCCTCTAAGTTCAAAATTATCAACTTCAGGGGGTGGCTCCATAGTGTAAAAGCACATTTGCTTTACATGTCGAAGGTCCTGGGTTCACACCCCAGGTGGAGCCACGAACCATACCCTGGGTGTGTGCCGCGAGTGTGTGGGGGGAAACTCCCTGCCTTCAGAGATCCAGTTCTTAAAAAAAAGGGAGACAGCAACATCCGTAGGTCAGGGGTAGAAGTGGGGGGAATTAAAGAAGTGGGAGGAAACAAACTATCAACTTCAGGGGTACATTCACAAATATTAAATATTGCTCAATTTTCCCTTTTTATGTACTTATCAGGGCAAGAACACCATCGTGTCTATTCTCACAGCACCAGACACAGTATCTAGGACACTGTGTCAGATAAAGTCACTGCCTTGAATATGAATGTTCAAAATATCCTAAGATAATTTATACTTAAAAACCTCACTCCTTTGCCTTTTTCCATAGTTGTAAAATCCAGCTTTATTCCACCTCTATTCTCCAATTAGTTTCTTTACCATCTGCGGAGGATGTTACCACAAGTTCTTAAAGAAATCTGTAACTTAGATAACAACTAATAGATGTGCCACAATTTAGTTAATTATTCTCATATAAACAGGCATTTAAGTCATTTCCAATGTTAAACTATTTAAACAATACTGTGGGTATGTCTAATTCTTAGGATAAAGTCAAGGAAGCAGAATTGCTAGGTCAAAAAGCTACACTTTAACAACTGGATTCCTAATAAAGCAAAACATTTCAACCAGTTAATGCAATTGAAGGAAGTGTGGGTATGAAATGAAAAGAGGCTCTGACCTTCAGGAATAACCACAGTATTTTATGTTCAGTGGGAAAAAAAGACTCTATTAACCCAAAGAAGAATTTTATGGGCATTTCTGGAAACAATTATTTGAACTTCCTTTCCTACCAAATAGGCTTGAAGGGCTGAGGAAGATCAGCTGAATCTGGCAGTGCTCTCCAGCTCCCGTCCCAGAGCTGTCAGTACATGAAGTGCCTCTCCACCACAGTTTAACCTCCATGAAGGCAGACTGGGTTGTTCAATCACAAGATTTGAGTCAGAAGTGACCTGCAGGAAGCTATCATCTCACGTGGGCCGCACCTCTAACAAGACATTTTCACAGTCTACAAAAAATGAAATCTGCCTAGATGGGAGTTCAGAACATCCCTAAAGTGTGTTTCATTCAGCATTAAGAGCTGTCGTGAGAAAAAGGGGGTCAGCAGGTCAAATAACTTGGGGAAGACTGGATCACACTTGGCGGAGTGTCTTGGCTATAAGAATTCTCATTTAAAAATGTTAGTGTGCACTGTGGGGCTCAAGGAGCACTCTGGAGCATATACAGCATTTCACGAGCTATGGCTCTCCTCGTGGGATGAGTTGTTAGTGGAGACTACAGAGGCACAGTCACTGCTTGGCTCCCTTCGGTACCAGGAATGTGGCCAGACACTTGCTCAGAACACTCACCTGTCTCCACATCACCTGCTCCCTGGACTTACTGACTTGTGACTCTTGCAGCCTCCTCTGAGAGCGGAGGCTGCGTGGCCAGGCCTCCACCTTGGCACTGTGCTCGGCCACAAGCGTGTTCTTAGCATGTGGCTGAATGCCCAAAAAGTAAATGTTTGTTAAATACTAAAAATCCAATCCTAGAGCCACAGAAGACTATTGTTGACTTGATTCTAATGCACAGATGTTTGGCTGACATCATCATATTCCCAGAGCTGAAGTGAGAGATTACTTCAAAGAATGGATTTGACAAAGGCATTGAAAGGTTACTTGACT
Organism: Eidolon dupreanum; assembly: GCA_028627145.1. Classification (NCBI taxonomy): domain Eukaryota; kingdom Metazoa; phylum Chordata; class Mammalia; order Chiroptera; family Pteropodidae; genus Eidolon; species Eidolon dupreanum. Next base: position 51,693,319 of record CM053515.1, on the reverse strand, counting down.
GCTAGATATTAGCCCCAAAGAAAGTTATCTTCTAGAAATCTGATCATCTTTGTTCTCAATCTGTGAACATTTTCTAAGGCATCGTAAGGGATAGAGCAACAGTTCCCAATTTCGAAATCATTTTAAAGGCTATTTACAGGTAAGTGTAGAAAAATTCACCCTGTGGCCAACTGCAAACTGTTAAATTAAATAGGCTTTTAAGTGCAGTGTGGTATCCTGGACTAGATCCTGGAACATTAAAAGCATGTTACTGGAAAAACTGTAAATACTCAAATACAATTTGTAATTCCATTAATAGTAGTGTACCAATGTTAATTTCTTAGTTTTGACAAATGTACCATGGTGATCTAAAATGTTACATTAGGGCAAACTGAGTAAAGAGTATACAGGAAACTTATTTGATTTTATTAACCAATGTCATCCCAACAATTTTAATTAAAAAAAGAAAAAAGAGTATATGGGAATTCTCTGTGCTACCTTTGCAATCCTTCTATAAGTCTAAAACTAGTCTAAAATAAAAGGCTTTTTCAAAAGTAATAAACAAGTTTGTTACTGCTGTGTCTGAATGTTTGTGTCTCCCACGTTTCATGTGTTGAAATCCTAACCTCCAAGCTGATGGGAGGTGGGGACTCTGGGAGGTGGTTAGGTCATGAGGCTGGAATTCTCTTGCCCCTTTCTGTGAGGTAATAGGGAGAAGTCAGCTATCAATGAGGAAATGGGCCCTCACCAGACACTGAATTTGCCAGCACCCCAATCTTAGATTTCCCAGTCTCTGGAACTGTGACATGTTATTTATAAGCCACCCCAATCTATGGTATTTTTGCTAAAGCAGCCCAAACAGCCTAAGACAGTTATTTACTCCACGCCTTGCCAGAGTCCTCAGTGTAAAAGACAGACTATGCATCTCGAGAACTTACTTCTCTGCCTCTTTCACCTTCTCAAGCTGGCATAAAGTTAAGTGACAATACACTACAGATTTTCACACATGAAGTTTCCTAAACTTTGGGCAAGAGGTTTTGTTATTGCTACTAAATAGAGTTAGAAACTGAGGCTCCAAAAAGTGACCTCTAATAAGGCTAGTTAACTGCTAGATCCACTCAGAATAAGGACAGAGTGAGGTGTCAATCACAGGTTATGCTTTTCCCATCCTGGCACATTGACTATACAATAAAAATGAACAGTTTACATCTACAGAGCACATATTACATAGCAGGTACTGGTCTTAGTACTTCAAATGGAACACCTTATTTAATCTTCACCACTTAAAAAAAATTAAACAAACTGACTACTACAAAAACAAAAAATCAAGAGTATTAAGCCAGTCTGTCAATTTTTTTCCTCAAGCATCCCAAGGGTAGAACAGAGTTGAGGAAGACACTCTACCCCAGGAATTTAGTGGAACCAGGAGCAGCCTGCAGGAGGTACTAATGTTCTCTGATCACAGTTCTTTCAAATTCACCTACATTTTACTTCAAAAGAAATCCACACTGGTTTGACAATAAAATGATTCTAAATATTTGCCAAGCATATTACTTATCTTTTTCTTTCAAAATCTTTCAGAAAACCACTTGAAGCAAAAATCACCTTGTTCAGCCCACAGGGCACTATCTCATAATGCAGCCCAGCCCATTAGCTGTGAGAGGCCAGGGCTGGGCATCCTCACCAGAAACCCCTCCAGTCCTAAAAGGCCTGGACACAGATCCGCTGCTGGCCCACCACAAGCACACAACTGAGAAATAGGGCGCAGAGGACCAGATATTCCCAAGGTTTGAGAAATCTGATGACCATGCACGCATGGAAAACATGGTTGAGGGCCCCCCAGCACCTGCTTACCCAGGGGCTCTGTGTCCTTCTGGCCAGCCTTCCTGTGTACCATGGCTGGATATGTGATTGTCAGTTTGCTGTTGTGCTCCTTTCGGACAATTGACCGCCCGGTCCTAGACATGAGGACAGTTGTGATTGAGGAGAGAAAAACTCAATAGGACATTAATAGCTGTGAGTGACTGGCCAGAGGCTTTCACCTCAGGAAAGGGAAAGACAAGAGCCCCAATACTCACTTGCAGTGGGGACATCGCTTAGCAGTCATATGTGCCTTCCAGAAGTAAGTAATGAGTTTGCTCTTACTCTCACAGACATTTTTCACCTGTTAAAAAAAAGGCAAAGAACCTCAGAGTGCCATTTGAAGAGAATCCAGTAGGTATTCATTTAGTGATTTTCACCTTTTTTGAAAAATCAGAGGAAGTCACCCCCTTTCTCAACAAAATTTCCCACAGAACCCTAATATAGCCAGGCTCTGCCAACTACTAAAAAACTTGTTTTCTCATTCATAATATGGGAAGAAGAATAGTAACCACCTTACCAAGATATTACTAAGATAAAGAGATCATGAATGCAGTAGGGGGACTTGGAACAAAGTAAGTACTTGATAAATGCTAGTTACTTTTACTTTACTTTAAAACCAACCTCTCTAGATGCAGTGGGAGTTCCCTCCCTGCTACCTCCCCCAGATGTACCTCAGAGTTCTGAGAAAGGTACATCCACAATTAAGCTACATGAGTGGTTTTGGGCCTGGCTGCAAATGAGATCCATTTGGGGGCTTTTGTAACTTCCACTTGGGCTTACCCTAGACCACTTAAATTGGAACCTCTGGTGTAAAACTTGGGCATAGGGGCAATCAGATTTCAAATTAGTCCTGTAGGTTGATTCTCTATGCCACTGATTCACTGAACAAGTTAACACTTACAGAGGTGCTATAGGGGAATAGGGAGGCAGCGGTGGTTTATACTATTAAAGAGAAAGGAGAAGAGGACATGGACCTTATTCTCACAGTGAAACTATAAGCCAGAACCTTGCTGGACACTACTAATTTCATCCAATCTTCTCATCGGTCCTGTGGGCAGGTTTCAAAGATGAGAAAATGGTGGCTCAGGGACAGTTATGCAACTTGCAAGGTCACAGGCCTCATAAGAGGCAGAGGGCAGAGGCAGAATTCAAACCCTACCAGGTCAACTCTGGGAAACCAAAAGTATGCATGAATGACAGTGCTAAAAAATGAGTTTTCTGAGAAAAAGAGAACCAGGATAACTCACATGTGCGCCCTGGGATCCCAGAAGGTTGTTCTGTACAATTTTGGTTGTATATCGTTCTAATTCTTCCTGAATTTCAAAGGCAGTAGGGTCCGAGTTTTCTTCCAGAAACTGAAAAACAAAGCAGAAAAACCATATTATCAAAGTAAAGCAAGCATAGGATTAGCAGCACCACGGGCCGGCCTCACTAAGGGAGCAGAATTTAGTTTGAGGGGAGAGAAAGAAACTTCACGGCTGCTATGCTGCATTCTCAAAGAATTGAGAATTTCAGTTAACCTAAAACTGAAAAGAATCAAGGACAAAATATTTTTAAAATTTTAAAGTTCTGAAGTGCTCAAGGACAGTGAGGAGTATCCAGACCTAATTGAAGGGAAAAGAAGAATCTGGGAGGTCAAGGAGCATGGGACCACATCCGCTCTGATGCAGGGCTGCTGCACTGCCCAGCTCCAGGACAGCCTCAGTGCAGTCACGTCTCTCTGGGGAAGATACCAACAGACTTCCAGGATGCTCCCTGGAGCTGCGACACATGGCGGCACTGGCCTTGGGCACATTTTCCAGTTCAGGAATTTTGAACTCATTTTGGAGGCCTCAAATGATGAAGGGGATAGAAATCAGAGCCTAGAGCAAGTGCAACGACAGGAATCTAACAGGGTGCCTTCCCTCCCAGAACGACACCACCAGCCCTTGAACAGAACACCTGCATTCCAATCACCCAGCAGTCCCATAAGTCATCACCTTTGACCCTGGACTGTGATGGTCCCAGGCCACCAAGCACATGGCAGAAGCAATAAGAAGCCTCTTTGGAGGAAGGCAGCAATGCCCTAGGCTTCGAATTATTCTTACAAAGAATTTTCTATGGACAATGATAAACTGTCAAAAATAAGCACACGAGGTCAGAGGAGAGTTTCTGGGGACACAGACAATATCTTGATATTGAAGGTGAGTACATGGTTGATAGTTACTTTTGTAACTATTTGTTAGATTGTTATGTATGATTAATGCACTTCTGTGGATATATTTTCCAAAAAAAAATTCTTAAAGTAGGCATCATGAATAATTTTATGCCAATAATTTTGAAATTTTAAATGAAATGGACAAATTCCCAGAAAAATATAACTTACTCTGAGTGAAGGTTTAAGAAAATCAATCTCTCTCTCTCTCTCTCTCTCTCTCTTTCTCTCTGTTTCTGTCTCTTTTGGACAAGTCTGATTTTGGGTTAACTTTTTAGTTCCATTCCCTGGAAATCTGATAATGGTGGAAATATCAATTGTGTTATTAGGCAGCACTGCTGATGGTAAAAGTGACCTCTACTGGCTAGACTGTATCTGAACTTAGAAGACTACGAATAAACCACAACCACCTAGTGGGAAACCACAACTCTGGGCTTTGCTGGTGCTAAAGAAGCATGTCCTTGAGGGTCTCTGGGAGCTGGGGCCACAGAACTGTTACAAAAGAAACTGACTCCTATTCGGGTCATAGGCCTCTATTAGGGTGGCTCTCATGTGCACTGGTATACTCCATTCTTTTGTTCTTGAACAGTCAGCCACTTAGAGAGCCAAAGACTAGCCCTTGGCCAGCTGTGAGGATATCCACTAAAGGGAAAGTGTCTGGCGCAACCTGCTGGTGTACTGTCTCCCATCTTACCTGGACACTTTCAGAGCACTTAGAGAAAGAGAACTTACTAACTCATTTCATGAGGCCAACATAATTTAGATAACCAAATTCAAAAGGACAATATGAAAAAGGAAATTTACAAACCAAGGTCACTCATGATCACAGGTGCAAAAATCCTAAGTAAAATCTTAGGAAATCAAATCCAGCAACATATTAAAAAGGTAAATTATCAAGAACAAGGAATCCCAGGAATCTAAGGTTAGTTTGAGAAAAGAAACTGAGTAAAGCACCAAGTGATCTGGTTAGAAGAGAAAAGCTACCTGAAACTTTCAGTAAGTGCAGAAAAAATGTTTGGTAAAATTCAACATTCAGCTATCTTAGCAAAATAGGAATAGAAAACAGTATCCTTAATCTGATAAAAAGGTTCTATAAAAGTTCGACAAATGTCATACTTACTGGTGATATGTTGAACTGTTTCCCTGTTGTTATTCTTTTTTTGATATAGTTTATTTTTATATTGACACATTCTCAAATTCACAGAAAATTTGCAACTACATATAACAAACCTTTTTTCCTTGAACCATTTGAGAGTAAGTTGTTGACCTAATGTCCCATCGTGCCCAGATAGTTTAGTGAACATTTTCTACAAACAAGAACATTTTCTAATATGACAATACATTAATCAAAAACCATAAATTAACCCTAATAAATTACTACTACCTAATCCTCAGATACCATTTAAGTTTTGCCAATTCTTCAATAATGTCCTTTATAGCAAAAGTACCCAGTTCAGAGCCACCTGTCTCTTTAGTCTCCTTAGTCAAACTTTGAAGACATTAATACTTTGAAAATTAAAGGAGGGTTAAATCTGGGTATGTCTGATGTCTCCTTGTGATCAGATTCAGCTCCTGCATCTTTGGCAGGAAAATCCAGAAGTTATGCTCAATTTATTGCATTAGGTGATGTTCACTTTGCCATATGAGTAAGGAGGTGACTGCCAGACTTCTCGATCGTGAAGTTATTCTTTCCCTCCTCTTTGTAATTGATAAAGATTATGTGTGTGGGGGGCAGTACTTTGAAATGTATAAGTAGTCTAATATTTAAATTTTCAGTTCATTTATTTATAGCAGTATGAACTCATGGAATTTATGGGTTTCTACTTTAATCAATGGGTTATAATAGTTTACTATAATCATTCATTTTGACGCTCAAACTGTCTTAGATTTGGCCAGTGTGAGCCCTCTAAGCCAGCTCCTGTGTCCTTCTGACATATCCCCATCATTCTTTGAGTACCTCCCTGCTCTCTGGCACAATATTCCAAGTTCATCTTGTACTTTCTGCATCAGCCATATAATCAGCCACTTATCCAAAGAGCTCTTTTTGTGGAGAATGGTATTTAGATGCCAAGACACAGGCACTAGGTGTGTTCATTGCTACCACCGCTCCAAGACCCTCTCAGGGACAGAACTAGGGAATACATGCGTGCACACACACATCCCCTTCACACTGACACTTTTAACTCCACTCTAACACTACAGGATTAATTCTGGGTCTTCTCTCATTCACGTATTTGTAACTTGCTCCTCTGATAGTGTGAAACCTGGCTGGCATTATCCTTACTACCTGTTCTTATTTGATCAATCTCCCTCCCTGTATGTAACCACTCTCTCATCACTGCCGCTACTTCCGCCTGTGCATGGCCCCCTCTCATTCGACTTGAGCTCTCATCCCACTCCAGGCTGCCCTCCTTTGGGACCCTTTCCTCACTCTGTTTGGGCTCTCATATCCCACACTGGGCTATCCAGCATGGGTACCTTCATACCTGACCTGGACACCTAAATCCCATGCTGAGCCTTTATCCCAAATGAATATTTTCCTTGCCCTATTTGAGCTCTGACATTCCACACTGGGCTGCCCGCACATGCACATGCTCTCTCCCCTTGAATGCTTTTCTCATTTTGCTAGAACTCTTTCAACCCACACCAGGCCACACCTCTGTGTTGAATCTTATCTGCTCAGCCCATTAAGTGTCTGAAGAGTCTTTAAGACTGAGTTATTCAGGAAAGAGCAGAGCAAAGATGAAAGGTTTCCTTTTGTGAGGAGAAACCAAGAGGGGGACGCATGCTACTCCTTCAACCTCTAGCCACCAAAATCAGGTAAGTAAAAGAAACAAGACATATAAAGATTGGAAAGAAATAAAACTGCTATTATTCACCGGTTATGATTATGTTGAAACTCTAAAAGAATGTACAAAGTATTAGAATTGATGAGATGCTTTTGCTTGGTTGTTTCATACAAAAATGAGTAATATTTTGATCTACAAACAGAAAATGAATTTTAAACATTTATAATAACACCAGAAAATCTGAAGCAACTATTAAAAAGAAGAAAAAAAAACTCTACAATAGAGAGATCTGGTGATCACCACCTTATCCAAATAATCAGAGTAAGCACTATCAACAGAACAATGTGACAGCACCTGCTTCCCAAAATGATGCAATACAAAGTATCCTGAATCATGTAAGTTGTATTCTTACCAAAATGTGAATCTAATAAGGAAATAATGAGACAAATTCAAGATGTGAGAAATCCTACGAGACAACTGGCCTTGAGTTTTCAAAAAAAAGTCAGTATCATGGAAAAGAATTTTCTATGTTAAAATGACCTACACATTAAGAGATGAAAGAGATAATAATCCAAAGCAATGCATGAACCTTGCCTGAATCCTGGTGGGGGAGAGGAAGCTCACCAATAGTTAAAATGATATTTCTATATAGTTTTCATGAACTTTTCTTAAATTATCCTATGGCTTCATGTTTTCACATATAGCTATTGTTATCTAGCTACAAGACATAAAGATCAAATATACTGGTGGCCATTCTTAGGAACTACATACAAATAGCTTATTCCTACCATTTCTGCTTGCCTGATTTCCATGACAGCCACTACCCACGTACCCTGTTCAGAATTCTCTCCAGCTCATACACTGCTTGAAGTGCTCCAACTTCCAGAACTCGCAGCTGGCAGAGTAGGAGGTGAATCACAGCCCGGGGGCAAGTCAGCATGTGGCAGTTTAAACAGGAGCCCCGGAGCAACAGGTAAAGCTTCTGATGAGAGAACAGAAAGCAGGATATTAGAAAGAGATGTAGTAGCCAGGGTGATTTTCAATATACTTACAATTTTTGTTTTTATGTAGTTAGTTTACTCCCTTAAGAATTCCACTATAGGAGGAGGGAAAGGGGAGGGGGAAAAATAAATAAAATGTAAAAAAAAAAAATTCTACTATAGAAAGGCTTTCGTGACCCTAAGAACTAGATAAATATTCCTCTACAGAGAAATCATTTTCTCTATGATTTTATTTTAATCCATTAAAATTTGAAATTTACTTTGGGTCTAAGGTGGGAACTACCTTTATTTAACTAAGTACTGAATACTAAATTTAATATTTAAATAACTTTATTTAAATATAAGATGAAAATCCTAAATCTAAATATCTACTATTTAACTAAGACAATTCTCTTTCCTTAATATATTAACAGCCAAAAATTATGTCTAGGTACACTATCACCTGTATACCTTAAAGCAGACCCTGGGGGCTAGGGTAACTAATGTGTACTGTTGATAATGCACAAGTAGAACTCCAGACAAGAGCTTCATTCATAGCTCACTCTTGGCCCTTTGGGGCTTTGCTCCTCTGGACACCTAGCAGGAGCCTACTAAGTCACCTGAAGAGCTCCAGAAAGCCTGGAGAACTCTAAAGGTCACTCTATTGCCAGGGGCTCCGCCTAGACTTCCAAAGGGTGTGAAGCCCCTGAAACAAAGGTACAGGGAATGGATCTTTCTTCCCCTCATGGGAATAGAATCAAGCTGTGGCTCTTCTCAACAGCAATCAAACTAAAATTCATTTATTTAGGGCTAGAGGCCAAGTTCAATGTGCTGGATTTGGCTCCTCAAGGTTTAAAATCTCATGGTAAAAAGTACTTGAACTCAGTGTCTGCAGCTAACCTCCTCAGCCCCCTCCTGTACAGAAAGGGGCAGCCTCACAGACCCCCTGCTAGCCCAAGACCCAGGAGGCTCCCAGAAGAACGTACATCGAAGAGGAGAGGGTTGTACACTGTGAGCGGGAGCTCAATATGGCCCAGGTGGCCAGCGCAGTTGCTGAAGTCCTGCACGCAGGTAGAGCACACCTCTCTGGAATCTGCAGGGCCCAGAGCTAAATCATACAAGCCGTTCACCGACGGGTTCCCCAGGCTGTCCAGGTACCGAGGGTTCGTAATAGACTTAACACTCAATTTCCTAAGGAGATAAAAAAAAAAAAAAGAAAAAGAAAAAAGAAACAAGGGAAAATGAAGGTTATCCATCTTCTCAAATGTTTCCTCTTTGGTGCTTACAAGACTGCAGTCAAGTAGAGATAGGGAAGTGGCATGAGAACTACACAAATTGACTAAATATTAAACTGGGTTGTATTCAGAGCCTGATATGTTCTGCTAGACTCGGGAACCTGGCTGATCAGCCACACAGTTGGCCCATGGGGACTTACCGGAAGATTCCTGCTGAGATTCCTAACAACTACTTCCCATGCCTTTAAGGCTGCAGACCTACACCCGGAAAGGAAAACAGACTTAAACCTATTCCTCAAACACTTGGGGTCTCATTCTGACTCTGAGAGGAGACCACACTGTCTACCAAGCATTATCCCTTTTCTAACAAACTTTTCTTTGCCTCTCACTCTGGCTTGCTCTTGAATTCTTTCCTGCACAGAGCCAAGGACCCTCCCTCTCTCAGCACAGGACTTGAGCCCTGACTAGGGAGGGATTTGCCCTATCCTGCATCAGAGTGATGCTTTAATAATGTGTTTCCTCAGACATGCTGACTGCTCCGGAGGGCAGAATCTGTGTCTGCCTTGCTCACTAGTGCAGCTCAGCACTTAGCAAGGAGCCTGCACATGATAGTTGCTCAAAAAACGTGCTGAATGAATAAGAGTGGTGAAATCGTTTTTTATTTTTTTACTTTTATTAGTATTTACTTGATGCTGAATTTACTCCCAGGTCATAAGTTTTTATTTCTCCAGTTTCTTCTGGGATGTCTTTTTCTTCTGTGTAACCGTCTATTCTGGTTTAGGAACAATCTGCTCTTTTTCAGTGACCATCATCTCAGTGCAGCAAGGGGAGCTCACTTAGGCATTAATCTGCCCCTGAGCTCTATACCTTCTCCTCTGCATCTTGGGAGCCCTGTTCATATGGATGTGCTTAATGACCAGAGAATCTGCACCTAAACCCTTAAGTTCAGCATTACTCTGCATTTTTAAGCATGTGCAGCAGAAGTTCAGCACTCTTTTTGGGCCACCGACCCAGTGTCCGGCCCCACTGTTTGGCCTGGGCACACCATGCGACTCTACCATTGCAACAACGAAATGGCACACATCGCTATTGGAAAGTGACATCCCTCAGGTACTTGGTGGCTTTTCAGATACGTGTACCCATGACGGCCTGAGCAGTTTCACAAGTATTCTTAAAGTGAACATAAAGATTTGAACCTCTCTCTTAATTTACATGATTTGTGGGGTTTTCTGGGTCAAGTGACTAGCAAGCCATTTTCAGAGGTCATTTCAGGCCACTTACAGTACAAGCAAAAGTGGTAAAATCTTTAAAAACAGATTTAGTGCAAATTTTGTACTAATAGTGCATAGGAAGAATATTTTAACAGGAGTTAAGTAACTACTATACACCATGTGCTTTACAAGCAGCATCTCGTCTTGACTTTAATGGGCATCACTACATGCATTTTTCAAGAAAGGAAACAAGCTCAGAGCAGTTAGGTGATTTAATCCAGGTGACAGCCAGAATAGGAAAATGGGGCAGGGGAAAGAGGGGGAAGATCAGGGAAGATGTGGACCAAACTAACTCTAACTCCCAAATAGTTCAACAAAGAGGAAGTGACCCAATAATCTCTGCATGAAGGAATAGTAAATTGAGGAACATTAAACAAACATGCGAACCTTTAAGAAATATAACCTAAAGATTTATAACCTAAATGTAACCTAAATATTTACTAAAGATTTCATCACAATACTTTGTTTTGTTTAAAGGGGGCTCCTACAGGACACCTAACTACTTTTACCAACATTACATTCATGCTGTTTGCTTCTAACCTTTTTTTTTTTTTTTTTTTTTTTTGATTTACAAAATAAAGATATGGACAAAGAAATGTTCCAAATCTCACAACCTAGGGAACAAAGACTATTTCTCTATGGGTACATTTTTAATAAACATTAACTGGAATCATTTGGTATTTCTAGCATTGCATTTGTCCATTTTCATTTCGCATACAATGAGGGTTTTTACATCACTAAAAATTCTTTGGGAACATAATTCTTAAGAGTTGCAAAATCTTTCATTATGTGGTAATTAATATAATTCATTTAACCAAACTATCATAAGTAAGCTTATGATACCTATCTATGTAAAGATTTTTCATAGAATAATTCAAACTTCTATTTCCAAAAACGTAATTATTTTCTCAGTGAAATGGAATCCATGAATCAAAGGGTGTAAACCTTTGAAGCTCTTGATATATCCTGGCACCTTGCATTCCAGAAAAGGCAGGCTAACAGTAGATTGCCTTCACTAACTCTGAGTTCAGCACTTAAAAATCTTTCCAAATCTAAGGGAGGAAAAATGCTAATCCATTGTCATATTAATTAACCTTTTATTGCCATATTTCTTTTTTTAAAAAGCTGTTTTGGTCCTTTACTTATTTTTTTCAATTAAAATCTTAATTTTTTCATTATTGTTCTGCATGAGCTCCTTCCACGAGGACATTAATCTTTCACTATAGTGGTGGCAAATATTTTTCCTAGTTTGTAATTTGTCTTTTGTCATTTTTCATATGTGAAAGTTTATAAATTCTTTAACAGCTTTGTTGAGATACACCATATAATGCATCCATTTGAGTGTACACTAGGTGTTTTTTAGTATATTTACAGACTGCAACCATCACCACAACCTAAGTTGAGAACATTTTCATACCCAGGAAAAGAAATCTTGTATCTATTAGCAGTCACTATCTATCCTCTCTACCCCCCTCACCAGTCCTAGGCAATAACTAATCTACTTTTTGTCTCTCGAGATTTGCCTGTTCTGGACATTTTACATAAATAGAATCATACAATATGTGGTCTCTTATAACTGGCTTCTTCTACTTTGCACTTTTTTAAGGCTCATCCATGCTACAGTATGATTCTAAATTTCCTTTTTGTTACCAAGTAACAGTCCACTATTATTATATGTATGTACCATATTTTATTTATCCATTCATCAGTTGATGCACATTTATGTTAGTTCTATACTTTGGCTATTATGAACAATGCTAATAGGAACACTGTACAAGTTGTGTGTGGATGTATTTTTTTCATTTCCCTTGGATACAAATAGGAGTGGAAGTGCTGGGTCACATGGTCATAATGCAGGGAGGAGGCAAGAGAACTAGTGTTAAATCAATCTATTCAGACTCCAATATGCTGATCAGCCATACAGCCAGATCTCTAGGAAACCTGCAGAACAAAGGCAGATTTCTGCTGGAATTGCTAACAAACCATTTCCCTACACCGTGAAGAGGAAACAGAGTCTTTAAGTTGTGCCCTGCACAAAATAAAATCATTCATTCCCTGTGTCTAAAACCATGGGGAACCTATGGATCAAAGGATGAGAATTATCAGCAGGCCTTTCACACTACATATTCTTACCCTTACATACTATGTCCATACCGTCAAAGGAAAATGGGTAAACAAAGTCTTTAAACTATAATTCACAGAAACTAAGAATGATATATAAACTAAATTCTCCAAATACTGGGGGTCCCTCTCAGTGTCTTTTTCTCTCAGTCCTTTCTTAGTGTCTTTTCCTCATTGTCTTCACTCTGTCCCTCTCACTGTCTCTGTCCCTCTGAGTCTCTCTCAGGTCCTCTCACTCTATCTATTTATCTGAGTGGAGACCACGTTCTGTCTATAGAACTTTACCCCTTCTCTAATACTTTCCTTTTGACTCTACTTTTGGCACGCGTTTGAATTATTTCTTGCGCTTAAAGAACCCTCTCCCTTGGTGCAGGCCCATTCGGAAGAATTTGCCCTGTCCCACATAAGTCACTTTATGCGTAACTTTTTGAGGAACTGCCAAACAATTCTCCAAAGCACGTGCACCACTAGCAATGTATGAGGGCTCTAATTTCTCCACATTCTCACCATGACTTTGGCTTCTAACCATCCTTGTGGGTGTGATGTAGTAGTACCTCACTTTGGTTTCGATTTGCATATCCTGATGACTAAGAGATGTTGAGCATCTCTTCTAGTGCTTATTGGCTCATCTGTTTATCTTCTTTGGAAAAATGTCTCTTCAAAATCTTTACCCATTTTTTAATTGGGTTATTTGCCTTTTTATCACTTAGCTGTAAGAAAGCTTTATATATTCTGTATACAAGTCCTTTCTCAGATATATATTTGTAAATATTTTCTTTCATTTTTGTCTTTTCACTTTCTTTGTGGTATTGCTTGCATAATTAAAAAGTTTTAATGGGAAGTTCACAGATCTTTCCCATGGTGTTTTCTTTCATTAATTATCTTTAGGCTAAGTCCTCCTTCAGAGGTGGATATTTACCTACATGTCCTTATTCGTTTTACACTGAGCTCCACAACTTAACTGGAACTATAAATAAAGAAAACATTTACTGCATAAGGCAAACACAATGTCATTCACCATTAGATCCTCTTTCTATCATGCTCTTTAAGTTAGTATTACACTTTCCTTGACTGGAACCTACAATGATGGAAAAAGAGTGGGCAGGTGGGACCAGCACAGATCTCTTCTAACTAGAAGAATTATGTCCTGAGGCAACACAAAAGTTCACATCCAAAACTATATATTTTTGTCCTCATCCTCAGCCTTTCTCTGTGGTGAGGCAGACCTTGGCTCTCAGCAAATAACCAGGGTGTAGACAGTCTTCCATATATACATGCCCAAACTAACAACTTCCTTGACATACGAAAGGCTGTTATTATTCTTGCTGCCCTTCCTGTTGCAACCAGCACTCTTCACAATTGGAGGTCTGGTGAGGAAGGAGCAGCTCTCTTAGAAAAAACATGTTTTGGGGATAAAAAAATGTGAGCTCTGTATCTGCTCCCAACTAAGAAAGAGTACAGGGAAATGGGTTTTCCAGAACATTGGGAAGCTAGCAGTAGACTCATTGTTCAGGAATACCTGGCACTGACCCCACTCTCCTGCCCTCTCTTTCATGGAGATGGAAGACAGTGTTAAGTTCTTCTTGAATGGTGACTTACAAACTGAGTATCAAATGACAGATCAGAGAAACAGATCCAGAAGACCCTGCCTTGCATGACCAGTGTCACTCCGAGGGCCAATGGAGACTACATGAGACCTGCTAATGTGGCTCTTGTCTACACAGTCACTTTGTTGTAAGCTAGCTATCGCTTGAGTAATTTACTCTAACTCTATGCAGTGAGTGTGGTCTCTTACCACAAACCTGGAGCTCACTTGCACCCTTGAGTTGCATAACCTTGGACAAACTTTTTCACCTAAGAACTGGTCAATGCAGCAGCTCCATTATGATGGCTAGAAAATAATGTACATAAAATATAGTTCATGGAACAAAGTTCCTTTCTCTCGCTGGGGAAGAGGAGAAAGTTCTTCTAACCATGGCAGGAATGGGATGGAGGGGAGGTGCAACCAGTAAGGATTCCACTGAAGAGAACAGGACTTGAGACTAACAGACTTGGGCTTCAGGATGATCTTTGCTGCTTCCTAGGGAATCACTTTACTCTCTGGACCTGAATTTCCTCTCCAGTAACTGGAGATACCATCACAAATGGTTGTAGTAGGACTGAAAGTGCCAAGTGCTAAAGAGATAGCTCCCCTGTCCACCCATGCATGCACTCAACAAATATTTATTGAGTGCTTACTATGTGCTACACACACTTTTGCTGGGAAAATGGTCAAGAATCCCTACACTCATGGGCCTTACATTCTATTGGAGGAAGGCAGGCAGACAAAAACTGAAATAGGTAAGTCTGTTAGATGGCAGAAAGTGGAGAAAAGTAAAGCAGTAAAGAGAAAGAATGATAGGGTGGGCCAGTGGTGAGGGAAGCCCATAGTAAGAAGGATATACTATATTTGAGCAAAGGCCTGAAAAAGATGCGGGAGCAAGTCATGCTGTCACCTGGGCAGAGGGGCTTTACAATAGGAAAAAGGAAGGAGTGCAAAGGTCCTGAGGTGGGTATGTGTCTGTGGTGCTCTGGGAACAGCAAGGAGGCCAGGGTGGCTGGAACAGAGGTGAGTTTAGAGAAGTGCCAGGGGCCAGAATGGCCCTTCAAGGCCATTTTAAGGACTTGGCTCTTACTTTGAGTGAAATGGGAAGCTATTAGAACTTAGCACAATAAAATGTAGCATAATTATTGAAATTTATCAACCCTAGACAGACACAGCTCTACAATGAGTAATTGGTATAAATTTGCTCATGCAGTTTCCTATTTGAAAACTCTACAATTATAATTTGTTTTTAAATTCGAGCAACCCCAAATACTTGCTTTTGGATGAAATTGTTATCTATGACTGGCAATGATATAATGGGAATTTCTAGGCAAGCATACGATTCCCAGTGTTACCAGAGTTGAGGCTCAGGAGTTTATTCATGCATTCACTCAACCAGCATTGAGGATAAAAGAAAGAAATGAGACATATAGGAAGCTCAAAAGCTACTGGATGGAAACAGAAATATAAACAAACACAAAAAGTGACTGAATCACGATGGTAAAAAACTGTTTTAGGTGTGGAAAGACCTCAGAAAATGGAGGAGAGAAGTAGAAGAGGATACTGCATGCAGAAAAAATAGTCTGAAGAAAAGTCCAGATGTTGGATCCTGATGGCAGGTTCTGGAATGTGCAAGTGGTTTAATAGGGCTAGAGAAAGGATACTGTTATAGCTAAAATCTGCATTGGCCTGATTGTGAGAAAACTTGTAGGCTAAGTTAAGAAGATATTCTTTACTTGAGGAAAATGCAGAGCCTCTGGAGGGTTTTAAGGGTGACAGTAGCATGATCACATTTACACTTTGGAAGAATAATTTTGACAGCAATATGAAGGATGAACTGGACAGGTGTAAGGTGGAAAGAAAAGACAATTCGAACAAGACATAAGGCTGTAAACTAAGGTAGTAGCAGCAGTGCTGAAAAGGATGGTACAGAGCAAATAGATATGTAGGTGGCACATGGTAAGAGCCCAACACATAATTAGATGTCAGGAGAGACAGGTCTAGAATTATTTCCCAGTCACAAAATAGTGACCATTTTGCACTAGACTAGGTACCATCCTGCAGTAGACTAGGTACCATTTTGGAGGGGTAAGTTCCTCCTCCGAGGTTGTGCATGTAGAGTTTTTGGTATATGAGTTTAAGGTCTCTGTGTGCAATATAAGTAAAGATGTCCAGAAAACAGCTGAATAAATGACTCTGAAAATCAGGAAAAGAAATTTGGGCTAGAAATTGGAGGATAGTAAATTGGAGAATATCAATCATGAAAGTGGTGAAATTGTCTACAGATGACATTTAAGACAAGAAAGAACAGAACCTTGAGGAACACCAAGATTTAAGGAAAAGAGAGATCAGTTAAGGAGCCTGAAACACATTCGAAATATGCTATGAATGCAAGGAAACCTTGTTCACCAATGTGTCTCTCTCTAACTCCTAGCATACAGCCTGACAAAAACTGGATGATCGATAAATATTTGTGGGTTGATAAACTGATCGATTAAGAGAGGAATGAATAAGTACTTGTCACAGAAACAGAAGTCCCTTAAGACAATAAGGTCCTAGAAGAGGAAAGTTTCAAGGGTGTAGCCAAGACTGTCAAATGCCACAGTGATCAAATGAAGACTTAAGAGAGATCCCTTGATTTAGTAACTGCGCAGAGAAATATAGGGAGCCCTAGCAAAGAGAAGCTGTCGCCTGAACTGAGTCTTGAAGGAAAATCATTTTATAGACAAGAGACTAAGTATGTGCTTGATTAACCGCGTTAGTCAAGAGGCATTACAGTAACTTCACAAACGCTGGTTAATTAACTAGAAGAATGGCGGATAACACTGCAAAACGGAATCCCCTGCACGCCAGTGAAAACTCTCACAGTCCCACCGGGTTCTAAGAAACGCACGCCAGCCCGACGTTCCCGGAACTAGGTGTCCCAGAAGGCCATGCGTACAACCACCATGGACTCAGAGGACAAAATGAGCGCAAGACCTTTTGGGAACAGTAGTTTACGGTGCCGACCACAAGAGACAAGCTCTCAGCACGCTTCCCACCAACTCCTTACTTGAGTTCCTCAGCCGAATACATCCCGAAGGAAATGCCCTGAAGCCGCCGCCAGGGCATGTTCTTTGAGCTCAACATCCTCCTGGTCAATTTCAAGTCTGACACCCAGAGAGAAGTTCCAAGGACCACCAGTAAATCCTTAACACAGCCACAAGCCCGCAGCCACCATGTGACTTTAACTGCGCTTGCGCGAGATAAACGATCCCTGGATGAGGTTTACGTGGATGAGGTCACTTCCGCTCTGGGGAGCGATCACTAGCCCTCTTATTTTGAAAACCGAAGATATATGACATTAATCGTTTTAGAAAATTTCTTCGAAGCGAGTGAGGCGTATTGAGCCCTTAAATTCCGTAACAAAGTCTTTCAAACCATGAGCTCGTAACCTATTTTATGATTGTTTTCATCTTGTTCCATCTCAGCCAATAGCCGACCTATTCCCGCCCACCTTCCACCTTCCACTTGGTGATCATGAAGGTTTTCCCAAAATGCAATGGGAAGAAGCCAAAGATGGCGGCGGCGTCGTCGGGTCTTTGGCTGAGTGTCTGCTGCAGGCTTTGCCTGCCGCTGACGGGCCGGTGGGCCGGTCCATGGGGACGAGCCCATAGCTGCAGGTAAGAGAGGCTTGGGGAATCTACGAGAAAGACCCAGATGTAAACTTAGCCCCGTGTACCCCCTTTTCCTTGACAGCTGTGGAACTGGGCATGATGCAGTGGAATGCGCATGCGTTCTCGCAACCGCGTGTTCCGGCAACCCGGCGTGTGGAGCCCGCGTCCTTGAAAAAGGAATGAAATCGCACTTATTAAAGAGATATTTATTGGTTGGCTGTCCTACCCAGGAGTTAGAACTATTGACAAGAAGGCCAGGAGCTTGCCCTCGTGGAGCCAGCATTCTCATTAGCTGCTAGCAGTCCATCCCCCATTTTTTTTTCTTTTTATAACACTTGGTTCTCACTCATTTTCACTCAACGGGAGGAAAGGGGAAAACTGTTAAGATTTTCCCAAACTAAAGGTAGCTTATGAGCGCCACGTGTGCTGGATGTTGTGGGGTATTTGGCCAAAGAAATTATCCATGTGTTTTTAAGAATAGAACAGTCTAAAAGATCTGAATAAGCCCCTTGGATTGCTCTCATTGTTACAGGTTGGAATATAGATCGTTTGTTTGTTTGTTTGTTTGTTTTCCACTTACTATAAATAGTGGCGTTGTGAAAATATAAGGCAGTAATTTGTAAAGAAAAGTTGGGAAAGACTTAATCTTAGATTCGATATTTGCCATTTCCATAGTGGAATGATAGATAAGTTTTTTCATTTGTAGACGGGAATAGTAATAGCCATCCGAAAAATTATGAGGAATAATTTTTCAAGAAAGAAAACGTTCTACCTGGTACTGCAGAAGCCGTAATGCTGCTGTTCACAGTCGTTTTCCTGGTAGTGCCCAGTGTCGACATTTTTCTACCCATTTCTTTCGTCAGACAACGTCGTGTCTGTCTCAGCATTCACCCGTGAGATGTTGAACAAAAAATTTTAACTCTCACGGCTGAAAGTCTTTTTAAAAGAAAGAGTTTATTAGGCTATTGCTAGCAAAAAAAAAAAAAAAAAATTGGTCTTAGGCATGGAGTCAAAACTAGCAGCAGCATGGCTGAGTAGGAAATACAACATGTCGGTTTTCACCTGGTTTTGCAAGCGTTTTTATACATCACTTAGTAGGGAGAAAGATGTAAGCTGTTCTGAAAGAATTTGTATTAGCGGTAGACAAAGGAGAGGCTGAATCGGGGCCAGTTCTGGGTTAGACACAGCAGAGTCCCCAGTAGAAGCCATAAAGCTCGTGTGTAAACAAGAAGTGGAGGCTCCTGGGTCAACAGCATCCAGCTATTCTCTCTTTTTAGATAATTTTGGATATAGCCACTTTGGAGGTAATTTAATAGTTCCAACTAAGGAGTGTGAGCAGTGTTTTGTTAGTTTTACACTGCAGTTGTAAACTGATTAACCCCTTTTATTCTCTTCCTGCCATTTGGATTGCTGTAATTTAATTTAGAACATCTCAGGATTTTCTTCTTATCAAAGATAGCAGTGGTCTTGTGTGTCTTGATGTCATAGGAAACAGCATGATTTGAAAGACTTGAGTTCTTTCTGAAGTTGATTCCTAGCAGAGGGGTATTGCTCTAAAAAGATGCCTGAGACCAGATATCAGTAGAGGAAGTAATTTCCTAATCACATCTTGACAATTTTTTGAATGGTACCAATGCCATTTAAAAAGGGAATACACAAAGTAATAGTGCACAAATAATAGTACACATTATCTATGTGGTATGTTGACTGTATTTCTTAGTGTGATCAGAAAATTTTAAAACTTAGTCATGGGTCAGTGATTCTATATTTTAGATTTAAAAAAATCAGTTTCAAGTTTAAATTAGGATGCACTATTTGGTACATTCCTGATTGTTGAACAAAGTGGATTGAAAGGCCATAGTGACCTTAGTTTCATAATTTATCATGATTGCTTTAAGTGGGAAAGTCTTATTAGGACATTATCCATATAAGACCAGCTTATTAAATTGTCCCTCATAACCTTAGTTTTAGGTTCCCAAAGTTTAAAAGTTCCTATATTTCAAATCAACTGTTCAGTTGTTCAAGTGCTATTAATATTTTCCTTTTTTCCCCCTAATTTCATTTAATGAGATTGTCTGATTAAATTTCTTTGACCATATTGTGTTCATATTTTATATCTGTTTTGTGATTGTTTTGAAGTTGCTGTCGAGTCCATGTCTTCTCAGCGTACATAGACATGAATTATTCGGTCAGTTGGATCCATGATAACTGGAAAATTTGGACTCAGGATGCACATACATGGAGATGAAGTGGGAACTTAATTAATGTTTTTAGCTTTAGAGCTTTTATTTTTTGCAGATTTTTTTCTGGAAGTGCAGCCCTCCCAAAGTTTGAAGGAGCTGATGTAACAGGTATATAAAAATATATTGAAATAATTCAATTTTTATATTAACACATTATACTTTTCTGTAATATTAGTATTGGGAAATCGATCTACTTTGTTTTATTTTTCACATTAAGGGACTGAAGAAGTGGTCATTCCAAAAAGGAAAACTTGGTGAGTATTCACTCACTGTTCATTCATCAAGTGGTTGAATACTTATTATGAACAAAACATTGTTAGATAACGATCCAGTAACATGAAAAACAATGAAGAGCCTTCTTAGGGAGGGAACAGCTGAGGGAGAAAAGTCTTGGGAGTTTAAAAGAATATGAAAGAGGAAGGTGGGGAGTAGTAAGCAAATGGGGAATAAGATTTACTTAAAAGAGTTAGGCCTTTTGAATTAAGTTTGGGTTAATATTTACATAATAGTGATTAAACATGAACATCATCTTTAGAATAGTTTATTTTTCTTAAGGAAGATCTCATATGGTTGGGAGATCAGACAGAAGTATTATCTTTATGGTCTTTAATGAGGTAAAATAAAATAAATGATGTAGACTGCAAAATTTATCTTTTTTAACTCACTGGATAGATCCTTGAACAAATTGCCTTTTTCATTCAACATTTGTTGAATACAAATGTTGTAAGCTTTGGTAAGAACTAAACTTTTTTTTTTTTACAAATGTTCATATGTACTAGTATTATTGAATGCATTTAAAGGCTCCTCATATGACCTAAAGACCAAGGTTAGTTTTTTAAAAAAGCTTTCTTAAATTACAAAAATATTAATGGTTATTGCCAAAAGGTGGATCGGATAAATTGACTGTTCAAAAAGGATACAAAATTATTAGCAATCACACGGAAAGGCAAGTTATTTAACCTCTGCGCCATAGAGAAATGTGGATAATAATAGTATCTACTTCAGAGGATTAAGCTTCCACATTGTTAGAGCTCAATAGATGATAGCTATTATTTCAAAGTTCTGGGGCATGACATTTTAAAATGCAAATTATATGTATATATTTAGTAAAATTGATTTGTTAGATGTACTGTTCTGTACTCCACTTCTAATTTTTAATTCCCACATACTATATTCAGGTTCATTTGTGCCTTCTCTGGCCTGGGAATCTCAAACAAGATAAAAGTAGGAATAAATATATTCACGAATGAGTCATTTTCTTGAATGCCATTCAAGTCCAAAGCACTTTTCCAGCCTCTATCCTAGGTACTTAACTACAGGGAATACAAAAAAGGAAGCTTTTGGAAGGCATGTTCAGACGGCTTATAATCTAGTCAGGCCCCATATATATTTTGTCCTTCATACGTTATGTTCATATTATATTCATATTACATGTGTACATAAATTTTACATAATTAAAGACAACGTAAGATATGATATAAACCAAGTGTATTTCTATTGCAATAATCAAGGTGAGTTATATTGAAAAATGTAGAAATTTACTTGTACCTTGTAATGGGTAACATTTTTTTAGCATCAGAATCACCTGGGAATTTTGTTTAAAATGCATATTCCTGTAGGTAATTCTTCTGAACCCCAAAGTATGAGACCCACAGATACAGAGAACAGTGAGGTAGAGTGGGACATGATTATGACATGTGGATGGGGGGAGGCCAAGCAGGCAGGCCTATGAAAGATGCTCTGTTAGAAAAGGGGAAATAAAATAGTTGGTACAGAGCATTGGTCAGCAAACTAAGGCCTACTTTTTTATAGCCCATGAGCCAAGAATGGTTTTTACATTTTTAATTTTTTTTTTTTTCAGTGAAAAAGTCAAAAGACTTTTATGGCATGTGAAAATTATATAAAATTCAAATTTCAGTGTCAATTAAAATGTTTTGGAACACAATCTCACTCATTTGTTAACATCATCTGTGGCTACTTTGTGCTACCCTGGCAGAACTGTGTTGTTGCAACAGAGTCCCTATGGCCCATAAAGCTTAAAATATTTACTATCTGCCGCTTTGCAGAAAAAATGATTGATGAATGTTCTCTGATAGCCTCTGAATTCCAGGCTCAGGAATTTATGCTTTTAAAGTTGGAAGGAGCCATCAGGACCACGAGATAAGTTACCATTATCTCGTTTTAGAGATGAAGCATGATTTGAGGCTGTGATTTTTTAGATCACTCAGGTGCCACAGAAGACTTTAACAAATTGTGGAGAGTCGTTGTGTGTTGTTATGTATGTATATGGTGTGAGAAAGGCAGTGTTCTGAAGAAGTTAATCTGAGTTATATAGTTTTAGGATGAGCAGGTGGCCGACTTACGATCTATGCATAGGTAACCAGGCTCATCAAAGAAATGGATATTAAAATTTACCAGATTGGCAAGGAGAAGGTATGCAGAAATGGTTTCTCAAATAAATTTGCTGATAGGGCACTCAATTGGAACAATACTTTGGTGGGCAGTTTGGCAGAATTATAATTTAAAATGTCTAATCTTACTGGTTAGATGTTCTGGAGGAACACTTGAATATGGATGAGAAAGTTCTTTAGAACCTGCAAATAATGAGTTGAGCCAGCCCGAGTGCCCATGGATAACTAAGTGGATAATAAAAATGGTTATCATACAATGTAACATTTAAAGGAATTTAATTAGATTTATATGTAGTAACACAGATAATGCATTCAAACATATGTAAGCTCATAATGACAGTATGTGTTTTTTATAGTGATAGGTGTGTACAAAAGTATAGGTATGTTTAAAAGTTCTAGAAATATAAACAAATTCACAGTGGAGAGAGTTATAAGATGACACTATACACTTTAGCATAACCTATAATGTTCTAATTTATTTTTTAAAGATATGTATTTAAAATAACTTTAAAAAAAGAAGTGGGTAATCTGAATGCCACAATATTTTCACTGGCATAAATAAATTTAGTATGTTATGAAGATGTGCTCACTTGATAAGACTTAAATGTGCAAATTAAGATTTAGTTAGAGAATGCTGAAAGATGAGAGAATGTCTTTGTCTCTTACTGAAATTACATAAATGTGACTTAAAAATGAGTAGAAAACCCGATGGATGTTATACATCAGAGAATTACTCAGCCTTGATGTAATGTAAAATTTTCTGTATGTTCTTTCGTCTTTCAGAAGATTTCTGTTGTTTTATATGTTAAATTTTGTTTAGAAAAATACTTTTAGTTTATTACATTTTCATTTCCCTTTTCAAAATAAAACACAAACTCTAACAGGAGTCAAAATGTTTAAAACCAAATTATCTTTCATTTATTTCAACGAAACCCCCTTTTCCAATAGTTCAGTAAAGATCTGTACCCACAGGCTCAGTGGACAGGTGTCCTGAAATTCTTATAAAGATTATAGAGTTGAGATGTTCATTCTCACCCAGGAGGGTGCATGAGAATCATCTGGGAATTCAGTAGTAATGCATGTGACAGTTCTCCATGGAATGTAGAGGTTTTCATTCAGTAGGTCCAGAGTACAGCATGTGGTTTATTCTCATATATAGCGGAATTAAGAACCACCAATTTAGATAAGACAAGAGCAGTCTGGAAAGCTGTAGTAAGAATGCATAGGAAACTAGATAGAAGGAAATAAGATTCAAGATAGAAATGAGGGTGGAAATCCCTAGGCCTAGGTGATGGTATTAGGGTAGGCAAAGCATAGTAGCAACATGTACTAATTACCTTTAGGCAAAAGAACTAGACAATTGTCTCTTGTTATTCTAGTGATCTTGAGATATAAGAACTGGCTTTACTTGAGACCTGAACTTTGTTATTGGCCAATTCATTATGAGTAGAATCACTTTCATTTTGTGAGTGTGAAAAGCCCTGATGAGGGTTAACTTGTGATTCTCATTCTTAGGGATAAAGTGGCTGTTCTGCAGGCACTCGCATCTACAGTAAACAGGGTAAGTAGGAATTTTGGGTTTCTGTCTCTAACTCAGCTAATAATACATTTAATGTTCATACTTCTTCATTATTCATGATTAAACTGTTGTAGATCTAGAAAGTTTCTTAAAAATTAATCCATTCTCTTCATAAGACACATGAGGAATCTAAAGCTTTTAAATTTTCTGACTTAGGGCTTGTTAGGATGTTAAAGCCTTGACTTAGTTTCATGTCTTATTTCCAAGTTCAGTGTTTTTATGTTATACCAGTGATCTTTAAATGTAATCCTCTGAAGGACTTGTTGAAATATATGTGCCTGGGAGATGATTTGGATGTGATGCTATAATGCAAGTGATCTGTAGACCAACTGAGCAGTAGAGTACCTGCCATGTTAGAAATAATGAAGCGATTAAGAATATGGGTCCTGGAGCCAAATGTTTTGTTTCATAACAACTAGATTTGTGATCTTTATCTCAGTTATTTTATCTTGATGCTGCTGTTCCCTCATCTGTAAGATGAAGATTAATTATAGCACCAAACCTCAAGGTTTGGTGGGAAGTAAATTAATGCATGTGCAGGGATAAACAGTGCCTAACACAAAGGAATGCTCAGTAAATGCTAGGTGTTTTATTGTTACTACAACTATCTTAATGATTTATTTGTTAATAATTGGCTGTATTGATAGTAGTGCTTGTAGTCTGATAGAGAAACTGAAGTCTTGGTAAATGCCTCACAAATGGAACTTTATTATCGATTGTATTTTTCATTAGCTAGAAACTACCTTTAATTTCAACTATGGGGAAATGTCTAAAATAATTAAGTCCTTTCTTTTGCAACATTATGTAGATACTGGTCCTTCATGAGGCCATGATCACAGATTTCCAAAATTGTTCTTCTACTATAGATGTTAAATCTAATGGGATATTGGGCCAAATATGCACTGATACACCTTAGCAATTTCTGAGGTAGGGTTTTAAGTATCACATCTCTGCACTAGCAGGACATTGAGATTTTCAACAGCT
Source organism: Eidolon dupreanum (assembly GCA_028627145.1). NCBI lineage: Eukaryota > Metazoa > Chordata > Mammalia > Chiroptera > Pteropodidae > Eidolon > Eidolon dupreanum. Next base: position 51,668,429 of record CM053515.1, on the reverse strand, counting down.
TACTTATCCGTAAATAGGAACCTGAAATGTAAATTAGGGAAATGGGCCTCTGAGATTACTTTTAGTTTTTTAATGAGAGTGGCTCAGAAGAAGTTGTAGAATTGTATGTATAATTGTCTGAGCTTAGGGTCCTTAAAATCCAAGGAATAGTCATTTATTCATTCAGTAACTACTTATCATACCCTTATGATGCTTACCGGATACTATGCTGGTGGTTGTAGAATTAAGACAGTCCTTGTATGGTTCCGAGAGAGGAAAACTGAAGGAGCATTGAGCAGAGTGTACAAAAGCCTGACTGCAAAAGAACTTCCAGAAGAGCTGAAGTTAGATTGACGCTCGGAAGGTGAGCAGCAAGGCTACAGTAGTGGGAAGCACTTCTGGCAGAGGCAGCAGCATGAGTAGAGGCACAAAGGAATGGAATGAGGAGTTCGTATGGTGGGAATCAAGGATTTGTGGGGTAGGAGAATGAGAGATGAGGCAAAATCATGAATGCCATCCTAGTGATTTTTATCCAAGTCCATTGAAGATTTTTAAGCAGCAATGTGACGTTTCAGACAAATTTTAGAAAAGATAACAATGTGGAGAGATAGAAAACCTTTCCACTGGAATGTATGATAAAGATCTTAAATTAACATGTCTAAAACAAATCCCTTTCACTCCAAGCCACTTCATGGGTTTCTTTGCCGTTTTGTTAATGGCAGTTCTGTTCTTAAGAGTTGCTCAAGCCAAAATCCTGGGAGACATTTTTTTTTTTTTTACAGTAGAAAAGAAAAGTTTTATTAGAAGTGAAAGTACACTTCCAGAAGTGGAAGCGGGCCTGAGCAAGAGAAGTGTGGCTCAAAAGGCCAGAGGAGACACCTTTGACTCTTCTTTCTCTCATACTTCACATTAGTAAATTCTTTGTTTCTTCCTTGAAAATTTATGTAGGTGGAGTTCCCAAGACCACTCCCAGGTTCAGTGATTTGCTAGGAAGACTTGGGATTTAGCATATAGTCCTACAGCCATGTTTTATTACAGCGAAAGAACACAAAGCAACATCAGCAAAGAGAAAGGCACTTCGGGTAAAGCCCAGAGGAAACCAGGTGCAAGCTTTCAAGAGTCTTTTCCTGCTGAGTCAGCACAGGACACGCTTAATTCCTAGAGCAGAGTTGTGACAACACATGTGAGATGTTTGCCAGGAAGGCTCATTGGGGACCCAGTGCCCAGAGTTTTTCGGAGGCTGGTCATGTAGGTACCTCTTCCTGGCACATACCAAATTCCAGACTCCCAGAAGTAAAGCAGGAGTTCAGCATAGACCACATTGTATAGTTTAGGCACAGTGAGCCATTCTTACCAGTCCTGGGAATGGTGGAACCCTTACAAAGCCCAGGTTCCCAAATGCCAGCCGAGGGTTAGCCTTGCAAACAGACCTTTCTAAGAATAGTGGTCTCGGGCCTCATAATTTTTCTCTGCATGATATCCAGATTCTGAACACTTGTCACCACCACGATCACCTTGGCTATCTAAACCACCATCATCTCTTAATGTCTTGGATTAATTAAAACATCTCTGTCCCCTCTACTTCCTCAGCTAAGCAGCTGTAATGATTACTAAAGTGGTAGATCACAGCACTCTTTGTTCAGAACTCGAGTGACTTCTCATTTCTCATAATTGGAATAAAAACTGAAGTCCATCCACAGGCTCCTGAGGCCCCCATACACACATTGCTCTCTGACTACATACCCTACTACATACCCTGCTCACTCTGCTTTAGCCATGCAGGCCTCCTGGCTAGTTCTCCATTTCTCAGGCATGCTCCTGCTTGAGGGCTTTGATGTTCGCTCTTCTTCTGCCTGGACTGTTTTTTCCTGAGATATCCACATAGCTTGCTGCCTCATCTCTTGAAGTTGTTGCTTAAATGTCACCTTTTCAGTGAGGCTTCCCTAACCACATTATTTAAAATCACATATTTTGGGGGTTTTTTTTTTGTTGCTGTCGTTGTTGTTTTTAGATACTTATTCTCTTTCTATGTTTCATTTTTCTGTATAATAGTTACCTCCTCTGAATATACTGTACATTTGTTTACTTTATGGAGACTTTTTTCCCTCACTAGATTGTAAGTTCTCCAAGGGAGTGAGATTTTGTTGTCTCCCTGGTAGCTAGAATGATGTCTGGCACATACGAGGTGCTCAATAAATATTGAATGAATGAATAAGGAGAAGGCACTGAACTAAGGCAGTGGCAATTGGGATAGGGAACAGTAGAATAGGTAGGGGATATTAAGGAGCTAGAGTTTGCTGGGCCTGATGACAGGTGGTTTGGATAGACGTAATGGGAAGGAATCATAGGATTGGACTGCAGAGTGGTCAGTACCATTTAGTGAGTTCGAAAAGAGAAGAGGTAGGGTAGCTGTCAGGGAAGTTCGGTTTGGGGATAAATCTGGTTTGAGGCATCTGAGCTACAGGACCAGAGTGAAGTTGTTTCTCAGAGACCATGAAGGACTTAGAAATCACTGAGGAAGGAAAATTTGTCAAAAACAGGAAGAATCACTCTAGTAAGTTTAAAGGAAGTCCAGCATGTCGCCAAAACTAGAGGCCCTGAACAGGTATTTAATAAGAGTGCTGGAGAGGACCAGAGCCAGAGCCAGGCAACAGTTGGAGTATGATGAGGGAATAGTCCACGGCAGCTAACCTATAACTGCTACCTCTGGTTTGCTATTATGTGGCTTATATGCCTGCCTCATCTTGGTAGAGTGACATAACCAGATGAAATGTGCCTCAAATGAGTGTGAAGGAATATGGGTTTTGAAAGTGGCAGCAGGAAGGCTAGGACTCCCCAAAATACTGCCTTTACACCCTGCGTGTGAGCAGCCCTTCCTTGAGAGCTGCAGGGAAGCTCTCCCTGCTGAGAATCCAGGTAAGACAAGGCATTAAGGGGACAATCAGAAGAGATTCACGATATAGGGTGAGTTTTTCCTCTGGAACAAAGATTCTATAAGGCCCAGGAAGGGAGGCTCTGAAGGAGGGGAGAGGAATAGAGGAAGTAATTTTGAGGCAGCTCTGAGTGAACCCCTGGTGGTGTTGGTGAGTGGAAAGAAGTGTGGAGCCTTGGGCAGCGGGACATGGAAGAAGCTGCTACTGTTCCCACCTCTTTAGAGGGCCTGGTAGTGTCCTCCATTTGGAGGAGGGACTTTGGGGTGATTACTGGCCATTCTTTGAAGGAAACCCTTGTGTAGGAAGTTAGTTAATTTAGACTAGTTAATTTAGAAGATCTTTACCTAGAATTTAAAACAACAGTAGTCTATATTGATAGTGGACTCACATCTTAAGAAGCAGTCATGAGGGTTGCTTTAAACATTTGTAAAAAAAAAAAAAACACATAGTTTGCTTTAAGTTGGTTGTAATTATAACCAAGTCTCACAGAGCTGAGCGAACGTTATAGGTATTAGTGTCTCCTCCCTGCCCCCCACTGCGTACACACACACAAATATAAATGTACATACATATTTCTGCATGTGTGTTACATACATAATTGAAACTTATTTTATAGACTTTTTGGACATCACCAAAACTCACAATGTCCTCTTAATAAAAATCCTAAAGAGACTTCTGTGTCTTCTCCACAGGATACCACAGCCGCCCCATATGCATTTCAAGATGATCCTTATCTCATACCAACATCCTCAGTGGAATCAGTGAGTACTTTCGTGTGACTCTTCTACTATTATGTTTTCTCTTGTTGGGTACAAGAGTACATACATAGTTTAGTTGTAAAAACTTTTTAAAAGTTTACAGATACTGATAAATTGGTAGACTTTTTGAATCCGTTGCTACTTTCATCAAAACCTCTATCCATAACTAATCTCAGTTGGCTTTGGAGAGGGTTTTTAATTTTGGTTTTTAACACTTAGGGCTCTTTAACACTGGAACAATCTACTCAGTTTAATGCATTGTTTTTATATACCTGAAGATGTGTGTAAGGCATGACCTGAAATTATATCACACTCAGTAGCAGAGGTGGATATGTATTATGTAATTTAACTTCTAATTGGGATTCTGTGTGTTGTGGCATTCCTCATTAGGGGGGAGAATAGTAATTCTTGCTGAGACTGACTTTGATCTCTTGAGTCTAAGTTACATGTAAATAACCAATTTATACCTAAATTTTTTCTTTATATAGCGTTCATTTTTGCTGGCAAAGAAGTCTGGAGAGAATGCAGCAAAGTTTATTATTAATTTACATCCCAAATATTTTCAGAAGAATATAGCTGAACCTGACATACCGGTAAGCAGAGGTAATTGCGATTTTCAGATGACACTATATAAATGTAAATTAAACCAAGCTTTTGTGGCTAATACTTGAGTAACCATTTGAGTGCCCTCAATATTTGAGTGAAAAATCTTAATATGTATAGTTATATGTGCTCACAATCCTAACCTTTTTTTATTTTTTAGTTTTTTTAACTCCTGTATTTATTCACTCCTCATCTTTTCCCCATTTGGCTTCTGTGACACCAGACTTCTAGACCTTTACCTTTGTGACTGTTCTTTTTCTGTTTCTTTCAGTAGCTTTTCTGTCATTCCTTAAGAATTGATGTCTGTCTTAGGTTTCCATGTTCAATCATTTTCTCTTTTTTCCTGTTTACGCTCTTCTTGCTTCAACAATCATGGTACTCCATTTGGCATTCTTATATCTGGCCTAGATTCCTCTACTTTGAACTCTAAATTGTATTTCCATCTACCGCTTTGTTCTGTAGTCATGAAAAGTGAGTATTTTGTACGGTGCCTCCATGGCAGGCAGTACCTCTGAGATCTCTTATGTTGTTTACTGTTCACACTGTATCATAATTATATCCTTATTGCTTTCTCCTTTAGATTATGAGATCTTGAGGGCAGAGAGTGACTTTCATTTCTTTGTCCCCAATATCAGGAGTAAAATTGTGGGCGTTCAGTAAGTATTAGAATAAATGAGTGAGTGAGATAAAGTCAGCATATCTTAGTGAAATTAAATGTTTAGAGTAAAAGAAGCATCAAAGATGAAAGGTTTCTGCCTTTGGAAACCAAGTGTGCTCTGACTCTTAATCAAGATTGGGAAGAAAGGATGATTTTAGCAGGGAAAAAAATAATAAATTCAGCTTGAAGTTGGGAAATTTAGTTGGAATTAGGATTCTTCAGAGCTAGATTAGATACCTATGTTTAGGTGCTTTTAAATTTTTCTCCCCAAGCTAGGAGATAGCTAAATAGTTTTGTTTCAGAGACTGGAGAATTTTTTTTGTTTTGTTTTGTTTGTTTTAAATTTTTTTTAAAGTGTGTTTCCTACAAAGACATGTAATATGATAAATAGTATTTGGTTCATGTAACGTGAATTGGAACAGTGACATTTTAGTGTGTTGGTGATAAAAGTTTTATAATACTCTTATCTTTTCACTTTTACCTGTTTATAGTAAGTTTAGCCATCTTGTTTTCCTAGTGTTTAATGCCTGAGTGCTTTGAACCTCAGATTGAAGATGTAAGTGAAGCTGCCCTGAAGGAACGAATCAAGCTCAAAAAAGTCAAAGCTTCAGTGGACATGTTTGATCAGCTCTTGCAAGCAGGTAACTACGTTTATTTAGAGTAATCCCCACCTCCACCCCCCACCCTTGAATGTGGGCTTCAAAATGGGCCACAGTACACAATCCCTATAGTTGTGAGTATAAGTTACTAGTGTTACTGTACTTAACTCTACTTGATGGCTGTGTTTATTTTATATTTTTAATAGTTTAATAAGTAATATTTTAAGTTCTGCTTTAGTTTCATTTAAAAATTATAGGTGGGATAAAGTTGCAGCTTTGTTAGTTTATTGTGCACTGTGCTGTATCACAGAGAAATTAACATAGCCATTCTTCTTTAGCTTCCATTTTTTACATTGGAATGTACATACTTATTCATATTTCTTGTGCTCTTTAAGTATGTTTGGAAGACATAAAACAAAGAAATGTTTAAAAAAGAATAAGCACTAAATTACTGGATCAGAGGCTTGGACAGATACTGGTTTCAGTTCTGACACTGATTAGCTCCATGGCCTTGGAAAAGTCACTTTAATTCCTCTGAGCTTCTGTGTCTCAAATCCTGTGGCTCTCTGAATTTGAGCTGGATGAATAACCCTCCAGAGTTATAGAGCCAGATAGCATGGCTTTTAATCACCATGAGAATGTAGCTATAGTAACATCAAAAGCAGCAGAATTGTTTTAAGTTTATGGAATCTGGAGTACAGTGATTTAGTATAAAAATCAACCAAACACAGAAGAGATAGAAACTGCACTGAATCACTCAATACAGCCTTGAACACAGGAAACATTTTAGAAAGCAATGTTTGATTTGAGAATTTGTGTATATAGCCTGTTATAACATTCAGTGTACCAATGAATTACTGATACAGATTGTCATTTAGGGAGACTTCTCCATCTGCTTGTTGAATAGGACAAATATCTGCTAAGTCTGTATTAACAAAGTTCTTAGTGCTAAGAGTTGTGTTCCTCTAGTTTTACATGCTGTGTGGTAAAAGCACATGAAGACATTCAGTAAACATTTCTAAAGACAGTGTATCATCCACATATATGATAATTATAGATTATATAATTGTGTGTCCTATAATTACATATCAATGTTATTTATATATAATATATTCCATGATCATTTAATAATTTCATGTGTAATATGAGTATTAATATTTAGTTAACATTAACCAATTATTATTTTTCAGGGTCACAGTTCTGAGATAGATGTCCCATCCACTCTGCTGTACTCTTTTTCAGAGCTTTTAAATTTCGTGGGCATTTTTATTATCGGTATATTTTCTTTAGAAAAATACAGTGACTCTTCATTTAAAACACTAAATTTATATCCATGTTTTTCTGTTTCCTTCTGTCCTTCTTAATTGTGAAGATTGGAGCATAATGTTTTGAGCAACGATTTTTTAAAGGCTATTATAAGTAGACATTTATGCTGTTATTTCTGGGCAAGTGAGGGCCTGGACCCAAGTGAAATAATTCTGCTTGCGTTTGTAGAAATGGTGGATAATACCTGTCCAAGAAAACTACGGCTTACAGAAGTGAAGACTTTTATCTAATGGGCTTTACATCTTTGATGTTTCAAGGTTTTTTCCCCTTTTTTTCTTCCACCTATAGGAACTACTGTATCTCTGGAAACAACTAATAGTCTCTTGGATTTATTGTGTTACTATGGTGACCAAGAGCCCTCCACTGATTATCGTTTCCAACAAAAGGAAAAATCAGAAAATTTGGTAATGGCCTTGGTGATAATTTTTTAAGTTTCTTTTGGTAGTAACTTCAAAGTAAGGCAGGTTATTGTGTCGTATGTTAGGGTGATAGAGATTTGTTCTGAGATGTAGCTTTAATAAAAAGTGGTGCAGAGGAAGAGAGAGATTTAAACAATTTAACCCTTCCCATTTAAAAAATATTTCGACTTTACCTACCCCATGTCGGAAAAGCTTTGACAAGAAATGTTCAGGTAGGCCCATATGCTGTTGTTACTTATAATGACAGCATGAGTAACGGACAGCTAAAGACCCCCTGGCTCCAGCCCCCTCAGAAATTTGTACATGTATGTGCAGAGTGGAGTGAGCACACTGCTGGCGGTACAGAACAGTATTGTGCCAAGGGATGGTCTGTTGATACTGATCTCTCTCAATCAAAGCAGTATTTGACTTCTAGAAAAAGATCCCGAGGAAACCTTGGCTTATGTGAACAAAGATGTAAATAAGGCCTTTTTCCTAATAATTCATACTTATAATTGCAAAAATGTTGAAAACAAATGATATCCAGTAGTGGGTGATTTGAGTTATGGTAGCAGTCCCCAGCCATTTTGGTGCTAGGGACTGGTGCTCCTATGAGAATCTAATGCCTTATGATCTGAGGCGGAGCTGAGGTGGTGATGCTAGCACTGGGGAGTAGCCACAAATACAGATGAAGCTTCTCTTTCTCCCACTGTGCAGCCCAGTTCCTAACAGGCTGTAGACCGGTCCCGGGGGTTGGGGACCTACGGATTATGGTAATGATGTTGTGTGGTGATTGAGAGTACTAGTGTAGATCTCTCTCGGTATGGAAAGATACTGATAAGTGGTATTTTCTTTATTTTTCTGAAGTTTCCTTTGCCTTCCTGATTTTGAATAGTTTTAACTAGGAGAATATATTCTGTTGTCATCTTTTGTTTTATTTCTGTTGGTGATGGTTCATTGCAGGAAGAGGCCACAGAGGAAAACAATGAGAAATCTAAGAAGAAAATTGGTCATCAGTTTGGAGTTACTTGGAGGTATGTTTCACATAATTAGAACCTTATATTATGGTTTTACATAGTGTGTGGAATGTTGTTCATCACCTCCTAAACAAGATACGATCCTTTAGTGTTCTGAACTAATTTGGTTTTAGTGTATAGTATAAATTTCACAATTGGTATTCATGTGTATTGTGACCTATTTTCATAAGATCTTTACCTCTAACTAGCAGTACAACGTCAGCACTTAATTTTTTTCCCCCCATTTAACATCATGTAACCTCCACAGGGTATGTGGTTCCTTTGGTAGTTTGATAGTTTGTCAGTAGTTTCAGCTTGCAGCATATACCTCTAATTTCAGAAGATTCGATATTCTTGTTGAGGTAAGAATACACATATAGTAGAGTATAGTTCTTCTAAGTTAAGACTACTGGCCAGCAAACAAAATATTCAGCACTTCCAAACAAAAGGTGAATAACATTTAACTAAAATTTGAGGATTTAAAATTAACTGACTAGAAGTGTCTAAATAAAAGAAAAGTATTTCATGTGGATATCTGGAAAAGAAAGCAACCTTTGATATCTGAAGTCTCCTTTGAAGTGATTTTTAAGAAAAAGAGTAAGTATACTAGGTAGAATGTGACATGTACATGTGCTAGAATAGGACAAAGGATTCAGGAGAAACTGCAGGTTTGTGGTGGCCTGGATATCATATCTGATGAAGGCAGATGGGGAAACTTCGCCGTGGACCCCGTGGTACAGGTTGCTTTTTGTTTACTACTTTGAGTATGTGGTCATGTGCCTCTGAACAGCAGGGATACAATCTGAGAACTGCCTCATTAGGTGCTTTCAGCCTTGTGTAAACATTGTAGAGTGTACATGTACATACACAAACCTAGACAGTACAGCCTGCTGCTGTAATTATATACGCTATACTTTTATCCAGCTGGCAACATAGTAGGCTTGGTCACACCAGCATCACCACAGAAGTGGGAGTAATGTATGTTACTAGGCGATAGGAATTTTTCAACTCCATTCTAATTTTTTGAGACCACTTTCATATATGCTGTCTGTCGCTGACTGAAATGTCATTATGTGGCACATGACTATATATTACTTGTTCATAAAAATTCTTTTTTCAGTCCTTGGTTCTGCCACCTAACTATAAAGCCTTAGACAACTGAAGCTCTTTGAGCTTCAGTTTTTGTCATTTTCAAAATTACGATAACCATATCTTCCTCTCTGGGTGGTAAGAATTATTTGAAATTATATGCATAAAGTGCTTGGGACGGTGCCTGGAACATTGTACGTTCTCAATAAATTGTGTTTGGCTTTTTCTTTCTCCTCTGGTTCACACTTACTCTTTTGTGTCTAGAGCAAAAAACAATGCTGAGAGAATCTTTGCTCTAATGCCAGAGAAAAACGCACATTCCTACTGCACAATGATTCGAGGAATGGTAAAGGTAACATTTGTTTTGTTTTTTTATTTGTATCTTTAATTTCCATTAGGTCAGGGTGTCTCAGTCAGCCTCAGAACTGTTAATGATTGGGCCAGATTATCTGTTGTGAGGACTACCAGTGTGTTGTGCGATGCTTAGGAGTGCTCTGGTCTCTGCCAACGGAATGCCAGTAGTACATCCTCCCCACCCCTCTCTCTTGACAACTAAAAACATCTACAGGCATCACTGAATATCACCTGGGAAGCAAATTGCCCTTGGTAAAGAACCACTGCACTAAACCCTAGAACAGGAAATGTGCAAATATTTCTTAAATTAATGCATTTGATGACAATTTTTGTTTTGTCCCTCTTCTAGCACCGAGCTCCTGTGCAGGCATTAAACTTGTACACTGAATTATTAAACAACAGACTCCATGGTAAGTGTGTTTGGTGAACGCTACTCCCTCCTTTTTTTCCCCCGCCTTCTTTCTCTCAAGAATCTGTAAAATCTGGATGTTGTCTCAATCATTAGCTCGCTTTTAATCTTTACCTATAGAACTGGTGATTGAAGCAGGTGTAGAGATCCAGAAAAGAGTGGTTTTCTAGTTTTGTGGCTGTGTCGTAAGCCAGAAACCACATTTGCATGACCACTTCGCCTTTAGGGGTTAATCTTCAACCCCAAATTTTGTTAAAGTAGTTTTTTCTTTTACAGGTGATGTATACACTTTCAATTCATTGATTGAAGCAACAGCAGTGATGAATGAGAAATTTGAGGAAAGGTGGAATAAGATATTGGTAAGGAGGAACCCTCATTTTATCTTCTAATGGTCCTAAAATATTTTTTGCTAGAAATACACGAGTTGGAGACAGCATCCACTGAGCATCTTCATGGCATCTTCACTGCACTGGGTTCTCAGATAAGTGGTTACCTGTTGACACTCTTCTAGTAGCCCTGTAATTTAAATAGCTGCATCTGACATTTGAGAAGAAAGTTACTTGACCCACAGCATACACTAGAATTCAGGAAGACTGGGGTTGCTGGCCATTGCAATAGTCACTACCACATAATAGGTTTTTATTACAGAAATAATGCATATTGATTGAAAAAAAATTAGGTAAATTTTACAAAATAAAAATCATTGGATTGCAGTAACAAGATTAGAAAAATGTTTTTATACTGTACTGATTTTAAAAAGGAAAAATGTACACTCCATTCTACTATACTCTTTCGCTGCGTCACAGACGTACTAGTCAGAGGGCTGAAGACTGTTGGACACCTTAAGGTTGGCGTGGGACAACTGAATGGAAGAGCTTCTCTAAAAGGCAATCACTGGTCCTGTTAATTAATAGATAATTCTATTAACCTATTTTGTATATAGCCAGAGAGCAAGTTCTTTAGTATGTAATGTTCATTTATTGAACAAATTACTCAGGGATAAAAAATTTGTCCTGCTTTGAATTTAACCAGGAGCTGCTGAAACAAATGGTTGCACAGAAGGTGAAACCAAATCTACAGACTTTTAATACCATTCTGAAATGTCTCCGAAGATTTTATGCATTTGGAAGATTGCCAGCCTTACAGACCTTACGTGAAATGAAGGCCATCGGAATAGGTGAGGGTGCTCCGTAGTGCCCCTTGTTGAAGATCAAGACAGTGCTGACCAGAAGTTTCAGGTCCAGACAAGCATTTATATATTATGTTGGGAATTTCTACATTTGACACATGTAATAACATGAGTTTACCATGGTGGAGGTACTTTTATCACCTTCAGGTTTTTTATAGCAAATTACAACGTTCATTTAGTATTTTAGGTACTTTTTTTTACGAATCTCTTGATTCTGGGAAGAGTTATTCACTTACGGTTAGCTAGTTTTAAATCCCATTTTCCAGCATAATTAGGTATTTGAACCTAAGTATGTGCTGATATGTATTTTTCAGTAATTCCTTTATTGAAAGCTGTTTTGAGGTTCAGTTCACTTCAGTATGCTTTAGTGTTCTTAAATGAAATATCTGAGTACGTCAGCTATGACATTTTAGTAATAGATGTCTAAAGTTCCTAAAAGGGATTTAATCTTTATGACATACTTCTACCTTTTACATTAATCAGGTGAGCTGAGAAATGTCTTTATTCAAAAGACTAGAAGTGTATCATCTTTTATTTAAATACCAGCGTCAGTATACCTTAGTTCAGTGTGCCTCAGCTATATTTTGGATAGCTGTTTGACTTATTTTATTTCTTTTTTTTTTTCTGTGCACCTGGTAATTTGAGAACCGTCACTTGCAACATATCATTATATTATTCAGCTGTTTTATCAATATGGTATGTATGACACTGTGTTCTATTAATTTATGTAGAAAATTGACCCAGCACCCTTAAGTTTATGTGATTATTATATGCTGTGTTCACTGCATAGGAATTAAGAATAGAGAATTCACAAATTTACAGTCTGAGCAAAAGTTTGTTTTTGAGGGTAATAATCTTTTTGGGGTGTAAAACTTGGGCTGGATGGGAGGGGCTCACTGAATGTGCTCACAGTGCTGATGTACAATTAGAAATTAGAAATGGTCAGAAGGTACTGTAGTTGGAGTTCCTTTTGCTCTCTAGAGCTGTGCTGGCCAGTGCAATAGTCACTACCAGATGTGGCTACTTATTAAAATGAAATAAAATTTAAAATTCATCATTGCATTAATGCTCAGTAGCCACATGTAGCTGTTGGCTACTATGTTTAGTGATGCAAATATAGATATTTCTATCTTTGCAAGAAGTTTTTGGACAGTGCTGCCCTACAGTAATCTTTATTTTGAAACCTTGTAGGCAAACCTTGAGGTTCCATTTGCCACCTACTTTTAGATTTGCCAGTCCCTGTAGGAGCTGTGCTTTGTTGAATGGACTTTGGAGGAAGACACACCTGAATTAAAATTTTTCCTCTACCATTTACCAGCTCTGTCAAAAGGGACCGGATACCTTTCCTGAGAAATAACATCAGGTGTAAATGATTAAATGACTATGTATATACAATGTCTTGTCCTGACCTGGGAAGGCACGTAGTAGGAAGTCTGTTGTTGGCTCTTATCCATTTGCCCCAACTCAACAAAGAACCTCCTGGGTTCAGAAATGATAATTTTAGTCCTTCTCTCCTGCGATGGACTTTATATATAAAAACAACAGAGAAGAACTTAATTGTCTCTGTTTTGGAGGGCTAATTTTATAAACTCTACATCCTCACTATAAGGAAGTTTGTTACCTTTTAGGGTAGGGGAAATGGGTATCTTGGAAACAGGTAAATAGTGTCCACAATAATTTTATCTTCTAAAAGATTACGCAGCCTGGTGACATTGTAGTAAAACTGTTTTTGACATTAAAACCTCTTCCCTTCCTCTATACTGTCACATCACTTTGGTTCAGCTGCTAACAAAAGTCAGTGGTACTTATACTTCCTAAGCAACACCCCTGACCATGGGGGCAGGGTGAGGGGAGGAGCGTCAGTCTGTGTATATAAATTGGCTGCCTGCAGTAACAATTTTTAGGAATCTACCCAAAGGAGAAAGCCTAAAATAATGAAAAAATAATACATATAAAATAGATTATTGTATAACTAGGAAAATACTTAAGATTGCCAACAAATGGAAACATGGTAGAGGAAATTATTAAAATACATCTGTGCTATCATTAAAACTATATTATCACTTGCATATGGATACAGTAGGGAAGGGCATATGGTAAAGAGTGTGATATGTTTGCCTGAAAATGTTAGTGCGTTTTCTGACCTATTGGTACTCGGGTCATGTGATTTTAAAGGACTGCCCACATCCATTATTTATACACTCTTCTTTTTCTTGGCCTTCTCATCCTGTTTATACTTAAAAGGAACATAAAATGATTGTTAGCAGAAACCATTTGTTTTTCTAAATATGTAGACTTGGTAAGGGTGTGTTTGTGTGTGTGTTGGTCTCTCACTTCAATGAAAGTCAAGCTTGTGAAGAGACTAAGAAAGATGGGAAAAGTCTCTGTCAGGAGCACATAGACAAAGACCCATAAGTGTCCTAGATTTAATGGAGAGTTGTACTCTGTAGGGTTCATTTGTTCCTTTAGCAAGCATGTGCCCTGGCCAGCCCTATGTCCAGGCCTTAACTGGAGGCAGAGAGGAGAAATGTGGTCCTTTGTACTGGGTGCTGTGTGATTGGTGGTGGTGCAGGAGGTGGACTCATGATAAAAACCCATTTGCTTTCTTGTTCTGTAGAAAACCCTGCAAAAGGATCATCCCTTTTGATCTATGATATCATGAATGAATTAACAGGGAAGAAATTTTCCCCAAAGGACCCAGATGATGGTATGTATAGAAATTGCTTGTGTAAGACAGGGAGCCTGTTTCCTGACTGTCAGTTATTGGAGGACTTGTGATGAGGACAGGGTTTAATTTAGCTTAGTAATCTTTTTGATTATTCTGAGAAAGCTAAAATGTCTGCATTACTTTCCTGTATACTTCCTCTCTGCTTGAGTTTTTATTCCTTTAGGTTTATCTTCTATGTTACTAGTTTTTTTTTTTTTTTGAGAATTTTTATTAATGTTATTTATTTGAAAAATATTTTGTCTAAAGTAACCAAGGCTCTTGTGAACTTTGATTTTCAGACATGTTTTTTCAGTCGGCCATGAGAGTTGTAAGTACCATTTCTTGCTTAACTTTTGCTTTCCTTTTTTCTTTTAACCATCTCCTAAATTTATCTGTAACTGGGAGCAGGTAGGGGTCCTCCCCTTGATTCTTTCACTTGCTAACTCTTCTGTTGATATCTCTGCTTCTTTTTTCTTTCTTTAAAATCTGTACTAAGTCATATAACATCCCTATTCTTTGTTTATTATATACATTGTCTTTTTTCATGCTTTCGTTCAGATAAGGTTTTAGAGTATTTCATATTTGCCTATTGGTAACTTTTTAAATTGAAGGCAGTTTTTAATTATGTTTTTCATCTTACTATGCTAATATTGAAAAAATTTCAAGCAGTATTAGAATGACTTAGCATATCCTGTTCCCTAAGGATAATTGCTTTACAGTTCAGTATGTATCCTTCCAGGTTTTTCTCTCTGGGAATTTAAACATGCACACCCAGACACATTTCCGTGGTATTTTGTTCATTGACAACAATACAGTATTTCATAGGAGGAATGTACTACAGTTAACTATTCTCTGTGACTGTGTTTTGGAGTTATTTTATGGGTTTTTTGCTTTTACAGTGATGCTAGAGTGAGTACTCCATCTGTCTTTGTGCATGTGACCAAGTATTTTTGTAGGATTGATTTCTAGATATAGTTTCTAGATAAAAATAATTTTATTTTAAATATTATAGAACTTGGGGGTTTGTTTTGGTTTTCCCCAATTTTTTGTAACTGATTTGCTGTCAACCAGTAATATATTGAATCAGCATAAATATTTCCACAAATGATTTTACTCAGTTTTTTTTTTTTACTGTAACAAGCCAGTTTAGCTCATAAGGATCTCTAAGAGTGATGCTTGGTACTTAAAATTTTCAGTGCTCCTCTCTGAGAGATCTAGAACTTGCTTACCAAGTACATGGCCTTTTAAACACTGGAGACAACTGGAAATTCATTGGACCCGATCATCGACGTAATTTCTATTAGTAAGTGTGTTGGAAATGTATCCTTTTGCATTAATGGAGCACCTTTATGCAATCATTAGTTGATGCTACAAGTGAAAGGCTGTTGGTGACTCTTGTTTCACCTCTGATTTCAGGCAGGGTGCCTCTGACTTAACAGTACATGTTAACGGAGCAGTAGGAAATCTAAGCAGTGGTAAAACTGATTTGCCAGGCCGAATTTCTTTGCAGCACATTAAATCCACATAACTTTTTTCTCTTTGCCCTTTTGTTTATTTGAATTTATAATAGGGAGGGTTCCTAAAGATTTTGTCACGGTCTCTTATTTTTAAAGATACTGGAGCCTAAAGAGACTTCTTAAATGTGTTTGCTTTTAGGCAGATAAAAATAAGAGCTTAAAGAATCAGCCTGTTAATAGATATGTGGTGATTGTCTCCTGTGTGTCCAAATCCTTGCTTCACATGAAATGCTTTAAAATGAATATAGTATTAATTATTTACTTACCATGAGCCGAGGGTATACTGAGGAGGCAGTCACTAATGACCAGTTGAAGATAAAAAGGTGTTAACTGGGAAGTTCAGAAAGCCATTAGCACCTCCTGGGTTAAGCATTGTCCCACGTACCTTGAAATTATTTAAAATTGTAACTTCTAAAGTTTTTTTAAATTCTGTGTAACAAATGTCATTATGTAAATATGCTGTAATGTAATCATTCCCCTATCATTAGAGATTTTAAACTAAATATATATTTTTTTTCATTACAGTTCCAAGTTCTTCAATTTGCTTTGTCTAATGGAGCAAATCGATGTTACCTTGAAGTGGTATAAAGACCTGATACCTTCAGTAAGATGATTTAGTACTTATGTATAGTTGTACAAGTGTTTGTGGGTATATATGCTGATTTACTTTAAAAATATATTTGTATTTCTCTTAATCAGGTCTTCTTTCCCCATTCCCAAACACTGATAGATCTTCTCCAAGCACTGGATGTAGCCAACAGGCTAGAAATGATTCCTCAAATTTGGAAAGGTCAGTTTCAGCTTATGTGTCCAGGCCCATCTCACTTCATTGGCCTACATTTTGATGAACAAACAAACATGTTTACATTATTAGGGATGAAAACTTTCATTTTTGACTAAACTGAATACATTAGGTCTATTTCAAGATCACTTCTTCATGTTCCATATTGGATTTTTGAGTAAAAATGTCCTTAGTGACAAGAAAAGGCTGTTTTATGTACCTATTGTATGGTGTGACAGAAGGAAGATTAGAGTCAGTGCTGATTATGTGGTACACACTAAATCTAAGTGCAAGTCTCTAACCCCAAAGCCTATTCCATTTTTCTCTGCTACTATGTTGCATCACTGTGGTTCAGTTGCTAACAAGTAATATTTATGTTTCAATGAAATAGTTCTGACTGTAGGCTTATGTATGTTAAACTGGCTATAGAAGATGCTGTGTCTCTTCCATTAAGTGAGTGATTATAAAGTCAGTTTCCATGTCTGAGACACTGAGACTATAACCCTGCCCTACTATTTCAGAAGGCTGAAAAACTACTGACAATTCTTAAATCCTGTAAAACAGTGTCTAATCATGTAGAGCAGGTGGCTGCTCAGATGTAGTGTCTTCTGTGTTTAACACTTGACTGGGAGCACACATAGGCTTTCACTGCTCTTGTCCATTCTTAACACAATTCCTCTGGCTGGTTTTCTGGAATACTGAAGTAAATCTGGAATAGGTAATGTTAGCAGCTTATTTTCACCTACTAAAAAATTTGAATGATGGCTGACAATAGATAAATGTTAGCTAAAGAGTGTTGGTTTTACATGTTCACTTCTCACTATATTCCTTTTTTATTTCAAGATAGTAAAGAATATGGTCACACTTTCCGCAATGACCTGAAGGAAGAGATTCTGATGCTCATGTCAAGGGATCGGCACCCACCTGAGGTAGGGTTGTATTGACACTCAAGGTTCGCTTTCATTATTAGATGCATACTCAGTAGTATGTCCTCTAATACTGAGGGCCCTATAGGGGCAATTTCCCTGGTTTAATCTATGTGCTCATTGAGTGTCATTGTGGATAATTCTGCCATCTAAACCCAGATTTCAATTATATGTTTAAACATACTTAGCCACTAGCAGAATACCATTTCTAAAGTCACATTCCTCTAGTTCAAAGCAAGCAACATGAAAATAGTTTCTTTCTGTCCTGTTAATAGCAGCTTGTATTTAAAAAAAAGATATCTAAAAAAGAAGACCCATGATTGGATTTGAAAGATGTGGCTAATTGAATTATTTACCCCAGGGCAAAATGCTTTATTTTTTACTATGTTATTTGTGTTTTTATGTATGTAATGTGTTCCCATGGTACAGTACATTGCTTCGGAATTTTTAATGGTCCTGTAGAGTCTTCCAAACTTCAGTTCTCATAAAAGCAGTTAGGCAATTCTACTGATTCCTAGAGCCTCTCAGCTTCAGGTGGCGTTTGCTGACTGCGCTGCAGATATCAAATCTACTTACGAAAGCCAAGATGCCAGACAGACTGTTCCTGATTGGCCAGCCAGCCCTCTGAACTATATAGCTGTCCTATTCTTGAGGGCTGGGAGAACCCAGGAAGCCTGGTGAGTACAGTACCACAGGTGGGAGTCAGAAGCATTTGAACTTAGATCTCAGGGAACATTTCCCCTGGTTGGCAGAGTTGCTCAAATTTGGCTGTGTGATGTGTAGTTTATCAGAACACGAATAGTTTTCTACATAATGAGTTTTCTCTGGAAACTTCCAAACAAACTGGAGCACATTTTAAGAAGGCCAGTATACATGATATATTTAAGAGAGGATGTGGTTCATCGGGCTAATTTTCTTTCCATTAATGACCTTTCTGTTTTGGGTATCCATGGACAAGTAAGTCACTTGTCTGTCTACTTAAATAGAATAAAGTGATCAAAGAATCTTATTTTTTAAAATGTTTTGGGCATTTGGTGTACTCAGGTATTTCATTTGTGGGTACATCTCCATCATCTAGCTTAAAATGTAGACTGTATATTTGGACTTCAGGAAATTGGCATTCACCAGTACGTACTAAACATGGTCTTGACTAGAATTTTGCTTTGTGTCACTGTATTCTAGTTCTCTATGTTTTATCAGCACTTCATCCACATACTAATTTTTAGTGTTTATTTGTGAATGGAGAGCTTATGCCTGTTCATTTTTCCAAAAGCAGAGGAGTCAGCAAAAGAATACTTTGTAGAGGTCGTCCCAGTGGGGTGGTTCTGCTGTGCTTTGTTTTGGATATAAATGTTAGTTCTTAGAGTCAGTGAGTGGGGCATACTTGTGCATGGCTTCTTCAGCACAGAAAGTAACTTAATTTGAACATAGAATTGTGAGTTCAAAGTGGCTGTTCACTGACTATCTCCAGGAAAAGCTGGCAAAGGCTTTGCCGCTGCCTCAACTGATCTCAGGAGTATGAATCACAAACATGACCTGCCACACTGCTAGTGACAGAAACATTTGATGCTTGGGTTTGTTGACTCAGCCAGGTTGAGACACACTTGTTATGAATCAGGCTGTGATGATTGGCGCAGGGGTACGGACCTCAGCTGAGTCATGGGAGCTGAATGTATGTGTTTCTCCTTTGTCCTGCATGTGGCAGGGTGATGGCGAGCACATATATGAGACTGATGCCGCAATCTGAGCCTGCTCTTCATAATATAATTTGAGGCCACACTGAACTCCTAATGGATTTTAAGAGAGGAAAGAGATGGTACTCTGTTGCATCCTTGTCATCAGACTTCCCAGGGGCTATATTCCCTCCCTGGAAGACTGAAGCAGTCCTCTTAAAGAGGATCAGTAATCCTCAGCACTGGTGACAAACCAGATTTGTCTGTGAGACTTGTCATGTCTATCTGTGAAGTTGGGGAGGAGGGAGTTGGAACAGGTGAGGTGACAATGATGTAGACAGGGCTGGGATTGGGGGTGCTCACAGATTTGCGTGAGCTTTCACCATGGTCAGGAAGGACATTTAATCTGTGAGTCCAGGAGAACAGCTGTGGTCATCTGATTGTCTTGTTTTATTAGTATTCATTTTCTGTCTCCTATTTTATCTTGAACAGGAAAATGTTGGGGCTTTTCAGGAAGCACAATAAGATTCCTAGGTAAGTTGACGTTAATGGGCCTGTATGGGTACATCCTAGAATTGACTGCATGGACTTAACTCTTACTGTGGAGTGATTGGAATGTCTTCACACACCTCAGCCATGGCAGTTGGGCACTCTTCTCACAGGCAGGCAAATGAACAACACAGCTGTCACCTAGGGCATCCGAGGCAAGCACCGATTTGTCCTCTGCGTTCAGTGATCGCAACACTGGGGCTGCACTGAATCGCCCCTCAGTGAAGGCATAGTGAAGTGATGTTCAGTATCTTTGGCCCAAAGTTAGACTTTATGTGACTTTGCCTCCAAAGCTAATTGAGGATTTTATGGCTGAACTTTCTAAAATGCTAGCTAGATTTTGCATGTAAATCCTTGACTGAGGGGATTTATGGATTTAGTTGGGGAATGTTGACATTTCATCTTTCTTTTACAGAAATGAGTTGCTGAATGAGTTTATGGACAGTGCAAAAGCATCCAATAGCCCTGCCCAGGCCATCGAGGTGGTGAAGCTGGCTAGTGCCTTCAGCTTACCTATTTGTGAGGGCCTCACCCAGAGAGTAATGGCTGACTTTATAATAAGCCAGGAACAAAAGTAAGTGGCTCCTATATTGCCTCCATGAAGGAAAGTTATAAAAATGGAAGCAGACCATTCAAATGGTCAAATTTTAATCTGCCCATATATGTATGGCTTTCTAATCCCTGTATTTCCTTCTTCACAAAAAGGCAGGATGTATTGATTTAATGATTCATCTGTCAGATGGGGCAGGGAGGCCTGTATTTTTGGCTGTTGGAGCCTTTTCCTTTGTGAGGCTCCAGAGTTCTTCAGCCCCAAGAATGAATTGCACTGTAACTCTCCAGTTTTTTTTTCCTTACAGGGAAGCCCTGGGAAACCTAACTGCATTGACCCATGACAGCGATAGTGACACCAGCAGTGACAGCGACAGTGACAGCAGTGAAAGCAAATAAAAGTGGTCCAATCAAGAGCATCTGTGGCCTAGCATAACTGCTCTAATTATACCTGCTGCCTTCACACTGCTGTCATCAGTGTGGTTCATTTTCCCATTGTGGTTTAGCCTTTGTTGGCTGATGCTATGATGCTGGTTCTTCCTTGATCTTAGAGGTGTCTAAAGGAGGTTGTCATAGTTACATAACAATTGATACTGGATTGGTAGTATCCCAATTTAAGGGATATTTAGATGTAAAAAAATTGTATGTCTTAGAGTTGATTTTAATTTCTTAACAATGGCAGGAATTTAAGCTGCACCATGGGAAAATGATGACTGTAAATAAATACTGTGATTAATTAATGTACATGTGTATGCAGTTTTATTATTATAAAATAGCCTTTGGCCCAGTTCCCAGTAGACTTGGTCTTCACACATTTCGCTCTCTCCCTTTTCATTTTGTCTGTGTGCTGGCACCTTGTCATGCTATACTTAAAGTGGTCTGAAGGAGGGCTTGTGATGACAAAAGGATTGAAATGTCATCTTGACATGATTGTATGTTGCTAGTAATCAAGTTGGTCAGGAGCTTCTACTTCCAGCATTTCTCTTACCACTCTGACTTCCAAATAGTATTTGAAGCTGACAGGAACTTTTGAGGTTTGCAGCATTCTTACCTTCACAAGGGCTTCTGCCATAGGCTGCTTTGCTCACCTGATTGCCAGATTATTGAGGCACCCCAGGTTCTGCAAGATGAGCACCTTCATCCTTACTAAGATTGATGTTTATGGGCTGCAATGTTGATGTCTGTTGCACGTGTCTGTTGCCGTCTCTATTTACCATCCTCACTTAGCCAGTCATATGTCCTCGGAAGCCTAAGTATTGGTTCATGTTTTTTTAAGAATGTCAGTTTAATACATCTGAGGCAGTGGGGTTATAGTTAGCTACTCAAGCATTTGCGTGCATTGCTCCATTAGCCCCTTGACATATTAAAGCAAAGAAGCAAAAGGACAAATCAGGTGTATTAGCCTTTGGTCTTGGTTACAGCTTTCAAGGAGAACCTGGCTGCCTGGAAGCTTTCAACTCAGCCTCTTTCCCCCTGGTTCTTTGGTACCTGCAAATGCCTCTGTTCTTGGCCAAGTATTCACCAAAAAGTGGTGCACTTCTTCCTTTTCCGAGCCCCAACCAAATCCTCAGCATAGTGCTTTGCAGCTACAAAGTGATGGAAGAAAGTCCATTCAGACTGATGTCACTTGAGTTCGTAGTGGACTTTCCAAGTGGGTGACATGCAGCTCAGTAGCGTTGGCTGTATGCAGGTATTCTAAACCCTGCTCTGGGCAAATAGCCTCTGGTCTTTTCAGAAAAAAATTAAAGTCTATATGATTGGTCTCCATTCTAATTTTTAAATGTTTATTACACTGACTAGTGAAATAGCCACTTATAGTAAAGGATGTCCTATGTTTCCATGTCAAAGTTAGTAAACTGCCAGTTCTTGCTTTCGGTTGGTGTTCTCAATTTGCTGTCTATTCTACCTCACTACTGTCTACACTTTTAATACAAATATATAAGTACCACACCCCTAAAAGGCATTTACCAAAATGAGTGGCTTCTTGGTGATTTAGTAGGACCCCTCGTTTTTAAGTTTACTCACATAGAAGTCTTAATTCATTTGTCATAGAAGTCAATGAGACCTAAAGAATTGGATGATGTTTATATAGGAAACGTATTTGCAACCTGAAACTCAAGTTTAAACAACAGGAGAAAGGTTTTAGTTACAGTTCAGATCCAATTAGGACCAGAATCAAGATTTGAAAAGCTTTGGAGCAGTGAAAGATGTACTGCTTTAATGGTGCCCCAGCTGAGGTGTCAGCATCAATAGTGTATAAAGCAGCCATGTTAAAAAAAAATTAGAAAATGGCCTTTTGTAAATTGGGAACTAAGGGTAGTGAAACTATTTGAGAAATTTATCAAAAAGGAACAGGAGAAACTGAAGCATTGGAATAGATGGGAGTCTGATGAGAAACAAGGGTAAAGGG
This sequence comes from Eidolon dupreanum, assembly GCA_028627145.1. Classification (NCBI taxonomy): domain Eukaryota; kingdom Metazoa; phylum Chordata; class Mammalia; order Chiroptera; family Pteropodidae; genus Eidolon; species Eidolon dupreanum. Next base: position 51,646,006 of record CM053515.1, on the reverse strand, counting down.
AAGAGTCTTGTATGTGCAGTGACTTCAGTGTCACCTTAGAAATTATCAGTATGGAATTTAGAAACTAGGATGTTTTTGGTTCAGCAGAACACTTGAGGACTCAAAATAAAATGGACTATCATAGGTCTTTCAAACTGCAGGATTTGAAATCAATTTCTGTGGGTGATATTTTAGTGAGATGTATTAGAAAATCTATGTTGGCGTTCAGTAAAGTTTGTGACACGTTCCCCGTGTAGTAGATATATGCATGTAGATGTGTAAGTGTACTTAGTGATATGATTATTCTGCTGGTCACAGTCAGAGTTTGAGAAACATTGAAATAGGTTATGCTGTGAGACAGTCACTAGAAGCATGGATGAGCAGCACACATTTTATAGAATCATTTAGGTCTTTGAGGCAGAGTGGCAATTTACCAGAGAAATGAGTATATTTTATTTGTTTGCTACTTTGGTCACATATAAGGTACACAGAGTCTGGGCAGTAAAGGAGCCTAGCCTATAAAAGAATGCTGTCCAGCACCTTGCATAGCTGTGGGCTCTGTAGAAGAATCAGAAAGACTGCTGGAGATCAAGCCCAAGAAAAGTTCAGAGCGCAACCCAGCAAAATTTTACTTTTGAAAACTAAGAATGTCAAAGAAGAGTAAAGGTCATATAATTTATTCCCAGGAAAACCTAAGGTTTGCCACCAATACCAGTGGACTGTTATCACAATGGCACCCTTCACTGGCTTTTTGCTCACAAGCCCTCCAGAACCCCTTCCTCTTCATGGAGACCCCAGGGTAGTGTCCATATAACTAGCTCAAACTAACAAGCCACTGAAACCACATCGCCTTCCCACGTGGACAAGGGTGGAGTGGCCTGGAAACCCTCCTTACTCTCCTTTGTTTTCACATGCTCCCCCGCCCACCTCAGGGCTCCTAAATGTACCAACGGGAAGGAAATCAGAGAAGCTTCTGCTTGATTCTGGGAAATGATGACCACTGGACCTGAAGAAGAGTGATTTGCCCTATACTTAATCTTTTTATTTCCCTTTTAATGTTAATTCGAATCATCAGTTCTGCGGAGTTCAAGCAAGTTACTTTAAAACTAGTGGGACTTTTGGGACTTGGAGACCGCTTTTATCCAGAACCTGTAAAAAGAGCAGAGGATTTAATACTAAGGAATATAGTAGTATACCTTCAACTGTAAAATTATCTTTTAGTTTGTTACATTGATTTTAAAAAACAGTAAAGCAAAGATCAGTTTTAATGTTAAATCTGGAGGCATGAGTTTAAAATGTTGAGGAACTGTTCTACAGCACTCAAGAGGGAGTGAGGACCCAGTTTAAGGCTAAAACATTGAGAATATAAGATGCAACACAAGAGTGATGACTAGGCTTCTTATGATCCAGTCAGGAATAGCAGAGGTGTAACTTAACCACTTGCAGTTTAAACAAAAATAGGGAGTGAACCACCCTGCCCTAACTGCCCAGGGCTATCTTCATCTATGTTCCCCTCACCTTGCCCCTTTGGATTCCACCTCCAAATAGAACTGAAAACCCAGGTAAAGTCCCCTTTCACTAGAAAGGTTGCAAGTGACCTCTTAAGGATGAGGAAGGAAAATCAAGGCCTGGCCAAACAGAGTCCCCTTTTCAACATCATCCTAATTTTCCAATTTGCAGCAGGGGTGTGGGAGGTTTGCTAAAGGAACTACTAAAGTTTTCAAAGCTTCATTATTTTGATTGAGTTAAAATAGCACTCTATTGTTTCTCAGCTCAGATAATCACATCTGAAGAAAGTTATTCCCAAGCTCCTAGAAAAATTTAGATTTCCTTATCTCTAATATTTTACATATTTCATAAGACAAATTACAAACACTTCTAATATAAGTAGGTAGTCAGCTTTGCAATGTGCTTTGCAATTTCATGCCAAAAGGGAAGAAAAGATGAATTCAGAACAGCATTATCTTCTAGTAAAAACTTAATGGCCCACAGTGCCAAGAGTGCCTGCCTCTACCTGCAGAAATTAAGGACATTACAAAAAGCATGTGTTCTAGAGAAACTAGGTGTATTTTGTTGAATTAAGAATCCACTTAAAGAGGAACGTAAGGAATATTAACATCAATCCAGGCCAAAATGGACCCGTGGATTCCCAAGTCAAAGAACAAGGTCAAGTGTCATGTAGTCTTGAATATAACAATCCAAATCCTGGGGCTGGCATATAGTTGCAGAAATATAAGTCCCCTTCCCTTTTTTCATGATTGCAGATGCTTCTCAAAAGTGCCTCCTCAGTATCTCCTTGTGAACACATAAATCCCCCCCCAAAATTAGTGTGTGTGTGTGTGCGCGCGCGCACGCGCGTGCGTGGGAAGGGGGGGGAGAGACCTTTTATGGAGTGAAAAATAAAAAATAGAAATTTGTTAATGTTTACACAATATGGCAATTCTCCTAATCTTCAGAGAAGTGAACTTGGTAATAAAGTTCTCTGGGTTTTATGGTAATCAGTTCAAATTTACCACGAAATTATTCAATCCCTTTAAGATTCCAGGCTCAGCAGCCCCACTTCAAAGAAGAGATTCAGCCCAGGTACCAGAAAGAAGCAAGGTCAATCCCTAGCGTCTCAGAACTGAGCTGCAATCTATTTTGAGGGCCATTGAATTAATATGTGGGTAGGAAAGACACCATTTTTTCAATACCATAGACCAGAAAATGGTACATCCCAAGTAGAAAGGGAAGCAGTGGTTCAAGAAACTCAGGTATGTGTGTGCCTGTGTTGTTAGGACCCAATATAAAATATTATTTCTTTAGTAGCAAGCAAAGTTTGTGATATTATTTCCAGTGTGTTTCAACCACTAGGGATGACATATCTCAAATTATAAATATGTTTGACATTTTGGCTTGTACCTCTCTCCTGAGTTTGACTTGGAGGAATTAGTTCACAAGAACCGTAAGAGACAAGCCTTGGACTTTCATGACCCACTTCACAGCCTGGAAACCGAGTGCACAGGACTTCAACTTTTGCTGTTGCTGCTCCTCAAGGAAATTTTATAACACATCGAGCCGGAAACAGCACTTTTTGAAAAGGAATAAGCTACTCAGTTTTCATATTTTTGTTTTATTCAGTTTGCTCCAAGGGCAAAATCAATAATAATAGGGATCACAAACATTATTTTGATTGGCTCACAAGCCTGATCAGTAAAACCTGAAAAACAGAAAATGTTACACAAGTTGCAGAAAAGTACTCCTGGAGTTCACTGACATGATAGCAAGTGGAAACACAAATGCAACAAGTGTTAACATTTAGAACAGTATTTGTACCTGCTCCTTTCTAGACAATTCAGGGACCCTGTGCAAACCCTTCATGTATTACTGCGGATTTCCTTTGACAAGAAGTAGGACATTACAACACTCCTCCCAGGCCTTACTCCTGCTGCACTTGAGTGGTTCCTATTCCTACGGCGCTGGCGTAAGCTGTCAGGATTTCCACTATCTGTTTAGTTTCTAGGGTCATGCGGGCTTCCTTCAGCCAGTCCTGTGCCACTCGTCTGGACTCCCCTTTCAGCTGGTTGACAAATTTTGCTGCTAGCTCCAGATCACCATGCTCAAGGCAATAGGAGGCATATGACAATAACTTAAATGTGTTTATATCCTCAGGGCGGAGTTCCACTGGTGGCTTCAGTTGCTGAGGCGGGAAGAGGAGCAGGGACTGCAAGTAGGAGAGGAAATACTGGTATAAGCTATTTCTGGTTTCATCAATCATTGCTACCCTTTGGGCCAGTTTTTGGACAGCATAGAAACGGACTCTAAGTGTCTCCTCACTGTACACCCCACGGGTCAGGGACTCTGGAGGGATAGCTGAGGTTAAAGCTTGGGCAAATTCACTATCAGAACAGGTGGCTTTGATGGCCTCAACTGCACCACCCAGTGGAACAGTGGGCAGATCCGCTGATGCCGTCTTCATGCTGTACTTTAATGCCTCCACCGAGAGCCAGAGTTGGTGGGCTTTTCTGGCCTCCTCTTCAGCAACTGCATGACCTATAAAGAAAACAAAGGCAAAGAAAAACATTTTTCTTTTCACATGACTACACATCTTACTTGTATATCCGGAGAACTAATACATCTTCAACAAGCTAAATACACACATGTGAAATATGGGGCCAGAAAGTGCCTCTTCCAACTCCCCTGCCCTGGGGTGTTCTTTTCTGGCTGGCTTCTTCATAGGAGGTAACAAGCCACAACATAACTAGATGAGGACTTTTTTTCCTAAAGCCAGTGGAGAAAAAAAGCAGGACTTAATGTGCACAAGCACAACTGAGTCTCCCTTCTGTCTTCCTGTGACATCCAGGACAATGTGTGGCATCTAATTCAGATATTTATCTGTGGAAATGTGTCTGAGAAGGAAACATGATATTTAAATTAGGCTGAGACTTATGCTAAGACCATCAGAAACTTCCTAAAAAGGGATGGGAGACTTCGAATAAATAATGGACTACTGGATCTTGAAACTTACCTTATTTTTATCTTTATCTGACAAAAAAGATTTCATAATATTCCAAACTAATCCATTTTATCTACATCCTCATTGTTAAGACATTTCCCTTTCGATGTGGCACATGGAAGCCTCAGCATATCTACTGTCCATTTGGGTGAGTAGAATCAGCAAGTCACCTACAGATAACCCTCTGACTAGAGCTAGAGACAGGTCAGCACATCATGGAGCACAGCGTAGGACCACACTGACCTTTTGCTCCACTCAAGGCACATGAGACATAACCAAATTGTGCTGGGTAAACTGCCTCATAAATAGTGATCTCTTGTTGGTCACATAAGAAGTAAACCTTCAACTTATTTAGATTTAATTTTTATTTATTTATTTTAATTTTTAAAATTTTTTTCTCCCCTCTTTAATTTCCTCCTCCAACTTCTACCCTTGACCTATGGATGTTGCCATTTCCCCTTAAGAACTGGATCTCTGAAAGCGGGGCATCTCCTCCCACATGCTCACGGTGTGCACCCAGGGTCAGGCGCCCCTGTGGCCTGGCTCTCCACCCCCCCAACCCCCGCCGGGGCGTGGCACCCTCTGGGACCTGTCACACCTGGGATATGGTCCGGGGGTCCACCTGGGGTGTGAACCCAGGACCTTTTGCGTGTAAAGCTGACGTGTTAACCACTACACTATGAAGCAACCCATAAGATTTAATTTTTAAATTCTTTTAAATTTCCTCCCATGACTCTCTGTATTCCAAAATTACCTAATCTGGGGCTAATTTTCTAAGAAATGAATAAAATTTATTAGAGTGACTTCAGCATATTTATGCCTTAATGCCAATGCACATATCCCATTATCCTCATTGGAAGCTGGATTAAATAAAATTATCTAAGAGGTCCACGTGCTCACTCTGAACAGCCTGTTCGATTCCTCTCAGTCTAGCATAGGCAGTGTTTATATCCAGAGTAAAGTTGTCAACTTGCTCTTGAGTGAGCCGACGAAACTGTAGTTCTTGTTCAGCGAGTTTCTCAGACAGGTCCTGAAATAAAACATAGTGTACAGAAAAAAAGATGCTACTTTAGTGGACATGTAAGGACACTTAAGTCTTCTAGCAACTGCTACCGCCAAGAGGAAAGAGGGCCGTTAGAAGTTCAGAAAGAGTTCTCATGAAATACCACATTTTGTGTAAGGTTTCAAAATTTCCTAAAACTCATATTTAATGTATAACTTTCTACAAATTTTACTAATGGAACCTAATATTGGAGGAAGCAGACTAACAGAAGAGAGAAGGCTATTAAAATGAGAAAATGCCAACTTTAGAAAGTAACTGTACTGCCATACAAACATAGTAACTAGATTAAATTGTACCAATATCCTCTATTCAAGAGCTTATATATGCATCCATTTTTCTCAGAAAAACACCCATCAAATAGAATTTAAAATAAAATGCCTTTTCATATTGGCATAAGTTTCAATTTCCTGGAAGATTTCCTTATGTAGAAAACCTCATTTCCCTTTTGTGAGACAAAATAATAATTATAAATGATTTGCTGAGTAAAAACTAATTATGATTAAAGGTATCTTAATGATTTCCAAACTTAATGTCTCTGGGATATTTCCTCAGATATAAATATCTAAAAACTACCATGTAATTCACATGAGCTTGTAGGGATAAAGCAGCGTCAATTTTCTCACACTGCTCTATTTATTTTCTTAAAAATAAGTATCACAGTCTGAGGTGTCCATTTTGTTTACTTGTTTACTGTCTGTCTGTCTTGAGCACCACTGCATATAGTCGGCACTGCCTGGCATTTCATATATATCTATGCACTGACTGAATGGATTCATTCATTAACTACATGTGCCAAGTACTATTATCTGCATTCTTGAAACCCCATGTACCAGACCTTCTTAAAGCTTTGAAAGCTCTACATGTCCAGGACATAGATACAAAACACATCTGATCAGTAACACATAGGCACACCTTTATGTAAAAAGGAACAATTCTGCAAATATACAAAAGCCCCACTTCACCAAGAGTAGGTACCATTAGAAACCCTTCCCTATTCTTCCATCTCCTCAGAGGTAATGACACACAGAGCACATTAAAAGGAAAGGAGTGACTGTTACTAAAGGAAAGGGGAAAAGGAGGTTGATGCCTTCTATTGGGTCCTCACCTGTTCAAATTCATGTTTTAGTTCCTGTTCTTGTACCCTGAGGACATCTTGTAAGTGATCAGTGTGGGCAGCAGCTTGTCGGCGAAGCTGGGTTCTCATTTCACTCTCCATGGCATCTCTGACTTCCTCTACCTGCGAAACCAAACAGTAATGATTAGTTCCTAATTCTACACATACACTTTTAGAAAAAGAGAAAAAAATCCAGTAACGATGATTATAGCAGCTTCCATGTCCTGATCCCCTATAATGCGTCATGCACACATACACATTCTTCTTATATGGATCAAAAAGCTGAATGCTGGAAGGTGATTCAAATGAGGTCACACAGCTGTATCAAAAATCAGATTTCAAGCGAGGTCTCTCTGGCTCTAAAACTGTTTTTTCCTTATCACTAGGCTGCCTCCTATATAAAGCAAACAGGGTCATTTCCCAAATCCCAGCTCAAGGGGGGGAAAAATCAATACAAAGACTTGGGATAAAAACAAGAGGAAAAAAAACGCAGAAAAAAATAAAAAGACTTGGGATAAAACACTGCTTTACCACACCAACTATGTGACCTTGGGAAAATTATCATTTCCATTTTCTCATCTATAAGCTGTTAAGAAAATTAATGAATCTCTGGCAGTTGCTGAACACAATTTCTTCTAAAAAACTGCTCTGAAACTGCTTATTTTAATATACAGATTCAACACAGACTAAATGAAACCAAAACTATGAAAAGCATATCATGTCTTGCCTAACAATTAGCCATGGGTCATACTGCAAATTATTTAAAACTGATTACCTGGAATTCATTAATGTACTTACTCTCAGAAACAATATAATTAACTAATGAATCCACTCAGTCAGGGCATAAATATTTATGAAGTGCCAGCTCTGTGCCAGGCAGTGCCTATTATATGCTTGGATGCAGTGGTGCTCAAGACAGACAGACAGTAAACAAGTAAACAAAATGGACACCACAGACTATGATACTTGTCTTTAAGAAAATAAATAGGGCAATGTGAGAGAAAGTAATATGGAGGCTCTACTTTAGATTGAAGGGATAAGAAAGGCCTTGCTGAGGTGACATCCAAGCTCAGAACTAAGATTTAAAGACAGGAACCAAAACAAATGTACCAGGCAGAGCTAAGACCCCAGGGCAAAAGATGTAGTCAAGGCACCAAACCACCACAGAAAAACAAAAACAAAAAACAAAACAAGATATCTGGTAAATAAGGAAAGTAAGGGAGGTCTGACTCACAGCAAACAGGAATAAACTCAAGAGGCCTTGTTGGTATAGGTTAAGAATTTAAAGATTTTATATTAAGTGCAGTGGGAAGTCAGTGGAGGATCTTCAGCAGCCTTGTGTCTGATCAGAACATATTTTTTATAAGAACCATTTGTTTGTGTAAATAGATAAAGAAAGATGGGTATGAAAACATGGAACCTGTAAAGATAATACTCTGGACTAAGATGGTGATAATGGAAAAAGAAAAGTGAACAGATATGGGACTTACTCCAGATGCAGAAATGATAGGATCTTGTCAATGGACTGGATGTGAAAGTTGATGGAGGAAGAACTAAGCATGATTTCTTGCTTCAGCAACTTGGTAGATGGAGGTTTATTTAGAGAGAAACAAGCTGAGGGAGGGACTGGGAGACCAACTGGAGAAAATCAAGAAAATTGTTTTAAATATGCTGAGTTTGAAACAACTAATGAAAATCCAAGTGGAGATATCAAGTTGGCTACTGGATAGGCAACTGAAGCCAAGGCAGATGTCGGAGCTGGCGATATAAATGTCACAAGTGACATAATACTTACACTTCAAAGCCACAGGACTAGTTAAGAGCAAGTTGGAGACAGTTTAGATGGATAAAAGGTTTAGGAGCCCATGTCAGTGAGTGCCAGTAATTGAGAGGCTGAGCAAAGAGGGAAGCCAAGGAGTGGCCACAGCAGGTGGGAGAAAGGCCAGAACAATGTGGTCTTCTCACAGACAAGGGAAGGAAGAGTTTCAAGGAGTAGGGAGTGGTCAGCTTGTGCAGCCAAGAAGACATGAAGGTAGTATGAGTATTCAGGTTCCAGATCAGCTTATAGACACCTATAATGAAGTGCACAGACAGAAGACTAAAGAGCTATTCTATCCATTCTTAACCATCACCTATTTAAAAACACTGGCGGAGAAAAATATACTCAGAATCCAAAAGACATTCTATCAGCACTGCTTCAAGGGGCAGAAGCTCCCCTGGAAAAAGATAAGCTAGCTAATTCTGGATACCTGTAGCATGTTACTTTCTTACACTTCTGCATCTGCTCTACATAAAGGAACTCCAGCAGATTAATCCTTCTCTAGACGTTCTGACTGGCACAAGGGCCAAAGCACCATTCAAGAGGTAGGGTGACATGACTTCCGTCTAGTCTTTTACAGTCAGTGACTGCTACTATTATCTCTAAAAGTAGATAGTCCAGTCAGATTCACTTTAAATGTCAGGCTATTGTTCTCATTTCTTCTACCTTTCTGTCTTGTTCAGCCTGTATCTCACTCCTGTGATGTTCTAATGCTTTTGCCACTGCAGAGTCAAATGCCCGCTTTTCTTCCAGCTTTTGTTTTTCCAAGGCTAATGCAATGTGCTGCTTCTCTGTGGCTTTCTGTTCTGCTAGCTCTCTGTTTAGCTGGTCAATGCGACGATGTGCATGAGCAACCAGGGAGTTCAGATCATCAGTAGAGAGCTTGTCAGCTAAAGAGAAAACCACATTAAAATGTTAATCATTTTGCCAAAATTATACATCTACAATGTAACTTGTTTCAATTGATTAAGATGTTTTCAATCCCAAGCAAAGTAATTTTGGCAGGCCTTCAAGTATATTAATCAGTTCTTTTCCAGGTACCCAAATTAGTACTAATCTGAATTATAAATTGGCTTAATAACTCACTATAATTCTGCCTCTAAAAGACAGAGCTTACATATACAATCCCACCTATGCATAACTATGATTAGTCATAACAGGTATCCAATTAAAGATTCTTTTCTGCTAAAACTCAAATCAAATTCTCAGACTTTTCCCTAATAAGAGTTTGTATACCTTTTCTTAAACAGATGATATTATCTAAGACAGTGATCTGCAACTAGAGTTGTCCATCAGAATCACCTGTAGAGCTTTTAAAAACACTCATGCCCAAAGATTCTGATTTGAAAGATTCTGATTCAACACTCTTTTCCTCCCAATTTCACACTCCAGGAGTGTTCTGGTCTATTAGCGCAGTTTAAGAATTATGGCTCTAATAGCAAAATACAGCATGTGATAAATACTATGATAAACGACTCTATTCTATAATAGATTGAAAAGCAAAAAACAAAGTAGGGATAAGAGATTTAATGACCAAATTCAACATGTGTAACTCCTTTGGATATTGATTTGAATAAAACAGCTAAAAAAAAACCCCAAAACACTCATTCTCTAAAATAATTGGGGATATTTCAACACAGAATAGACATCTGATGACATTAAGAAATTATTAGTTTTAGGGTATGATAATGGTATACTGATGTTTAAAAAAAAGCATACTGAAAGTATTTACAAGTAACAGAATATGATATCTGGAATCTGCTTCAAAAAAGGGAATGTATGAGACAAAACTAGCCATGTATTGAAAATTGCAGAACAGAGGTGATGGGGGCGGTCCATAGGAGTACATTACAGTGCTTTTCCAACTTTTTAATGTTTGAAATTTTACAAAATAAACACTTAAATATATATTATATATGTATATGCATCTACATATTATATATAATATGTGTGCATATGTATATATAATATAGCTATGTCTACAAGTTTCCAATCACTTGTTGAAACATTTTTGTAGATAAGTGAATATGGTTGTGAAAAATATCCAAATCAGATTTATCACATGCAACATTATTTTATCTTGTTTAGATGGTTTAACATATAATAATCATAGGCAAAACAGAAAGACTTCAGTCTTTTAAGTCTCAAAACAAATGCCTTTAAACATAAAAGACAGATAATTACTCACCTAGGTCAGAAACAGCTACAAAGGAAAAGAAAAAGTTTGAAAAAAAGAATATACATATTCAGTTATCAATCATTAATAACAGGACTATCCAAAAGGAAACAAGAAGGAATGAGAAACCAGTAGAAAAAGCTTATTTTAATATTAGAAAGCAAACCAAAAGAGTTTTTCCCTAAAATTTAAAAAGATTATAAAACAATATAAATTAAGGTAAATTCTAAGATTTTAAAAAATAAGTCATTGATATTAAAAGTAGTTTTCATTTTCAGGGACTCATCTCTATTTTTGCTAAAACAATCAACTTAGTTTTTACATAGAAACTAATTCTCGTTTACCCTCTCCATTTGCATTAGTTCATAGAGTATTTCACTAAGACACAGTTCTCAGTACCACACTCCTACTAACATTTCAAATAACTAAGAAATTATATCCTTTCTTCTCTGAAAATCTGAAAACAAGTGAACTCACACTAAATTTGCATTTAACCTGTACAAATTAAACTAAGAACCATGACCACCTGATTCAATGATAGAGAAAAATTGTATTTTGAATAGTCTGGATGATTCTCCCCGCCATGGCTACTATGTGAACACCTGATGGGAGAGGGGAGCTGCCAGTCATGAGCTTCTTAACATCCTGGGCATGACCCTTGGATCCAGTAAGTTCAAAGACAGGTATTTTTCATCCAAAATGGCTCTGAATTTCAACCACTTAATCTAGTATTAACCAGAGAAACAAGAATGTCCCAATGTTGAAGGAAAAACTAGCAAAGATGAACACGGTGAGAAATAATATCTCAGTCTCACCATGGCACATAAATATGGCTATAAATACTAGCCTATAAGCAATAAAGAAAAGGTGGCCTGGGAATACTGACAATTTACAACTTGCACACCATTCTCCCACCCTGGTAACAGCCACATGCATGCTTCCTAATGGCTCCTCTCCATTCTCCACAGGGCTATCTGCTGAATATGGTGTTTATCATTCATTTTGTTATACTTTACACATGTATGCATCCTTAAACAATATATAGTTTTGTTTTCTACGTTCTTAAACTTCACGAGTGGTATTTTACTCTATGTATTCTTCTGCAACTTTTTTGTTTTTCTTAACATCTATGTTTGAGAGATGTAGTTCTGGTTCATTCATTTGCACTGCCATATGTGAGGTACACTGAGCTCTTTCTGATTTTTCTGCTCTTACGCTACTGCTATGAACATTTTTACGAGTATCTTTTAAGTACCCATGCAAGTCTTCCTGACTACGTACCTGGCAGTTGAACTGTTGGATCAGGGAGTATATACATCGTCAACTTCACTAGATACTATACCTCATGGTTCAACAAATCAATTGCTAAATGATTACACATAAGATTCATTCCTATTCTTCATTTTCACTGCCCCTGGCACGCATACTAGTGTGGCCCTTATCACTTCACTCTCAGATTACTCTAGCAGTTTTTAACTAGCTTCCTTGTCCTTAGGCATCCCTCCCTATACCTTCAACTCTCATAAAAATGAATTTTCCTCATCTTTACAATCACATCAAAAACTCCTCAAATACCTTAAAGGGGATCTTATACCACCAATAAAAATCAATCAGGCAGAGAACAGTGAGGGGTTAGTGGGTAAGAATAAAATCCTGGCTCTACTCCCAAACATGGGCAAATTAACTTGAGTCTCAGTTTTCTCGTCTATAAAATGGACATAACAAGAACACTTACCTCATAGGGCTGTAATGAAATTTAAGTAAGTTAATACATATGAAGCACTTGGAATATTTATTATGTTCTGTTGGCTATTATTATGTTTGCTATTATTATGTTATTATATTTGCTATTATGTTAGCTATTATTGTATGTTTGACACTGTGCTCAGCTATGAAAACAAAGAAGTAGTATTAGACAAATGAATATCAGCAGGAAATTTATAACTTAGGAAAATAAGACTAATAAGAGCAAAGTAACTGATAATACCAATCAGTACTAACCAGTTTGGTATAGGTTTTAAATGAGTTCAGATTTCAGCGGTGAGGGCTGGGGTAATCATGGAGTACTTCATTGTCACACAAGAAGTCGGTAACATTGGAGGAAAAACTGTGGCTGTGGGCAGGGATAAAAGGGAAACTTCACCAGATGCCATTTTTCCCTTTTCAATTTTTTATCGTGTGAATAAATAATCTATTTTAAAATTAATAAAATATTAAATGGAGGTTGTGGGGAAAAAGTAATTCAGAGAGAGCACTGCATAGGACTTTCGCTTTGTATGATACATTTCTTTAATGCCTGTTTTCCAAACTTGGCACTGACAATTTGGGCCAGATGATTCTTTTTGTGAGGGGCCTATCTGTGTACTGTAGGATGTTTAGCAGCATCCCTGGCCTCTACCCACTAGATGTCAGGTGCAAACCCCAATGTGCCAAATAAAAATATCTCCAGGCATTGCCAAATGTTCCTTTGGAGGGATGTCAAAAATGCCTGGGTTGAGAAAGATACTTCAATGTTTTCCTGTTTTACCAGTAGGCATTTTCAAAATCAGCAAAAGAATTTTTAAAAAGTTAAAAACTTCTAAGGCTGGCACGCGACAATTAGTAGGATTTAGCCTAGTGGGAAGACCAAAGACAAATATTTTAAATGAGAAAATGCAAATTCCTAGGGATAGCACTCATAACTAACTCTCCACAGACAAAGGCTGTCCTGCCTTTTCAACCTTATTTCATTTAATTCAGCTGACCTAGACATCTCACTATCTACTAATGTCACATTTATGCCAAAGAGCTTATACCTAATTAACAGAGACACATAACAAACACAAAATCAAGTGAATAAGAATTTCAAAACGATAAAATAAGGTAACGTGGTATAGTAATTTGTGGAGGGGGTGAGAGGGAAGGTCTCTAGGGTGACCTCAATGAAGCACAGCCCTTGAGAAATTCTGATGAGGGAAATGGTGCAGATGCTTTTTAAGCTTGCTCAAGGACAGTCTGTCCACACTACCCTCTTTACTAGCTGCTAGTCAGTTTGTGTCTTTCTGCACTTTATCCCCTTATAAATACTGCTTTTATTTTTTTCTTTTGTTGTGAGTCTGATATCTCCCTCTTAAGTGAATCAACTGCAGTCAAAAAAACTAACTAAATGTCTCAGTTATTTTTGACAGCCTTGACTTCGCTTCTTGTTAAATCTCCCTGGCTGACCATTACACATATAAAATTCCTATACTGGTCTTTATTCTCTTAGCTCCTTAGACCAGCTATGGTGCCATGATGCAACCTTACCTTCAATCCAGAGAGGCCTATAACACCAGTTCTTCAGATCCTACCTAATGTTCAGTTTCTAACAGACAACAGCATTTAAATAGTATTTTGATTTGTTAAGACTAGTAACCTCTAATTCTTACTACCCTCATAGCACTTAAGGAAAATGAGACTATTCTGTGCAGTTACAATGTATACTGCTTAATCATCAAAGTTCCCCCAGTATGAGCTATCTGCAAGGAGACAGCCACACAGCCAATTTCCTTTTCAGTGCAGTGACCCTGGGTGAGTTCACAACCACAGTGCTGTCACACATCAGTCATTAGGTGTGCCTAAGTAATTCATTATGAATATTTTTAAAGTACCAACGGTTTTGAACAACTTTACATATATATAATATTCTAATATAATAAAAGTTATGTCACTCTCACTTAGGTTCCAAAAAAAATTTTTTTTTGAGTAATAGAGACCAGAGTGGAATCACGGATTATGGAATTAAACACTAGCTGGAACTTACATCTACTACAATTAAAACCATGAGAGTACTGTCACAGGTGTGTCACTTGTCATGGCTGTGACTGAAATAAAATGTTGAAAATATTTACTGTACACCAAGTGAGATATGCATGCCAGAGGGGTTTCGGATAGATGAATAGAGTTGAAGTAAGTTGTTAAAAACAAAAAAAGAAAAGTGTCAACACTTCAGTTGTACTTACTCATCCCTTTCCACCCTGGCAAGACTTCTGGAGTAATGCTGTCCAGTTCGCGCTTAAAATCATCCCGTGCTTGGACCACCAGCTCATGATACTGAGAAACGATCTTAGCCTCAGACTGAGCTGCTTCAACCTGAACAAATACAAGGGATATGTGGTTAAAGTGAGCAAAAAGTACCATATACACTCCAAAAAGCAGAAGTTCTATTCATTTATTTATTGACATTTTGTTGGGAATATATAAACAACATAAAGAGAGAAACCCATTGCTCAGAAAAAGGAGCATAAGCCTTGTCTTTGTTTCCTTCTAATTCTATTCAAATACCATGGGGCAAGGCCTCTCCCAGCTTACTGTGCCTCATCCCTCTTTCTCTGGGTCACAGCCAACCGGTCATACAGATCACAAGTGCAGACAGAATATCTGCTACAAAATGAAAATTTTCATAAGTAATAATAACGAAAAATGTTATCTATTATAAAAAGTATCAACAATAATGAACAATCTATTTTGTGTCCAAATCAAGTTTTTAAAATTAGTAATAACTAATATTCTTTGCAGGGGAAAAGGGAGATAGTAGGAATTTTATTTTCCTGAATTCTTAAAATCCTTTGACTAAAGGGTTATATTTAAAAGTAAAAAATACTTGTAAAAGACCTAAAAAACACACCTTTTGTACCACATTATCCAGATCAACTATCATGTCGTGAAGTTTTCCCTCTGCAGCACTTATATGAGATTTGGCCCCAGCAACCTCTTCTTTCTTTGCATTTTCAATTATACTTTTCATCTTCTCTAACTCTTCTCTGGAAACCAATAAAACAAAAACAAAGATTTAGTATTATTCCTTGTCAATTTTATTAAAGAGTTTGAAGTCAATATAACATATAATTGTTTCTAGTCTATGAAAAAAATAATTTGAAAAACATTGCTCAATGCTTTTCTATAGTTAAAATGCTTTTCTACAGGTAGAGAAGCTTTTCTAACAACTGAAAACACCGCAGTCAGAAGCTAGATTTACTACAGTGAACTGGATAAGTGGTGTACAGGAAAAGACAGGCTTCGGGACCAGGTAGACTCGGATTCACCTCCCAGATCAGTCTTTCCTTTGCTGCACACACTCGTATAATAGGGACTAGAGGCAATTCATAAGAAGTACCTGGCGCAGGGCCTGCCACATGAAGCACACTCAATAAACGGCAGCTTCTGCAAGGATTAGGCTAACTCCTCTGCCAGTGAGATAGCACATAAAGAAGGTAAAAGCAAGAGAGGAGACCAAAGAGCTCACTGAGCAAGTAGCTGGGTGTCGGGGAGCCCTCGCTATTCAGAATGTTTCACAGGTTGGAAGGACTGTAGTCTGCCCACCACAAAACACAGGCTCAGAGGCATGACTCATGTTCTAGATGTGAGCATAATGTCTTAAATCTCTTAAAAGATATGCTGGTTTAATTAGAAGGCTTTCTTTAATCAATAATAAATATCTTAAATGCAGCAATCTTGAATGACAAGTAACAATTCCACTATGCGGATGAGAATGTATATTCCAAGGTAGGTTTCCATTCTCAGAGGATGACTTCATACTTGGTCTGCTTGTTTGAGCTTAGTTTTAGCCAACTTCCAGGAATCAAGGTCAAAGTGGTATAAAACTAACCTATTATGTATGACTTTGGTAGTTAAGGCAAAGAGATTGCGAGATACTCTAAATTCTGATAAAATTGCTTGAACCATTCAAGAAAAATCTTGATATCAAGGCAGAATCTCAGGAAATCTGTAAAGATGTATCACGTAAGCAACAATCCAAAGATAAACTGCTTTTTATGTAAGATCCCTATATAGGTTTTTGTCAAATTTATTTTTGTCTAATTATATTTTATTCCCTCTCTCACTTTTAAATCTGTGTTCCTGATACCGAAACAGACCAAGAACAGGTGAAGGGAGGAAAGGGTTTCTCTTCCTCTTTCTATACAGACAGTAAAAAGAACACCCAGCCCAAAGAAAGCCACCAGGAGGCCCTAATTACTTGTTAAAGTCCATGTAATTACTTGGCTTTGAGAAGAGCATCGGCAGCCTCATCCACTGCCTTTCTGCGTTCCTTCAATGCACCTTCCACGGTGCGCCACTGTGCTGACTTTTTTTCACCTGCGATCTGAACAAAAAGTTTCAGTTACTAGATTTATTGGGGTGATTACTTCGTAAAGTATGTAAATGTCTAATCATTATGTTATACACCTGAAACAAATATAATACTGCAGGTCAACTGTTTTGTAAAATAATTTTTAAAAAATAAACAGAGCCAAATCTCATCACCGCCAAAAAAATTTTTTTAATTGTATAAACATGAATAACTGTTATTACTATCATAGGATAGGCCAACATGACCAAATACAGAAACATGTGACATTGAATTCAAAGGTAAAACGTCATTATTCTGAGTAGGAACTCTTAATCTAAGGTTCGTGGTGAGGCTCAAAGGTTTCCATGAACCATTTCTCATCAACTATCCCTGCCACCAAAACTGTAAAAGATTGTGTTTCTGTGCATGTTAGCATTTTATAAGAGATATTTTTATTAGACTCTCAAAAGGAGATATGAAGCAGAAAAAATAACTTTTCATGAATTTTGTTAATTAAATCATTTGTCAATGAAGCACACTAGGACTTAAAATTTCTTAACTGCAGGTCTATCTATCAAAATCATAGTTTAAAGTAGAATGCTTACATATTTGTATGGTCCTTACTCCTCTAAAATATTACTGTAAACAATGATCCCCTGTAATTTGTAAGGTAAAACTCAAATAATGTCAACCCCCCAAGGTGAATTTCATAGAATGTAAAATATATATAAAAGTTTCCCTTGAAAACTCCTGAAGCAGGTTTAATATGGATTTGCTCCAGCGTTGGAAATGATTGCCGCTTCATACCAAAAAACAAAACAACAATGAGAACAAAACAAAAAACCCCACCTGTAACACGATAATCACACTCAGTGCAACAAGACGCTCACACTACAAGATGCAAGAACCCACATCACCGAAGGCATAGATGAGTCCAGCTTCCATCCTCCCCACATTACTCATCACATATACAATGAGTGGGATGTTGTTTGGAACTGTCTAAACTATTTTAAATTATGTTTAAATTAACTGTTAACTTTTTTAAATGATTTTTTTTCTCTTTCCTTTTGCCAAGTGCATATAAAATGAATGTGTTCTGCATAGATATGAAGCAAAAGCACTGTAAGGCTTATCTTGAAAGTATGCTGTGCTCATACCCGGGAGGTGAACAGGAACATAGTAAATTATCAAAGAATAAAATAATTTTATCTAGGGAAAAAAGTGACTAAATTTGTTCAATAATTATATTTCAAATTACCCAAAAAGGGCCACTGCAGGGGCTGCTGCACAGCCAGAACATGCCTGTCATCTCAGTAAGGTGTCCTGGACCATGGATGTCCAACTTGTATCTTTCCTTGTGAGAAATACAAGTAGTTCTTCCTCTGCAGTCCCAGGCCTGCTGCTTCGGGAGGAGGGCTCAGCAAAAGCCACGCTTGTGGTTTTGGTCATTCAAAACCAATTCTCCATTATGTCCCCAAAGTCATCCAGCATGGTCTCATTTTAAAGGTATCTCTACTGTAGTAGTTTAAAGAACCAAAGTCCCTCAAGGCAGCGCTAACCCTGCCACTGGACAACAGTGGCAGCCTGAGGAAGCTTCTTAGAATACCATTTTAAATGCTTAGAAGATTACAAAGGAACTCATTTACACTGAAAGATGGTCATAAAAAATTATGTTTTTTTAATTTTGTGCAACAGAAATCAAGACATACTGGTAGGACTAATAAACACCCTAATTTAGAAGTAGTGATGAGCATAAATGATACTTCAAGATTTTCAAGTACCATAAAGTCATATGAAAATACCTGTGCTTTCTATTATTGGTGACAAAGTCACAGGTACTAACGTTACTATGGTTTGTTGCCAATATTCATAATTGAAGGAAAAGGTCTTGAGGGTAGGGAAAATGATGTTTTCCATTGAAGTCCAATAAGCCCCTAAAGTCTATCCACAGACCCAACTCCAGGTTTAAAAATCTCAGCTTTTAGAGGAAATACTTGGTATTTTTCTTCTATCTTTGTATCTCACTTTTTTATGTTCTATAAATTGTTGAGAAGTAACAAAGCAAATTAATTTTATAGTGTGAATAATGAAGTTGATGTTTCAATGAATTGCCACTTTAGTCATCTTGCAAAATAAAATACATTTAGAAAGGATGTTAATTTGGGCCATATCAATATTTTGTCAAGTATAACAAATTTTCCAAGACTCTATAGTATGCTGTTAGAAGAACCTGGTATTACATTAAGAAAACTCTTTAGAACTAACTCAAAAAGACGTATAAATCACTTGTTAATGGCATATCTGGATACCAAAATGTGTCTCCCTTTGTTAAAGGTAGTCCTCCTTATACAGGTCCAAGGATAAGCTTCCACGTAAAACGGACACCAGATTCCTCTACAATCCAGCCAAGTCCAACTGTTTCCAAATGCTGCTTTGACAAAGTACTTTAGTGTGTACTATAGAGCCCATGTGCATCTTCAGCTTCTTTATAGAAAACACAAAAGTTGGAATCCATTTGTACATTTCAAAACTTTTAGTCATACATTTTCCTGATCATTGTATAACACTAGCTAATTTTCCCTAACGCAGTTAACTGATACCATAAGGTGTTCTTTAGTTGTAAAATCTTGATTGCAGTAGATTTCATACTGTCTAACCCACATGCACTACACGTTGTGTTCACTGGGAAGAGGAGCTACTCTCTTACACAGCCTTCCATCAAAGTAGTACCATGGATATTTAAAGTTTCTTATCAGTGTCCTTCTGAAAGACATTGGTCTACTTGGGTTCAAACCCAACTTCCTAATATTATGCAACTTCCAGCCTTCCCACATCTATTTAATTAAATATTATTAAATATTCTCTGTGTGGTTTCCACTTTCCTTATTGAACTCTGATCTGAAATTAAAAATTTTTTTTTTCTTGGACTTTGAATCAAAAAGAATTTTAAGTTTTCAAAGTTTGTAGTTTCTGGATGGGTATATCAAAGGTCTAATTTAACTCTTGTGATGTATGTATATATGACTAAAACAACGTGAAGTGTTTAAATTCTTTAAAAACCACACAGTTATGGTGACTAACTTTACTAATCATGCATGATCCTGATCCATGAAATTTATAATTTATGTATTTTGTTTTTATAACAACTTGGTGTCAAGATATATTTTTATATACTGAATAACTGAATATAATTATAAAGGAATATTACTGAGTCCCACCAGTACATTTTTAACTCAATGCAATTAATTTATTCTTTGAAGTGTTCAATGTAAGTTAAATAATCAGCATAAGCATGTAATACAGATGGTGTTTTAAGACATGGGATCTCTGTATTACTTCTTACAACTGCATGTCAATCTAAAAGTATCTCAAAATAAAGAATTTATTTTTAAAACTGGTTGGTGATTTTAAAGCAAAAGTAGAAAGCAAACAACAAATACATTCAAGATATGAAAGCAAATCTGAACTAATTCTTGCACCATATCAGTACTGAGATAAAACACCATATAACATTCATTAAAAAGAACATTCAAAAGTTTTTCTTATTTTTTTTTAAGACAATTACTTTAGATTATCCTTGCTTAGTGAGAGAAAGCCCACGCTAGGAGGAAGATATCAGTTTCTGAAATACTGCATGTCTAATCACTCCTCGGCTCACCTCAGAATTGTCCATGGCCGCTTTCAGCATGTTGGCGTGGGCACTGACGGCCTGGACTGCCGCATTCTGAGCTATGATGGCCTGCTGAGTGATGGAGGCAGTTTGGCTCAGAGCATCTCCTAAGCTCTTGGCTAGAGCTGAAATAAAAAGAATCATTAAATAAAAGATTCCTCCCCCTAAATGACTTTATTTTAAAATTTCACTCTTCTCCAACTGAGTTTTCTACTGCATTTCCCCAAAAGTGTTAAAACAACAAAAAACATACAGATTTACAGTTAGTTTCATTTAAAAGTATGATAAAATATTAATAATTACTGAATCTGAATGATGGCTCTGTGGGGGTTCATTATACTATTTTGACTCTTATGCACACCTAAATTTTTTCAAAATAAAAAGTGGAGTTTTTTCAAAAAGAAAAAAACTGCTTAAAAAAGGCTAGCATTTACTTCAAATGAGAGGAACAAGATTTAGAGCACTACAGCCCCTTTTACCTATTAGATGCTATATATTCAGCATTACCACCAGCATTTTTTCATTTTAAATAATAATTATATGGATCCCACAGGGAAAAAGAGGTACACATTTTCATCTCCTCAGCAGGAAGGGAGACTCATAGTAAATGATCTATATTACCAAGCTATAAGAAGATAACATACAGACAAGAGAAAGAAAAAGACAAGCAAGATAACATGCAAACAAAACAAAAAAAAAAGAGAGAGATAGAGAAGGTTGCTTAGAAATGGACAGTATTTTTCCACAAAGGATTCAAAAAATTGCAGAGAACAGTACTGAAGAGGCTAATCACATTTCAATATACTGCTTCAGGAATCAAAAAGAAACCTCATTTTTTAAAAAAATAAATCAAGGGATAATTTTAGATGTAATACCAAAATGGAAAAAGAGTCATTTGAAGAAAGAAGGCCAATGAGATGTCAGATACCAGATGACAAAAAAAAGGGGGGGTGGGTGGGTAGAATATATCTGGCAGGTGAGACAAAAACAAAAAGTGATTTTGAGCAAAAAGAAGCATAAGCTAGAGATGGACAAATGGAACCTGAAGAACCAAACACAGTGCCTCTGCAATACAGATAAAAGGAGAAAGCTAATACTAACAAAATACCAAAACATATATATAAGACTGAAGTTCAAATGAAGACAAAAGGCTATAAAAAGAGAAAGAGGTTACAGAGGAACATGCATAAATAATGGTGGGACATTCAATCACAAATAACAGTTAAGCCACTTTATAGAGGCCCAAAGACCCCTGAAGATTGGGTTGCCAGCTAGAAGACCTCTTCAGGGCTCTACTCACTGGCTTTGATTTTTTTTTTTTTTTTTTTTGCTATTGAGTTGCATGAGTTTCATATACGATTTGGATATTAACTCTGTATCAGATATATGGTTTGCAAATATTTTCTCCCATTCCATAGGTTGCCTTTTCATTTTGCTATTTCTTTTGCTATACAGAAGTTTTTTAGTTTGATAAAGTCCAACTTGCTGATTTCTGTGCTTTGATTCTTAATAAAATTTTTACATATATGCATGTATGCACACGTGCGCACACATACACACACACACTTTTAAAGTAAAGTTTGGGAGAAAACTATGAGGTGACATAGAAAATCCTGAAATTTTTCACTTTTCCCAAAATGAAAGATAAAGGAGCATGATAAAACAGGAGATATTGTCACCTTAAATTTACCACTTACTTCAAGGAGTCCATATGATAAAAGGAGAAAAGTGAGAAATAAAGAAAATATAAAAAGAAAAGAAAAAAGAGATCTCGATTTGTAGTAGAGAATTCAGGAAAAATTAAGACATGGGAAAAAAACAGAAATACTTCACTTATTTAGAAGTCATTTATTCAACATTCTCAACTATTTGTAACACAGCCACGAACTCAGAAAAATGTAAAAAAAACAAACAAACAAAACAAAATCCAAGTAGCCAAACAAATGCTCTACATCTATGTTCCTTCTGTCCCTTCTACTCTTTACACAATTCTAAAAAAATCTGCCTCCTCTGAAGAGGGCAGAACCAACATGAGCAGGGAAACAGGTGCCACTCAAGGCAGCAAGACAAACAGACATAAGTTGTGAGGAGAGACAAAAAAAACAAAACCATAAATAAGAATTTCAAACAAACACTTTTTAGTCTAGCAAAAATTTACATGCCCACTACCTCCAGAGACATCACTATATTACAGCATGCAATATAGTACAATAAATTATGTTCCATGTGCCTTGTTTAAGACATAAAATATTTTTTACAAATTTCTTTGTTTAGGCCATCAAAACATTAAAATAGAAACTTAAGAAGAAATATGCTTCAGTTAGCTGGAAACCAGCAATGTGTAGAACATTCCATTCCGCACCCATGTCAGGTAAGGGAGCTACTACAATGACTGGGTAATAAATAAAGAGTGTGAGCCACTCTGACTTGCACAAATAAATTGAAAGACTCTTAGGCAATTTGTAAACAAACAATTTCTGTTCACCAAACAATAAAACACCTTCAGCACTAACCATAATAAAAACAAATGGAGAAAGGACACATATTTGGAATTTTCACCAACTATACACTAAGAACAGCCTAGACGTAAATGAAGTCTAGATGGAAAGAACACAAATGATGAAATAAAGGTAGTGAATAGAGCAATGCCACTAAAGAAACAAAAGAACCCACAGACAGCTGATAGATGAGAAACTTGTGCCAATGGCCGAAGAAGAGAGCAACTGACAGAAATGACCCGAATGATTTAAGAAGCTGTCTGGTTTACATACACTCAAGCTTAACTTGTTCTTGCTTTTCCTGCTGTGCAAGGCGAGCGGCAACTTCTTCGGGTGGTCGCTCCCTTACAGAAGTTGAGGATGCTTCCTCTTGCGGCAAAAGTAAATAAGAGGAAATCAAATTTCAGCACAGAATTTCAACAGCTCACAGGGATATAAAAATACCATCATTTGTACTTGCCAGCTATATCAACTGAAGGCATTTTTGTGATAAGGATTCCCATACCACATTATCACTCAAAAATTCCAACAGAAAGAAATAGGGATCAGCTCTTAAATCCTTGCTTTCAAAGATTTATTCAGACTTTGAAATTTTAAAAATTCCCAAAGCAAGTCTTCGGACTGTAAATGTGTACTTACATAGTGTCTAGGGGTTGTCTAGGCATTCAATAGTTCTGATGAGCATACCATTTATAAAATCACAAATATAAGTAAACTACCTGAAGTTGCAGGCTTGGATTTTCCTTCACCAATTTGAGGGTGATCTATTTTTATAGATTCTTCATGCTGAACCACAGGGGCTGGAATCGACAGTGTATCACCTGCTGCAGAAATAATCTGAGGTGCCTCTGGGGGTGCTATAAAGACATGTTACTCATGGTAGTTATAGTTTCCTGGGTTAACAGAAACACGCAGGAATCTACTACTACTACGACCCACTTCGTGTCTGAATCCTCATAGACACAAATTCTTGTGCTGCCACTATTCAAACACACAAATAGACGAGGGCACCATCCACCACATACACAAACCCATACAAGATGGACAACAGCTGGGAAAGCAAAAGGGAAAGGAGTCTTGTCAGCAGCCACCTGCATTTTAACCATCACTATTCTCAGTCAAGGCTTCTAGAAACAGCACTAAGTGTTATTAAATATTAATATATGAGAAGTGCACATAAGATTTACATAATGTAGAAAAATATTTAAAAAGGAAAAAAAGAGCCTGTAATTGAAGAAGGCAGACAAAAGAAAGTAACCAAAAAAATATTTTTTAACTGAAGAGTAGTAGAGATGAAAGAAGTGTGAGCAAGAACAGGATGACAATTTTGAACACAAAGAGTATAAAAACACAAAGAGAAGTTCACAGTGAAGAGACAGTGAGTTAGTGAAGAACAAAACTCAGTTAAAAAAAATCATTTCATAGACATATTTTTAAAGAAAGATTGAAAAAATCAAGAGCTTGAAAATTATAAATAAGAGTGTTGATGGAAGAGAAAATGAATAATTCTAGTGGTGGAATAGAGGGGGGAAGGCAACAAAATGGAGAAAAAAATTTTAAGTAAACTGAAGGTCCCATTTATCACAAAACTCATTAACTGGTCTCCCTCCTCTGCCATTGGTCCCTTATCTATTCTCCGCAATAGTCAGTGAACTTATTGAAATAAAAGTCAGCAGCCTCTGGCTCAGAACCCTCCCAAGGTCTTCCCATCTCACTCAGAATATTGAGCAAAATTGTTTTTTTTTTTTTTTTAAAGCAAAATTCTTATGATAGCCTCCAAGGACTACCCCAACAGGCTCTCTGCTCCCTCTCTGACCTCATTTGCTAGTGTTCTCCTCTTGTTCCACTCCAGCTTCATTTGCTTCTTGCTAGAAAATACCAAGCCTTTCTTTGCACTAGCTGATCCCTCTGCCTGGGATGCATCTCCCCACTAGCATTTTGACTTGTTCTTTCATCTTTTTGTAGTCTTTGCTCAAATAAAACCTTCCAGGTAAGACTTTCTTTACTCTGTTTAAAATCACGATATTCCCTCCCACACTTATCACTGTCTGACATCCTATACCACTAAGGAATATTCCCAGAGTTTGTTTGTTTTTACTATTTTGTTCATTGCTATATCCCCAGTGCCTAGAATAATGCTCGGCACACAGCAGATAGTAAATATTTGCTCAATGGAAAGAAATCAAGTGATTTAATAAAGGACAGAAGTGACTAAGGGGAAACATAAGGAATTCAAATGTGTTACTGAACAGGTTAATTAGGTAAGTGCTGTAAACTAGGCAAAAAATATCTATAAACAGATCTAGACTAGATCACACACTTTCATCACTAAGAAAGAAGAAGGGAAAAATAGGCAGGAAAAGAGAATAAATCTTAAAATCTAAAGAGAAGAAAACGCTAGAAGTCAGGAAAAATGTAAATGAAAAAGTCTGTTTGTAGGCAAGACAATTCTTGCTGTTACCTCACTCAGCAGCTGTTAATAATAAAGCCCAATTCCATATCCCTCTCCACCCCTAAAATGAGTCAAAATGTAAGTGAAAATAATTCTTCCCCAAGGTTAGAGTTAGGGACCAGAAGAGTCATTCATGAGGAGGGGCTGCCCTCTTAACCATGGGTACAAATACATTAAAACAATTTATTTACGTACAATTTTTTTGTGTTGTTTTAAATTTTATTAAGTTTATTGGGGTGACATTAGTTAATAAAATTATTAGGTTCCAAGTATACAATTCTATAATACATCAAGTATATGCTGCATTGTGTGTTCACTACCCAAAGTCAAATAATTTTAAAAGAATGATTCTAAATATAGGTACCTGCTGTTGAAGCTGGAGTGTCTCCCTTTTGTTTTTGGAGGTGTGAGGCAGGCTGTTTAGATTCTTTCATTACCTCTGATACACTTGAGATTTTTAGTGGACCAGACTGAATCTTGGAAATGAAAACAATTAACATTTCAGATATAATATGGCTTATTTTAAAAGGCAGCATAAAGTTAACACTATACCACATATGTATTTTATTAACCATAGTTGAGAAGCCATCATACTTGAAGAATGCAGTCCACAGATTTCATTCCAAACAACTAGCTCATATTTTAGTAGTAAGAAAGGCTTCTCTTGGGCAACTAATAAAGTACATGATGTATGGCTTTCCCTTTAAACCACCGTTTTCACATATATAACATTGAGAGGGCTATTTCTATTTGCTTCCTAAATCAAATTATGTTGTCTTCTGTATACATCAGTTAGAAACAAATGATTTTGAGAGGCTGAGTAAAAATGAAAATTAGTTTTGTGTATATTTAATTTCCAAAATTTATGCAACTTAAGCACTAAAATATATAATCCAATTATCAAATCTGCTTTTTCTCTTTCTCAATCACCACCAGCCTAAGTTTACGGCACTGTTCATTAACACGACTGCCAGATGAAACAGAAATAGTCTGTTTCAAAATAGAACTTTGTCACCACCAGAAATTAAACATATATGCATTTTTTTATTAATTTTTTTAAATAATGAAATACATGCTCATTATTAACAAGCAAAATAACATCAAGATATATCGGTGGTTTTAATTTGCCTCTTCATTGATCCTTTCCCTTCCAGCACTCTCAGGAACCACTACTAAGAGCCTGAACTCAATCTTTCCCTCCCAAGCATAAGCTCAATAATACATACAAACACAATTTTGTAGTTCTTTAAACGAACTAAAATAGGGTTATATTATACAAATTACAACTTTTTTTTTATTTAACAATATATTATGGCCATTCTCTTCCAGGTCAAGAAATTCTTTTTAGTTGCATAATATCCTAAATTAATTGCATACGCTAATGTAGACGTTAGAATATGGCCGATTGCTCCCCTATTTTTGGTCATTCAAATTGTTTCCTGTCTTGTTTTGTTAAACATCCTTATCTATATAACTGAAAAAGCACAGTAGTATGATATCTGTAAGAGTTTACCAGAAGAGAATTGCTGGGTCAAAGGGCTTGTATATTTTTAACAGATAGTAACAGACCACTTTCACATAAGGTTCTAGCAACTCACATTCTCACAATAAACGATTTGTATATCTATTTCCAGTTATTCTATTCTCTAATTTTTAATCCTGTGTCAAAACTTTATTTTTTCTTTTTATATACATATTTTTCATCTTTTTTGAAATATAATAAAACTTTATTGTTTTATTAAAGTAGGATTATAACAGTCATTATCTTGAAAAGCAAGTATCATCTGACCCCTCCCTACTCTAACTCTTTATCAAAATGTTCTTGGCTATATTATTTATTCTTCCGTAAAAACTTTGTCTAATTCTTCGACCTCTAGAAAAATCTTATTAGATGTATATGTGTGTATGACTGTATATATAGATACATTGTTTCTCCCAAATACATACGAATTTTGGAGAAATTGAGAGAAATAAATATATTTGAAAGAAATAACATTTTTTAACATATTAAGTCCCATCCTGGAACATTACAGTTGTTTCGTTTCCATTTAGGCTGGTCTTATTCCATATCTATTAAAAAGATTTTAAGTTTATCTTCTCTCCATATTTACTATCTATGCATAAATAACCATGTTGGCACTAAAAGCGTTACTATGAAATAAAATGCATAGTTTCTAAAAGCAATGAGTTTAGTAACAATGCATAACAGTACAGAATGCTGAATAAATGGTAAAAATTTTAAAATAAAAACACTACTGCTATTATAATTCAGAGGTGAGAAAAATTCCCTTTGGTCTATAGTGAAGGATGCAGAATTTGAAGAGAACATTTGCAGGCAAAAGAAAGTTAAGTAATTCTGGGTAGACCATCATGGGAAAAGTTGTGCAAGTGGAAGAGATTTTTATTTAGTTCTCTGCTTTAAATGAGGCCCTTGGAACAGTGCCTGGTATAATTATTATTTGATGGACATTTGTTGAATAAATGAATGAATGGAAAGCACAAGGCATATTTTTAAGGTAAACTGGCATAAAGCTAAGGATTTATGTGCAGGACTATCCAGAGATAATGCTGGAAAGGTAAATTAAAGACAGACTGCCAAGGGTATCACATGTCAATCTGAGAACCAGTAAAGACCACGAACTACAGAATTAAGGAACCAATGGCCAGCTCCTCGGGAGTTAACCACTCCTGGCTTTACTCTCCTTATTCAGAACATGAGATAATCTCTAAAGTCTCTCTAGTTTTTACATTTTGTGGTCTTGTCTTTTAAACAACAGGAAATGTATAAAAGTTCCTGATAAGTAATATCATGAAAGTATCATGAAAACATAATATTTATTTTATAAGTTTTCTGGTATTGATATGAGGATAGCTAGGTTATATTAGGAGGAGAGTTTTAAGTGTGAAGACGATTCCAAGAATTCTAACCTAGCTAATGACAGCATGGTACTATTTCTAATACAAAAATAAAGCAAATCAGGAAGAGTGTAAGCTTTGAGAGAGTACAGTATGGACCAGCCAAGTTATCCAAGTGGAAGCATTCAGCAGGGCAGATAAAATGAAATGAGACGAGGTCGAGGCTATTGAGAGAGATAAACGAGTCATCTACAAAGAAAAACGCTTGAAACCATCTCAAGTGAAAAGAACACTGCGCACAGAAGTGTTAAGCCTCATTCCATGCTCCTAGAATTGTTTCCAGCTATTCCCCTGGGTTTTGTAGCTCAAAACAGACCCAGGATTTTAGAATGAATCCTAAGGAGTCTGCTCCTTGACTGCTGAAGCTGCAAACTGTCTCCCTCAGCCAGCACAGACATTTTAAAGTTCATGTGGAAGAATAAACAATGTAGAAGACTAACCAAGAATATTTTTAAAAAGCATGTTTGGGGGTAGGAGTTGTCAGAGGACACTTGCTTTTCTAAATACTAACTTTATTACAGAATTGGTCTCTAGATCTAGAGAACAGAAATCCACCCAGTTTCTAAGGATGAACTGATCTGCCATGTCCAGCCTCACAACATATAAAAAATACCCTATACCAACCAAATCAGCAAAAATCCATGCTCTCTTCTGTAATTTTTTTAAGTTGTTAAATAAAGATATATTTAAGATTTTTTTTTTTTTAATTTTTAAGCCTGATGAGGAAAAGAAGGGGTGAAACTGAAGAATATGCACAAAGTCCAAGGAATACTAGTTAGTACTGAAGAACCAATCAGTATGTAGCCGAAAATTCTGAGACTCTGTTTTGTGGTCTAGGATAAAAATATCTGGGTTCTGTGTTATGACCGACCATTCTACATTTATGTTTTTAGTGTTGTAAGTCAGAGCTTAATAACTGCAATGGTGTATGCTGACAGAGACCCTCTCAGTCTACATGGCAGCTAGAGTTATGTCTGCCTGAGCTGCCTCTTCCATTTACCCTCCTGTGCCACACAATTATTTTCAATGTGGTATGTACTAAATGAGAGCACTTATGGGACTCCTAAAGGATAAAAATCCAACTCTATAGACTAATATTAAAGAAAACTGACAACCATATCTGGCAAGTTCTACTGAATTATACATGCAAGATATTTTCAAGATGACTTTTTGGTGGCTGTGAAACTGGAAAGGTCCTGGCCGAGCCGAAGACATTGTATATCGTTGTCCTACCGACACTTCGACCCACCCCCGAAGGCCCTCAATAAAATGTTTTGATATTCACACCCCTACTCCCCAAAAAAGATATTTTCAAGATGAAAACCTGCTTTTCAAAAGTATTCCATAGGATAAATTGAAATAATGTTTAAAACTCTTACCGGCTTCTTTGTCAATGGAACATTATAAGGTGGTGAACCAAGAACCATTTCAAAGAGTTTGTCTGAGTAAGGTATGGTTTTCTCTACACTTTCCCGGAAATGGGAATCCCATTTGGCATACAGGATCGTGCCACCAACACCTCCACCAACAAACAGAAGACCAGCTCCAGCAATTTTGCCAGGAGACAATCTAAATGAAAGAAACAGGAAACACATTTATATTTCTTGGCTCTCCTAAATCTACTCAAAAGCCTTGAGCCTCTACTTCTCTATCACTGATTCAGATCACAGCAGCCAAGTTTATCACTACAGCTGCACATCATCTTTCCCTGATTTGTTTTAAACATGTCCACAATAGAAAATCACATTTATTTATGGATAACTAAAAAAAATTTAAATGCAGTAATAGGATAGGAAGAATTAAGCAATCTACCCTTAATAATTAAAATTCAAGATGTTCACAATCATGAGATTTCCCCAAAGAAGAAATATCACTAACTTTCAAAGCTCCCCTTCCCTTAAACAATTCTGTAAATATAATAAACCCTTTAGAAAAGTAACATAATACAAATATCAAACAAAAATAAATACTTCTTAAGTTACAATGTGCTGAGTTCCAGATATAAATCTATTTGCCAAAGAATGGAAAACAGCACATGAAGAAGTGGGGTCTATCTTGAACGTCATCCAATTACCAAAGAACCAAGAAGATCATTGTAAGAAATTTTCACCTACAAATAAATAATGCTCTAAAGATATTATAGTAAAGCTCCAGGGTTCGTATCCCTTAACAAAAAGGGTTTTAAGCAGCTATTCCTATAGTCAAGGAAAACTCTCTCTTTTTCTTTCTCTCTCTTCTCTCTTTCTCCCTCCCTCCCTCCCTTTCCCTCTCCCTCTCCTTCTCTCCCTCCCTCCACCCCCTCACACTCCCTCTTCTCCTTAGCACAGTTAAAAGATTGTTTATAGGGAGACATACTACATACCCAGAACCGCCTGAAGTAGAGTATCTACGGCATGGTCGTAATGGACGGAGGACAAATTTCCCACAGAGACAACTCTAGAGAGGAAGGAGAAAACATCAAAACCAACAGTTAAATCTGTGAAGGTTTTTGGGGGTTGGTAACTCAGAAGCAATACTTTTATTACAAATGTCTTCATTAAATAAAAAATTATTTACTTTCAGAAATCAACTAACCATGAAATATATTTATAGACCCTTAAAAACAGTGATGCCTCCTGTACCCCAAGGCTCATATAAAATTGTTTTTAAGATTAAAAAAAAAGATTATCAGACTATGATCAATAAGCATGTTTAACTGTTAGGTATGCTAATTATTTCTTGGCTAAACTGGGTTTGCCATGTTTTGTTAGTTAGCAAGAAAAAAATAAAACAATAGTATAAAAAACTCTTAGTACTTTGTAAACTCTGAAATTTCAAATTTATTGCATCCAGAAAAAAAATCTTTCTTTATACCAAGTAGAAAATCAAACTGCAACAAGTAAGGGGGAAAAATGCTTTCTCTAGGTCCCTTGATGAAATTGCATCCTAGGAATATCAGAAAAACAAACTTCCTTTTAGAAGTATCTTAACTTTGAAAATACATCACATGATCAGAGGGCACAAGAAATTACTCTAGAATTAGTTGCAATTTACACTGTATATTTGCCAAAGCTTAAAGGTAAACATCAAATTAACATATTATTTGGGAAAAAAAAAAACACACAAAATAATTAACTAGATGTTTTACAATATGTAAAGCACTTATAACTGACATTTTTAAAGTATTTCAATTATTAACTAAAGTGTAGGATTCTCAACATTTTTGATCTGCATTTAACAGAAAAGGGTGTTTTCATATTATTCTGTAAAGCATGTCACACAAAGTTTTAAATAGAACTGCACTGACTTTCATGTCAACAACTCCATTAGGTAGAGATCAACACTAGAATTTGGGAACACTTTATTCACATCAAAATTTATTTTTAACCTGTTTCTTTATCCATCTTCTACTTTCTTTTATCTTTACCCTCTTTCCTCCCTTTTAAATATATTTGATATATCTTTATATTTTCTAGTTATAAGTAAAATTAAACTGTAACATTTTAAATGAAAATTCAAAAAGTTTGATTGTGTAGAATGAACTCTCTCATACTCTGACCTCCAACCACTCAGATACCCTCTCCACAGGCACCAGTGCCATCGGTTTCTTGTATATCCAGAGGTATTTTATCACAGAGAATTCCTGACATACCCTCTTTACACAAATGATACCTTAATATACACTCAGTTCTGTACTAAAGTTCATTCAACATATATGAGATCATTCTGTATCAGTACATAAAAATCTTCCTAGTGGATATTACAGAGATTCTGTATTCTATTGTATGTTACTTAATGTATTTAGCTGTCCTCTTTTGATGGACATTGGGGTTTTGTCTTAAATTTTGTTACAATAAGTTAATTCTGCCCGGAAAATATGTATCATTTTAGATCAATTATTAAAGTAAAATTTGCAGTGTTGATAAATGTTGACAAATTAGCCAAACTGTCCTCTTGTAATATGAGAATATGTTTTCCCACAGCCTTTCCAACACTTTCAGTGATATCTGCCCAGTCACAGCATTTATCAAGATACCACGGATTACAGTCCTAACCTTACTCCCAAAGTTTGCCACAAACTATCTCGTTTTTATTATTATTTTTGCATCACTCTTGTATATCGATAGTCTTTGGAAACAAATAACATCATTCTATTTATAGCATTCTTTTTTTATGATGGTATTTCCACTTACAAAATAGAGTAATTCTTGATCACTGAAAATGTCAAATCCTGGAAAATGCAGCATGTTTACATGTGATGTTAACTTAACAAGTGAACTGCATTTTTTTTCCCCAATCAGGATAAGGGTTAAATAAGATTGATCTTTTTCATGTTCTTTTCTTTAAGTGCTCTTTATAAACAAAGAGAAATTAGCCATGTATCTGCTAATTGCAAATTCAGTTTATGATCTGCTTTTTATCTTTGTTTATGGTAGCTTATGCCATGCAAAAAATTACATAGTCAAAACTGTCAAGTCTTTTCTTTTATGCCTTCTGGGTTTTCTCATTTTTTTAGAAAGCCAACCTCAGATTATAAAATAATTTTTCCATGGATTCTTCTACTCTCAGTTTCATTGTGTGTGTGTGTGTGTGTGTGTGTGTGTGTGTGTATATATACACACACACACACATACATGTGTGTATATATTTAAATCTTTGAACCTAGTGTAAATTATAAAGTATGGATTCAACTATATATTTTTCCAGATGCCTATTCAGTTGTCCCTAAATCATAGATTGAATAATCCATTTTTCCTGATTTGCAATACCACCTTTAAAATATACTAATTCTTTGATGCATTCA
The DNA here is from genome assembly GCA_028627145.1 of Eidolon dupreanum. Lineage (NCBI taxonomy): Eukaryota > Metazoa > Chordata > Mammalia > Chiroptera > Pteropodidae > Eidolon > Eidolon dupreanum. The sequence continues at coordinate 51,612,953 of CM053515.1, read as the reverse complement.
AGATTCTTATTTTGTTTCACCTATGTACCTATTCATACACTAATACCACAATGTTATTACTACTGCATATTAGAAGTAGTTTTTAATATGGTAGGGCTAAATTAGTACTCTTTTAGTATTATTCTTTTTCAGAATTTTATGAATATTTTTTTGAAAACTAAGCTATCAAAATGCTTTTGATTAAATAACACACCTTTAGTTATAAAATGTACCCTGAGGATAAAATGTGAAAAAATTAACCTTTTATAACCAAAAATTATAGCAATAGTTTCATACTTAAGAAAAAAGAAGAAATGATTGACTCAAATAGGATTTACCTGATTCATTAGTTCTTGATTTTTTAAAAATATTAAGGATTGTATTCCTTAGTCTACTCTCATATTCTATTTAGCATTTAATATCCTAGAGCTTTAAAAGTTAGAAAATTTAAGTTTATCACCCACGTATGAGTCCCTAGACATTATAGTTCAGTTCTGCCTAGTTAAAAAAAAATTGATGTCTTCTAAGTCTCTTTTAATCTATAGGTTTTCCCTTCAATAATTAATTTGAATAAACTGGGTTATTTAACCTGTAGAATTTTCCAGACTAGATTTTGTTCAAGGTGCAATTTAACATGTTCCTGTTCTCTATATTTTATACACTTGCTCTGACTCAGGTTTACTCTCTTTGGGAGAACTTTAGGTTGGTGGTGTGTTCTTTCATCAGGAGGCACACAAGTCTGGTTATCTCTCATTTTGGGATGTTTCAACTGTATTGATGTACGATGTCTAGATCCATTAATTTATTAGAATGTCCAAAAAGTGATCTCTAATTCCATTATTTTTCACTTATTATTTGACATACTTTATAAAGAGATGTTTCTCCTCATCTATAATTTGGTTACCCAATAGTTCAGTTCATATAGAAAGGCAAGATAAATGCTTGATTCTTTTTATCCTTTTATACAGTTATCCTCTGATAATACCAATTTTGGATTTTTTTGGTTTTCATTTTTTAACTGTGACAGATTGTATTTTCCAAAAATTGTTATATTTCCCATCCCACATACTTTTCTAGAACCTCACAATCTCATGAGACCTAACACAGCCCAGAAACCCTTAGAACTAAAATATAGTATTTGTTATTTATATAATAAATGTTTTACTTATATTACTTATATGTAAGTAATATAATATAATAATATTATATTATTATGTTACTTATTGTAAAATAATACATAATAATGCTGTTATTTAATACCACTAAGTTTGGGGTGATCTGTTTGTTATACAGCTATAACCAAACAGTTGCTTGTACCTGGAAGTGGGTTGCTGCTTCAACAAAACATAAAGCATGTATGTGGTAATGACTTTGGGACTGGATGGTGGGGGGTGAAAGTTGTAAGGGCCTTGAAGAAAGTGTTAGCAGAAGCTTAATGGCCTTCATGAAGGCTGTTGGTGAAGGTTTAATGAGAAAAATGTTTCTGGAACCTGTGGGAAAAGAGACCCTTGTTATGTAGTGGCAGAAGTTTATCAAAACTGTCACCTATGGTAAAACTCAGAAAATTAGATATAGCTATAGATATACTTAATGAACTGACAGATTTAAGTAAAAGAAAGTTCCAGGAAGAATGTTCAAAAGTGCTAACTGGTTTCTTTTAGCAGAGTATGATAAGGATAGAAGTGAGCTTTAAAACAAATAAACCAAAAAAAAACTGTTTAGCTTTCAGGCAAAATTTAAAGGAAAATATAAAGGAGCCACGACTTGGTAGGTTCAAAAATAAAAGTGTTTCTTGTTCTCAGCCATCTCCAGTAGGCAAAGATTCTTTAAGACCTCGAAAGATCTAAGGAGGTGCTCCTCACAGAACCTGTTACATAGAGAAAAGGCTCACTAAGGATCATAAGGGTATGATTCCTGTATCTTTCTGTTAAACATGAGAATCTTAAAGGTTTCACCCCACAGCAGCCTCACAGGGAACCCAAAATGAAGAAGGGCTGATCTTGTTAAGATTTGTGGGTGTGGCTTCTGTCCAATGGAGAAAAGCCCTATAAGACCCACAAAAAACACAAAGTTGTTAAGAACTGTATCGATGAAAAATATGCCAGCTTGGATTTAAAAGGGAAAAGTAGAAACAAAAGGAGGCTTTTGGACTCTTGAAATTCTACAGATGGACGAGAAAATGACTCAGCTACTAACAGGTTATATATTCTGGGAAAGGATAATTCAATGGGGAGACACTAGAAGCTCAGAGAATAGAACCAAGAGCTACGAAGAAGCAGTAGGACTAAGTCATAGTTAAGGAATAGCAACATGTGCCCGGCTACATTTTACATTTGTTATGGAACAGTGACTGCTGTGTGCCTATTGTTTTCTGCCTTTCTGAATGGGAGAGTCTAGAGTGCCTGTCACACTACATTGTATGCTGGATATATGGGGAGCACAGTTCTTTAGAATGAAAGGAAAAATACTCAGAGAGCTGTACCCTGGAAATCACATCCAAATGTCTTTATTTGCAGAGGTATCTGATTTAAATGATAAGATCGTGGTCCTTTAGTCTAAGCCTGATTCTGTGATGAGATTTTGGAGGGTTTTGAGGAAGGTTGGGAGTTATGGCTAGAAAGCACACTGTATTATCTAAAATTGACTATTTCCTACACCAACCACATGCTCTTCCGGAATTGTGCCACTCCTCCCAAGTGAATGTACCCTTTCCTTGAATAAGGGCAGGACTTGGTTACTAATTTACTAATATAGGGTAATGAAAGTAATGCTCTGTGACTTCTAAGACTGTGACTTCTAAGACTAGAACATAAAAGGGGATAACAGCTTTTGCCTGGCTGTTTCTTATCACACATGCTCTTGGAACACAGCCGCCAAACTGTGAGAAAGCCAAAACACATAAAGATGTCACATATAGATGTTCTAGCCAACAGTTTCAGCTGAGGTGTCAGTTGCAGCCAGTATCAACTGCCAGACATGAGTGAGGAAGCCTTTGAGATGACTATCCCTAATCACTGTCTGATTAAAACCTCATGAGAGACACTGAGCCCAACTGAGCCCAGGCAACGCTCAGAACTGAGACAATAAATATTATTTTACCCCAAACTCAAGGTGGTTTATGTAGCTACAGCTAACCAGAACACTATCTTTATGAACTCATGAATTTAAACTTATAATGAATTTTAAACAGTTATAATTATCTTTTTTTAAAATTTAAAATCATCCTATCTTTGGCCAACGAATGCCACTTCATATTTATAATATATACTATATCATTTTATATTATTTTAATTTATACGCACACACGTACATATATAGATCTGTCTCTATATCTCAGGCCATCTGCAAATACCTAGTAGCAAGTTTTCATTTTTCTGTGTGTGGTAAAATCCACTTATAAAATTTACTGTTTTAAAGTATACAATCCAATGGCATTCAGTACATTCATATTGCTGTATAAAAACCACCACCATTATCTAATCCTAGAACATTTTTAATTCTCCAAAAAGAAATTCCTATACCAGCTAAGCAGTCTATTTTCCCCTCTGTCTAGCCCCTGGCAACCACTACCTGCTTTCTGGTTCTATAGATTTGACTATTTTGAATATTTTATACAAATGGAATCATACAATATGTGGCCTTTTGTGCCTGGCTTCTTTCACTTGGCATAGTTTTCAATGTTTACCCATATTGTAAGATGTATCATGTATGTAGCATGTCATGTATGTAGCATGTACTTAATTTCTTTTTATGGCTGAATATATTTTATCATATGGATGTACCATATTTTGTTTATCCAGACATCAGTTGTCTCTATCTTCTGCCTATTGTGACAATGCTATAAATATTCATCTGCCCTGAAAGGCAGCTCTACTTTCTTCATCCTTCTAGCTCCACTTGAGTACTACCATAGGCCGGATTCTAAGAAAGCCCCCAAGATCTCCAGATAGTGGAAAGAGCTACAAGGTAAAACAAAGTAGGGTAAGGGTAAGTTCAGAGTGATGCAAAAAAGGAGAGAGTGGTTAGAGCAGCTTTATTTATAATCGTCAAAACATGGAAGCAACCACGTCCTTCAGTAGGTGAATGGATGAACATAAACTGGTAAATCCAGACAATGAAATGTTATTTAGCACTAAAAAGAAATGATCTGTCAAGCCATGAAAACATATGGAAAAACCTTAAATGCATATCACTAAGTGAAATAAGCCAATCTGAAAAGGCTACATATTGTATAATCCATCTAAACAACATTCTAGAAAAGGCAAAACTATGGAATCAGTAAAAAGAGCAGTGGTTGCCAGGGAGTAGAGCTGGGGATGGGGTAGTGATGAATAGGTAAAAAACAGAGGACAGTGAAAATATTCTGTATTATGCTATAATGATGAATAATGTCATCACACATTTGTCCAAACCCACAGAATGTACAACACCAAAAGTGAACCCTAATGTAAACTATGGAGTTTGGGTGATTATCCCAATGTAGGTTCATCAATTGTAACAAATGTACCACTCTAGTGGGGGATGTTGATAATGGGGGAGGCTATGCATGTGTAGGGGCAAGGGGTACATGGAAAATCTCTGTACCTTCCCCTCAATTTTGCTGTAAACTTAAAACTCCTCTAAAAAAAATAAAGTCTTACTTTAAATAGAGAGAGAGAGAAGGAATGAACACACCTTGGGGGTATATTTAGAGGTATATGGAAGCAGGCTCGACAAAGGAAAACAGGAGAGCAATTAAAGGGTAAGATGGGCCCCAAGATACTACATGAGAAAAGCCAAAAGAGCAAAAAGAGATTCACAGAGCAACAGTATAAAATGCTATAGAATGACTGAGAAGATAGTAAGAATAAACCAATGAATTGGGTACAATTTATTTAAAAAAAATCTTTTAAGATAGCAATTTTAGGAACGTAAGAAATCTAGCTTGGTCACAAGCTAGAAAAGGGTTCACATTTTAGTATGAAGTCTTAATCTGTTTTCTTCTAATTTCCTAATGGGGAACCCAACAAGTGGAAAATATTTTGATAAAGGTAAGAAAGAAAAAAAGTAATTTTGGACTTTAGGGTAGACAAAGGGGACAGATCAGTGATAACCTGATGTAACCTGAGGACAGAATAAGGAAAAGTGTGACACTGAAAGGACTCTAAAGACAAACTTTAATAGTTCTATCCTGAAAGGCAGTTAGTTCTACTTTACCTTTCTAGCCCCACTTGGGTACTATAGTAAGTCAGATTCTAAGAAGGCCCCCATGATCTCCACCCCATTGTTAAGCCAATGATTAGGGTTGTATGGCAAAAGAGATTTTGCAGATGTAATCTGTTGACTCAGAATTAATCAAAAGAGGGGTTATCCAGGTAGGCCCGGCCTAACAGTGGGAACCCTTTAAATCTGGGTCTAGAAATCAGAAACGGGGAAGGTGAGAGATTCTAAAGTCAGAGACAAGCTCCTGGTAGCCTGCAAGCAACTGAACAATCATGTTATGAACTGCCTCTGAGGATCTTGTGGCAAGGTACCACAGTTATAAGGGACTAAATTCTGCCAACAAACTTCATGAGCTCAGAAGAAAACCCTGAGCTCCAAATGAGAACCACAGCACAGCCATCTTCATTGCTGCTTTGTGTGACAATGAGCAGAGAGACCAGATCATTCGTGTCCAGAAACTCTAAGATAATAAATAGGTGTTGTTTTAAGTTATTAAATTTATGGGATTTATTATGTAGCAATAGAAAACTGATTCAGACTCCATTTTCTTATGGAAGAGGCTGTTTCTTCTACCTAACAACAAATGGGAAGATATGCAAACTTGAAAAAAATTGGCTTTTATGAATTCTAATTCATTTTGTTCAATTACTGCTTGAGTCACAGTACCAGTTTTGCAAAACAATCTTTTGCCAAAACATCAATTTGAGCAAAGGAAATAGGTTTACTTTTTAATTTTAGAAAGTTACTTTGATAATTATGGAGAAGAGTAACTGGGTGTCTAGTCTCCTTGGACATCTGTCAAAATTGTCCCAATACCTTGGAGACACAGATGCCCAGGCTAATCTCAGAAATGAGCACAAGGTCATGACTCCCGTCCTTCCTCAAGTACCAAGAGTTTGAACTCCATAAACTACAATCTTTTGTTTTAAGAATAGCTCAGAGGTGTTCTCAGCTACGTAAAGTCCCTCCCTAATAATTATAACCTTGACCCCTAAAACGCGGACTCTTAACAGTCCAAGCACCTGCTTATTAAAAATTCAACAAGCCTAGGCTCTGCATTTCCTGCTGGGAACTGTAGTTCTCCCCCGCGACCTTCAACCACTGGCTGCGCGAAACCAATCACGCGCCCAACCGGCAACCCGGGCTCCAGGTGCCACGATTGGTCCTTGAATGGGGTAGCGTCAGACTGATTGGATGATACGTCCCAAAAGCCGTGCCTCCCATCCTACGCCCGCCTCCCTGCCACCTTCTCCTTTCCACACCCCATCCCACTACAGCAATAACCCTCAAGGCATCCCTGCAGGATGAACACCTGAGTTCACTGCCTGATGGGCCCGCCCGGGACTCTCGCGATGAGGGCGGCCCTGAGACACACCTCAGTCCCGGGGCCTAGGCAGAGCGAAAGCCTCCCCCATTTTCCATCGGTCCCGGAGTCAGCTTCACCATGCGTTCTCTCCTGGCGCCCCTGCGCTCACCTGGGCTGCTGAGGTCACGCCCGACAACTGACAGGCTCGCAGCATCTCGACCGGGTGGACAGCGCTGCTGGTATACAGTAGAGCGGCCACAGCGGCGCGAATCGAGGAGGGCGTGCGTGCGTCTGTGCGTGCGTCCGTCCGTGCCCCCTCTCTGCGCCGGGCGTACAGAAAGGCAGTAACGCCACTGCGCACGCGCAGCCGTCTTTCTCGTCCCCGCTCAGGAAGTTTGCAGAGGGTAATCCCTCCCCCTGGCGGAAAGGGCTATTTCTTTTTCCGGGTCGCTTGGGCTTCTGGTGGGTACCCCTAATCGGGGGTTGCTAGGTGAACAGGAAGGGTGGGAGGACGTCTGAAACTTAGGGTTCGACGGGCGCGGAAAACGCATAGGCGTAACTCTTCGGAGAATTCAAGCAAGAAAGCATGTCCACATGTCCGCTGTCGGCTATTTCGTAGAAAGCAATCGATTTGGCCAAATTGGTGTTGGTTTGCGCGTTTGTTTCGTTTGACAGTCCTTCAGACTGGGAGAGCGAACACTAGAGAGACATTCGTGCATACTGTGTCGTTCACGTATCTAATAAATGGCAGAACAGAGATAGGAACCCAGAATCTTCCGATTTTACAGCTTCTGTTCCTTCCAGATTAAACCACACCGCTTTATTCAAGTTTTTATTTTAGAAAGGTAATTTGGCCGCAATCTGTGGGATGAATCAGAAGATATGGAGGTCAGTGCAGAAGCACTGTTCAAAGTTTTCCAGTGGGTCTTTAATCAAGGTATAACAAATATTGAACACAGTATAATATCATAGAAACTAACTTTTATATATCTTGTGTTTGCAAAGTACTTTCAGTCTTAACTAGGCAATGTATTATTACAGTATGGTGTTCTCCCTAGAGACAGATAACACTAATACCATTTGAAAACAATCTAAAATCAAATAATTATGTTAGTATATATTCAATGCTTTTAAGCATATTTTAGTAATCACATTACACTCTCCACTTACATCTTCCATTTGTAGTTCATTCTTATCACCATCACCTAACAGCCTCCAGAAGTCTTTCATTTTTTTTAGTAAAATTTTATTAATTGATGTGCAGTCTTCCCATCCCTGCCCATTGTTGTCATGCTGGGTGATGCCAGTGTGGTGACTTAGCTAACACCATAAACCTCTCAATGCCAATGAGCGATTTCAGTCTGCTCCAGCCATTATGACACAACCACAGCTTGGGCCTGAATGTCATTAGCAACTTCACCAGCTTAACGATCTCAAACTCAAAAATAATTTTCTATAGTTTCTTAACATCTCATTTAACCAAGTCCTTAATCCTCATCCTCCACAGGCAATTTATGATTTTTTGTTAGCTTTAAAATGGACTCTCCTAAAGTAACTCAGAAATTTAAATCACTCCCCTGATCAAAAATTGCAGTGACTCCTACTGCCAATTCAAAAAGCCTTTATGAAATGTCTTAAGAGTACTTTTCCAGCATGTGTGGATGTTTCTATGTTCAAAGTGGCCACTCTAGGTGGGAGATAACAATAGCTGTCCAAGCTTATCACTCACTTATATGCCCTATAACCCAAAGAAACTGAAGGATAACCATCTCAGTGATTCTCAAAGTAGGATCTGGAATCCCTAGGGAGACTCAGACCCATTTAGGGGGTCCAAAAAATCAAAACGACTTTCATAATATTAAGATATTATTTGCTGTTCATTAATTTTCTCATAATTGTAGTTTTCCAGACACTGCAATAGAATGTATGCATAAACAAATTTCAGAATCCAGCTTTCTATTAAACCAGACCTGAAAGATTTGCAAAAAGGTTAAACAATGCTACACTTCTCATTAATTTTTTTATATTGGATAGTTATTTTTCATAAAAATATTTATGTTAATGTGTAATGGGTTTATAATTGTTTTAAAATAAGTGTGGTAGACAGTAATTATCCCCAAATATGTCCACATGCTCCTAATCTCTGAAACCTGAAAATATATTACCTTAAATGACAAATAGATGATTTGCAGATGTGATTAAGTTAAGAATCTTGAGATAGGGGTACTATTCTGGATTTTCTATGTGGGTCCAATGTAATCACCAAGGTCCTGATGAATGAAAGAGAGGGGCAGGAAGGTCAGTCAGAAAAGGAGATATACAATGGAAGCAGATGTCAGAGTGATTCAATTACTGGTTTCAAAAACGGAAGGAGGCCACAAGTCAAGGAAGACAGACAGCCCCTAGAAATGAAAAAGGCAAAGAAACAGATTCTTCCTAGAGTCTCCAGAAGGAACACAGCCCTGGATGTTTTGATTTTAACCTGTGAAACCTATTTGGGACTCTTACGTACAGAATTATACGATAATAAGTTTGTATTGTTTCAAGCCACTAAGTTTGAGTAATTCATTAGAGTAGCAATAGGAAACTAATACGATAAATATTTTTAATTTTTTCCATTTTAATTTCCAATATAGTAAATACTAATAGATATAATACATATAATTAAAAGCTCTTTGGGGTCCTCAATTTTTAAGCAGGTAAAGAGGTTCTGCTCTAAATAAATTCTATGTATATCTTGGCTCCCTCCCTTCTCACCCTATCCCCTGGTGTTCTTACTTGCCCTTTTTAAAATCCTCATTCTTTAAGTACCATGTTGTATTCTACTTCCTCATCCCTCATCATCCCAACCAGAAGTCTCCTCTCCTTAACTTTAAACTGCCCCTGTGAATCATTTACTTGCCTTGTATTTATGTTCCTTATTTGTCTCCTTATTAAATGCGAACTCTCTGAGACCCAGTATTTAACCCTTACCCATTTCAGCCAGTAAATAGTGTCATATAGTGTATATGCATGGCATATCTTAGGCAATGTTCGTTGGTTTATTTTTTCTGTTTGAATCAACATTAGGAAAAAATGCACAATCACTAATTCTCAGGAAAAAAATAAGGAACGTAGAATTATTCAAGTAGGGTTTAGATGCTCTTCTACCAAATGACAATCAATGTTACTGATTAGAAAAAGTGCATGAGATACCCTTAGGATGTTTATATTTATTTGATTGTAGTTGGCATTAAATTAAAAAAATTTTTAATAACATTGCTACTTCCCATTCATGTACCAGTTTTGGAAGGATAATAAGTTATTCTCAAATAAATTTAATAAAATTAGCAAAAAGAAATTGTGTTTAAAATGTCATGTACTTTAAATAGATTTTTCAATCAAACTCGAAATAAAAATTTATTGAGGGCCTACGATATGCCAGGCACTTGTTTCACAGAGGTGAAGGACAGCCTGGCACATACAAGACATTCAATAAAGTTTGTTTGACCGCTCCTTTATTAATTTTTTTCCCCTTCCTTGACTCCACCTAGGTTACTTTTCCTTGATTCCCTTTTGCCTTGAACCTTTTAGATCCAATGCGGCTGCCGTAGAGCGAGGTCCCAAAATGGCGGCCCCGGCGTTTGCTGGTACCGTGAGGGCAGCATCAGGTCAGTGGAAAGCAAAGCGCTTGATTTTTACTTTCGCGAAAGGAGGGACTGGCATAGGACGGAATGGACAGTTAGCGTGGAGGTTAACAGAAAAAAGAGGGTCGAGGGAAGTTATTTCAGATCATAAAATTCCAAATTTTCTCCGGGGTTGCCTGTATTTGGCGGCCCAGATTATCTCCAAGACTCTTGAACCCTCGGACCCTCGCAGACCAGTCTGGCACGGAGTTTCCGCTTCCTTACTGGCTCTTAGCCATTCTGCCTTCCGTAGAAAGCAATCCAGAAGGACAGGGGCGGAGGAGAGCGAGGGAGACAGAAAAGTCCTACCTCACTTTCTAATTCAGAGTCAGAGGCTGGGTCTAGTTACTCAGGACCTTTGGCCTTGAAAACGTTATTTCTCTGAACTTTAGATTCTACACTTGTAAAATGTGAATAATAACTAAATGAGCTCCAGAGCCTAAAGCGCTTTGAGTAGTGTGCGGCACATGATAGTTTTGTATGTGTGAGATTCACACAATATACAGGGAATGTGCTTGTTTCGTTCACTCAGTCCGCTGCAGAAGGGCAGTCAAGTATTTCTTGGCTTAGATGAACAAAGTCAACTTAATTTAGTTGCTTAAGAACTTTGCAAAAAGTCAAAGGTCATTCACATATAAGATTATCAGATTGCTTTCACAAAAGGTAAATTAGAAAAAATATCTGTGGAAGAATAGAAATAAAGAAAAAAGATATTATGTAAATTTTCCACCTGTTGCAGAAGAGCTTGTTTACATGGGGTATTTTTAAATTGTAAAATATAACAAAGAAAAACTATGGAACACACATAAATGGCTTAACAAATACAGGCATATCTCCTTTATTGTGCTTTTAGATACTGCCTTTTTTACAAATTGAAGGTTTGTGGTAATTGTATGGAGAAAGTCTGTTGGTGCTATTTTTCAAACAGGCTCAGATGATGGCTAGTATATTTTAACAATATTTTTTAATTAAGGTATGTAATTTTTATACATAATGCTATTTCACACTTAATAGACTACAGTATAGTATAAACCAAAAAATTCATGTAACTTGCTTTATTGCGGTGGTCTGGGACCCAACCCTCAATATCTACAAGGTATGCCTGTAACTGTAAAGCAGAGATCCATATAACTAAAACCCAGGTCAAGACAGAACACTGAGTGCCTTCTCCACCGCTATGCACCTCCTTAATCAAAGGTCCCTATTTTTGGCTAATGTAAATAATATCCTCATTTGTATTATTACCTTATCTTTTTTCTGTAATAGTTTTAGTATCCTTAATATATTGTTTAGTTTACATGAATGGAATCACACAGTACTTACTCTTGTATCCTTTTACTTTGTGAAATTCATTTTGCATGTACCTGTAGTGCATTCTTGTTGCTGCTGTATAATCTCATGTGACTACCCCACAATTCTTCATTTTACTATTGTTGGGCATTTGGGTGTTTCCAGTTTGAGGTGATTAGGTACAAAGCTGACTGACCTTGTGTCTTGGGACATTGAGTGCTAGAGTTTCTCTAAGGGGTATGTGTGTGTGTGTGTACACATATGAAACTAGCTGTGGAATTGCAGAATCAGAGAGCATGTATGTATTCAGCATTGCCTGATACTGCCAAAGTGATGTGCTTATTTAAAGTCACCCCAGCACCATATGCTTCACGTCCTCACCAACAGTTGTTACACTTAAAAATTTTTCTCAACCTGGTGTGCATTTAGTGGTGTTCCACTGTCATTTAAATAACATTTCTCTTGATTAGTAATGGGCCTGAATACCTTTACCCATGTACTGGCCATTTAAATTTCTTTTATGAAGTACCCACTTAAACATTTTGTCCATTTTCCTATTGAGTTGTCTTAGAGTTCTTTATATAGTCTGGATATGCGAACTTTCTCATTTAAGCGTTTCCAATGTCTTCTCCCACTTTGGCTTGCCTTTTTAGTTAAAGTATTGTTTGATGAAAAGAAGTTCTTATTGTCATCAACTTGAATTTATTATCCTTGTGTTTTTTAAATAGATGATGTAGGTAGGTATCAACTCATGAGTCCATTGAAAACATTTAAAAGAGTGATGTGACAGCTTATTTTTAAATGTCAGTATTTTAAATATACTGGAGATTATATCCTTTTTAACAATTTAAACTATTAAAGCTTTTAGATATTATGTAAAATTTTGTGAAAGTGTACATTTTTCAGAATTCTTCTAGAGGATACAAGATCAAAAAAGCTAGAAGACCACCTCTCTGCCCATTACCACATTCCTTCGCTTCCTGCTGCACAGGGCTATTTATAATTCCCCAAACATACTCCACCGTTTTTGCCTCTTTACCTATGCTTTTTTTGGGGGGGGGGCGGGGTTAGGGTGCAGGGGACCTGTGCTGCTTCTGTTTCCTCTGCCTCTTATTCTTTTAAAACCCTAGTTTTGTGTCACCTCCTTTGTAACAATGTCTGTGTTCTCCATATGAGAGTGTGTTTAGAGAAAGCTAGTCTGTATTAGAATGCCAAAACGGCAGAAGAATGAAGGAGCTGTTAATTACTATCCTTGATTTATATGCTGCCCTTTTGTTAAACACAGTCTGAGTTTGACTCTTCAATTTTTACAAACTAAATCACATGGTTGGTCCACCAGAGGGTATGGTGGATAAGGCCCCCAAGTCATTTTTCCAGGAACTCTCAAGCCAGGTTCACCCTTCATGTCGTTACAGGTAACCATTTTTTTTCTAACTTCAGTGTATTTATCCCAGAGTTCACCTTGTTAATTTTGATCCATTTTCTCTTTTACTGAGGTCACTTTGAGTCCAGATAGTCTATCTTTTCACAACTATGTGTCTAAGGCATGGTTCCCAGCTTGCTTTTTATGCAGATTTAATAAACATGCTTTATGCAGCTTCAGGACCTTCATAAAAATTTGGGGAAAATGGAATCAGTGACCCAAGAAGAGACTTTGAGCAGAACAGCAGTTGACTAATTTGGGGGTAGTTTCCAGTCAGCTTGGAATTTACCTAACTGTGCTATTATCCTGCCCACATTTCGGAATTTCTTTAGGATATAAAGAACCTTTTTCACATGACATCTTAAATTCAGGGTACACTGTGTCTAGATATTCCCAGGCTAGTGACTGTGTACATTCCCAAGTGATAATATATTTTGTTCTATGTACTTCCTGTTTATCCATTCTAACATTTTCCTACAGATCAGCCCCTATTTTACCCATTTATATGTTCTAGACTCTATCTGCTCACTTCCTTCAGGCTTGGTTTCCAAGAATTTCTGAGAGTTTGTTTTTAACTGAGATATATCAAGTTCTGATGGCCTGTGAAAATTGGGATATTTTCTTGTCTACAATCTTCCTTTTCAGTTCACTTAATCTTCCAAAGATTACCTCCTGGCTTGTAATCTTATCTGCAAATGTTTTTAGTTCTTTGAGATATAATTTATTTGTACCTGGAGTTTGAATGCCTGTACTGAGTAGAGAATTTGACTTACAGGGCCTGATGTAAGGATTCTCTGACCAGTTTCCTGAACCTTGATTTCAGCTAACTCCATGTTTATGCTAGCTTTTTAGTTTGAAGGTTGTTATGTTTGATAGAGAACACAAAAGCAAAATAAGGGTTTTAAGTGTTCCATCTTCCTTTTTCCTGTTAACATACCAACTTTGCTAAGCATTCCTTGGCTTTTCTTTATTATCTGCTGTTAGCATGCATTAAATGTTTTCTCTGTGCCAAGCACTCTTCCTAACACTTTACATATTTTATCTCACTTAATTCTCATTACTTCCCCGTGATAAATTTCATTTAAATTTGAGGAGACTGGGGCACAGAGAGGTTAAATAACTCGCCATGGTCACACAGCTAGAATATGAATGCAGTTGGACTCAAACTCTAGCACTTCATTTCTATATCACACTGCCCCCTCATTTGTTATGTGAAATCAATACAGTAGATAATAAGGCAGTGGTTCTAAGCCCTGGCTGAGCTGATGACTTAATGGAGCTTTTTAAAAAATCATCTATTGAGGTATAATTTACATGCCATAAAATTACCTGCTTTATGTGTACAAATTGATGATTTTTAGTAAGTTTAGTGAGTTGTGCAGCTATCACCACAATCTATTTTTAGGACATTTCTACCATCTTGTGGAACTTTTTAAACATGTACCTTTTTGAATCCTACACTAGACTCAGAATCTACAAGTGGAGTCCGAGCTCTGAGTGATTCTGCTTTGCAGACCTGGACTCTAGTCTGGCAGTAATGTGTGGGATAGATAAAGCAGACCACGTTCAGTCTGTACATCTAGGCCCTTGTTTCCTACTCCTACTCCCCAGGCATCTCTTGATACAGTCAAGCAAGCAATGCTTAGCTTCTGTGGCAGGTCCAGTCCCATTCCAGACATGTATTTGTTTCAGCCTTCTTGTTTTTGCATATGTTTTTTATTCTGGAGTGTGTACCTCCTCTCATGGCCTATTCATTTTTTGGAGGAGAGTTCAAGTACTTCTTCTGTTTTCTTTACGTATCCTCCTCTTGCCACTCTTTGGTCTCTCCAGGGAGTTGTCAAGCTTTGGTGTTTCTGCCCTGCCATTGCACTATGTGTGGGAGTTATATTGCATCAGAGCCTAAGATCTGGCAGGTGGAAATTAATGTTACATATAGTTTGTCCTGTACTGTTGAACAGAGAACTAAAATACATCAGACTGGATTGTGGTACACGTTAAAATTTACTAAAAAGCAATGACTTGTACATACACAAATGGGTAATTTTGTGGTAGGTAAGTTATACCTCAGTAAAGTTGATAAAAAGCTCCATGGATGGGTCTGATGCTCAGGATACATTACTAATGTATAACACTTGGTTACTTTGATACATTAACTTTAAATATCTAGGTGCATATTTTGGAGTATCATATTAAGCACATATGCTTCTTTATCTTTGCAGGACTTTTACGGCCCCTGAATATTTTGGGATCTTCAGCCTATCGAAACTGTGTCAAGAATGCCTGTCTTAGTTTTGCACTGTCCGCCCAACATTTTAGTCATATTCAGACTTCAGTTGTTTCCTCTGCTCCCAGACTTACCACATCTATCAGAAACCTGACATGTGGTCATACTGCAACGATCCTCAATAGGTAGAGTATATTTCAGTAAACATGATGCTTGGACAAAAATTCTAAAATATTCATGCCTGCAGAGACATCTTGGAGTAGATGATGCTCTTTGCCTGCCTGCGATTTATTACATAGAATTTGCCTGATGGAATGGGAGAATAAGATTGGCATTCACGTGCCTACATTCTAGCAGCAGGGACTACCAAATAGCATATGTCTTATCTAGATATGGTTTTCTGGATAGAAGCTGTCAGCCAAAGTGGAGGGCAAACAAGATGCTCAGCTTACAAGGCTGGGCTGCATGTGGTGGTCATTTAGTCAGCAAATATTTAGTTAAGCATACCTGGGTGCCTAGTACTATACTTGGCAGAAAGGATAAAAAGATAAACAAGTTGAAATCTTTAAATTATAATATAGTGAGCAGGTGGATTAAAAGTCAGATAATTAAAATATAATAGGATAAATTCTGTCGTAGGGATTGGGGGCATAGATTAGGACATGCTTTCAAGTTGGTGATAGCTGCTATTATTTATGCTTAGTGTCATGGATCATTTGAAGTGACAATGTATATTAAAAATCAGTTGTATTCCAGTGGAGCTACTTTCCTTATTTCTAAGTATAGAAAAAGATTTTCTCCTTTAATCACTTATTGCTGAGTTAAAATTTTTAAAATATATTTTAGAGTGGCCCCATTGCTTCCAAATGTCCTAAAGCTGCCAGTCAGAACTGTAACGTACTTCAGTTCACGAAAAGGCAAGAGAAAGACTGTGAAAGCTGTCATCTATAGGTTTCTTCGACTTCATTCTGGCCTTTGGCTACGAAGGAAGGTGAGTCTTCTCACTGTTAATTGATTGGAAAAGGAGTATAAGCAGATTAAAATGAAGCAGAATTCTGGTTATTCACTGACATGTCTTCTCATTTTAGCAGTAGCTCTTATAGTGCTGTGCTTTGCTTAAGTACAGCGTGGCAGGCATCGTTTCATGTAAGTGAATCCATGTGAAGAAAACATGTTTAAGCATTCATAAAATGTTACAGTGGTGAAAGTCTTCAGTGTAGGACAGGTTCATCTCAGGTCTCTTACATGCCTGGCTTATCTAATGATTACCAGAAGCCCTGTGAAACTTCCAGTGTGAAAGCCCTTCACCTGTGGGAGGCTCTGTTTAGGCCTAGAGTATTACAACAGTGGAGACTTTAGCAAGAACTTAGTCACATGGCTCAGATTTGGGGCCTGAAGAGCATTTCAGCCAACCTTGAATTGGATTCTCCACGTGGCTTAGTATTTACAGCAAGAACATTAACCTCACATATACTTTTTTTTCAAGTTTTTCTCTCTGTTGATATGATTGGGGACCATATCAGACAGAACTCTAATACTTACTCTAGCCAGGAACCACAGCCACTAAAGGGGACTCTGACAGATTATTATTGCTCTGTCCTTTTCCACAGCTCTTCTGATGCATGACTATGGGCTTTTTAATTCTCATGAGTAACTGATCATTAGAAAGCAGCAGAAGACCAGAGTTTTGCAAAACCACCTTTGAGTTTTGATAACTATTCAAATCCTAATTCCCTTTTACTACTTGAAAATTAACAAATGATCTTTAAAGATTTGTTTCCCTGTAAAAATAAAATAATTGGTAGGACTGTCTCACTATTTGATAGGTTGAAAGGATTATCCCCTATCTCATAAATTATCTTAAATTTGTATATGAATAGGTTGATTAGAACTCTCAGCTCATTTCTCCATCAAGATAATACTGTGGTGGTTTCCTACACTAGTCAGTAGAAGCTCATGTAATCCATAAGTAGCTAGACTAAGTAGTTGAGCTAATAGTTCTGAATATGGGGAATTTTGGACTATTGGAAACATTTCCATTCCTTTGTCATCATACTAATAATTTCCAGGTCTTCATCTGACCATAGATAAAATGAAATAGGTGGTTATCTTTGCCTTCCTTTCCACGTCCCTTTAATTGGACCCTGAAATCCTCGTGTTGTAAAGGACCTGATCAGATTCTCCAAATATAATACCTAGTCCCCACCTAGGGCCCCCAAAAGTATTCCATATGCAGAATGGCCTGCTTCATCAAAATCTGATTTTAAGAGGAAAACAAAAAATCTGGGTGGGTTAATTGACACTAATATATAAAAACAAATTATTTTCTGTGGGACAGTTTAATCCAGGTGCCCCTGATTTTTATTATTTATTCTATCCATTCATTTCTGAACCTAGAGATTGTCTAAAATGTTTCAAGTATTTCCCATTGTTGTATTCCACAAAGTAATCTTCAAGGGATACTGGTGGTGATGGGCAAGACAACAAATTAGCTTTCTGTAAATCAGAGAGCCATAGAGACCCACTTTGGCTTGCAGACTAGAAAATTATTATACAGATATGGGGATTTTGATTTGACTCTATTTAAAATTTTAACCAGTGAGTAGCAAAAATCTAATCTCTAGTATTTTAAAACTAAAACTCCTAAGTAATCTTTATTTCTGAGATCACTTTACTATAGAACTTGCTGGTTACAGTGAAGACACTTAAGACATGTAAAAAACCCAAGGCACCTTCTCAGAGAAGAGCTATGGGTTTCTTCAGTTAGAATGGTGCCTTAAAGAGCTCATGGCTTGGAAGGGCCCAAGGGCTCTTACCAACAGCATAGATTCTAGTCCTACCTCATAGCTTACTATGTGGTTTTAGTCAGGCATTAACCTGGGTGGTACCTAAGGTCTCTTGTTTAAACAGGCTGTGATTACAGTTTTTATATTAAATCCAGTTTTCTATTTCTTCAGAAATTATTTCTCCAAAATTAATAATGCATGGATGGTATATATATGGCAGTTCTAGGTTAAACATATGGGTTAACCATTTATTTCTTAATCACTCCTAATAATAGTTTTACTATATTCATTATTTTTTAGAAAAGTATTTACTACAGAAATTGGTCCCTAGTATATGGAAAGAAAAAATGAAGTACTATATTTGAGAACTGTGCTTCTTGGCCGCTAAAATATTTAGCCCCCTTAAATGAACATAAGTGTCATCGACCTAGCTGGTACTCCCTTTATCATTCTTCACATTAGGAAATAAAGCAGTGTAGTGGCTAAGAAGTCTTATTAGTTCTCTGACCTCAGTCTGCTACATAACTTTTCGAAGCAATGGTTGTTTCTCATAAATCTGTAAAGTGAAAATAGTATGTTGAAGATTGTTAAGGAGATGATAAGGTAATGCATATAAAGTTAACTGTTATGATAATTATATACCATTATCCTGTACTTAATCAGCCACAAAGATTTATTGAGCTTTATTTTCTGTGGTTTTCATTTAAATCTTTTCCAAAATTTTAATTTTTAATATTTCTTGTTCAAACTACACATACCTTCCTATCCAACCCCCATTGAGAATCATCACATCTTTCTGAGGAACATACCAGCTCCTGTCAAAGTCTTGTCTCTGTTCTCATTGGGCATATAAATCATGAGTAGTAAAGCTATCTGTTGTTTCTATAATGTTTTAAATGTCTTTGTAATATTATCTAACAGGCTGGTTATAAGAAAAAATTATGGAAAAAGACAACTGCAAGAAAAAGACGCTTGAGAGAATTTGTGTTCTGCAATAAAACCCAGAGTAAACTCTTAGATAAAATGACAACATCTTTCTGGAAGAGGCGAAACTGGTTTGCTGATGATCCTTATCAGAAGTATCACGATCGAACAAACCTGAAAGTATAGATCAGAAGTGTTACGATTTCCCAGTTATTGAATATCTTTGTGTATATGATGTCTTTGCAAAAATGAAGAAGTATAAAATGTGATGTAAGTTGTACCAACCTGATGGAAACATACAGTACCAACATTAAACTTATCAGAGTTTAAAAATTTAATGAATTAAACCTTCGCACATTTGTTCAGGGAAATAGAAGTTTAAAATTATTGATTACTTTAAACAAATGGTAGTGTCTTAACTAGTTCTTCCAATTAGGCTTATTTAGTTCAAAGGAATCCCAGGTTAGGACAGACACATAAAAAGACTCTAAAGCTAACAAGTTAGCTCAAGTAGTGTGACTTCTTTTTTATTTCTTTTTTATTTATTATTATTATTTATGCCTACAGCACCTGGTCTTCCTGGGTGGTCTCCCATCCAAGTACTAACGAGGCCGGACCCTTCTTAGCTTCCGAGATCAGACATCAGGCTTGTTCAGGGTGGCATGGCCGTAGACCATGGACCCTGGCTCCCCTGGGGCGCAGACCCAGGACTTCCTGCATATAAAGCAGAGGTGCTAACTGCTACACTATGGAACTACGTTCTGACTTTTTTAAGGATATATGCCTGGGAACTAGGGAACTACCACACCACCTCCATCTCCCACCCAGAAATAATCCCCAGGCCTCAAGAAGAGTACAAATTGTATGATGATCCTGGATCCCACCTTACCTCCAGAAGCCTCAGCAGGAGGCTTGGAGTCTGCCATTCATGTGACTCAGTTCTTTTTAAGTTGCTGACTCCATTCTCTATCTACTCACCAAATTGTCTAATTCATAGCTTTTGCTTACTTAGTTTCTGCTTTCTCAATAACTCTAGCTTGACCCTTTTAAGTTATTTTCTACATCATGACCCTCAGCCCCTCTCTCCAATTGCCAAGAGACTAACTGGCCAGCTTATCTTTTAACACCAGGTCTCATTTCAGGTTACCAAACAGTGTAGGGATTGGCTGTTTTAGGGCAGGAGCCCACCGTGGCCCATTTCGTGTGGAGCAGAAAATAGTTTTGTGGGCAGTTTCTCTTAGACATGAGCATGGGTGGCAACATACGTCTAGTACACTAGGTTCCTTGTATTCATAGCATTTCTCAATTTAGTTTATTGGAACAGAATTTTTTTACAGAGAGAAGAGTAAATATGAATGAAATAGCCTGTCAGTATGCCCGTTCGTGAAACAAGTGGCTATACAAATGAAGACAAAAACTTTTTACCCAAGAGTCAAAAGATACTGTATTTTTTTTAAAGTTAGTTTATGCACTTGAGACTTTTCATATTTTTAATTGTAAGGATAAACTTTTTCCAAAATTTTCCAAACATGCACGATAGAAACTAAAGGGTCAAGAGTCATCTCAGTCGTTTTAGGAATGATGTAAGAGTTAAGTGTTGTTCATTTAAAAGAGAGTCAGTTAGGAGCACTGAGGAAAATTCAGTTGACTGAGTAGATGTAGTCTGTGCGGTAGTTCCCAGCTCTCTCCTCAGAAATCATCTGGGAGCGTTTTGAAACAACAGAGCACTTTGGTTGAAAAAAAAAATTAAATAGAAGTATCCCTCAGTTATTGCTTCAAATCCTTTAATATAATAGTTGATGATAATTAAGATGAAGGACCTCTATTAATAGAATAAGGTAAAAGATAACCAAATTGAAATTCTGTGGCATGTCAAACTAAGATTATTAGAGGAATTCCTTGAAACCAGTGTGTGTGTGCATTAAAAAGAAAAAGGGGCAACTATAGAGTGTTCTAAAACTAGAAAGCAAAGGTATATCTATATATGGGACCAATTAGTAAAGAACAGACATTTCATTGGAGATGAGGTAAGAGGCTGCAGCATAGAATGGCATTTTTTTGATGGGTTTTCATTATCGCACATTTCTGAGATGGCAGAACCCAACCACTGACGAGGCATCCCTGTCATTTTCCACCTGCCTGGCTTCTGCCCTGTTTTACCACCTTACCTCAGGTAGTGGGATGGAACTAGTGCCTGAAGAATTTGAGGAGGAAGACACGTTCTCCCTGCCCCCTTGACTTCCCTTAGTACAAATATGGCAGAGACAAGGACTGGCAGGCAGGCCTCAGCATCCACAGGTGGACTAAAGGAGAAGGGCTGACAGTTACACAGTTTAAGGGAAAGTGAGTTTTCATTTATAATTTTTGTTTTGTAGGTAGCAGAGTTTTTCATCAAACTGATTTTATAGTCTGACAACAAAATCTTTCATTAAAGGGTCTACCTAAATGGCATTCAAGTATATGTAAAAATATAATTTATTGAAAACCTCCTCTGTCCCCAGCATAGGAATGAGCACATATCTACAAAACTACTGATCCTCATACCAGCCTTGCAAGGAGATACTAGTTATCCCTAGTGTAGATTTTAGGAAACCGAAGCTTTTAGAAGGTTAAATAACCCAAAATATAGCTAATATGTCACTCATAACCTAAGTCTAATTCCTTGGAATCCCGTGTATTTCTCTGAATCTTCTAGTAACATGAAAATTCATATCTAAACAAGTGACTAGCATTATAAATACTAAGTATGTCTTCATGACACTGTACCAAGTCAGCTTTTAAATTTTATAACTGTTACCTCTCAACTTGATTTTTCCTAGTTAGGCTGACATTGAACTTGGCTCCCTAAATGAATAAATGGATTTTCAGCCTTTCTTTCCATCTCATCTTTTCAGTCTTCTGAACCTGCTTTACCTGCTGCTGCTTTATTTTGCAGTCCTCGTGTCTAACATAGAAGATAGAACTATAAAGGCAAAGAAAATGAGTGTTTCATTTTTATGTTTCAAATTTTGAGTTTCCAAGTCTCTGACCACCCAATGAAGCTTATGTGTTCCTGTTCATATAATAAAGGCAAGGCTGCAGTGGTGTTTGGGGTGTCCCTACTACCCAGTGCACCTCCATAGGCACCCCATCCTCTAACCTACATATGTTCTCCCGCCATTTGCAGATGAGGAAACAGGTTCAAAGAAGCAAAAGAGACCAAAGGTCTGTTTACAGAATTGAAACTGCCTTCTGGATGGACTGTTACTTTATTTTCACTGCTACCCAGTTTCCACTGGTGCCCTTTAAAAATATAAAACAATCATACTACCAAGTTTATATTTATGGGAACAACTGGTTTTCAAAACACCAATATTTAATTTTTTTCCTTGCAGCAATTCAGTGCAGTAGGCATGGGGCCAGGTCACCAGGTCTGTTAGTGGCTGAGCATTCAGCTTCTAATCTTTGCTACCTTCCACATGTTTTAAAAAGTATTTTCTCTTTCCTCATAAGCCTAACAATACAAAGATGTCTTTTAAAAGGAAAATGCTAAGACTTTATTCAAGATATATATCAGGCTTTATATCAAAACAGCGGAACTTCAACCTTTGGAATACTGTGATTTTACACCCCTTTGACGCACAGTCCAGTATGCTCATTTATTATAGATCGTTCTATAGAGTCTACAGAAACTAGGGGGAATATGCACAGTCGCAGTCCGGCATGTCAGCTGTTTGAGAATGAAACACATCCTTTACCATTTTAAATACTGTGCAAGATGAACTAGGAAGGTGCTCAATGGTGGTCATGGTGAACAAGCACTGTTATCACAAACACACGGACAGTTTGCTACAGAGAACACGCATTTCAGAGACCAGCAAAACGAACAAGCTATTCACACAAAGCCAGGAAGGTTTATGACTAAACTTTCCAGTTTATAAGTACAACACCACATCTCACCACCTCAGAAACAGACCAGGTGCTTGATGGCAAATAAAAGTTATTACATGAAAATTACAGACTTTTGAGCTAGCATTTTGTAAACAGTCTAAGTCTGCATATCAGCAAATTAAAAACAGTTATATCTTCTGGACAGAACACCACACCACTACATGTACACTTGGAGGCATTCACATTTTATCCCAGTCCTTACACAAATATAACAGCTTGTTGGATACGTAAACACGTTTTGCCAGAAATATGACAGCTGCTCTCAGTTGTACAGTAAGTGTTTTTAAGAGAGAAACCAACTCCCTAATCAACACGAAGGAAAAATAGTTACATTTACATTAAGACAGCAGTTTGGATAACTATATCTTTTAAATCTTGAATGAGAAGTAATACAGCATATTTGAAAGAGTGCTTCAAACTTGTTTTTGGCATAGTTGAGTGCAAACTTGATAGTCTGTACTTGTTAAAACTTTCCATTGTAAAATGGTGAAAATCTAGCTTGTTCACAATAGAATTTTAATCTCTGCTGCTATAGGCATGTATTATTTTGGCAAAAGAAAAGTTGCTAAAAAGCTACTTAAGTTAAGCTTTTTATGCACTCGTTTCTGATTATTCTGGGTACTCCCAACTAGCAGGTATATACATTTAAAGCGTATATTTTCCCTCTATCTGAAACTATTCAGTGAACTTGAAAACGATTTTTCTGTCTTCCCTAAACAGGTTAGGTATTGGTGGGTGTGGGGCACAGACAATGAACAGACAGCTATTTGTCCTCTGAATCACAAATTTGCTTTTAGGTTTATTTTCCTAAATCCTTTTATAAATTACAAAGTCACCATCAGAGTAACTGTGGGAAGAAGGGATTTAAATATGTACATCTGGTAACAATCAACTTCAAGTAGAACCCTTTGTGAGGTGGCTAAGATCCAGCTAATGTATCATCAGCAAAGACTACTGATGTACTGGTGTAGCTCAGTAATGGAACAGTCTAATTGGGCCTGTTTACAACTGGTTGACAGTAAGTTCTTTGTGGTACGTAACACTAATTCTCTAGTCTTTAGGGCATATCTAAGAACAAACACAATCCAAGTATAAATAACTGGGTTGTAACCACTGCATGCAGTACACTGAAAGAAAATACCAACTCTTAAGCACAAATACACAGTCCTACCTTTAGGCTCAGCTCTCCAAGGGTAGAGCAGCTACCTTGAACCTATTTAAACCAGATTCATCTTTTCTGACAAATTCTCAATCCAAGTAGGGAGTCCCCTTGGGTAGTACTTTATTCTCCAAGTAATATGGGCATGTGTAAAACTCCCATTAAGACCTGGAGTGCCCGTGAGTGTGCGACTTTCCTCTCACATTCTGCATAAGCCAGAAAGAGAACAGAAAGGCAAAAGGCATGAGCCACAGCTGCCCATGGAGATGAGCAGCAAGTCATATTCATAAAGATCTCAACCTCTAAAACCTTTCTAGAACCCAGCATTTTGATTGTTACGCAGGTGTCTCAAATGTATTTTTACAGCATATCTGAAAACAGCGTAGTTCTAGCTTTTTTAATTTGGTTCAGTCGTTGGTTTTTGCTTAGTGTTCTCTGAAAGAAGGTGCTCAGATTGTAGGCTCCTCCACCTGGAGAGATTAGTCACAGCACAGGTTACTATGAAGGAGAAACAACAGTCATTTGTCAAGAACTTTAGAAGCACTCAAAATGATTCCTCACAACAGCTCTGCGAGTCTGCATCCTCCAGCAGTTTTACCAAGGGGGAGCCACCTGCCTGTGGCAAATGGTAACCACGGAAAGGACTCAGGAGCCCATCCTGAACCCAAAGGGAAAACAAACTTCCTGTGATTCTTCTCTTATTCTAGGCTGTGCCCATGACCTCATTACAGTCATCTGTCACCAAAATATTGTCTCTCTTCATTCTAAACCTCTGATACACTGTGTGAAGATTATGGACCATCGTCCTGTAGGAAAAGGGATGGTTTACTGGAGTTGTATTTGGAAGCTTTACAAGCACATCTAAGACATTCTCCAGAATCCAAAAAATTTTTACCCTTCTGTTTTGGCAGTTTTCTTATCAGAACCTCTAGCAGCCCTTGCAAGTTCATTATATTAAGCCAAAAGCCATAAATATGTACACTGTAGTCCAAAGTATTAGTACCAAGAACAAAAAAAGTTTTAAAAAATTGATTTGTTTGCATTTACAGGACTAAAAAGGAAATATGCAACAAATAAATTACAAATGTACATCTCAGTGTGGGGGTGATTCTTTTATGTTTCTAAAAACACACTGCTATCTGTAATGACAACCCAATTGTGGAAATCACACCTCCCCCCACTCACTACCTTCCCTTTAGCCTCTCCCCAGCAAAATAAAGGGAAAAACAAGTATCTTAAAAGTGGAAGAGGGGAGAGAGAAAAAAGGCCAAGTCTGTGAGGCTGCACACTCAAAGCACACCAGCTTGCAGATTTCTGTTTTTGTGAATAGCTCTTTAAGGCAGAGAAGAAACATTCTGTGTATCCGGTGCTGTTGGCTCATCTCACTCACGTGGTTTCAGTGGTGGAGGATGAGGTACTTTTCTTCCTGAAGCGAGATCGAAGGATTCTAGGCGGTGCCTGCCAGAGAAAACAGAAAAAGTCATCCTTCAATTTGGCATAAACATGGAGTCTTTTAAGGACTGCACCTGAATGGGTTTGTGCTGAGATATCTAGTTCCTTTAGCTAAATGCACATGTGTGTGACACAGCTGGCTGAGGCTGGGGGCTCACTCTGAGTTTCCACAATAGAATCAAGTCACTTCCCAAGCATCTCCAAGAAGCTGAGCCAGCAGAGGTCGGTGCCTTCCTCTTCGTGCTCTCATAAGTCCCAGGGTCTCCGAGTGAATGGCTGTGCAGGATGGCTAGTCTTTTTTGTTTCTGCCTTGGAGTAAAATGATCTTGACGAGTGACTCAGCTGAGAGAAATGCCTCCCCATCTCTTCCCTTGTCTTTGTTATTTCCTTTGGGAGCTGGTCTCGTGTTTCTTGGTACATGCTTAAAAATTCCCATCACCTAATTTCCTCTTGTCCTCTTTCTAGATGTGAAATCCTTTAATGCACAGCAAACCATACAACAAAGAGAAACACTTTCTTGAAATAGAAAGGGTTTTCTACTCAAGGGGATTCACACAAGGGGCCCAACCTACCCTCAACCCGTGTCTCTGTCCACTCCTCTGTACTCAACTTCTTTATCTACATCAAGGGTTCCCCAACTCTAGTGCCAGGGACCAGTACCAGTCAGTGGTCTGTTAGGGACCAGGCCACATAGCAGGAGGTGAGTGGCAGGTGAGTGAAGCTTCATCTATATTTGCAGCTGCTCCCCAACGCTAGCATCACTGCCTCAGCTACACCTCAGATCATCAGGCACTGGATTCTCATAGGAGCACCAGTCCCTGGTGCCAAAAAGTTTGGGGACGGCTGATCTACATAACACTGTCCTTTCATATCTCTATTCCTTCTGACTAGAAGCCCTTCCTCCCTTTTCTGACTTGCTATTTCTAGTCCTCTGTGTGACCTAGCTCAAGTCACTCCTGAGCGCCCTGTACCCACAAGGTCCAGTCACACACAACCAAGATTGTCACCTCCTTTATTCTCATGGCTTGCACATTAGAGGACATAGGAGGACTCTGCACTCATGGCAGGTGTGCTTGTTTTCCCCATCCACTTCTTGAGGACAGGTCCAAGTTCACCAGCATTTCCCAGTGCTGCTCAGTGACCAGCAGGCACACAGGGTGGGGGGTGAGTGTGGGTTGGCAGGGTGGGGAACAGAAGGCCCAGGTATTCCACATCCTGAGTCTTAAAACTATACCTTTACAACTAGGAAATGTTTATCAGCCACCTCTGGACAGAGAATAATAGAAGAATCAGTGAACCTATGCCAATCAGTAACCTGCCTCAAGTTATTTAACAGTAAAGCAGCTTGTGGAGCTTTAAGAAACAAAACCATATGGCACAAACCATCTGGCCCTAGAATGATTTTGGCACTTTCCTCACCAGCCCTCTCCCCATCTTGAAGCTGCCCAGGCAGTAATGGACTCCTCGAGCAGTTTCCATACTCAGAACAACTTTTACCAAAACCTCTAACTTCAAAAGTGACCCATGAGTGCCCCACCTCAGGAAGGAATCTTATGGCCTCAGGTACATTGAGGTGCTAATAACTACAGTTCTAGGGTGAACAGTGACTACAGGCCACTGTTGTTTTTGTAGGGGAGTCTTTCAATGTATTTCCTCATCTGGGTCTCCTGGGGTCACAGTATTCAGCAGATAGGGAATAGGAGAAGCGACATAAGGGGGTAGAGAGGAAGACTCTGGGATCCCCTGAATCTCCTGGCCCCACACCTAAGCCCAAGGCTGGTGGCGTCCTACCCACATCACGCTCTAGGCTTGGCCATCCTGCTGCAAAACTTCATCTACATTTACAACTGGCAACAGTACATATATCCAGTATATTGTTTTGGGTGATTTGAAAGGGCTGTGCCCCTTTAATAACATTTTCTGAGTATCTATTTTGTACCAGGCACTATGTGTCTTGGAGATGCAGTAATAAACAAGCTTATTTATAAAACCTTGTCAAATAGCATTCTGAATTTTTCATTCCCCCCAACACTCATTGGGTTGCTTTTCACTCACATATCTTAGGTTAGTAGTTAATTTATTTTTTTAAAAATTTAAACACTATATCCCATCTCGTACTTCTAAATAAAATTAGTAGGGTCTTTTTTGCCCCTCGGCAGTTAGCTGGATGCTACCCAGGGCTTGCCCTGCCTTTTGATAGAGGGAGATTGCCCCACCTCAGGCACTCAGGGGATGCTGGGTGCCCAAGAGGTGCTGCTCCCAGAACCCGCAGATATCCAGGGTGAAGCCCTTGTGCAAATGCATGCTCCAAGCCACGGGCCCAGACGCCGTGTACCTCCAGGGGGAACTCCGTCTTTCGCAGTGTCTTATACTTGTACATGAAATCCAGCAGGTCTTCCTCCTCCTCGTCAGAAAATGCCAGTGGGTTTTGGACCTGGTGGGGCTCCCATGCCTTCACACCACCCTCATTCACATCTCCCTCAACCACTTAATGTCCATTTACAATCTACACAGAGGAGACAAAGTACATCAAGGAGGGGTCAGTGTAGAATGGAGCAAGGAAGGGCAGGCAACGGCAAGGTTAGGCACACAGCACGAAAAGCCAGGCCTGTTAGGACAGCTGAGGTCCCTCTGTCTGAAAAAGCAGCCAGTATCCTCTGGGGATCCTGCAAGGGGATCTGGGATTATCAGGGTACGACTGTGAGACTGGTCAGGGAAAGGGGGCAGGCATGCTTTTATGGAAGAAGAAAGATGCTGTTTAACTGAGACGTGTCAAACCCTGCAGCTTAGACCTGTGACCACACCAGAAAAATGCGGGGGGGGATGGGGAGGGCAGGGAATCTCCTCTAGAAAGGAGAGTGACAGTATTTTCAAGAGAGGAATAGAACAATTTTCTCTATTTTGTATACAAGCACTGTTGATGGTGCATTACACTTGCATATTCAGCTCAAAGCACTGTTTAAGAGACAGGATATAAAATGTCAGGAAGCCTCACAGAGAACCTTAAGCAAAGTTATGTAGATTTTTCATTTCAAAGCCTGAGTCCTAGAGAAGCAACTAGCCTAGTGGAAGGAGAATCTAGTCCCTCCCCTCAAAAATGAGGGCAAGATTCCTGTTTTCATCTTCCTTGACTAATGCACAGGAAAAGCTCCAGAATTAATGACGGGAATCATTGAATGCACAATAATTTTTTTTAAATGGTCAATGCTGAGCATATTTCATGTTATTTGGCCAGATAGTTCTATCTTAGTCATATATTTCCTGCCCATACCCAGCCTATATGACACCCATAGACATATCTTTCTATATAAATTATTTTTACCTAGAATCACATGGCAAAGAGCCAGCGGAGCCTCAGAGCATCTGGTCCAACCACCCTGAGGCCCACAGATAGATACCAGAGTTCTTTCTGGGACAGCCTTCTACTGCTCCTAAAAATATGTTCAGCCATCAAATGTGTTCTCTCCATCAAAAGAGGACTTGCTAGACTATAAAAGCACCAGGTGTGGGTTAAGTTAAACTAACAACCAAACCTTCATCTTGAGCAACCTTCTCACTTATCGCTGCTGAGCTCCCCAGCAGCCAGAGGGAGGCAGCATGAGAGCACAGTTGTCTTAACCATGAATTTCAAAACTAAATTGCAGTGATCTCAGAAAGCATCCTAGTAAGGGCCAAGCCGAGATCATTAACCTTCCTTTGATTATTTTTTCTGTGTATCCCCCAGCCTGTTTACTCTGGATTTAGCTTATCCTCTGGCCCCGTCCCTACCCAAATCAGGTACACCCTGTGGACTAATGAACACAAAAGACTGGGAACCCCAGAGAGGTCTCCCCAAATACTCTGGCCCTCCCAGGCCTCTCCACTCCCTCACTCTGACACCACTCGGACTCAGTACCATAGGACTTGTACCATCTGCCCTGGTTCTCATGTCAGTCTCATTGCCTCAGTCCAACGGGAAGTGTCTCGAATGTGGCAAATCCTCCCTTGGTCACTGAGCACTTGACCCAGGGCTTAGCACACAGCTGGCCACTTGGCCACTGAGCTAAGTAAAATACTGACATCATTTTAGAGAGTTCAGCTCTTGTCTCGAATCAGAGCTCGATTCTCATCCATAAGGAAATTTTGTCTGGGCACAGATACCTCCTGCCTGAGGGAGTTAAAAAAGACAGAAGCCCTCAGACCAGGGCAGAAACTGCAGAAGCAGCCTGGCCAGCTCAGCCCCAGCCAGAAGCCCTGTATCCTGGGAGCAGGCCTGGGGACTGGTTTGAGTCTGTGCCTCTGCACATGCAGTTGCCTCTAAATCCAGGTCCAGGGCTTTCCCCATACTGATCATTCTGGGGTTCCAAAAGCAGTCCAGAGTCACCACAAGATCCTCACGCACCAAACGCTTCAGTCTGCTCACCGATTCATTGACACTGAGCAATGAACTCGCACATTACCCAAATCATCATCATCATCATCCCCACCACCACTGCCTCAGGACTAAAACCAAAATGGCTTTGAGTCTGTTCTCCACTGCACATATGAGCACAGGCTAAAGGGTAGGAAAGAAGTGCCCCTCTGGCTCACTAGGAATGATGGGTCAAGAGGAACCTAGATATCCAGACAGGAATAGAAAACAAGCATTCAACTCAGCACAGGCAGGGAGCAAATGAGGCTGGTTTGGGCAGCTCGGGGGGCCAGAAGTAGCCTCAGATGGAAGCCACAGAGAGAGCTTACTAAAAAAAGAGGAACCCTACTGATCAATATGTTTGCTGAGGGTTTCTGCCAAGAATGTTGTTTGTAATATCTTGCCTTACTCTCAGGACCCATGAGAATAAACATTTGGACAAGCTAAGACTCTGAATCTCTGGTTGGTCATTGTGTTGTGACACTAAATCTCTTGACTGTGTTTCCCTCTTTGCATTGGCTGAAAGGTCACCTGGCCTCTTTGACAGTGCACAACTTTATGGCATGTATTTAAAATTTTCTTCTCACCTCTTCCTCTATCTCACCTGCCTATTCCTTTTCTCCCAAACTTCATTATTCTTACTTTGGTTTGATCTATTATCTGTATTTCTATAGGGGACTGAAATCCTTTTAGGAACAGAGAATACTATAAATAAATAAACACCACAGAACATGGTTCCACTAAGATGGGCACCAGGACAAAGACGAGGATGAGTGGCTGAGCAGGGTGTTGCTACCCACATCTGAATATTCGGATGGCTCCTGGAGACAACTTGTAGGGGAGGAGTGTCTCTTATGGAAAGTCATGGCCACAAGAACCACCTCCAAACTTCAGGTGATGGCATCCAGAGCCTTGTGCCTGCAGAGCTGCCACCATAGTGACTGAGGCTGGGGGCAGGAGGGACTCGAGGTAAGGGCAGGGGCTCCTCTTATTTTCCACAGCAGGGTAGTGAGTGTGTGGCCCTGGCTGACATTCTGTATTAGCAAACATGTGTGCAGGACTACTGCAGCTCCATCTCTTTTCTCTGTGGGGAGGACAGTGAGGGAGAAACTGGCAGAGACTCCTAGCTCTGAAAGACCCAGCAGATCCAACGGCACTGAGCCCTAAGAACCTCCACCCCAGCAGACAGCAGAACAAGCCCTGGGTTAGTAAACACATCCCACACAGCACACGTGAGCAGGAGCATTAACAGAAGTCAGCAAATGTGTCTGGAAAAGAGCACGCCCATCTGGAACACTTACATCCAGGTCCAACAGTCACCGAGGAGAAAGAAAAGAATATTCTGTTAGGGCAGGGTCTTTGGAGATGAAACACACACACACACACACACACACACACACACACACACACACCTGTGTGAGCATGCATGTACATGCATATGAGTAGGCACACACACTTGCTTCCCACGCTCTAAACATTGGACAGCTCCTGCTGCTGTCAGAGGAAATATACAGCCAAGGCCACACTCAAGTCAAACACCTCCTCCCCATCCCCAACTGAGAGAGTAAATAGAGATGACTTTGCTTTTTAACACAATGTTCTACATACTTGATTTAAAACACATACACACAAACACATATACAGAAAAAAAAATCTGTGATTCATTCCAAGCAGTAGTACAGTTCTATATTACAACAAGGTGGGTAGAGAGAAAAGATGGGGAAAAGGGAAGTAAGGGCAGGAGAGAGAGAATAGAAACAGAGAAAAGGAGCATGCGGGAAATAATAGGGAGTTGACTGACGGTGGGGGTGGGGGGCAGGAATGAAGGAGAACTGGGGAATGCTCTCTTGCAATCTGAGATCAGATGAAATTCAGTTCAAGGGACCAGGAGAGCCCTCTGACCAAAGCATCTGTGACCCTGTGAAACCCTCTCAGGGCATCACTGCCTGAGAGTTGACCTCCAGCCCCAGGTTTGAGACAAACCTCCCCCAACACCATCTATTGACTCTTAGCATCCAGCACCCTTCAATGCAAAGATGGTCAGATCTGTAAGGACCCCTGGGGCATCTTAGCCCAACTCCACCATTTTGCAGAGGGGGCTGAAGCCTGAGAGTAGAGGGACTTTCCCACACCCACAGAGGGAAGTGGTATAGATGAATCAACAGCCAGTTCTTTGCAAGCAAACCTTAGGGATGGGAAAGAACTCCAGAGCACTAGGTGTTAAGAGGGCCCAAAAAAGGGAGGCTAGGGTGAAAGGCTCCAGATCACAACTTGGGCAGGGCTACCCCAGCCTGAGGCTTCCTCTGAGCCCCACCTGCTGCGCTTTCCCCAATAAACTGCCCTTGTGCTGGCAGTTCCCTGGGAGAGCAAATGCTACTAAATTCCTAGAGTCAACTGCAATTCTATTTGCATGCACTGGAAATGCAGTGTCCGATTATGAAACCACCAGGTGTCATGGGAGGTGAGGGATTCCCAGAGAGAGGTGCAGAACAGTCCCATGAGGAAAGAATGGAGGAGAAGGCAGTTTTACTCTCCCTGGTCCCCCAAACGACAATATCTAAGAATTAGAGGCTTTCTGAATGGTTCACAGAATTTACAAACTCAAAATTTTAAAGGGTGAATTGATTGATAGAAATAACAACAGTTGCCTGAGGCCAATGGGACTGCATGGTTGTTCCCCATGAACTAGTATATCCACCAAGGCCAAAGTTAGCTCCTAGTGCTGTGAGTAGCTGCATGCAGTCCTTCTCTTTCTCCCTTCCTCCCTTCCTCCCTCCCTTCCATCCTTCCTTCCTTTCTTTCTTTGGATATAATTGACAGATAACATTGTATTCATTTTTGGTGTATAACCTAATAATTACACACACACACACACACACACACACACACACACACACACACATACCCTTCTGATTCTGATGTGGATCAGGAGCTCCCTAAGGGACACATGGCTAGGAAGATGGTCTCCACTGTCCTATTGCTCAGTTCACAATAGGCTATGGCCCCCCAAACCCCCAAGTCTTTTATAGACCTTAGAAATCCTTGGCACTGAGAAGCCTTAAAAGTGAAAAAATAATGAGAAAACAGGATTCTTCTTATAACTCAGCTTCACATCCTTCTGCTCTTTACCTATGTGGGAGGGATGTGCCATGTCATCAGGGTTGGTGGCACAGGCAGCAACACGCACTGTGTGTACCTTCCCCTCACACTAGCAGGCAGCTGTAGGTCAGGGTGGCCCCTCTTGCCTTCTAAGCCAAAGCCAGCTCTGTCATGTGGGGAGCACTCCACAGGGATGAAAGGAAGGCTGGTTTGGCCCAGCACCATTGTTAGTCCCTCAAATGTCCAGTTAGGGTTAGGGAAATAGCAGGTCAGGACAGATCAAAATGGCCAACTATGGGGTAGCTATGGCTCTACTAAGCTGTCACTCACCCATGGGGAGGGCAGCAGCAGGAGTCTCTGTGCAGGACTAGGAGACCCCAGGCTTACCCCTCTCCCTGAGGTTTCTTAGCTGCTCTGGGCTATAATCATCAACATTATCCTTCAAAACACCCTCCCACAGCCAATTTCACAACGGCACAGTGAGGAGGAAGTAGGGATCTTTATCTCTCTTCTAAGATAAGGCTCAGCTGAGACTCAGCGTGCTTAGATGATCCACATGTGGCTACACAGCTAGTAAGTAGCAAAGCAGGACCAAGGCTCCCTGGTGACAGCAGGTCCAAAACCTTGGAACTGCTGCGCTTTGTCACTGCCGAGGCTGTGGATGAGTTCCTGTGTCCTCATCACCCACAGCACAAGGAAACATGACCCTTATTTTAAAATATCCCCACACATTCTTCGCTTCTCCACTTCTATCCCCACTTCTCCCTCGAAGAGGTGGAGATTAATTCCCCCCTCCTCCCCTGAGTATGGGCTGGACTTAATGACTCATTTCCAACAAACATTAACAAGGCAGAAGTGGTGGTGTGTGACTCTGGAGACTGAGTCCTAACAGGTACCATGACTTTGCACATGCCCATGCCCTCTCCCTCTCCCTCTCTCTCTCTGGTCATTCACTCTGGGTGAAACTAGGTGCCATGTTGTTAGGATACTCAAGCAACCCTAGAGAGGCCCATGTGGTAAGGAACTGAGGCCTCCGGCCAATAGCCATGAGAGAGACATCTTGGAAGTGGATCCTCCCTGCTCAGTCAAGCCTTCAGATGACTGCAGCCCTGGCTGACATCTTGACTACAACTCTTGAGAGACCTGAGCCTGAACTACCAAATTCCTGGTCTGCCGATACTCTAAGATAATACAGGTTTGCTATTTTAAGAAGTTAACCTCCTGAGTCCTCCCCGCTAGACCATGCAGCTGAAAGGGAGCCCCAAGGTCAGGTGACAGCTCATGGTTAGAACCTCCTCTAGAGGCAGGAGTCCAGCACGCTGCAGAGAAGCTGGCTGCTTACTCACCTTTCCGGGTCCTGCAGGTAGAGCAGCAGGTACACACTGTAGGGATGGGACACCATCAGTGACATCCCCCACTTGACAGGAATCAGCCCCAGGAAAACAGGGAGGGCCCACTGAAGTGTGGGATCTCAGTGTATTCAATATAGAGGTCCCAGGAATGTGGGTCTCTGTAGAGACACCAAGATGGGAGAGGGGACCGTTCCAGATTCAGCTTCTTCTTGGGTGCTTAAAAATGCCCTTGCCTAGCCCACAGACGTCAGTCCTTGTATCCTGCAGCCCTCAGGAAGGCAGAGATTGGGGTCAAAATTTCTTCTGGAAAATAACTCCAACCATCTCTGCCCGGATGCCTCTTCCCTCTACAGTTTCCAGTTCAGAAGGACTGCTAGAAAACCTCAGACAAACCTCTGACCCCCCACAGTGCTTAGTGTCTGGCCATTTGGTCAAAGGCCTAATTGGTTGCTGCTTTGCACACTCCATTTGTCTTGACACACATCCAGGGCTTAGTATACAGCAGGTGCTGAGTGTCTCTAAATTCATGGAAGGCAAGGGTCACTCTTTTGACTCCTTCTGTACCCTTCCTGGGGTCCAATGCCAGGCTTTCAATAGATGGTGTCTGACAAAATACCTCCCAGTACATTCTGTACGGAGGGCAATGTGTTCTTGCAAACTCCATATTGTTATTTTGCACAATGGGCATATATTTTTATTTTATATAACTCGTTACATAGTATCTCATTCTGTTTTGCACTTTTTTCACTAGGCATCATGTTTTCAAGATCTACCTGTATGTACATTGGAACCATTGCTTCCAGTGACTGTGTACAACTGCATGGGGTCAGCTGCCACCTCTTACCTGTCTTCTCCCAGGTTGCCTTCAACTCCTACCACCTGTCCAGGATTTACAAACTATCTTGTCTGCTCTCCTCACAACCTTGAGACACAGGCTGAAGAAGGATTATTTGTGGTCTATTTACAGAGGAGAAAGCTTAAGGGAACTGGCCTCATTTCCTGAGCCAATGTCAAATCCTCTGGTAGTGACTCTCTGGGTGATCATTCTGAGAAAGGTTCTGAGGCTGAACCTAGGCCCAGAGGGAACAACTGTGGTGACTGCTTAGTGATATCTGCCTTGCTGTGTTGAATTTGCTGTCTCTGCACATGTCCAGTGTCACCCAGCCAGGAGGGAAGCCCGGACTCGGGCCCTTTCCCCTACCTGACCATGCTTGGTGTCCAAGGCCCACACTGGGGGCTGGGAAGGCATGCCAGCCCTATGTGACTGGGCCTCCTTTGCCAGGCACCCCACCCCTTAACTCAGGGGTTATGAACGCCCCGGAGCCTCTGATCTGGGTGCTTTTGCCCCATGTTCAGCCCTGGGCCATCCTTCACCTGTCTTTCTTTCTGAGATAATTTTAGGCCCCAGAACAGCTGGGATGAGGGACACATGGCCCCTGTCCTCCCTGCTCAGTCAGCACTTCCCTTCTCTGCCCCCTGAAACCACAGGTGCCCAGGGTGAGCAGTGAGGGGAGCTGGGTCATGTGGCAGCACAGCGGGTTCTCTGGTTCCCCATGAACTCCACCTGCTTGGCCTATGGCCAGAGCACTCCCCACTGCCTCCCTGGGGCGTGGCTGAGGACAGCGCTGCTAATGGAGGGTGGTAGGGCCAATACCAACACAAATCATCCCAAACTCTTTTCTACCTGATACTGGTCTGGAAAGATGTTCAAAGCCCAGGGGACACCTCCCATCAACTTTTAGATCCCACCAGATTTCTCACTTTCCCAATTCTGAAGCTGACCTAAATAATCCACGAAGGAGGCCTGGGTGCTTGTCCTGTACAGCCTCAGCACGACCTCTCTGAGCCCGCTTCCTCTACTTGGTTCACCTCTATAATGACAACATACAATCTCAGAGGGAAAGGGACTATGGGGGCACCTAGGTCTACTTCCCAGCCAAAGCAGGAATCTCTCCCTAGAGCTTCAGTTGATCATTCAACTTTGTTTTGGGCCTTTCCAATGTCAGACATCTTGCTATCTCACAAGGTGGCTCATTTCTCTCCTGGATGCTTTCACATTAAAAAGTGCTTTCATAGGTGAGTTAAATAACAACAACAAGAACAAAAATGGCAACTACTACACAGAGTGTCAGGCATGATCCTAAGCCCTTTTACAGGGATTATTTCATTGAATCCTCACAACCACACAGATGGGAATTATCATTCCTCATGCATCGATGAGGGAATAAACGCCTTGTTCAGGTCACACAGCCAGTAAACGGTTCCCCCTTGGAACTTTACCCCATTGATTCTTGCTCTGCCTTCTGGGCCTCACAGAACTGGGGCCCTTCTTTCTTCCAAATGACAGCTTGCCTTTGAGGCTCAGTAGTCAGTGAGTTGACCAAGGGTGGAAACACCCGATTCCATTTCACATCCCTGTTTCTGGGGTAGTGCCTAGTAGCTCAGAAGCTATAGATGCTCAAGGAAACCTGGATGGCCAATGGATGAGTAAACGAGGGCACTGATCCAGGAGTCAGGAAGCTACAGAGGCTACTACCAGTGGGTGACCGTGGTGACAATTCCTGTTTCTGGGCCTTCATCTCTTTATTGGTAAAATTAGAGGATTAGATTGAGTGATACCTGAGGCCCTCTATCTGGACTTTCAGGATTCCATTCTTAGTTCTCCTTGGTTGGGTTCCCCAGAAGATAACCTCTCCCTGAGGTGGACACCCCCACCACCATGGCCAAGCCCTGACCTCCCCCAAGTGTGCCAGGGTTAAAACATCTCCTTTCCAATAGGAAGCCACAATCTTCAAACCTGGGGCTTGGTAAAGGAGGTTCCTTTACCGAGGAGGAAACTGATAAACACCAGGACTGGCTGTGATGGTTCAACCTTCCCTGGAGGGCAGCATGAGTCATCATTCTCAGGGCAGCCATAGGGCTCCTTCTTTCCCACCCACGGCTAAAATCTTCAAAAGTCAAGTGGGGTCTCTGGGGCTGCACCTCGCAGCACACAGTCAGGGTTCAGGTGGCCTGGATGTCCCTGTTTGTAATGGCAAGGCAGCCACCAGGCATATATCATAGCCACAGATTACAGAAAAGTTGCCCAATTCCCACCCTGAGGCTCAATTTCTCACCAAGGATAAGAAGCAGAGGTGGCAATCCCAAACTGTCCCTCGCACTTCGTACCCCCTTCACCACAAACCCTTTGCTGGCAGTAGTAGTACTCAGCTCCTGAAAGCCAAGGTTCCCATATAGCCCCAAGGAATGGTCTAAGAAACTGTGAGTCCTGGCGCAGATCCCTAGCCCCTAATCTATGCCCTTAACTTCCACAAGCCTGAAACCCAATGATGGATCAGATGGCAGGGGTCCAAAACACATCTCAACAGCATCGCATATCTAGGTTATACCCCAGACTTAACAGATCTCTGGGAATGGACCTAGGACTTTGCATGTTTAACAAGATCCCCAGGTCAATCCCAATACAGGCACCCTCATGCCAGAAGTGTGATAAGCAGAGGTAAACATATAGCTTCTGTAAGGCCCTAGCCTCCCAAGGAATTAGACCTCAGAGCTTGTGCAGCCCTGGGCATATGGTGGCTGAAGCATGCATGGTAAGTGGAGGCTCAGAAACGGAAGGAAAGGGTAGAGTGAGAGAGAGGATAGGAAATAATCGTGCAGAGAAAAAGGACCACGAGAGCTATAATTCTTGGGTAGGTGGGAGAGGCAGTCCAGGTGTTCAAGACAGGTAAGCCCTCCTAGGATTGAGGGGTCAGAGAGGAAGAGAACTGAAAAAGATGCCTTGGCCAAGTCCATCTGTGCTTGTTACCCCTAGGTTTGGTCCAGATCCTACCACCCAGTGCTGCCCCACCAACTCTTGAAGCAATCAGATGGAGGAAGTGGGACCCTTTGGTGCAAATGACTGAACCCTCCCCCTGATCAGAGTCCTCAGCCCACCTTCCTGCCCTGGTCTGAGTAGTGCTCTGCTACTTGGCTGGCCTGACATGGTCTGATGAATGTCTGTGTTGGTGGCAAGTCCACAGGGCAAGGACCAGGTTACATGCCACATGGTGGACTGGGCCTCTCTAAGTGAAAGTGAGGCCTATGAGGTAGAAAAGAGGGGAAGTAAAGCGACACCTACCTGAACTGCCAGCACTTTCAGAAGCACTCCTGGACATCTTAGGCTGGCCATGTTTGCCGCTGGCCCGCCCAGACCCCGGCGGTGGGGGGCCTGAGGGAGCAGGGGCACCGTCTCCCCTAATGGTGGTGAGGTCTTGCATGCTGAAGCTCCGGAGTCTCTCCGATAAGGCACCCTGTCCCTGGATACAACACAGGAGGGGGCACACGTCAGAGGCCTGACCCACAAGCCATGTGTAGTAGTGGGAGGCGGACACTGCAAAGGCCAATAGGGAGCTCTGACAGTCAGCAAGGTAAAATTCAAGACCTGGAAGGACTATGCAGAGGGCCAGGTGCCCAGGGTACTTGCTGAAAACACTGAGGGTCAAAGTCTGGAATATTCCATGGGTTTCTGAGGAGCTCAGCAATTGCTCCCTGGCTCCAGGCTCCTTCCTCCCTTTCAGGTGCCTCTAGATGATGAGCTAGAGCCTCAGACCCAGGGCCAATGACATGACCGCTGCCTGTAGCTCCTGCTTTCTAGGGGCTGTCTGCTGCTTCTCTGGCTTTACATTAATAAAAATCTCTATATAGCTACATTTTTCTCAGTTTCTAGTACACAAAAATCTGGTCAGAAAATCAAAATCTAATAATCTATGTGCTCAGTCCTTACTCTTTTCAAAGGAAGTGAAATACAGACCGTATTGCTAAATGCATGACAACAGCAATTTCTTTTATCTGCTCATGTCACTGTTTATGGGGCACATTTACTCCTACTGTTGCATTTGAGCTTCATAAAATACCCAAAGGGAATGAATCAGGAAAGAAAATATATATATTTTTTAAAAACTCTGTTGACTGTAACCATTTTATATTCTGAGGAAGCCACAGAATTCATCTCAGGGGAAAATTCTTCTTTTGTTTAGGAAGCAAGATCAATCCATTACAGTTCTGAAAGGGAAGGTCCTCGCTGTTGGAATGAGAGAATTTGTGTCAGAGTGAAAAGGATCATCACAAAGGCCCAGGGACAGTGGCAGTGCTTTAGTGTGCCTCAGGGGCAGCAGACAGAGGACTGTTTTGGAGGGAGAAGGAAACCTGAGAGGGAACAGGGGCTGGTAGGAGACTGGGGTTGTTGCAAAATGAGTTGAGATTTGAGCAAAAGGTGACAGGCAAGTAACCACCAGGCAAATCAATAAACCCTGAGCATCTTCAGAAATACTGGAGGGCATCAGACTTTTCACAGGTACATGGGAATGGTGGGGGATGGGAAAGGGACACTATTTGCATAAGGAGGAAAGAATGGTCCTAGAGGGCTAAAGGACATGTGACTTGACCCTCTCTCTACCTCACTACTCTTATCTGCAGAAGAGCATCCACATAGCAGGATGGTGGTAAGGGTCAAGTGACATGATGCCCATAAAAGATATCAATTATAAAGCCTAATGCATATTAAGTGTTCGAAAAAGGTCAACTATCAGAATGTTAGCTGCTGCTGCTGCCTTAGACACACAAGTTGCTGTTGAAATAAAAATATAGAAAGATTACTTCTGGCCAAATGACAAGGAAGGGCTTCAAGATTTCAAGCTCAAATCAATAATCAGAAACTAACTCCATCAATGTGTCTGCCAGCTCTTGCAAATGCTCAGCAAGGTGTCTGAGAGGCAGGGAGGGGCAGCAGGCATCATACATGTCAATTTTAGCAAAGCCCTCAATGCCACTCCCAGAAACCAACCAACCTATCTCCAATATCAGTAGCATCATGAAGACTGGAAGTGGCAGAAGTAAGGACAGAGGAGATCATAATAGCTCCGTATCAACCTAGTCCTGTCTCAGAAGAAACCACAGAAGCATGAATGCAAGGCTCTTAAAAACGAATGAGCTGTATCTGTTAAAAGAATCTGAGATGTTTAAAATCAAACTGTCTCATTTGTAAACCTCTCAGCCCTGCTCTGTCTCTACCCATAACCCCATTTCCACTCACTCTCTGCAAACCCCATCCCACCCTGACAGTTCACCTCTGCTCTAGAAAACCTTCATTTTGTTATTCTGGAAACAACCAAGAGTTGTTCACCGGCATTTTGCAAAATTGGGTTCTCTATTTTAGAAAAATAAATTTGGATTCCCTAAGTTTGGAAAAGCTTGATACCATATTTTCCATAATTCAGTGAGCCACATTACCATATAAAAAGCTTTGAGAAATTCTACAGTATTTTGGGTTAACCTAGTATATCCCAAACATATTTGACCACAGTGGAATATACTGTTAGTTAACCACTTGATCTTAGCCAAAAGGCTGAGATGCAATTAATTATCCAAAAATCCATTCCTGAAATGTTGAGAAAAAACACATTTCCCAACCTCTCTTATAACTATGACGGCTTTGTGATGCAGTTCTGGCCAATGGGAAGTGAGGGGGAATCTGCCAGGGGACTTCTGGGGAAGGTATTTTCTCTTCTTGATATGCAGGAGAAGAAAGGCCTGGCTCTGCCCACTGCTTTCTGCCTCTGAGTGTGGTAGAATTGCCATCTTGTGACTAGGAGACACACAGAGACATCCACCAGAGTCCTGACATCACTAAGTCACTGGAATAATGATGGCTCCCACTTACTCCTAGATATCTTATAAATGACATATATTTTTCATCTCTGAAATTGTAATTGCTATTGCCTTGACAGCGCTGTCATTGCCTATACATGAGTGCACATGGTTGTTATTCCCTGTGGCATGACCAGACAACTGAAACCCCTGAGTGTTCAATTACGAGACCATTTAAGAACCACTTGAAGAAGAAATATAAGTACACGTTGTCTAAGACATAGTCCACTGACACCTTCTGGTAAGATCAAGAATGGGGCAGCATCCAAACGGCAGAATGGGTATCAGCAGCATTGAAATCCCAGAGACAATAGCTCTGCATCACCAATGCTCTGGAGGGCACAGAGAGTGATATGGCATTGTCATAAATGGATACGGGTGAGCTGAGTTAAAAGCCAGACTCTGAAAATGAAGTGAGGTTAGGAAGGCCTCAACAAATGTATTGTGCTTCTATGTTCCTCTCAATGTATATACAAAAGTTACACACACACACACATACACACACAAATCTATGTCTAAACAAGTCTACGAGTTTTTTAATAAATAGAAGTAAAAATTCTAAGTGAAAAAGCATTTTGTTCTAATTTAATTGGCAACATTTTCTTCCTTAGTGGTACATAAGGTAATGACGTGCCTTAGAAACCACAGCACTTTAGATTCAAAACAATATGGTTATGCTACACAGAGAAGCTTTCTCTAACCTTCTCAGGTCCCCATCATATGCTCTCAGGACAGTCTGTACTTACTTACTGTACTCCATACAATTATATTTAATTATTGGCGTCATCTGTTGGTATGCCTTCCCCTCTAGATTGGCACACATCTGAGGGGCAAGGCATCCAGAGAAGGCAGCATTTGACCTGGCCTTGACTTGGTTGGGTGAAGATGGAAACCAGGTGGAAAGAAAAGTATCTCTGTCAGTATCTATTACCACTCAGAGCTGCCACTTCATTCCACCCAGATGAGTCTTTTAAGTTTTGTCTGCTAAGGAGATGAGGGTTCAAGTTATACTGTGTTTATAGCCAAATGGAGGCATTAGTGAAAGTCCTGCTGAAAGCTTACAGGGTTTCTTTTAAAACAACCATGCCAGTGGAGGGCAAGGGTGGGAGTGAGACTGTCTTCACTATATACTCTTTTCTATGTTTTCAGCATTTTTTACCATGAACAACATGTGTTAATCCTTAAGAAATCATTACAATTTCATTGTTAGCAACACCCACAGTACTCTTCCATGATCACCTTGTGGTCCTTATTTTGTAAATACAAGGCTTGTATGATGCTGAGAAATGCCATC